>VDFB02000007.1:127395119-127730113 GCA_007258455.2 Sequoia sempervirens | reverse complement strand
AGCTTCAGAGACGCAAATTCGGAGGACTTACTATAAATAGCAGGGCATGAGAAGCTGGCGAAGACGAGAAAAATAGCTAAGTCTGGAACTTCATCCTTCACTTCCTTGAAAATGCGCCCATCTCAGCTGGAGGTCATGAAATTTCTCTAAGTGTTGGGCTCGTCCTTCACACAGGCCAAAATGCGCCCGAGGAAAAGGTCAAAGGAAAGTCAACACGTTTATCCTGCAGGCATAGCAAAATGCGCCCTCAAGCATAAATGGCTGAGAAAATTTCTAAGTCAAAAAAACTCCATCCTCCTGCTTGGGCAAAATGCGCCCAACTTGAAGAAGAAAAAGTTGAAAATTTTCTAAGTCTGAGACTTCATCCTTCACCAGGGGTAAAATGCGCCCACATGCAAGCTGGAGACATTCAAAAAATTTCTAAGTATAAAAAGTTCATCCTCCTTCATGGCTAAAATGCGCCCAAGGGAGAGAAAGGTCAAAGAAGTCAAAGATACTCATCCTTCAGCATAGGCTGAATGCGCCCGCATGACAGCAAGATGCTAAAAAATTTTCTAAGGGAAGAAACTCGTCCTCCACCCTAGGCTAAATGCGCCCAAATGGGGCCACATGAGGACAAAGAAAAGGAAGCTGAAAAGTCACCAGCTAAGGCGTTGGAATCTTCATCCTTCACATCATGCAAAATGCGTTCAAGCTATAAGGGAGTCAAGGGGCGTTGAAAGTTTCATCCTTTACTCCATGTGAAATGCGCCCAACTTGGCCTAGAAAAGACAAAATTTAAAATCCCCCTCACCCCCTCAAATGCGCCAGGTTTAGAAGAAAGTCAAAGGTCAAAGCATTGGCAAGTGTTTCGTCCTTCTACACATCTCAAATGTGCCCATCCTCCTCTATGTCTCAAATGCGCCCAAGTTGAGATGTAAAAAGTGACTAAAGGTGGTAAGTAGGGTGAAAGATATTCCAAAGCATGGTAAGAGGTGAAATGTGGCTAGGCGTTATCCCTCATCACATGCAAAATGCGCCTAAGGGGTAGGTGGTATTAAAGAATTTTTCTAAGGCGTTTTTTCTTCTTCAAGCCCCAATATGCGCCTAAGGTGGTAGGTGATGTTAGAGAATTTTTCCTAAGGCGTGGCCAAGGTGATATGTGTGAGATAATATGCTAGACGTGATTTCAAATTTCTCTAAGTGGTTTGCGCTCAAGGTGAAGTGTGCTGGAAAATATTGCAAGGTGGTGGATGTGTTACCTAGGCGTTGAAATTGCCAGACACACAAAAAAAATAAAATTAGGTGTGATGCGCCTTCAAGAAAATTTTCTAAGCAAGTTGAAATAAAAAATTCTTCACCACAGGAAGTTGATGAAATTTTCTCACCACTGGCAAGATGGATTGAAAATGAATGAAATTTTCTCACCACTGGCAAGATGGATTGAAAATGAATGAAATTTTCTAAGGCAAATTTCAAAAAAAAAATGACTAAGTGATTCAAATTTTCTAAGGCACAAATATTTTCTCCCTTGGAGAAAAATGCCTAAGTCTGGAGAGGTGGTGAAGTGTTGGAAAATCTTTCAAAGGTGATGAGTTGCCACAGGTGAAGTCAGTGACTGCCAGCTTCACGAGGTTAATAAAATTTTTCCAAGTCAGAGCAAAATTCTCAGAGGGGATCAAAGAACGAGAATAAATTTGATGAGAGAATATTTTCTAAAGTTCCAAAATTCAAGAAAATTAAATGAACCCGTTCGTTGGGCACCCATGGATTCGATGAGTTCTGGAGAAAATTTTCTTCTGGGTATTGAAGTTTATCGATGAGGAGTTGATTTTAAGGTCTTCCACAGCTTGCCGAGGATTCTGGGATGAAGATTTTAAGTGGGCACCAGGTTGATGAATTTTCCTAAGGGAAAGTTTAAAAATTTTCTAAGGCAAAAATGAAGAAAATGTCACTTGAACAATCCTCGAATGATGAATTTAGAAAGGCGCCTAGAGTGGTTGCTTGATCCTCCGTGAAGTGGTTACCAGGCAATGAATAAAATCGAGGTTATCAGAGCTCCAGCAGGTGAAATGAATTTCTTGAAGATGCAGTTGAAGATGATACGCCCTTGAAGAGGATGGATTGAAAAATTGGCTAAGGCATGAAGAATTTGAACGCGAAGTTGGCTAGGACAAACGATGAGCCCTTGATGATCAAAGCGTGAAAATTAGGTAAGTGAGGTGCATTTATATTATGAAATGTTCTAATCCTCTTCTCCTCGCTTGTTTTGCAGGAGAAATGTTGAAGCCAGGGCACGATGTCTAGAAATGGTGAAGCACGATGATATTACAACCTTCGGAAGAAGATAAAGTTACGAGTTTCAATCTTGAAGGGAGGAAAATTTGCAAGAAAATGGCTAAGTGTTAAGACTTAGTATAACTCAAAGTGACGAAGATGAAGACCCTCAAGTGGAAGAAGTCAAAGAACAAAGTCAAGAAGGAAGATCAAGGACAATGTGAACGCGTCTACAAACAGAATCTTCTAGAAGGATGATGGTGGACATTATGGCACATTTATTACCCCACTCTCCTCTGTGGTGGTTTTTAGGGCAATCTTGTTTAGGGCTGAGGTGGCACGATTTTAGCCACTCTATTGATTGTAACCCTAGCCGTCTTTTGGGACTTGGCTAGCTATATAAAGGGGGAGTCCCCCTCATTTGTATCTCATTAGATTAGACATTGGAATAGTAGACATTGAGAGAGTATTAGCATTAGAGTTAGATAGTGTAGCATTGTAGAGCATTTTTGCATAATTTGGAGAAGAGAGAAAGAGATTTTCCTTTGGCTTTTGAGGAGATTTTGTGTAACATTTTATGATATAGATCCTCTTTTCATTGATGATGGAATTAGATCTTGTCGCGATGCTGTAGATTTCTTCTTCCTTCGATATCAGTAAGCAAATTCATGCAAGTAGCTTACTTTGGTGTGTGGTGTTTCATTGAGATAGCTTCGCTTTATTCCATACCACTAGCGGCTTGTTGATGATAAGTTCGCCGTGTGTGGTCGACTGGAGATTATTTTGTGTTTAAACTTCAATTGTGATTTATATTAACCCATATGTCACGTGTTGTGATGGGTGTATGCATGTTAAGTCATAATTTAGACATCTTTTATTCTTCCCTTGAAAGTTACGCAGATTTCTTTGAGGGTGTCAAGCTGATGAGGCTAAGTGAAATCGGTTGGAAATCTGATGAGTAGGCTTTCCACATCACTGCATTTAGAATGGAGCATAAACTTCTTGGGCCTACACCCTTTTAAAAATTCCGGTTCATTTCGGTTAAATTAGGAAACTTGCGGCTCACACATACCGTCAATTGAATCACGAAACCCTTAATCTCTCATTTTGTTGTTAGCGTCGAACAATTGTAAGTCCCTTGACATACCGGCCTCTCACATCGGTAAGTGAGCCCTATTGGCACTCGAGGAACATGGGTTGACTTGTGATCTTACTTGCAATCTTGGCATGCTGAATACTTTGTTCAAAGAGAGGATAGAGGCGTCAGGTTGGGAACTTTGATGCAATGTTAGTGTGGTCTCGAAACCAAATCATGACGCCTTATCTTTGACTTGCTATTTATAGCCTATTTTGGAGTGGACACTGTATAGTAGCTGGTTGATTTTAGAACTTACATCATTCGGCCCGTGCATTGCTCCATGGGGTCCTTGTGAGTCAACTGACCCGTTCACACTGGTGGTTTGTGTTGAACTGCTATTTATACCCTGTTTTAGAAGTGGCTTACTATAAATAGTAAGTACTCAGATTGCCTTCAAATTTTACTAGTGGATTCCTTGAGAGATGCCGATTGTAGCGGGATAAATCAATTTTCGGAGATTCTGGTGTTTAACCCTTCATTTTGGGTCCCAAAGCTATAAACCCTAATTTGACTTGCATGTTGCTGAAATGATCCCTGTTTGACCCCGTTTCTGTTGCATGTCACTCTGTTCGTGATGCTAAAGTGTTGGGCAGCTGTTGGAGTGATCCTGCTAAAAATAGTAAGTGTCTGAAAAAGTGACCAACTCTACTTGCATGTTACCTTGTTGCGTAGCTCTTGAAAAACCCATGAAGAATATGCTGACATGCATTGAAAAATCCTGCATGCAAACCCTAAAATTTGCTCTTGAAGACAACTCTACAAAAAGGTCATGATCCTAGTTTGCATGTTACATCACTACAAAGCTCCTGAAAAACCCACAAAGAATATCCAGACATGCGTTGAAGACTCCAACATGCAAACCTTGAAAATAGCCTCCGAAGTCAAGACTGCTAAAAGTTATCATCTCATCTTGCATTATCATTGCGTAGGTCTCGGAAAAACCAGAAATATTCTCTAGACATGCACCAAAAAACTTCGCATGCAAACTATGAAAATAGCCTCTGAAGCCTAAATTGCTAAAAGTCATCTCCTCGACTTGCATGTTACATCATTGCGTAGGTCTTAGAAAACCCAGAAAGAGTATCCAGACATGCATCGGAAAATCATACATGCAAAACCCTAAAATTGGCTCTTGAAGCCCCAGACTGCAAAAAATAGTAAGTTGTTTGTTTGCGCTCAAAAGTTGTAGGCAGATAGTTCAGGGTGTTCAAAATGCAATGTAGTAGTCAGAATTTTCAATAATGCTAAGAAAATGTCCAAATTAAGTACTTACAGAAAATAGCAAGTTGTCGAAATTCAGTGGGAACCTGTTGAGAACGAACTAATCGCAGTGTTAAGCTCGGACTTCAATTCAATTTAACTTCAAACTAGCCCGAAGAGTGCAAACCCTAATTCTACAAACTTAGCCAAAAATTCCAATTTAAGTTCAAAGGCGGGCACATCCCTGAAAAGACAAGCAGAAAAGAGAGATACAGCGGGGAAAACCAAAGGCAAAAGACAGGAACGAAGCAAAAATTAGGGGAGTCCCCATTTTGAATGGGTGATGTGTGAAAAGGTCACAACAAGTAGTACCAAATGTTTATATGGATGTTGACCTACTAAGGGCAATAGCAGCAAACTACGACCCAATCTCAAAAATTGTAAGATCATATGATGGTATCAAAATGGTTAAGGCTGCTAGTTTTTATGATCAGAGTAGATAGACAGAATTTAATTCAAAATCAAACAAAATAACACAGCATATACCCTGGGAAAACCCTCCACTTGAGGGAGAAAAACCCAGCAACAATATATCACTTGTATATTGAATATCAATGAATGTCTCCTTTACAAAGAAGCCGATATGGAGACCAATTAAGAGCACCAAACTCTGATATTAATACAAAAACAATATAATGCAACTTGTTGATAGCAAACTCAACCTCCTTCAATTATATCGATCTACACTTGATGATCTTCTTGATACACAAACTCGCACTTATGTATATCGAACTTATGATGAACAATGAATATGAATGAATGAATGATCGAATGGCACCTTCATTATATATAATTTGATGATGAGAACTCAAGGGTGGCGTCTCTTCAAATCTCTTCAAATACACAAGGTAAATCTCTTCAAATACACAAGGTCGGCCATCAATGAGAAGATGTGATCCTTCAACAAATCGTTGATTATGTAGGAGGTCGGCCTCAAGCATAATAAACAAATATTAAATGTTATTTAATAAAAGACGTGACTCCAAGATGAAGTTGTATCTTCTAAATGTCGGCCTCAATAGCAATGAATAAATATTAGTTAATGAAGCGCCTCTTCATAGATTATTTTGTTGCAATTTAAATAGCCGTTAGGGTACAATTTAAATTGCCCTTCATGGATCGAACTTGGCTGGAAGTAGAAGCCCGACGTTGTCTTTAACATCAACACTCCCTCTCAACTAGGGAGGATACTTCCAGCTGCATAAGACATATCACCTCATCGTGATGTCAACCACAATGGCTACTCCCATATGTGGAAAGGAAACATATCACCTCATCGTGATATCAACCATCATGGCTACTCCCATGTATGTTAACTGTGCATAGGTGTTCATCACAAAATCACTCAACGTGATGTCGTCACTTCATCGTGACATTCACCATGGCTACTCCTAGACGGTGAAAACAAAAGTACAAGAAAATCATCGTGGACTCTCTCACGTGATGTTGTCATGTAGTCACACACATGACATCCACCATGGCTACTCCCAGAGGGTGGAAACAAGGGCTTTCACATCAAATCTCTCTCACAAAGAGAAATGCATTAACAAGGGCTTGCACCACAAATCCCTCTCACAGAGAGAAATGCATTAAGGAAGATCAGTGATACTAAGACTCCTTCTCAGCTAGGGCTTCATTCTCCACCATACCAAGCTTGTCTCCAAAGTACACAAACTTTATTTTGGAGAGAGGCTTGGTGAGAATGTTTGTTGTCTACTCATCAGTGCTGATATATTTCAACTGGATCGCTTTCCTCAATACCATATCTCTGATATAGTGGTATTTGATCTCAACATGTTTAGTCCTGTCATGAAACACTGGATTGACAGAAAGCTTCACACAACCTTGATTATCACAATGAATGGCAGTCGGCTCCATCGATTGTCCAAACAATCCTGCAATGAGCTTCCAAAGCCACACTACTTCTCGAGCTGCCACATGAGCTGCAATATACTCGGCCTCTGTTGTACTTAGTGCCACAAAATATTGCTTCCTGCTACACCAGGATATCATCGCAGACCCCAAATTGAAGCAACATCCAGAGGTGCTCTTCTGATCAGTAACACACCCTGCCCAATCAGAATCAATATATCCAAGCAGCTTCAAGTCCACACCAGAAGAATATCTCAAGCCATACCCAACTATGCCATGCAACCTCAGGACATGCTTTGCTACAACTAGATGTATTTGCCTTGGTTCACACATGAACTGACTAAGTGCAATCACTGCATAGCAAATATCTGGTCTAGTATTGACTAGATACATCAACGATCCAATCAACTGCCTGTACATAGTAAGATCCACTAGATCTGAACTAGCTGCAACATCCTTAAGCTTATGCAAGTTGGTCTCCATAGGTGTAGACATGGATTTGCAATCCATCATACCAAATCTCTTCAGAATATCAATGGTGTACTTCCCTTGACTTAGAATGATCTCATCAGGCTTCTGCCATACTTCTAAACCAAGGAAGTAGTGCATGAGACCAAGATCCTTCATTTCAAATTCAAAAGCTAACTCCTTCCATTTGATAATGAGGTGATCTTCTCCAGTAAGAATTAAATCATCAACATAGAGAACCAAGATTAATGCTTCGCCATCAATTACCTTGAAGTATAGGTTTGAATCAGCATCATTCTTGGAGAAGCCCGAGCTTAACAGGTAATGATCAATTCTTTCGTACCAAGCACGAGGAGCCTGCTTAAGACCATACAAAGCCTTCTTCAACCTACAAACATGAGACTCCTTCCCATGAACCTCAAAGCCATCAAATTGCTCAATATATACCTCTTCCCTGATTACACCATTCAGAAATGTTGTCTTCATGTCCATCCGGTGAATCTTCCATCCTTTAGATGCTGCAATAGCAATGATGGTCCTGACTGAAGTATAACGAGCAACTGGAGCAAAAGTTTCCTCATAGTCAATTCCCTCTTTCTGAGAGAATCCTTTAGCCACGAACCTAGCCTTGTACTTCTCGATGCTCCCATCAGCCACATGCTTGATCTTGAAGAGCCACTTAGAAGAAACAACAGATTTTCCTTCAAGTCTACGTACAATGTCCCAAACATCATTCTTGAGAATGGATTCATACTCTTCAGCCATAGCATCCTTCCATACTTGTTGACTAGTAGCTTCCTCAACACTAGATGGTTCGGTCTCAATGATTTGACTTATCAAAGCAACATAGCTTGAAAACTTATGAGGTCTATTGCTTTCTTTGAATGTTCCTCTCGGGGCTGCAAACCTTTATGCCTCCTTCATTGTTTGCCTAGCCCAAAGAGGTCTCTTACGACCAATCACAATATCTGTAGGCCCATCAGTAGGTTCCAAAGGCTCAACTGGATCATCATCTTCTTTGGGTTCAATAGCCTCTGAATCTCAGGAGTATGGTCAACTTCCATATCTTGAGGAGACTCTTGATCTTCATTGTCTATCTCCATGTGGATGCTCCTTGAATCTCTTGAATGCAACATACTCTTCAAATGTAACATTCCTACTGATCTCAATCAACTTCTAGATTGGAATGTATATTTGATAAGCTTTTGAAGACTCACTATAGCCTACAAATTTCCCTTCTTGCCAGAAGGTTCCAACTTTGTCCTTTTATCTTTCGGTGCATGAACATACATTGGACAACCAAAGATCCTCAAATGACTTACTTTTGGCTTCACCCTTGTGAATGCTTCTTCGGGAGTCATGTTCTCCAAGATGCGGTGAGGGCTTCTATTCTAAACATAAATAGTTGTCCTAGATGCTTCTACCCAAAGGAAGGTTTGCAGATCTTGATCATGAACCATGGCTTTGGTTGCTTCTACAACAGATCTATTCTTCCTTTCTGCAACACCGTTCTGATGAGGATTGTAAGGGACACAGAACTCCCTCTTAATCCCTGCTTCAATGCAAAAGTTACGGAAGCTACCGGAAATGTGCTCTCCTCCGTTATTGGATCTCAAAACTTTGATCCTCTTCCCGAACAAGTTCTCTACCTGAGCTTTAAATTCTTTGAACCTCTCTAGTACTTCCTCAGATTCTTTAGATTTCAAGAAATAAATCCAACTCTTTCTAGAGTAGTCATCAATAAAAATAATGTAATACAAGAAACTACTCAACGAAGCAACAAACATTGGACCACATAAATCAAAATGAATAAGATCTAGAATACATTTAGATCTACTTTCACTACTATGAAATGGACCTTTAGTATTCTTACCCAATGCGCAACCCCTGCAAGTGCCTTCATGCTCCTAGTTGAGTTTCGGAAGGCCAGTGACCATCTTCTCCATGGTAGGTAGTGCTCGAAAGTGAAGGTGAGCCAATCTTCTATGCCAAAGTTCACACAAACTTGATCAATCATGCAATAGAGCCTGAAGTGGACGGGTGCAAAGTCTATAGAGGCTCTCATGTCGAACTCCAATCACCCGAGCAGTCTTGATATTTGAGTTCTTTGGCCATGCAAGAACTTCAAAGAACTTTACCTTCTGAAAATGCAACTTGGTACCCCTTGTCCTCCAAGGCTGAGATAGAGACAAGGTTTCACTTGATACCTAGAACAAATAGAACATCACTCAACCGCAAGGAAATGTCGGACTCCAAGTGAAGAGAGGAGGTCCCAACTCCTTTCACAGACTAACTAGCATCATCTCCAATAATTACTTGAACACTAGAATCTCTCTCCACCAAATCAGTTAGATGCTCTCTAAATCCGGTGATGTGGTGAGCAGCGCCAATATCAATTAACCAAGTATTGTTGTCGGTAGGCACACTGCTCGAAAGAGCAAAATAGAATAGGAAACCACTTGAATCCTTCTGCGGAAAGATCTCAACAACATCTACAATGGAAGCCTGTTGCTTAGGCCTGGTTGGACAATCCTTTGCATAGTTACCATACTTGTCACATCTAAAACATTGAACACAAGAGAGGTTCTTCTTCTTCTTGAATGCAGGAGCACCATGAGATCCTTTATCTCTATTCCTTTTGAAATATCCTTTCTTTCCTTCTTTCCCTTTCTTCTTCGAGGATTGTGCAGCAAGAACATGAATGTCTTCATTTGTAGAGCTTTGACCAATACCTCTCGCAGCCAACCGTGATTCTTCTTGTATACAATCCACCCTCAAATGATCAAACTTAGGGAGTTTTGATCTCACACTAATTCCTTGAAAGAATGACTCCCAAGATGAAGACCATTAAGAGCCAACATGGTCAAATCCTTGTCATCAACAATATGCCTAATAGTAGAGAGTTGATCTCTCAACTCAGTGCTCTTCATGAAGTATGAGATGACAGATTCTCCTTTCGCCATCTTGACATGAAGTTGTTGCTTTAATGCAAGAGCTCGACTTGTGTTATTGATCTCATACATCTCCAAAGTCTTGAACATATCTCTTGCAGATTTTAACTTGGAGATAATTGGCACAATGTGGTCTTTCACGGAATCCACCAACATCTTTTTTGCCTTAGTGCCATTTCTCTTCCATTGTAATTTCTCATTCTCCTCGGATGGTTTGGAAACTTCACCCTCCACGAACGCTGCTAACTCGTTTTCCTCCAAGGCAAGCATGAATCTGAACCTCCAAGATGTGAAGTTAGATGCGCCCTCAAGTCTATCTTCGATCTTCTACCTGTTCACCATCTTGACGATAAGATAGATGCAATCAAGGATGAGAATAAGAATGGAGGATATTGCTGCTTGACTAAATCTGATCACGATCTTTCTAATACCTGCTTTGATACCATGTTAGTTTTTATGATCAGATTAGATAGACAAAATTTAATTGCATAGTTGTCGGGAGATGCAGGGTACTGATAATGGTACGGTGACGGGGACGCCAATCAAATTAGGGTACTTGAGTTAAATGAATAAGGAGACGGCTATTTTATATGTAAATGATTCACCGAAAATTTTGGGTACAGGGACTAGTACGTTGTCTATGTTTCCATAATGGAATTTCCCGGCAACTATAATTAATTCAAAATCAGACACAATAACACAACATATACCCTGGGAAAACCCTCCACTTGAGGGAGAAAAACCCAACAACAATATATCACTTATATATTGAATATCAATGAATGTCTCCTTTACAAAGAGGCCAATATGGAGGCAAATTAAGAGCACCACAATCTGATGTTAATACAAAAACAATATAATGCAGCTTGCTGATAGCAAACTTGACCTCCTTCAATTATATCGATCTGCACTTGATGATCTTCTTGATACACAAACTCGCACTTATGTATATTGAACTTATGATGAACAATGAATATGAATGAATGAATGATCGAATGGCACCTTCATTATATACAATTCGATGATGAGAACTCAAGGGTGGCATCTCTTCAAATGCACGAGGTCGGCCATCAATGAGAAGATGTGATCCTTCAAAAAATTGCCGATTATGTAGGAGGTCGGCCTCATGCATAATAAACAAATATTAAATGTTATTGTAATGTCCCCTTCTCATCAGTGATCAGCATTGGCATTCTTCAGTCTATTCCGGAACCCGTAGACTGGAATGAGGTGGAAATTAGGGTTTCATGGGCTTGGCTTTTGTAGCATTTCATTTTATTTACTATTTTTAGTAAATGATGGTTGTGGCAGTATGCAGTTGGTTGTCTTCAGTCTTCTCTTCAGTGAGCATATTATTGGTTGTTTCAATATCTTCCTCTCAAGCCTTAATTGTTGAAATTTACTAAGTATTGGCATAAGTGTTATATTTTTCAATTGACCCCCTTGGCCTAAGGATACAACTTGCAAGTTGTTTTAAAAAGGGGACTTGAAGGGTACGCCTTGTCATAAGGTGATATTAATATTTTATATTTTTGAATTTATGCTTGGAGGAAAGTGGACGCCACTTTATGAGGAATATATTTTTATGAAATTTGAAAATAAGGAGAATTCAAATGGTTGTCTTTTGGCGTGCCAATTGAGGAAGTTGAAGAGTTTCTCATTTCTTATAAAATGAAGACATGACTCCAGCATTTGATATCCATCAATTACATTACTGTTATGCTGTCAAAATGACTATGGACATTTTGCTATTGCTTCGAGGATGCTACCTCCTAGCCCCTTCCCAATTTCGTGTTTGAAATACAACACCTAATTGGAATATTGCTGCTTCTCACATCAGACTAGCAGATTGAGCAACAAAGGTTGTGAATTTTGGAGAATTCTACAGTTTTGAAGTTCCTGGTTTTTACACAGCTGAAGCTGAGTTTTGTTCATAACTTCTGAAGTGAATTTTATTTTGTTCTGGGTACTTTGGCCATGCTTTAGTTATCTGAAGGCGCCACCTTTCACAAAATTTGGGAATTTATTTCCAAGTATTAAATTTTATATTGCAAAATTGATTTTCTTCATGGGCCGTACCATTTGATGATGCCTTGGGATTCGTGCCAAATAAACTAGAGTATTTGGAGGCTGTTTCTGGAGTCTAACTTGGGCGCCAGACTTGTAAGGTGCATTTGCAACTCGTTTCACACCATTCGGAGAAGATTTGAGTGAGTTATGATATTTTCATTGATTCTCACAGTTGCAGATTGAAATTTCCAGTTTACTGTTTTTACATCAGTTTGTTGAAGTTCTGATTTCTGATTTATTAGCAGCTGTTAGAGGGTTAAAATACCATTGCAAATCATCTCTTAATCTTGTGTATGAAGAATTCTATATTTCCTATGTAATTTGCAGTTTATTCCACATTGTACAAACTGTAAACAGTAGTACTGTTCCAGTTTAATTGGCTGCAATTTCTTTCTGTTTCTTCTCACATAAGTCCCCTGGATGGTTTACCGCCAGTGAGGTTAATTTGATTGTAATATCTCATACCCACTCATAGTGGTGAATTCCCACAGCATTGTGGATGCCCGCCGCAGCGGATGAATTGCTTATTTTGTAATCTTTTCCCCCCACTGTTTGGTGGTAGCGTGGAATTGTTTTCTCATGGCTGGTTATCCGCCTAATAGTTCATAATTTCAATTTCTTAGACTCCGTCATATGTTAGCACCTCGCCCTCAGTGGGATCTTGAGTGCACATTCTTGACGTTGAGTAGTTCTTCTATTCAAGTTCAGCTTCTTCAGTTCAAGTTTATTATCTTCCATTCAAGTTCAAATTTGTATTTGAGGCTAACGCTAATCCAATCATCTATTGCTGGTTATTTGTGATTTTTCCTTCGAAAAAATTGGTTAGCATATTTCAGTGGTATCAGAGCAGAAGACCCTGCCATCCTGTGGCAAATTGCAGTGGTTAACTGATGAGTGAAAAAGACACTAGGCCATACACCAGAAGTCAGGCCAGAAATCAGCATCAGTTTCCGCCCGTTCCAGAGGCAGATACCTTCTCAGAAGTTCTAAGAGACCTTGGTAAAACAGTGGAAGGTTCAGATAATTCAGTGGAAGTGGTTGATCACACAACTGTCATAATGTCAGATTCAGTAAGAAAAGATAATGAAGAAAGGGATAGAGTGGAGAAGAAGTTTGACGGGATGATAGATATGATGTCCCGTTTGTTATCCAAGTTGGATCAGCAAGCAGCTCAGAGTATTGTTCAGCCCCAAAATAACTCAGCTGGAGAAAATAGTGGAGTGAATGGAAATAATAACAGTGGCAGTCCTGAGGTGAATACTAGGGACAGAATTGTAGGTCAGCATACTACAATTCATAGTGGGTCATCCTCTAGACCCCTCTTTCCTGTTTTCACACCAAGGGAAGAGCAACAACCAGTTGAGGCTACTCCAAACTTTGCTGATGATGCTCGTCAAGCCTATATGGAGTATGTTTCTTTACCTCTTGACTTGAGAGGAGCATGGACCTTTGATCAATTCATGAATCAAAGGAGTCGGAGAAATGGTGGTAGGAATGATCAACGTCCTCCTGCAGGCCCTAGAAATGATTTTTACCAAGCATTGGGAAAGATCACTATGGAACATTTTGATGGTGGTAACAAGTGTACAGCCAGGTCATGGGTGCAAAAGTTAGATAACTACCTCTCCCTTAGACCTATGCCGGAAGAAGATGCTATCAAATTTGCTACCTTGCACTTAGATGGCATAGCTCATGAATGGTGGACTCACGGTTTGGTCACTCTTGGCCACAACCTTATTGGCACTTATGGAGAGTTTACAAATAAGCTGATTGAGAGATTTGACACCAAAGATCCGGAATTGAAGTTTAGAGAATTGGCACAGTTGAAACAGCAAGGATCTTTAGAAAGTTATGTGGCTGATTTTCAGAGGTTGTCAGTAATGGTGCCCAACATTACTGAAAGAAGACTTGTAGTCCTTTTTGCTGAAGGTTTAATGGAGCCATTGAAGGGATGGGTCAAAGCATTTGATCCTCCAACATTGGATGAAGCTATCAAGAAAGCTAGGAGCATGGAATTGGCAGCCCCAAGACCTAAATTTCACTCAAAAACATTCAGCCATAAGAAGGATAAAAAGCCATCTTCAAATCTGCCCAAGAAGTTTCCACCAAGGCTGTCCGAAGAGCTCAAAGAACAGCTTAGAAAGGATGGAGTTTGCTTCACTTGTCGTGAGCCTTGGGTGAAAGGACACCGTTGCTATGGAAGAGGCAAAGTAGTTCAAATGGAGGGCTATTCTGATTATGGATCAGAATCTGATTCGTCTGATCAGCAATACGAATCAGCAAGCAGTGAAGGTGAAGAAGTTCAAGAAGACAAGTCCGAAGAGGTTGGAGATAGTAGTGCTTTTGCACAACTATCCAGTTTTCAAAAGAATGAATCTTTTAGGGTTCATGGAGTTGTAAATTCACAAAGGATAGTTGCCCTAATTGATACTGGAGCAACTCACAATTTTATTGATGAAGGGCTAGTTGCTAGAAAAGGTTTAAAGACTGAAAATTTTGATGGTTTCAAAGTAATGGTTGCGGATGGTTTCACTATGTCTTGCACAAGGAGAATTCCTAATCTATCTTTGCAATTAGGGAATCATGAAATTAAGGATGATTTTTATGTGGTGGGTATAGGAGACACTGATGTTGTGTTGGGCATACAATGGCTGCGATCTCTTGGTGAGATCACATTGAATTTGCAAACCATGGAGCTGAAATTTCAGTCAAATGGAAGGAAGGTTGTTTTAAGAGGGATGTCAAATGGAGGTCCTCGAATTGTTTCGTTGAAAAGGATGGAAAGGCTGATCCGCCATGATCAAGTTGAATGGGCTGCTGAATGTATGGTTTTACCAGCTGATCCGGTTGAGGAAAAAAGGCAATATCATCCTGATATTCAAGCCTTACTTTCAAAGAAAAGTAAAATCTTTGGAAGCTTACCTCCTGGAAGACCTCCTGAAAGAGGTTCTGAACATGTGATTGAATTAGAAGAAGGAGCAAAACCAGTCATTACTACACCTTACCGCTATCCAAAGAGGCAGAAAGATGAAATTGAAAAGGCCATCAAGGAGCTGTTGGAAAGTGGTTTTATTAGACCAAGCAAGAGTCCATTTGCCTCAGCAGTAGTGCTGGTCAAAAAGAAAGATGGTACAATGCGTATGTGTGTTGACTATCGCGCATTAAATCAGAAAACCATCAAGAATAGATATCCTATCCCTAGGATTGATGAGCTCATTGATGAGCTCCATGGGGCAATGTTCTTCTCAAAGATTGATCTTCGTTCAGGATATCACCAAATCAGAATGAGGGAGGAGGATATAGAAAAGACAGCATTTAGATGCCACTTTGGGCATTTTGAATTTCTTGTCATGCCTTTTGGTTTGACAAATGCTCCAGCCACATTCCAATCTTGTATGAACAAGATTTTTAGACAGCAGTTGAGGAAGTTTGTGCTCATCTTCTTCGACGATATTCTCATATTCAGTAAGTCTTGGGAAGAGCACCTTAAGCATTTGGAAGAAGTGCTTACCATTTTAGAGGCGGAATGTCTATTCGCCAAAGAGTCAAAGTGTGAGTTTGGGATGGAAGAACTTTTATACCTTGGCCACATTATCAGCTCAAAGGGTGTGAAAGTGGATCCAGAAAAGATAAGGGCCATTCTTGATTGGCCAACTCCTAAGACTATTTCTCATTTGAGAGGTTTTTTAGGGTTATGTGGATTCTATAGAAGATTTGTAAAAGGTTATTCTCATCAAGCTGCACCTTTGACAGATCTTACAAAGAAAGGAGCTTTTCTTTGGACTAAGCAAGCACAAGAGGTTTTTGATAAGTTTAAACAAATCATGAGTTCGTGTCCAGTATTGGCACTTCCGGATTTCTCAAAACCTTTTGAATTACAATGTGATGCTTCAGGAGAAGGAGTTGGAGCTGTCCTAATGCAAGACAAACATCCTATTGTCTTCGAGAGTAGAAAGTTGAGAGGGGCAGAAAAAACTTACTCTATTTATGACAAAGAGATGCTTGCTATCATGCATGCTTTGTCTAAATTCCGTCAATACTTGGTGGGAAGTAAATTTGTTGTTAAGACTGATCACAACAGTCTTAAACATTTCATGCGCCAAAAGGAATTGAATGAAAGGCAGCAAAAATGGGTAAGTAAACTCCAAGCATATGACTTTGACATTGAATATGTCAAAGGAAAAAATAATATAGTTGCTGATGCACTTTCTAGAAGGCCTCATTTGCAGTCAATTTGTGAGTTATCAGCAGATTGGAAAGAATTAATTGCTGCTGATTATGTTAAAAATCAGTTTGCAACCAGCTTGTTAGAAGGTCAATTGGTTGATGGAAGGTATAAGTTGGTTGATGGATTAATTTATTATAAAGATAGAATCTTTTTAGTACAAGAATCTAAGCTTAAGAAAAAGATTCTACAAGCTTTTCATGATGTTCCCCTTGCTGGTCATCAAGGGATTTTCAAGACTTACAAGCAGATTCGTGAACGATTCACTTGGAAAGGTTTGAAAGATGAAGTCTTGAATTACATTAGAGAGTGTCCTACTTGTCAAAGGAATAAAAATGAACACTCTTTTCCTGCTGGTTTACTTCAGCCCTTGCCTATTCCAAATCAGAAGTGGGAAAGTATTGCCATGGATTTTATCACGGGGTTGCCCAAGGTGCAAGGACGTGACTGTATATTTGTTGTGGTTGATAGACTAACGAAATTTGCTCATTTCTTTGCTGTTACCACTTCATTTACAGCAGCTCAAGTGGCTGAGTTGTTTTTTAGAGAGGTGTTCCGTTTGCATGGGTTGCCTAAAACAATTGTCAGTGATAGGGACAGCAAGTTCCTAAGTGTTTTTTGGCAGGAGATCTTCAGATTGAGTGGGACAGTGCTTACTCCAAGCACAAGTTATCACCCACAAACAGATGGGCAATCAGAAATTGTTAACAAGTGGTTAGAGGGCTACCTAAGGAACTATGTTTCAGGACAGCAGCGAGCTTGGATTAAATGGCTTCATTTAGGAGAGTATTGTTACAACTCTTCTTATCACATGTCAATTAAGATGTCTCCTTTTAAGGCTCTTTATGGTTATGAGGCTACTAACTTTGTTGATCTAGTGTTTGGTGATAGTAGAGCCCCACAGGCTTTGGATATGTTGCAACAAAGCCAGGACATCTTGAAGACTCTTAAGGAAAATCTGCAACAAGCTCAGAATCAGCAGAAGTTATACGCTGATCAGCAGCGTGTGGAAAGGTCTTTTGAAGTTGGGGACATGGTCTATTTGAGGCTTCAGCCATATAGACAATCTTCTCTCAAGAAGAGTGGTGCAGAAAAGTTGAAGCCACGCTTTTATGGTCCTTTCAAAATCACCAAAAGGATTGGTGAAGTTGCTTATGAGTTGGAACTTCCAGCTGAAAGCAAAATACATAATGTTTTTCATGTGTCTCGCCTCAAGAAGGCAATTGGACACAATGTGGTGGCTACATCAGAATTACCTCCATTGGATGAGGAAGGTCATTTAGTGTTGATTCCAGAAGAGATCCTTGACACTAGAGAACGTTCTTTGAGAAGAAGGACAATCAAAGAATATTTGGTGAGATGGAGGAATTTGCCTATTGAAGATGCTACGTGGGAAGGTGAACAGATTTTGTTGCATCCATCTTTGCAGTTGCTTGGGGACAAGCAATTTCGAGGAGGGCGGACTGTAATGTCCCCTTCTCATCAGTGATCAGCATTGGCATTCTTCAGTCTATTCCGGAACCCGTAGACTGGAATGAGGTGGAAATTAGGGTTTCATGGGCTTGGCTTTTGTAGCATTTCATTTTATTTACTATTTTTAGTAAATGATGGTTGTGGCAGTATGCAGTTGGTTGTCTTCAGTCTTCTCTTCAGTGAGCATATTATTGGTTGTTTCAATATCTTCCTCTCAAGCCTTAATTGTTGAAATTTACTAAGTATTGGCATAAGTGTTATATTTTTCAATTGACCCCTTGGCCTAAGGATACAACTTGCAAGTTGTTTTAAAAAGGGGACTTGAAGGGTACGCCTTGTCATAAGGTGATATTAATATTTTATATTTTTGAATTTATGCTTGGAGGAAAGTGGACGCCACTTTATGAGGAATATATTTTTATGAAATTTGAAAATAAGGAGAATTCAAATGGTTGTCTTTTGGCGTGCCAATTGAGGAAGTTGAAGAGTTTCTCATTTCTTATAAAATGAAGACATGACTCCAGCATTGGATATCCATCAATTACATTACTGTTATGCTGTCAAAATGACTATGGACATTTTGCTATTGCTTCGAGGATGCTACCTCCTAGCCCCTTCCCAATTTCGTGTTTGAAATACAACACCTAGTTGGAATATTGCTGCTTCTCACATCAGACTAGCAGATTGAGCAACAAAGGTTGTGAATTTTGGAGAATTCTACAGTTTTGAAGTTCCTGGTTTTTACACAGCTGAAGCTGAGTTTTGTTCATAACTTCTGAAGTGAATTTTATTTTGTTCTGGGTACTTTGGCCATGCTTTAGTTATCTGAAGGCGCCACCTTTCACAAAATTTGGGAATTTATTTCCAAGTATTAAATTTTATATTGCAAAATTGATTTTCTTCATGGGCCGTACCATTTGATGATGCCTTGGGATTCGTGCCAAATAAACTAGAGTATTTGGAGGCTGTTTCTGGAGTCTAACTTGGGCGCCAGACTTGTAAGGTGCATTTGCAACTCGTTTCACGCCATTCGGAGAAGATTTGAGTGAGTTATGATATTTTCATTGATTCTCACAGTTGCAGATTGAAATTTCCAGTTTACTGTTTTTACATCAGTTTGTTGAAGTTCTGATTTCTGATTTATTAGCAGCTGTTAGAGGGTTAAAATACCATTGCAAATCATCTCTTAATCTTGTGTATGAAGAATTCTATATTTCCTATGTAATTTGCAGTTTATTCCACATTGTACAAACTGTAAACAGTAGTACTGTTCCAGTTTAATTGGCTGCAATTTCTTTCTGTTTCTTCTCACATAAGTCCCCTGGATGGTTTACCGCCAGTGAGGTTAATTTGATTGTAATACCTCATACCCACTCATAGTGGTGAATTCCCACAGCATTGTGGATGCCCGCCGCAGCGGATGAATTGCTTATTTTGTAATCTTTTCCCCCCACTGTTTGGTGGTAGCGTGGAATTGTTTTCTCATGGCTGGTTATCCGCCTAATAGTTCATAATTTTCAATTTCTTAGACTCCGTCATATGTTAGCACCTCGCCCTCAGTGGGATCTTGAGTGCACATTCTTGACGTTGAGTAGTTCTTCTATTCAAGTTCAGCTTCTTCAGTTCAAGTTTATTATCTTCCATTCAAGTTCAAATTTGTATTTGAGGCTAACGCTAATCCAATCATCTATTGCTGGTTATTTGTGATTTTTCCTTTGAAAAAATTGGTTAGCATATTTCAGTTATTTAATAAAAGACGTGACTCAAAGATGAAGTCGTATCTTCTAAATGTCAGCCTCAATAGCAATGAATAAATATTAGTAAATGAAGCGCCTCTTCATTGATTATTATGTTGCAATTCAAATAGCCATTAGGCTACAATTTAAATTGCCCTTCATGGATCGAACTGGGCTGGAAGTAGAAGCCCGACATTGTCTTTAACATCAACAAAGGTCACCAAGGAAGAGATTGCTTAAGTTTTCAATCTAATTGAGTGGAGTGAGGATATGGTAAAGATTGATGAGAATGTGCTCAAAGCCGAATATGAGAAGGTAAGGCATACCTTCAAGATCTCAGTATTGCAAAACTTTTTAGCATTTGTTAAGAGTCAACGGAAGATAATTTTGGACCCATCAAATAAGGAGCCATTCCCTATCAATTATTTTGTTACATATTTCCAAAGGACTTTCTATTCTTTACGCCAAAGCATAGGTTTTGACCCAGAAACTGGTATGCCTATGGCCAAAATGTACATACCTGCATACATCCAACACCCTACATGCAATACACTTTATGACTTCGACTCATACTTGGCTGAAAAGTTACATGAGGGCTTAGTTGCACTCAAAAATGGTGAGAGTGGAGTAAGATTCTACTGGTATTCTTTATTCATGGATATGTTTCTGTTCAAAGGAGCTAGTTATTTTGGAAAGGATATGACATTAGACAGGAAGGAGGGTGATATGGATCTACCTATCCAATGTTGGGCCACACTCCTTGATAGGAATATCAGCAAATCTAGTTTTCTAGTGTTTGAGAATCTTTTTGCTTCCAAGCTGAGGAGGGTTTTACTTTTGAATATGCCAAGAATCCCTGCAGCTTTGCATGATTTCTTGAGGCCTAAAGATAGGAGGCCTAAATTGAACATTGATCATA
The DNA here is from genome assembly GCA_007258455.2 of Sequoia sempervirens. NCBI lineage: Eukaryota > Viridiplantae > Streptophyta > Pinopsida > Cupressales > Cupressaceae > Sequoia > Sequoia sempervirens. The sequence goes on along the minus strand of VDFB02000007.1, from coordinate 127,709,745 downwards.
ATTGGGGAGACATTATCCCTTACCCAAGCTACACAATTCTGAGGGTGTATGGCACAACTATTGCACCTCACATACTACCAAGAGATGTGCCATTGAGAGTTGGTTTCCTAGAAGTAATGTGGCAGTTAGGAGATGTAGAGGATAACCATTTGAAAGATCAGAGTAAGGGGACCCTTTTCCCTATGCACACTATTTTCTCTAACTTTGTCATGAAGAAAGGGGAATGGAGTAAGATTGCAGATGTTCTCAAGCCGTTTGGGATGAAGAGAGTCAAAGCAAGAAACCATAATCCTAAGAGATTCATGGCATGGCTAAAGGCAAGAATCAAAAGCTCCAAGTTCATCCACAACTTTTATTTTCCAGAGGATGTAATAAGGAATATTTTTTACTTCCAGAAGTGAGATGATAGAAAGATGAAATGGATTGCTTTCAATAAATTGGAGAAGGAAATCATACCAAAGAACCCACAATATACAACTATTGGAGATATTAAAGATGTGATCTTGAGATATCAATGCTCTCAGAATAGAGGTTCAGATCTAGGATGAGATAAGAAGGAATAAGGAAAAGGAAAGAGAGGAGAAAATTAGAAATGCTATGAATGAAAGAGAGACTCTGATAAGACAATTGGAGAAAATGAGACTCCTAAACCAAACTGAAACTGCACCAATTACCATAGGTCCTATTGTATCTAAAATCCTTGACAAGAAGATCTAGCTTGACCTTGTAAAAGATGCCAGTACCACTACCGGAACCAAGTTTGTAGCCACTAGTACTGTTGCTCCACACCCTGCTGAAAATGTTTCCAACCCACCAATTGATAAGGGCAAGCAGCCTATAAAGAATTTGCTTATCAATGAAAAATGCACATCTGAAAAGCCTCCTGCACCCCCTAAATCAAAACTTGCTGAAGATCAATTAAGGAAGGAGAATAAGGCTCTAAAAAAGGAATTTGAAATGATGGAGATTATGGCAACAAATGTTGAGATGAAGAGAAAAAAAAAATTCTTCAAGACTTCATGCTTAGCAGATGGTGCCATAGCATCTAGTTCACAAGATCCCTCTCATTCCACATTAAAGCCTACACCCACAGCTGATGGGAAGACTTATGGTCATATAGATCAATTCACCTACAATTCCAAATCTCTGAACACAAGTAGTAATGATTGTACTCACAATCAATTTACTAATAGAAATATGGATCATAAGAGAGGAGGTCGAGAAGCTAATAGAGGTAATGAGGACAGAGATAATCAATTTCATAGGCGGCCTATGCAATTGGAAAGGTATAGGCAGTTATGCTTTGATGGGATCCCCGGATGCCCAAATCCCATTGACAATGATATAAGGGTTCTATTGAGCAAGTTTACTGAAAATAATGCAATATCCAAGGAGGATCACTTGAGAGCTTTTCTTAATATACTCGTTGATTGTGAAGTAGAGCATGAGGATGTGGTTATCAAATTGTTTATGCAATCATTGATAGAGGCTGCCAAGGATTGGTACAGAGGTTTACCTGATGGTAGCATTGGCTCATGGGATAAATTTAAGAGAGTTTTTAGAGAAAAACATGGAGATAAGACTAACCCAAGTTTTATGCTCAATAAATTCAATAATATCACTAAAGGAAAAAATGAGATGGTCTCTGATTTCAACTTTAGATTTCAAAAGGTTATGAATAGGTTGCCACCAAACTTGAGGTTGAATGATCCAGTATCCTTGTTACTTATTGTAATGCATTTGATGCTAAGATGGCTTATCACTTGAGAGACAGAGACCCTCAAACTCTGAAGGATGCATTCAAAATTGCTCTGCAAATTTAAAGTAATAGAAGAGCTTCAAGTAAGGTGGGAAGAAGAGATGATGTCAAAATCTTAAAGAATCCCAAGGATAAACAAGAAAAGGCCTCTAGCTCAAATCCTACTTGATGAGAGATGTGATAATGTGATGACTACCCTCAAGGACATCGAATATAGTGTTGCAAAAAATGAAAATGGGCTTGGAAATAACAAGCAACAGTTCCAGAAGAGTGAAAAACCCCCAAGTCTCCAAGATTACCCTTACAAAACCAACTAGAAAAATGGAAAGCTAGTCCCAAATAATCAGAAACATAAACAAGATCAAGTCACTGACCTGATCCTTTGCAAAACCATTCTGCAAATTTCACTGATAAAGCTCCTTGGTGCATGGTTTGTCAGTTGCCACACTCTCCTCACCAATGTGCAGTTGCACAATTGGTGGAAGTTGAAGGTGGTGTACCAGAAGATAATAATCAGTCTCATGATAATAATTTTGAAGTTAGTGTGATCATAAGCAGCTCTGATTTTGCTGATAATGAATGCTCATCTGATGAGGAGTCTCATGAACTTGATGTGGACGGCCAAAGGCAAAGAGCAAATGCATATCACTAGCAGGTTCTCTCCAATGAAGAGAATGACAATAGTCATGACGTGTGCACATTGGAAACAGTTGAGGAGGATAATGTGTCCTTAAGGAGAACTTCAGATGAGGAAATTGCAAGGTTGACAGTAGCCTTGGCCGCACATGCAAGAGGTTCCTATCACTTGAGAAATAGAACTGTAGGTGGCGACCAGGGCAAGGCTGCTAGCCTCTTCATCAAAGAGCAGAATGCAAAAGGAAAAGAACCAAAAGCCAATATTAAAGTGGATGGGGCTAAACCCAAGGAAGGAAAGGGAGACAAAATTTGGGCAAAGAAGGCTGAGAAACCAAAAGTTGATGGAGACGTCAATTCTCCTTTTGTGAAGGTGAAAACACAAAAGCAAAATTCTGATCTTGAGAAGAAGGATGCCAAGTCTAAAGTTGAAACAAAGAGTGAGCAACAAAAGGAGAGAAATACTGAACAAGGTATGATACCAACTAATCTACATAAATATACTCCTGTTGATATGTTTCAATTACTTTCTCACATAAAGGTTTTTGTCCCCTTGCTTGAAATGATGAGAATTGATGAGCATAAACAAAAGGCAGTGGCCCTTATCAATGGCGCTACGACAGCTTGTAATTAATTAGTGATGTCTACTCTACCCAAAGTGAGTGGGAAAGAAAGGAAAGAAAAGGAGGTCGAGGGAACAATCACTGAAATCCCTCACATTTATCTAGGAAATTCAATAACCACCCGTCCTAGAAATATAGATCCATTTTTTGTACCTCTGATTGTTGATGGAAAATTCTTGAAGAACTGTATGATTGATTCAGGAGCATCTAATAATATCATGCCGGCTAAGATTATGGAGGCAATGGGGTTGAAAATTGATAGTGCCCATGGAAAATGCTATGCTATGGATTCTAGGGAAGTCCCTATGATTAGTGTGATCAATGAACTCCCATATAGACTAGTTGCATTTCCAGAAAAGGAATTTAGAATGAGTGTGGTAGTGGTAGACATTCCTCCAAATTATGGAATAATGCTATCAAGAAAATGGAGCGCCTCCATGGGGGTTAGTATGTAGTGTTATATGTCTTTTGCCACCTTCCCAATTGATGGCAATGATGTCAAACTGGTTAGAGAATCAAAGGTCCCACACATGATTGAACATGTTCCCAAAGATGATACAATCCACTTTGTTGATACTGACCTTAGTGATTTTAAGGTAGAAGGGTTACCAATAGAAAGTGACAAGCAGCCTGTACCTATTGAAAAGGAGATGACTAAATTGTCTAATAATAATGATCTTTAGACCATGTATTTTGATGGTGCAAACTCCAAGGAAGGATCTGCTACAGGAATATTATTGGTTTCTCCCAGTGGCAACGCATTCAAATTTTCTTTCACTTTGTCATTTGTTGGTACAAACAATGTGGCAAAATATGAGGCCTTGCTACTGGGGTTAAGGTTGGCAGGAAAACATGGGATAAAGAAGATAAAAGTAATGGGTGATTCAAAATTGGTGATATCCCAAGGTCGGTCCAGCTATGCATCAAAGAATAAGAGATTGAAGCAGTATAGGAATGTTGTTTGGGATTCCACTGAGCAGTTTGATGCATTTGGAATTAACTACATGGAAAGAAGCCAAAATAGAGTAGAAGATTTGTTGGAAAACATTGCACTCGGGCCTGATGATATAACTTTTGCTGGTATCTCCGAGGTAGAGGTACAAATAAGGCCTTCAATCCCTGACAATATACAAAATTGGCAAGTCTTCAATGATGATGAAGACATCTTGAGATTCTTGAAATGTGTAGATGAGTATGAAAAACAAGAGATTCACTTTACATCTTTTGTTGAGACGATGGATGTAAAGGACACAGTCTTTGGTAATGAAGTCATTCAATTAAAGACTAATAAGATTCCTAAAGGCCTTGTAGCCTTAGAAAGAGTCTTTGACAATCAAGACAAAATTTGGGATGAAGAGAGTCAGAGCAAGAAACCATGATCCTGAGGGATTCATGGCATGGCTAAAGGCAAGAATCAGAAGCTCCAAGTTCATCCACAACTTTTATTTTCCAGAGGATGTAATAAGGAACATTTTTTACTTCCAAAAGCAAGATGATAGAAAGATGAAATAGATAGTTTTCAACAAATTGGAGATGGAAAAGAGAGCAAAGGACCCACAATATACAACCCCTTGAGATATTTAAGATCTAATTCAGATAATTGAATATGTTTTTCAAAATTTTGAACAAGGGTATGTGCAGAATCATGATGGCCCAAAAAGTGGTGATATGATGGGTATGTGTAGGGTATGTGACTAATGACTTTCTTTTTAACCAAAATTTATGAAATGAAAAGGGTTTTTAAAGGAAATTCTCAGCTTTCCACCAATATAAATTATGTTTTACTTTGAATTAAATAAATAATTGTTATTCATTTTCTATTTGAATTACGACTAAAGTCCTGATTGATAGGCTGATTGGAAAACATCTCTAGTTTTCAAATGGTATCATATTTTTTGAATCTGAAACATGCCACATTCTATGCTTTGCATACTATAGAATTAAAAAAAAATGAATTTCGTGAAGTTTTGACCAAGTTAAGGTGGTCAAACATACGAGTTTTTATATTTTTTAAAAATTGTAATAAAAAATTTATAATTAATTTACTTAGAAAAAAATTACAAAAAAATATGCATCACATCGGAACATGAAACCTCTACTTATATCTAAAATTTTATCAAAAATATTATCATTTTATTGTGGTTAGGGGACAACACTTATTTTTCGAAATTTAAGTACTCATTGAAATTTCAAATTTTCACCAAATAATTTTATTTTTTTTAAATAAACCTAGTTGTTTAGAAACTGTATTCAATTTGCTACATATTTTATTCTTACATATTTTTAAAATAATATAGATAACTTATTCAAATTTTTACATCAAGTTGCCTAACTCTGATTTTTTTGAATTTTTTGTCACTTAAGGGCTTGATTTTTCCATGATGATCCTGCACATACCCGCAAGTGGTTGGGCAGTTCAAAGGAGAAAAGTTAGTGCAAGACAAAGGGAAAGTTGTTGTAGGAGAGGAACAAAGTAAGGGAGAAGCCCTTGAGATGGATGAAAGACCAACCTATCAGCCCCCAAAGAAAGTAATTGTATTCAAAAGGAGGAAAGACAAGGTGAAGGAAAAGCGAACAGTCACTACCTCTTCTCAACAATAGGAGCCAAGAATCCCTCACATGAAATGCCACCACTGTCTTCCCCAAGGTCAACTGGACCTGTGATTATTGAGGTTGATTCACCACCAAGGCAATCATCATCGCGAAGACAGCCACCCCCAAAGAAACAAATGGTTGAATCAAGTGGCCTAGTGGACTATGCTGAGGACTCTAAACATGAAATATTGGTTACTGAGGAAGAGATGCAGTAGGGTATCCCTCCTCCCCCTAGGTAGATGGTACCACAACAAATGGACCTTAGATTGAGTAAGGTAGACCTCTCTAGCATGAATAACACAGATGATGTCAGGGAAGAGGCTTGCAAGTAGTTCATGGATGATGATTCATTTGTCAAGTCCTCTACATTCATGGAATTTTCTTGGAGAGTGAAGAAAGACGAATATGTCAATAATATTGCCAAGAAAAGGAGCCTACACCCAGAACTACCTGATCAGGTTACTCAGGCTAGGTTATGAAAGAAATGAAAGAAAGCTTCCAAGGCATAACAACATAAGAGGGTAGAGAATTAGTAAGAAATAGTGGTCTCCTCTTGCTGCCAGAGTGGGACCTAGCCTCTGCCATAGCATTTGATACAGTGAGGAGGTATGATAGGCCTCTATACAACTCTGCAGAAGAAGCAGCAATTGCACTACAAGGGTCTGCCTTTAGCGGGCAATGGGATACTTTGTGGCAATTTGGGCCCTAGCCCCAGACACAAAAAAGCCAAAAGTTGCAAACCCTTCAATAGATTATAGGGGAGGATTGATCATAAAGAGGGTATATGATACCTCTGCAATTGAAGCCATCACCATGTCAGTAAATATTCCCAATTCACAAAGGAAACAGTAGAATTTGTCACAGCAGAGAAGGAGAAGTTTAGAAAGATGTACAATGATCTACTGGTTGGATATGGCAAAGGCTAACAGAAGATTATGGATTTACAAATAGAGATGACACTATTAAAAGAGAAAATGCAAAATATGCAATCAAGTGTGCCTATGCAAACAGATTCTGCTACTCCCTCTGCACCACAAGAGCAATCACCTTTTTCCCCTGCTCCTCCCACAGATGTTTCATTGGCAATTGTACCTATCTCAGTTGAGGAACCAAGTACATCAAAGGCACAACAGAGAAAGGAAATCAGCAAAGAAGACTTGCTTAAGAAGTTGAATAGATATGAAGACAAATGTAAGCAACATGCCAAACTGATTCTTGTCAGCAATCTGAAGATTCTAACATCAGTGTTGGAGCATCTAAACAAGGGAATTGATAAGAGATTGATTAGCATCCATGCTAATTATTCTTCCATGTTTGATGCTGTGAGAAATTTTGATAGAGACAAGGAAGTGGCTATCCCACTTATGGAGAAATGGATTCCTAGACTCCAAGATTTAAGGCTAATGGCTGTGGGATCCAAGCATGATATAAACAAGCCAGATAACATCCGACCTACCCTTAAACTTGTGAATGGAATTCAAGAATTCCAAGGAAAGATTGAGCCTTTGGAGGCAAAAATAAGGGAGTTGGTCAAAAGGTTTGATGAGTTGAATTTTGGTCTCCTCGACATCTTGAATGAAAATGGTGAGATCAAATCCTTACAGGATAAGAAAGAGCAAGCAAATGATGTAATTGCAAAGCAAGCAACCCTAATTTGTGAAGGGGTTGACATGCAAATGCTAAAGAACAATATGGATATGCTTGCCCATGCAAGAATTGCCCTGGAGGAGTTTGATAAGGAAACAAATCAGGTAGTAACCAGGTATGCTCCATAGAGAGCAAAGGGTGACAATGTTATTGCATTCAATTGGCCCTTAGAAGAGGAATTTCAGCAATGGAAGGAAAAATATCTTGATATCTTGGAGGATTAAGTTGTTGTTGTGGGGGTGGTTAGTGCAATTTTGGCCTCAAGTCTGCAACAATGGAGAGTAATGGTTAGGAGAATACAATACATGGCCTGAAATTAATATAGATTAGGCCTTTGATAAAGTAATGTTAAAATATTGTATTCTATCCAATTTGAAATTAATGATAGGGATGTAGACATGGAGGTACTTTGTCCTTTTTCTCTTTCTTCATTTTATGCTTTTCTTCCTTTAAGCTTGGTGTATGTGGACATAATTTTGAAAGCACGTGGATCTATTGCTCTAACAACTAAATGGTGCCTTTTGGAAGGCGGGATAAAATATTCATTGGTTTTTGTCTCATGTGATATTTCCCTCCTTTGAATTGCAAATATAGCTACATTGGGGAATATTTGTTGTATCGATCAAATAGAAATTGGACATGTGTGCATTCTGACCCAAAGCTTGTTTGCTCCTTCATTTCTATACGAAGGAATTCACAACCAAATATACAAGTTGTTGATTGATCACAGAGAAAATTTTGTAATGAGAATACAAAGAATAGTTTAGAGTTTTGTCTTAGGTTTTTAAGTCTTGTTAATATGCATTTGTAATTTTCGATAACAATACTAGCAATTGAATAGAAAATGGTGCAAATTCAAAGCCATTTCTCTCTTGTTGTATTCATTTCATGAACTATTAATAAAATGATCAAGGGTTGTTTTGTTAATCTTCATTGATTTTCAATGGGTGTGTGGTTTTGTCCTTGTTTTTAATTCAAAGAATTAATGAAATTGTATGAAGCTATTGGGTCATGTAATTCGAGTATCAGGATCTTTATAAGAAGTTATGGTTTTGATACAATGATGCGATGCTATAATGCAGTGTTGTCAAAGCTTTATGATGCTATGTATTAATCTATTGCCCAATTATATATGTGTTGAGATTGACTCTATTTCCTAGGTTAAGGCATTAATCTGAGTTTTGTATTCATAATACCTCTTCTTGGTCGTTCAACAACAAATCAAATTTATAAACAAACTTTCTATTGAACTGCAATTGTTATTATTTCATGTTAAGTTCTTTCATTCTCATGCTCTAAGCGTTGAGTGTTGTAGAGGAGTAGCCAACTTCTCGAGATATTCTATTTAGTTGAGCTATTATATGCATAGTTTCTGGGAGATGCAGGGTACTGGTATATTGTCTATGTTCTCATAATGGAGAATCCCGGCAACTATAATTATATGAGAATTCATCTGTTATTTGCAATGTATCTGGTCATGAAGTGCATAAGTCTTTAGGTACATTGTGGTATCACCCACCTGTGTTTTGCACAGTCTGAAGTGCAAGAGAAAAGCATTGCTACTTTCACTCATTTGTTGGCCAATCCCTTCAGGTTGCTAAGGATTGGAATTGGAAATTCCATAGGCTTCTTTGAAGACTAGCTTGGTTCTTGAAAAACAACCAACAGAAGATATATACAGATTTATAGCAGATACATTATTCCGATATCTTGGAACATGAAAATAGTAAGGAAAAAATGGAGAAATAAATAGGAATCTGGAGAAAACTTTTGAGTATAACAGTAGAGATATAACCAATCAATCGATTAGGAAGAGAGACAATCAAGGAAAAAGGATCAGCCAGGAGATAGCGGCATCGTTTCATCAGGTGTATCCTCTGTCACATAATATGCATCGATCTGTTATGTTTATCTATTTACTCCTTGTCTAGTGAAATTGGCCCAACAGCCAAACTAATATATCTGCACGAATCCATTGCACATAATTGCAGCAAGTTAAATGCATTTGCATTGATGTCTAATAGCAACCGAGTTCATTACTTAAACTCATAGTTTCAGATTTGTGTTTATATATATTGCTTAACCATTCTTAGAATGGATTTCCTTTCAAAGTATTGATTTGTTCTACTATGGAAAAACAAGTATCTTAGACAGTAGCATGATTTCATATGCATTAACTTATTGCTTTAGATATGGATTTTATATATATGTATATTGCTCTTCATATATGTTTAGGAAGTTTTAACATTTATAGCCATGATTGTGCATTAATATCAATAAATGGTAATCTATTTGAGTGTTTGAATATGCCTATAAACCTGCTTGAGGGAAGGGGCCTGGGAGAGCGGTGAGTGCCTAGAGATTCCACATATAGCTACCCAACCTTTAAGGAAAGGATGGGTCATGGAGGGGTGGAAGAGCCAAGACCGCTCAAGATGCCCCACTCGTTCCCACAAGTGGACAAGTGTTTTCCAACAATGGGGCATGGTTAGGGAAAGCGGGTACAAGTCACGAACAGGGAGAGTTGTAGTATACAACCTCTTAGGTTGGTATATGGCTTCGGGCGGACCCACCATGTCACTCCTCCTAGTTCACAATAGGTTGCATCATTGATAGTCTATAAATATGTTACCATGGATTAATGCTAACAAATGTATATATGCATGTTTGGCAATGTTGATTATAGATGGAATGCAAGTTTTGCCAAGACTAGATTACAATCATCAAGAAGCTATTCATTGATAAGGTGGAAACCCTAACCCTAGTTGATAGAGATTGTGAACTTTAGGAAATTTTAGGGAAAACTTTGACGAGGGACATTATAGTGGTATCAAAGGATCTTTTCTGCCATCCTATGTATGCTTCATGTATTACATGTATGCTTCATGCTTCCTATGCAAGTGTATTCAAGTGTATACTTTGTGGCTTATTTGTATTCAAGTGTATACCTTGTGGCTTATGTGTTTTCGAGTGTATTCAAGTGTATACTTTGTGACTTATGTGTATTCAAGTGTATACCTTGTGACTTAAGTGTATTCAAGTGTATATATTGTGACCTATGTGTATTCGAGTGTATTCAAGTGTATATTTTGTGACTTAAGTGTATTCAAGTGTATACCTTGTGACGTATTCAAGCGTATTCAAGTGTATTCAAGTGTATACTTTGTGGCTTATGTGTATTCAAGTGTGTACCTTGTGGCTTATGTGTATTCGAGTGTATTCAAGTGTGTACCTTGTGGCTTATGTGTATTCGAGTGTATTCAAGTGTATACCTTGCGACTTCTGTGTATTTGAATGCATACTTTGTAGCTTATGTGTATTCAAGTGTATTCAAGTGTATACTTTGTGATTTACGGGTATTCAAGTGTATGCTTTGTAAACTACATGCTTTGTGACTTGCGTGCACTCATGTGTATATGTGTATTCATGCGACTTACATATTTCAGTGTATACTTTACATGTATTCATATGTATGCTTTGTGACTTCATGTGCTCGTGTGTATACTTCATTTATTATTAGCACATACGCTTCATGCTTCTTGTGTATACTATATGTATTACATGTATTCGTGCCTCATATTTATAGTGTATGTATCACATGTATCTATGTGTTACTTCATGTATCTTCAACAAGATCTATTCTTATAATTACTTTATGCTTAAAATCTATGAAAATGTTAAAAATGTTGTTTGTCAAGTTGCTTAAGATGGTTGGTTGTTTGCTTGAGCTACTTGGTTGCATGCTTGAGCTACTTGGTTGTGTGCTTGAGCTACTTGCCTACTTACTTGAGCTGGTCACTTGCATGCTTGAGCTACCTGCTTGCCTACTTGAGCTAGTTGTCTGTATGGTTTAGCTACTTGCTTGTGTGCTTGAGGTGCCTACATGTCTACTTCACCTACGTGTTTGCTTGCTTCAGCTGATTGCTTGTCTCCTTGTCAACACATGTGCCATATCAGCATGGTGTGAGCAGTTGAAAAGTCAAATGCAAATCAGCTAAGCCATGTCAACTTTGAATGGTTTGATTTATCAAGGCAAATAAGACTTCAGACTTAGTGGACACCTATTTCATTTAATTTTACCTTGTACTTATTTTCATTCTTATACTACTTCAATTTTATTATGTAATTAAATGGTGATGCATGTAACCTACAAATTGGTGTATTCACTTCTATATTTAACATACTAAGGAGATCATTCATCACCATTTAACCTTGAGGTAAAAGGATATGTCTCAATAAATCAAATACACTTCCCAGATACTTAGTACCTAACATGGAAGAAAGATGATAGCCCCCAATTGATTTGAAGGGTGGGACAAGAATTGGATATTAGGGTAAAATCCTTCTATTGCTTGCTAGGAATGCTAAACTATTGTACATCTTTTGATTTACTTGATTAACACAATAATATTACACTTAAATATTATCTAGAAAATATGTACCTAGAGGGTTATAACATATAAGTCAATGATAAGAAAATATATGATTGGAAGATGTTTTAATTTGCATCCCCAAGAAAACTCACCTCAAACTTGATTATGTGAAATGAAGTATACGTTATCTAAGGAAAATTATCACCTAGATCCCTTACTCAAATAACAAATTGACCTTTCATCAAGGGATAAGATCTTGATATTCACAACACTTCCATCACAATAAAGGATCCAACATGTCCTGGATTAGGAAGTTGTATCATGGCCAAAAAGCCTTGAGGTAACAAAATGAGAGAAAACTTGTCGTAAATAACAGATTTTAGCGATTCCCTACTCTTGATTTAGAGGATAGAATTAACCTTATTAGTAAACAAATATACTAACAACTACTCATTCAAGGACATCATTGTAGTATAATTTATAACAAGGCACTGCAATAGAAACAAATTACACCCCAAGAAAGAGCAGTACCAAAGAATACAAGTCCTAGTTGTGATTGCTTGAGGGCAAGCGATCTTGGGTGGGGAGGACTGTCATGTGCCCGAAATTGTAACGCATTGAAATGCAAGTAAATGAAGAAAATAAATATTAACAATTTATTATTATAATTACCGAATATAATAATATTAATATCAACAATGCAAAATAAAAATTAACAATTGATATTATAATTATTATTCAAGAAAACATATATAAATTAACAAACATAAATAATATATATGGTCGAACTCTTAGAGCTGGTCGATGGAATTCATTAAAGGAAGCAACAATTAATCTTAAACAGAATTAATAGAAGGAATCGCACCTCTAGATAGTGAATAGGACAAAAAAGAAAAAAGACAAGACAAAAATGAAAAAAGACAGAGCACATAAGACAAGATTAAAGGCTGCGATTCTAAGGTAATGAATAGTTATTTATTTAGGTGAATGCTACGATTTCTAGAAGGCGGCGCTTGAAGACAACAAAAGGAAATAATATCTAATTTATAACAAACTGCGATTATATAAGACAGTGATTCCATAAAAGGTGGTGATAATACCAAAAGCAGTTACCAATATAAAGCTATGTTTATATTTTGAAAAGCAGTAATTGGTTCTTAAACAAAAAGTTATGTCCTTTCTAAACCGGTGTCACTCTTCTAAAGGGTGTCTCTCTTCATAAGGACATAAAGATATATAAGGAGAGATAATGAGGGAGTTTAACGGAGGAGAAGGAAGATATAGGATCAGTACATATATAAAAATGCAGATCGAACTATTCAATAATAATGAAGGAATCTACATTCAAATAGCAGAGGTAGTAGGAACAAGGAGAATGGAAAGAAATTAGAGATTTAAGTACAACACCGCAGACTAAGGAATTAAGAAGAGGCAGATATAAAGAAGAAGTATACAGATTTATAGCAGATACATTATTCCAATATCTTGGAACATGGAAGTACTAAGGAAAATATGGGGAAATAAATAGGAATCTGGAGAACACTTCTGAGTATAACAGCAGAGATATAACGAATCACTCGATCAGGAAGAGAGACAATCAAGGGAAAAGGATCAGCCAGGAGATAGCAGCATCGTTTCATCAGGTGTATCCTCTACCACTTAATATGCATCGATCTATTATGTTTATCTATTTACTCCTTGTCTAGCGGAACTGGCCCAGTGGCCAAACTGATATATCTGCACGAATCCTTTACCCATAATTGCAGCAAGTTAAATGCATTTGCATTGATGTTTAACAGCAACCGAATTCATTACTTAAACTCATAGTTTCAGATTTGTATTTATATATATTGCTTAACCGTTCTTAGAATGGACTGCCTTTCAAAGTATTGATCTGTTCTACTATGGGCTAACATGTATCTTAAACAGTGCCATGATTTCATATGCATTAACCTGTTGCTTTATACATGGATTTATATATATATATATATATATATGTATATTGCTCTTCATATATATTTAGGAAGTTATAATATTTATAGCCATCATTGTGCATTAATATCAATAAATGGTAATCTAGTTGAGTGGCTGAATCTGCCAAAAAACCTGCTTGGGGGAAGGGGCCTGGGCGAGCAGTGAGTGCCTAAAGATTCCACTTATAGCTGCCCAACCTTTAAGGAAAGGATGGGCCATGGAGGGGTGGAAGAGCCGAGACCGCTCAGGATGCCCTGCCCGTTCCCACAAGTGGACAAGTGTTTACCAAGGATGGGGCATGGTTGGGAAAAGCAGGTACAAGTCACCAATAGGAAGTGTTGTGGCATACAACCTCTTAGGTTGGTATATGGCTTCGAGCAGACCCACCATGTCACTCCTCCTAGTTCACAATAGGTTGCATCATAGATAGTCTATAAATATGTTACCATAGATTAATGCTAACAAATGTATATATGCATGTTTGGCAATGTTCATTATAGATGGAATGCAGGGTTTGCCAAGACCAAATTACAATCATCAAGAAGCTATTCATTAATAACGTGGAAACCCTAACCCTAGTTGATAGAGATTGTGACCTTTAGGGAATTTTTGGGCAAACTTTGACAAAGGACATTACAAACCCATACAAGAGTGACAGGCACATAAAGACATTAAATGCTTAACCATAATATCATATTTTCCTGTGCAACCTTAGAATCATATGACCTTTTTTGGACAACACTTCGGTCCAGCCAACATTATCATCTTCCTCCTCAAATTCAGAAGAGGTGAGAGAAGCAGGCAGCAACTAATTTATTTGATCTGAGAGTGATTCACCAAGATAAGATTGTTCATCACAAGTTAAAGCTGCATGCCATGAAGTCTTACCCCCTTTGAAAGGATGAGGAATGGTAATGTGAACCTAAGCATATTTGGATAGATCCATTTGAGGTTTTTATGAAGACATATTCACCAGAGTCTTTCTGGCTAGATGAGGTATTAGAGACACAAAGGAGATCTACCTCCGTATTACCATCAAGAGAAAACTCAAGTTGAGGCTTCCTGTTCACCATAACACGATCCATATTCTCTGAACTTCATGCTTTTGCAACTGGAGCTGGGGCTGAATTACATGCTTTTTCAAATGAAAATAAGTTCACAGGGCTTGCACAGAAATATCTTCCTTCGAAGACAGATCTTTAGCTGAAACATTGACTTACTTCCATTTACTTCCATTTGAAGGAGATTTAGGTCGGGAACAATCAGAATTATCAGAAGAATCCAGAACTTGCTGATTAATAGACATATACTCCAAACAAGGTCCTTTTCACCAAGTCCCACTTGTCAAAGAAGATGATTTAGCAGCATTGCAAGATGCAGTAAACAAAAGTTATTGAGCCAAACCAATTAAGGATCAAAAGTGCTTGCCAAGAAAAGGATCCCTTAAATGTTACATCTGCTCTGCTCTCAATAGACACAGGACAGGAACAAGCATTAGCCTCACATCAACCAAGGTCAAGAAGGGTTGATTCATTTTCCTCTATCAGAAAATTGTATGAAATAAAGAGACATGCAAATGAATCACCGTATGACTTGTTTTCAAGATTCTTGGATGTTATGATGGAGATACCCAAGAGCCTTAGGCCTAATGATATAATGTGCATTACTTTGTTTTGTGAAGCTTACATATCAGGATCAAGCCAGTGGTCTGAGAATCAGAGGCCTCATAGCCTCGACCAAGTAATGGACTGGATAAGTATTGTGGAAGGTACTGAGCATGATCATATGCCATTCGTTGTCTCCCAGAATGGGGAGAACTATTGCTATGACGAGGAAAATCAAAGGGTAGAATTGCTAAATCAAGAAGATGCATTGGAAGGAGAGCAGTCAGTTCATGATTGCTGTTACTTCACAAGTATTCTGGATGTGGGGCTTGACAATAGTGATGAGGATGAAGAGACAGAACGTGAGGACAGACAGACTCTGCCTGATCTTCCTCCTCAGGAAGTCATGGGATATGAACAAACGCAGCAGGAACATGGTAAGGCCTCACAAATGGATGTAATCATGAACAATGATGCATCATTCAGTGATTTGAATACAACAAATCTGAAGTATGTCGCACATATGGGGAATCAAAGGGATGAGGTCGAGTTTGGGTAGTCTTCAATCGTATATGATTCATCTTATGAAGTATAAGTAGAGTCCTTTGCCTCAAGTGGAGGATGTGTCAATAGCCTTGACGGGGTTTGTTTCCTTGGTAGTGAGCAATTCTCTTCATGTGAAGAATTTTCTGAATGTGAATCAATTGTCATGAGCTCAAACGATGAAGAGGATGTTGAAAGTGCTTCTCTCTATTCTTCAAGTAATTACTCTAAATCTGAGTATGCTGATGGTCAAAATTGTTGGGATCCCAACACTAAGATGAGATACATCCAATTATCATAAAGACATGGCAGAATCCTTTATTTGATGAATGTGTATTGGAAAGCAAGGATATAAGTGATGACCCATATTAGTGTAGAGTTAATCCTCTTTTTGAGGAAAACCTTGATGGATGCTTGATAAACATTGCTAACGGATGTGTCGAGGATAATGTAAACAAGGGCCAAGCTGACACTGAGTCAGACAGGGTAGTTTGTCAAAGTGTTAGCTCTGTCTTACTAGCTTCCCCACTGGATGGACAATGGGATAATGCAAATACCAATGAGGTAATCCACCAATATGCGATTGAACAAATTGTGCTTGATAAGCAGCAAGAGAATGATTCAGGCCTGCTGATACTTAATTGTGATAATGGCCCATCTGATGAAGAAGCTGAAGGTTGTGATGGTAGCCTTGAATATAGTATTACCAGAGATGTGTTCGAAGAGATGATTGAAGTGTCAAGTGCTCGGATCCCAAATGATGATATTTTCCCTTGCATAAATAGAAACCTACCCTTGGATGCTCACAAGTTGAGTGGGGATGAATACATGGATGTTCAGACAGCATCTTTTTATGCTGAGGAGAAGGAATTATTCGATGACTCTGCAGAGTATGTTAATATTACCAGAATATTTAATCCATGTGAAGAGCAACTCAGAATTCGGGACAACCGCAAGAATGATATTGCTCAGTATGAGGCTGCACTGCAATATTTTGCAGAGGTTCCATATCTTATGGATCTTATTATGGAGTTGTTTCCATATGAAGGAATGGATGTTATGGCAGTGCAAAATGCGAACCCTCTTGTCTTTACAGGCCATCTTTTGAGTACTTCAAAGGAGATTGAATATGGCATATAGGATGTCCATGAATACTTTCAACTTGAGGAACAAGTTGAAGGTAATGTCACCCTCTATGATCAGGTGGACTATGAGAGTTCTACTTTTCCAATATATCAGAGTGAGTCTACAATGCAACAAGGTAATGAGCAGAACAATCCTGGGACAAGTGGGATGGATGAGGCTAGATATGGTGGAATTTGTGGCTCAGAAATGTACAATGCACACTCAGGTTCTCTGAGATCAAAGCAAAACAGGGTATTTGATAGAGGAAAGCTCTTCTTCTATGCTTTGGGGCGCCATCAGGCCTCCAGTTTGATAAGATGAAGTTAATAAAGGGAGTATTCCCTTGCTGGTCTGCATAACTTGAGATTCTGGACTCTTGCTATGCGTGCAAGAGGCATACATCCCTAGTCGGAGCCACTGGTGGAACTCTTATTTTCATCAATCCACTGCTGCTATGTTTGAGCCTGTGAGTTGTTATTTCTCAACATCACTGGGATTTAGGGTTTTGCCACTCATTTTAGTTATACCCTCGATACTTTTAATTGACTTATGTCCGCCTATTGACCAGTTGCACCAAGTCACCATCTAAGGTAAGTGGCTTTTATGACTCTCATCTTCGTTCTGTACTGGCCCCATCTCTCAAAATCACCAGATGCGCCTGGGAATGGTCCATCCTTATGATAACTTTCGTGCACGTGTGCGATTACTCTCTATGAATGCTTCTTGCACAGCTTATCATCCATTGCGTGTTCGATTCCAGAACCTTGCATTCAGCTGGCGATGAGCAATACCCTTCCACCAATGCCGTGAAGACCTGTACTTGTGAGCTCATCGCCCATCGCAGGTAGTGTTGCATTCACCGCAAAGCAACCGGCAATGAACGATATGGTGTTTGCTTTTAAGACTTAGCTCATTTCCCGTCGCGTGGTGGTGTTGAGCCTTGGGAGAGTTACCAGCGATCGGTAGCATTTGGTTTCTTAATGACCACAGGTTGTCATCGCCTATCGCGTGTTGTTCCCTCGCGTTTAGAAGGTAACCCACAATGAGCGATGCAGTCAGTGTTTTGACCCATCGCTGGCTCTTATTTTATCGCTAGTTGCCAAATGTACTTCAATGAGTAACCCACGACCGCTGATGGGTTGAGTTTTTCCCCATCCCGTGGGCACGGTCTATCGCCAGTTAGGGCAGCCTATGGGGAGGAAGACCCGCGATGAAAGATGAAGAACAGGGACCTTTGGATGAAACCTATCGGGATCAAATCAACGGTTGTTGCCTCATCATTGGCTCTGTAGCCATCACGTGATGATGCTTCGAAACAGATTTCAAACCAGCGATGACGCGATGTTGCAGACATCTGGTTGGGATTTCTCCTCGATTCGAATGATCGACGATGAACATAGCAAGGACAATTTGGTAAGGATGTGAATGGACGCGTGGCTGCTTTAAAGCGTTTCTTCGTTGTTTCTTGGTACAGTCCGTAAAGCAAGTGTCGATCATCAATATGCCTCGTCGATCGAGTTTTAAATCTGCAGCAATCAACGATGGAGATTTTACATGCAATGATGGAGCTCCTGTTCACGCGAGCGAGTCGAGATGAACATTAATTGCAGTTAACCTTACATGCTCCTATTTAATGAAGATTTGTTGTGATAAATCAAGTCATTCGCAAGTTATAGCCAGAGTCTAGAATTAATTGCTCTAAATGCTGGCGAGAGAAACTTGTGGCAAGTTATGAATGCAAATATTGTTAGGGTGGTGGCGTAGTGTCTTTTGTTGCGTATACATTCTACATCACCGATTGTGGTTCGGCTCTGCTCTATAACTTGGGTTGTGAAGAGTTTTGTTGCGTATAAGTGGGAATTATCTGGTGTTGCGGTCTTCATTTTTCTTTATTACCCGCACTGGTTACTCGGCTATTCTGAGAAGATGAGTGAACCCAGTACTCCTGTTGGTCCAGTGCAAAGGTCTCAGAGATTGAGTATGTAGGAGCCAATTGCATACATACCAGAGGATAAAATTCCTTTGACTGAGAAGCTTGTGGTTTGAAAGAAGAGGAGTGTACGCAAAAAACCAGAGAAGGTGGCCACGAGGAGCACATATATTCTGAGGAGCCGAATTGTTTCACAGAAAATGACTGATGGAAAGGAGAAGAGACCTCTGTTTGTGAAAGAATTAACGAGGTCTGGTCTGGGTCTTGGGGTTTCTTCTAAGAAACCCATTACTCCTATTCTAGTCTCTGATAGCTCGGCGAGTGATGAAGGAGTTGACCCTGGCCCTA
Source organism: Sequoia sempervirens (assembly GCA_007258455.2). NCBI lineage: Eukaryota > Viridiplantae > Streptophyta > Pinopsida > Cupressales > Cupressaceae > Sequoia > Sequoia sempervirens. The sequence continues at coordinate 127,690,591 of VDFB02000007.1, read as the reverse complement.
GCCAGTACCCTGCCTCCTTGGTGCCTTATAATGACTCTGAGGACGAGATTGTGGTTGCAACCCCACACTCTGTTATACGACCGGGTGAGGGTGGTTATTTTGTGGCTGACAAGGCCAAATAACACCCATGTCCTCTGCTAATGGTGTGGGGTTTTGGGTGATGTGATTATGTGGCCTCTGGATAGTGGGTTTTGTGACTCCTTTTAATGGTGACTGGTTCGTGGACGGGTGATGATAATCGCAATGGTGGTCAATCTGAGTATTGGTGAACGTGCCAATTTTGCGGATGCCTTTTGGAAGGCTTACGTGGCATCTCCGACAAATGGGTTAGTGCTCGTTTTTGCCTTTTTGCTTTTCCCATGCTTGTGGAATGACTAATGTGATGGTTTGGGAATTAACCTCATTGAAATGAAATTTGAAATGAATATTAAATGTAAAATTACATTTCGAGCCGGATGCTTTGTTGCTCCCTTGTACTATAAAAGGGATTTCATGGCTCAATGTAAAGGGGGTTCTGATCTGAAATCTTTTGAGTCCAGTTTGTCTCAAGTTCAAGCTGATTATAGCAAAGATAACGCTGAACATTCTATGAATTCGTTGGTTAGTTGTCTTGGGACTAGGTCATATAGGTCGTAATCTTAATAAGTTTTGTATCGATTACTGGTATTAGTATAGAATTTGAAAACTCAAATTACATGTTCTCCTCTGTATATCTTTCATACACTATAAATGAAAATATCAAAGATCTTTTTCATCTATCGTCAATTGTTCAATTGAATGCATGGCCTAATTTCTTTGCTTTAACTCAATGAGTTAAATAATTTGCTTATGAATGGTCATGGGTGTGAAGATTTATAAGGATTTGGTAAGAAACAATATTTGCATAACAAGTCTTTGCAATGTAAAGCATTGCATAGATGGTTTAAACATGCTAGGGTTAATTAATCGGTGCATTTCTAGTTGTTTCCTATCTGACTCCATTTACCCAATTTGATGAGGCACTGGTGATTTATTGATTGTTTAGCAATGAAACAAAGCCACCCCATATTAAGTTGTGGACTCAAAATTAGAACAATTTTATAGAATTATGCCATAATATTTGAAGTATATCCTCATTCTTAGCAAAGTGAACATTAATTTGTTCAAGGATTTGCCAAATCTTTGATGAAGTTAATGAATTGCATTAAATAGGAATGAATTTGTATGGAAGTGTTCTTACAAATCTAACGCACCTAATGAACACATTAAGGAACACCCTTCTTGGTCCTACAGACCCTAAAGTGTAGGAATAGAGACCTCAAAGACCTCTATTCGTTGTGTTGGCCATTAGTCCTCGGTGATTTTTGAGTATGAAGATTGGCAACCTCTTAGAAAATTCCAAGGCTAGCTGGAAAAATCACCAACACAAAGCAATTCATTTTATGTTGTATCTTTAAAATGCCTATCACCTACACCACATAAGGATTGAAATTTGCCTTGGCAGCATTATCAAAATTGCCTTGGGAGTGAGAAATCCCAGCCATAAGTAGCCCTTCACTGGAATTTTTTGAGACCCAGACGAAATGAAACCTTTTTGAGACACCCTAGATGGACCATGAGCTGCTTTGGATATATTCAGATACTTTGAAACATTCTTTCTTGGTGTGTTTGGAGCTATACGACTGACCTGCAGGCAACAGGGACCCCAAAGTAGCTGAAACCAAAACCCCGTCATCTTTTAAGATTCCTTTGCAAACATTACCACTCTAGGGGTTGAGGTGTTTTCGATAGGAGCAACATTTTGAAATCTTACCACTCTCAGCTGCATCCAACACTTTTTAATAAAATGACTTATGGTAATATACGTTAGAAAGAGACTTTTGTGGAGTATATAATGGGGCAAATAAATGAATTGAAAGTAAATGACCACCAAAATCTAACCAGTTAATGGGATGGTCATTGGTATATAAGTTTTATCAAGTCAAGGGATTGCTCGGAATGATACTAAATAAGTAAATTTGAGAGAATGAGTTAATAAGAACCCTAGTGGAGGAAAGATTTTTGAAGAGTAGTAAGGCATGCTTGTTATTCAATTATCACTCCCATTCCTAATAATTAAGGCCACATTTAAATTGGTAATGCACTAGTACTTTTCTTTGGTCAATTGTCAAACAAATCTAGTATGTGAAAGATGGTTGTTAGGCTTGACCATATCCTTTTGAATTCAAAGAACGAAATGATGAGACAGTTATGGAGTTTATCAGTAGAACCAAATCTATCTTTTTCTATTTACAATTCAACTAATGTACAGGGCAGCACATATTTGATCTTTATAGTGTAGAAGAATTGATAGAGAGCGTTATCTTAATCTGAAAAGGCAATCGAATCTATTTTGAATCTCAAAGTAGACTGAAATTAAGATGATATTGTTATAAATTGCTGGTTTGGGTTCAAGGTATGGTATGTTGATACAACATTTTTTTCTCTTTCTCTATATACATTAAAATAATTTAATTATACTAATTATTTTTAAATATCCTCTCATAATGCAGAAAAGATGGGTCTTGGTCTAACTAATACAATGACAACCATCAATTATTCATGTGACTCCTCGTAAGCCTAACAGATTCTTAAGATTTAAAAACTTAGTTTCAGATAAATTCTTGGTAAATATGTCTGCTAATTGATTTTCAAATTTGTAAAATTTCAAATTGTTTTCTCCATTGTTGACTAATTCCCTGATGAAGTGGTGCCTTGTATCAATGTGTTTGCTCCTCTTGTGAAAAACATGATTATTGTCACAAAAGATTGACGTTGACTCCTATTCTTGCAATAAATTTGTTAATGCTCTCCTCATCCAAACTGCTTGACATGTTGATGTGGCTGCTACGTACTCTACTTCAGCTAATGAAAGTGTCACTATCGGTTGCTTCTTTGATGCCCATGAGATTGTAGTTGTTCCACAAAGAAAGACATATCTAGAGGTGCTCTTCTTATCATCGATGCTCCCTACAAAATCACTGTCAGTAAAACTAATCAAATCAAATTTATTAGTTTCAAAATATATAATTCCATATCCTAATGATCCTGCAACATTTTGAGTATTCTCCTCCCAACATGCTAGTGAGAATCCCAAGTTGAATCCATGAACCTTAAAATCAAACTTACACCATACATAATAATTGGTCTTGTAATTGTAAGATACATTAAACTGCCAACAAGTCATTTAAACATAGTTGGATCAACATTTCACACCTTATCCTCTTTGCTCAATTTTGTTCCTGTGAAAATTGAAGTTGATACTAGATTACAATTTAACATTTTAAATCTTCTCAATACATCCTTTGCATATTTAGACTAACAAATGAAAACACCCTTATCTGTTTGAACTTTAATACCTAAAAAGTATCTCATCAAGCCCAAATTTGTCATTTCAAACTCTGTCATCATAGATTACTTAAACATGTCTATAGACAAATTTCTAGTGAAAATCAAATCATCAACATACAGACATACAACAAAAAATTTGACCTTGCTCATTAGTCTTTATATACAATATAGGTTCACTGCTACTTCTATTGAATCCATTTCTTATCAAATATGAATCAATGCTGATATACCAAGCCTTCAGTACTTGTTTCAATCCATAAAGTTCCTTTTTCAATTTATATACTTTATTTTCATGTTCATGTACTTCATAACTAGTTGGTTGTTGAACATAAACTTCTTCATCAAAAAAACTATTTAAGAAAACTGATTTCATATCCATTTGATAAATATTCCAATTATTATGTGCACCTTGTTACATCCTTTACATTATGAATATGTGTTTGGATATTGTTTTTCGAATGCAATGTTAGTCGGAAATAACCACCTTTCATGTGAATGTGACTTGCGAAAAGAAGTTTTAAATTTCTTAATATAAATTGTATGTGCAACATGAATGATTTTCCTTGCACGAAATTGTAAATGAAATGTTATGAATTATGATTGAATAATTGGATATAAATTATTATTATGAATTATTCGGAACTATCTAATCCTAATTTTTCTTGTCAAGTGGTTGCAGGATAGCCAGTTCTCCAAGGAAAACAGAAATATAATCAAGGAGAGAACAAAACCAATCAAGAATCATGAATTATCATTATGTCGTAAGCCAGGCTTAAACTGAATTATTACCTTGGTCAAGAGTTTCGATAACTAAGCACCTTATATTTTTAATAAAGTTAAATATTTGTAAAGGTGTGACCACCTCTCTTGCTCGATGGAACCTTTTTAATCATATTTAAATTATTCTAAAAGAAAATGGAATAATCTTACAATTGCCACCCTACCAAGAACTCGACGTCCATGCATGGACGTTACAAGCATGGAAGTCGAATACTTGGGGGGGAATCATTAAATCATTTTTGGGCATGAAGCATTCGGTTCTCTCCATCTATCGGAGTTCTTAGTTTCTCCTCAAATAGAAACACAATGAGACCAATAAAATAACCCTCGATACTTTTATTCATAGCTCAAATAACAAATACACTAGGAGAGAAATGGTCTTGAATTTGCACCATTCTGTATTCAATTTCCAATACTGTTATCAAAAATTGCATATGCATGTTGACAAACTCAAAACCTAAGACAAAACTCTAAAATGCTCTCTGTATTCTCATTACAAAAATTCTCTTTGTGATCAATCATAACCAACCCGTACTTCTGGCCTTGAATTCCTTCTTATAGAAATGAAGGAGCAAACAAGCTTAGGGCCAAAAAGTACATATGTCCTATTCCTATTGGACTATTACAACATATATTCCCTTTTGCAGTTGTATTTGCAATTTAGATGGAGGGAAATGTCACATGGGACAAAAACTATTCATATTTGTCGACACAAATTTTGTCCCGCCTTTCGAAAGGCACACTTCATTTGATGTAGCAATATATCAACGTGCTTTCAAAATGTGTTCCACGTACACCAAGCTTGAATGAAAGAAAAGCATGAAGTGAAGAGAGAGAAAGAAGACAAAATTACCTCCACGTTTGCATCCTTGTCAACAATTTCAAATTGGGGAGAAAACAATATTTTATCCATACTTTATCAAAGGCTTAATCTGTACTGGTTCCAAGCCAACTATTGTTTTTCTCTCAACTGTTATTCACCACTATTGCAGACCAAAAGACCAAAATTGTAGTGACCATCCCATACCAACAGCTCAATTCTCCAAGATATCAAGATACTTATCCTTCCATGCTTGAAATTCTTCCTCTATAGACCAATCGAATGTGATAATACTGTCAGCCTTCAACTTGTAAGGAGCATATTTGATGACAACTTGATTTGCTTCTTTATCAAATTCCTCAAGAGCAACTCCTGCTTGAGCAAGTATGTCCATGTTTTTCTTTAGCATGCTCATGTCATTTCTTCCAAAAATCAGGGCTGCTTGCATTGAAATCACCTCATTCACCTGCTTTCTCCAATCCTATAGAGATTTGATTTCACCATTGTCCCTTAATATATCAGGAAGGAGACCATGATTCATTTCATCAAATCTCTTGACCAACTCCCTTATTTTAGCCTCCAAAGGCTCAATCTTTCCCTAGAATTCTTGAATTCCATTCACAGTTCGCAAGGTGAGTTGGATGGTGTCAGGCTTATTTACATCATGTTTGGATCCCATAGCCATTAACCTCAAATCTTGGAGTCTTGGGATCCATTTCTCCACGAGGGGAATTGCCACCTCTTTGTCTATGTCAAAACTATTTATTGCATCAACCATGGAGGAATAATTAGCATGGATGCTAATTAATCTCTTGTCAACTCCTCTATTCAAATGCTCCAATACTGTAGTTACGATTTTCAAATTGTTGACAAAAATCATCCTATCATGTTGATTGCACTTTTCTTCATATTCCTTCAAACTCTCAAGTCTCAAGTAAATCTTCTTTACTGATTTCTTCTCCCTATTATGCTTCTGTTGTGCTAGGTTCCTCCACTAAGATGCGCATATTTCCCATACTGTATGAAACAATTGCCATTGAAACATCTGTAGATGGAGTAGGAGGTGTTTGTGCTTGTGGCAAGGAAGGAGGGGTAAAATCTATCTGTGTGGGCACACCAAGCTACAAATTTTGCATCTTCTCTTTCAATAATGCCACCTCTATCTACAGCTCCATTATTTGTTGCTGGCCCTTGCCATCTTGAATCAACAAATCATTATACATTTTCCTAAATTTTTCTTTCTCAATTGTCACTGATTCAACTGTTGCTTTTATGAACTGTGCAATGTTCATTGACATAGTAGTAGCCACAATAGCTGAAGTATCAAATACCCTCTTTATGATTAACCCCCCTTTGTAGTCTGCAGATGGTTCTGCAACTTTTGGCTTTTTGGTGTTGGGGGCTAGGGCCCAAATAGCTGATGTATCCTACTGCTCACCAAATGCAGATCCTTGCAGTGCAATGATCGCTTCTTCCTCAGAATTGTATAGAGGCCTATCATACCTCTTCACCGTGTCAAAAGCAATTGCAGAAGCTAGGTCCCACTTCGGTAATAGGAGTATACCACTTTTTCTTACTAGCTCTCTGCCCTCCTATGCAGTTATTTCTTAGAAGCTCTCTTTCATCTCTTTTATCACCTGAGCTTGTATGACTGCATCAGGAAATTCTGGGTGGAGGCTCCTTGTGTTTGCAATGTTATTAACATATTCATCTTTTTTGGCTCTCCAAGCAAACTCCATGAAAGCCAGGGACTTGACAAATGAGTCATTGTCCATGAACTTCATACTAGCCTCTTCTCTAAGACCATTTTTGTTATTCATGCATGTGTAGTCATCCTTACTCAATCTAAGGCCCAATCGCTGAGGTACCATCTCCTTGGGTGGAGAAGGCATACCTTGTTGCATCTCTCTTCTGTCACCAATATTTCATCATTTAAATCTTCCTCATAATCTACTAGCCCACTTGATTCAACCTTCTGCTTCTTTTGAGGTGGCTACCTAGGTGGTGATGAATGTGTAGGTGGTGAATCAATTTCAATGATTGCTAGTCCAGTTGACCTAGGAGGAGATGGTGGTGGCATTTGATGCATTGGTGAGGGGATTCTTTGTTCCTCTTGTTGAGAAGAGGTTGGTGCTACTAGTTTCTTGTCCTTCGCCTTGTCCTTCCTCCTTTTAAAAACAATTATCTTCTTAGGGGGCTGAGGGGTTGGTCCTTCTTCCATCACAGGGATATCCCCCTCACCTTGTTCCTCTACTACAACATCCTTCCCCTTATCTTGAATTACCCTTTCACCTTTTAATTGCCCAACAACTTGCTCAAAATTCTGAAAAGCATACTCAATTCTCTACATTTCATCCTTTATGTGTGCTAGAGCCAAGCATTGATGGTCTTTAAATTGCAATTCCCTCTCCAATTTATTAAAGGCAATCCATTTCATCTTTCGGTCATCTTGTTTCTGGAAATCAAAAATGTTTCTTATCACATCTTCTGGGAAGTAGAAGTTATGGATGAACTTTGAACTTCTAATTCTTGCTTTCAACCATGCCATGAATCCCTCGGGATTATGGTTTCTTGCTCCTACCCTCTTCATTTCCAAAGGTTTGCCTACATCATTGATTTTATTCCATCCTCCTTTTATCATTACAAAGTCAGAGAAACATGTGTATGCAGGGAAAAAGGTTCCCTTTCCCTAATCCTTCAAATGGTTGTTCTCCACATTTCCCAGTTACCATATTACCTCTAGGAAACCAACTCTTTTTGGCACATCCCTTAGCAATATATGAGGTGAGACAGTTGTGCCATACACCTTCAAGATTGTGTAACTTGGGTAAGGGATCACATCCCACCAATTGTGATCAATATTCAAATCTGGCCTCCTATCCTTAGGCCTCAAAAAGTCATGTAGAGCTACAGGAATTCTAGGCATGTTCAAAATTAAAACTGTCCTCAGCTTGGAAGCAAACAAATTCTGAAACACCGCATAACTAGATTTGTTGTCATCCTTATCTAGGAGTCTAGTCCAGCATTGGACAGGCAGATCGATATTACCTTCCTTTTTTCTCCAATGTCATATCCTTATCAAAATGCGTTGCTCCCTTGAACACAAACATGTGCATGAAAAGAGAGTACCAATAGAACCTAACCCCATACTCACCATTTTTCAGTTTGACCAGGCCTTCATGAATCTTTTCTGCCAAGTATCCTCCATAATCATAGAGTGTGCACCATGTAGGGTGTTGGATGTGTGCAACAATGTACATCTCTTCCATTGGCATTCCTGTGGTAGGGTCATAACCAATGATTTGACACAAGGAGTAGAATGTCCTCTGAAGATAAGAGACAAAATAGTTGATAGGGAATGGCTCCTTGTCTCATGGGCCCAAGATAATCTTTCCTTGTCCTTTGACAATGGCCAAATAGTGTTGCAACATTAAAATTTTAAAGGTATGTCTCACCTTCTCATACTCTGCCCTGAGTGCTTTTTCATCAATTTTCACCATATCCTCACTCCACTCAATCAATTTGAAAACTTCAACAATTTCTTCCCTGGTGACCTTCACCATTTCAATTCCATCATATGTTCTTACAGTCCTTGTGACTGGGTCATAATTTGCAGCCACTGTCTTTAATAGTGCCACATCCATGTATACATTTGGTACTATCAGTTTCCCCATATCCAAATTCCAGGGGTTGCCCACATGAATGCCACAATTTTGATTGTCAAACCAGTAGCTAAACTGTACTCATCCAGTATATGGTAGTGTGTCATCCTTAATAGTACATTGTTTGTCTATGAGCCCCTCTACAATTTGCTTGCCTTGGAAAAATGCTTGACCCTTAGGTTTCTCAGAGGTAGAAGGTTTTAATTGGTAAGTCAAATCTTGGACCAAAGGTCTAACAGGAGGTTTAGACCCAAAGGGTTTTTCTTTAGATGCAGACATTTAACTTTTGGTGTCATGATTCTAGGGTTTGTGCAAACTAGGGTTTCCTTCTAACATAATATAAGTTCACAACTAGGGTATGGATTTGACACACAAAAAAATAAGCTTGGACAAGCTAGTCATTTGAATTGAACATCAAACCTTAAAAGAAATGCATGTAGACTTGAAACCCTATTAATAGAATGAAAGAGCAAGTGAAATTTAGCAAGTTTTAAGCAATTGAGAAGCAAAGTATCGATTTCACTTACTGGTTTGCAGTCGCTATGAAAACCCTAATTTTGGTCGTCAAACAAGCTTGAAAATTGCAGCAAGAACTCCTTGGATGCGTTGGATGCTTTTAACAATATGTAATTATGCTTTCAAGCAAGATTTTATGGCTTTATGGTGGATTAATTTGGTAGTTTTGCGTCCTATCCGCCATTACTGTTTGCGAACCAAAACTGCCCATTTTCCCTCAAACTCAACTTTGTATGTCAGCCTTGATTGTGCAATGAGATGGCTCGATGAACGGTTCGGATTCAGTCAAAGAAGTTTGAAAAATACAACTATAGATGTAATGTCCCCTTTTCGCTCCCGAGCAGTATTGAGACTCAATTAGCCTATTCCAGAGTCCTCGTAGACTAGTTGATGTGGTTAGGGTACTCATTGGCCAACATCGGTGTTCAATTTGGAGCATTTTGGAGGGGTTACTATTTATAGTCGTGGTCGGTTTCAGTGTTGTCATTTTCAGTTTGTCACAGTTTCCTCAGTGGTCTTCAGTTTCGCTCAATTATGAGCTTTTGGCATCAACTTACTATTTATAGCAGTGCTATTTTTAGTAAGTCACCATTGGGGGAGTTGGTTCCAAGCTTGGTTAGTGGCAACAACATTTTAATCCAATTTCAGTTGGAGGGCCTAAGGTTGCAGTTTAATATTTATTTTATTTGACCACTTTGGCATTTTAATAAAGTTGAAATATAAAGTTAAATTATAACTTATATGAAAAAGGAGAGAAAATATTTAAAGTTTAAAAATAAAGTGACTTCAAAAAGGGACGCCAATTTGAGGGAGACATTTAAATATTTAAAAAGCTTTAAATTTTTTAAGAGGAAGAAGGGCGCCCATTTTATGAAATGAAATTGAGAAAAGTTTGAAGTTCACTTTTGGCCCTAATCTTTTAAAAAAGAAGTTTGGCTCTAATTTTTCTTTATGCAGCCTTGACAACTTACTGAAATGTTGTTGGATTTTCATCTGATTGCTTGGGAAACTTTGTGAGGACGAAAACCCTCCATTGTTGGGCTGATTTTGGTGATGAAATATCCACCCTAGTCACATTTTGGTGCTGGTTACAAGTTTATTTCAACAGAAGCTTCAAGGATTGATCTACAAAGAGAAAACATGAAGATTTTTCAGTACTTTTAGGAGTTTTTGGTGTGTCTTGGCTTGACTTCAGTTTTGGTGTGATTCTCTAAAGTTTTGGAGTGATATTTTGGTTTTCTGGAGGTTTACAGTCATGGACCTGAATTTGGTTTTTCATTCACAGCTTTCAAACAATTGAAAGTTTCATTCTGGGTATTGTTTAAAATAGAGGTTCTCACCAAGCCGCTTCTTTTAAGTACTTGCACACAAATTTTGGTGGAGTCTTTGATTTTTAAAGGCGAAGTCGACCTTGGAGCAGTATTGCACCTTGTCCAGCTTAATCATTGAAGTACGGCCTGCATAGGAGGAGATAAGGCTTGGTAGCTTGGGCGTTGGAAAAGGAGACTAAGGCGTTGGAGATTAAGAAGGTTTTTGGAGAGAAGCTTGGTACGAATTTGGTGTTTTCAACAAATGCTCTTGTTGCTGTTACAGGTTCAAAAAGTCTGATTTTAATATTGTAAAATTTCTGATTTAAATCTTGTAATGAAGGATTATGTTGCTGGTTACAAACTCTCTTTAAAAAGATTTCAGTCTTATAATATTTTTTGTATTAACAATCTGCAATTTTCATTTCTTACTTTGGCAAAGCATCTTGAAAACAAACTCAAACATCATTGAGCAAACACAACAGCAAACAATCAATTCCAAAAAAAAAAACAAGGGTGTACATTGCAGTGGTATCAAAGCCAAACCTTTCCTGCCAACCTGTGAGTCTTTTAAAAAAGAGAGCATTAAATTTCTATGAGTGACAAAGAAAAGAGATACACAGCAAGAGAAGAAAAGAAAGGGGAAAAACATTGGCAACCACCACAAGTCCCAAAAGGTCAGACAACTTCAAAGGTATTAAGAGCACATTGGGAGTCTACTCAGGAAACATGAATGGGAGATGATGAGAGAGTGTTTGGTGGTGATGAGAGAACATTTGGCGGTAATGAGAGGTCCTTTGGTAACAGGGATGACAAAGGAAAAGAGAGAGCAAGAACACTGAGCCCTGGAAGAAGGTTCAAGAGAAAATTGGATGCAATGGTGGACATGGTATCTTTCATGATGGGAAGAATGGGTCAAAACATAACACCACAGAACAATCTGCAGAGCAATTCAGGGCCTACAGGAGAACATAGTGCTTCAAATCAGTATAGCGGACATGTGGACCAGTGTATTACAAATAACACATACATCTCTTCAAGGCCATTTAAACCCACATCTCTTCAAGTCCATTCAAACCCACTTTCTTGACCCCAGAGATTCTTCAACCTGATCTAGAAGATACTATGACATTTGTGGAGTTGTTGACTCATAATCATGCTAAATATAATTCCCTTCCTGGTGAAGTTAAGCGTGACACGACTTACAATGACTTTGTGGATCATAAAAGAAAAAGAAAAGGCCAAGGAAGACACTATGATCAGAGGGGACCAGCAATGTAGAGGGATTTATAGCATGCCATCAGCAAGGTTACACTACCACATTTTGATGGGAGTGACACTTGCACAGCGAGGGCTTGGATACAGAAGCTGGATAATTATTTAGCCCTTAAACCCATGGTAGAGGAAGAGGCAATAAGGTTTGCAACATTGCACTTGGATGGGATAGCACATGAGTGGTGGTACCATGGCTTGGTTACCTTGGGTCATCAGTCTATCACTACATATGATGAGTTTACCACTAGACTCATAGAAAGATTTGATAAGAAGGATCTGGAGATACATTTCAGGGAGCTGGCCCAACTTAGACAGCATGGTACAGTTGATGCATACATAGGTGAATTTCAGAGGTTATCAGCGATGGTTACAGGTATCACAGAGAGACAAATGGTGGTTTTGTTCAGTGAGGGACTTATGGAACCACTCAAGGGATGGATTAAGGCTTTTGACCCACCCATGTTACAAGAGGCTATGAAGAAAGCAAGAAATATGGAGTGGCCTGCCCCTAGAGCAAAATTTCAATCCAAACCTTCATTTCATAAAAATGATAAAGATAAAAGACCTCACATCAAGGAAACCATACAGCAGAAAAAACCAGTCACAAGGTTAGATTTGGAGACACTTAATGAACTCAGGAAAAAGGGTTATGTTTTAGGCGTAGAGAAAAGTGGTCCCAAGACCATGTTTGCCCAAAGGGAGTCAAAATTCATCAAATTGAATACTATTTAGCTAAGGAAAGTAATTCTGATTTTTCAGACCAGCAATCTGATTTGATGATAAGGAGAATGAAGAGCCACCCCAAGAGGTAGAAAAAGAGGAATCAAAAGAGTGCAAACTAGCTCAGCTATATAGTTTTCAAAAAAATGAGTCCTTGCACATTAGGGGAGTCATTAAGGGGCAACGGATGATAGCTCTTATAGATTCAGGTGCCACACACAATTTCATTGACGAGGGACTTGTTGCACGTAGGGGATTGCAGACATAGGAGCTTGAAGGATTCAGAGTGATGGTTGCGGATGGTTTCACTATTACCTGCACTCGTATGATTTCGCATCTTAGCATTCAGTTGGGTAACCATGAGTTCACAGATGATTTCTATGTGGTTGGTATTGGGTATACAGATGTGGTGATGGAACGGTTGTGGTCATTAGGTGAGATTACTCTTAATTTTTAAACCTTAGAGCTAAATTTTAAATCAGATGGTAAAAATGTGGTGTTGAGAGGAATTTCTAATGGAGGGCCTCAACTTGTTTCTTGCAATAGGATGGAAAGGCTTTTCAGACATGATCAGGTGGAGTGGGCAGCAGAGTGCATAATTATGCCTACAGTTATGAAGGAGCAGAAACGTACTTATCCACCAGACATACAGGCTTTGCTCACTAAGCGAAACAAAGTTTTTTGTAGCATACCACCAGGGAGACCTCCTGACAAGGGAATAGAGCACATCATTGGGTTAGAGGAGGGTACTAAAGTGGTAATCACTACACCATACAGGCATTCAAAAAGGCATAAGGATGAATTAAGAAGCTGTTGGACATGGGGCATATTAGAATGAGCAAAAGTCCATTTGCTTCTTCGGTGGTGCTAGTGAAGAAGGATGGGACTATGCGCATGTGCATAGATTACAGGGCAGTCAATAAAAAGACAATAAAAAACAAATACCCCATCCCACGAATAGACAAGCTCATTGATGAGCTACATGGAGCAGTCTATTTTTCTAAAATATACTTGAGATCCGGATATCATCAAATCAGAGTTAGAAAGGAGGACATTGAGAAAACAGCTTTCAGGTGTCATTATGGGCATTTCGAGTTCCTTGTTATGCCATTCGGATTGACCAACACTCCTGCTACATTCCAATCTTACATGAACAAAGTTTTCAAATAGCAATTGTGTAGGTTTGTTTTGATATTTTTTGATGATATCCTCATTAACAACAAAACATGGGAGGAGCACATGAGACATTTAGATGAGGTATTGGGCGTTTTGGAGAGTGAATCATTGTTTTCCAAGGAGTCCAAGTGTGAATTTGGTATGACGGAGTTGTTGTATCTTGGACACATCATTAGCTCAAATGGGGTTCGCATTGATCCTGAAAAGATCAAGGCTATTCTTGATTGGCCTCCACCCACCAACCTCACACAATCAAAGGGATTCTTTGGGCTTTGTGGTTTCTATAGAAGGTTTGTTAAAGGATTTTCACAGTTCGCTTCCCCACTCACAAATTTAACTAAGAAGGGGGCGTTTGTATGGTCAGAATCAGCGCAGCAATCATTTGATAAAGTTAAACAATTGATGAGCACATGTCCAACCTTGGCCATTCCCAATTTCTCCAAGCCTTTTGAGTTTGAGTGTGATACCTCGGGTGAAGGCATAGGTGCAGTTCTCATGCAAAAAAAACATCCTATAGCTTTCGAGAGCAAGAAGTTAAGAGGTGGTGAGAAAGCTTACTCAATTTATGATAAGGAAATGTTAGCAATTATGCATGTTTTTGCCAAGTTCAAGCAATACCTTGTAGGGGGCATATTTTTAGTTAAGACAAATCATAATAGCCTTAAGTATTTCCTAAACCAAAAGGATCTCAATGAAAGATAGCAAAAATGGGTAAGCAAACTTCAAGGGTATGACTTTGACATTGAATATGTCAAAGGAAAAGGAATGTAGTGGTTGATGCTTTATCCAGGAGACCACAGTTGAGTGCTATTTCATTCATAGCAGTGCATTGGAAGGAGAGGATTGAGGCTGATTATGCTAAGAATGCATTGGTGAACAGCATTTTGGATAGGACTTTACAAGATGACAAATACCAGGTGAAGGATGGGTTAATATACTACAAGGATATAGTATGGTTGGCTCCTGATTCTAGGGTGAGAGAGCATGTTTTTAAAGCTTTTCAGGATACTCCTATGGCTGGTCATCCAGGTTATTATAAGATTTAAAGGCAGATCCGTGAGAGATTCTCATGGAAAGGGATGAAGGATGACATCTTACAGTATGTGTGTGAGTGCCTAGTATGCCAACAAAACAAAAATGAGCATACTTATCCTGCTGGTTTGTTGCAAGCCCTTCCCATTCCCACTCAGAAATGGGAAAGCATATCAATGGACTTCACCACAAGGCTCCCAAAGGTGCAAAGGAAGGACATCATATATGTAGTGGTTGATAGATTGACAAAATTTACTCCTTTTTGCTATATCAGCAGGGTATTCAGCAGCACAAGTGGCTGATTTTTTTTTCAGAGAGATATTCAGGCTTCACGGAACACCCAGGACAATTGTTAGTGACAAGCACAGCAAGTTCATGAGCTTGTTTTGGCAGGAGTTGGTCAAATTATGTGGCAAGGAGCTGACCCCTAGCAGTAGCTACCACCCTCAAACTAATGGGCAAACTGAGGTGGTGAATAAATGGGTGGAAGGGTGCCTACGAAATTATGTTTCAAGGCAGCAGAAGGCGTGGGTTAAGTGGTTGCATCTCGGAGAGTATTGCTACACTTCTACTTTTCACGTCTATTCGGATGTCACCATTCATGGCATTATATGGTTACGAAGCTCCCAGCTTTGTGGATTTACTTTTTGGAGATTACAGAGTCCCTAGAGCCAGAGATCTTCTTCAGGAGAGTCAGGACATAATGAGGTCTCTAAGAGAGAATATACAACATCCCCAAAATTAATAAAAGTTATGTGTTGATCAGCACCGTGTTGAGCTAGTTTTTGAGGTTGGAGACATGGTTTATGTGCGGCTGCAACCCTACCGACAGTCCACTCTCAAGAAGAGTGGAGCAAAAAAGTTGAAGCCACGGTTTTATGGTCCTTTCAGGGTGATCAGGAGAGTTGGAGAGGTAGCATATGAGTTGGAGCTGCCTAAGGACAGCAAAGTGCATAATGTGTTTCACGTCTCCCATCTGAAGAAAGCACTTGCCCAGAATGTCGTACCTTCTACAAAGTTGCCTCCTTTGGATGAGGAAGGCAAGTTGATATTGATTCCTGGGTCTATCTTGGAGGTGTGTGAGCGTACACTGCGCAGGAGGGTCATCAAGGAGTATTTGGTGAAATGGAAAAACTTGCCAATGGAGGATGCGACTTGGGAGAGTGAGTAGATATTGTAGCATCCAGAGTTACAATTGCTTGAGGACAAACAATCTTCGGGTAGGGCAGACTGTAATGTCCCCTTCTCGCTCCTAAGCAGTATTGAGACTCAATTAACCTATTCCAGAGTCCTCGTACGCTAGTTGATGTGGTTAGGGGACTCATTGGCCAGCATCGGTGTTCAATTTGGCACTTTTTGGAGGGGTTACTATTTATAGTCGTGGCTGGTTTCAATGTTGTCATCTTCAGTTGGTCACAGTTTCCTTAGTGGTCTTCAGTTTCGCTCAATTCTAAGCTTTTGGCATCAACTTACTATTTATAGCAGTGCTATTTTTAGTAAGTCACCATTGGGGGAGTCAGTTCCAGGCTCAGTCAATGGCAGTAGCATTTTAATCTAGTTTCAGTTGGAGGGCCTAAGGTTGCAGTTTAATATTTATTTTATTTGACCACTTTGGCATTTTAATAAAGTTGAAATATAAAGTTAAATTATAACTTATATCAAGGGGTAAAGTGGTCATAAAAAAAGGACCAAGGTGCCTAGTGAACAACTTTAAGTTGTTCTTAAAAGGTAAATTAAAATATTATTTTCCTCTTAGAGTGGGGCGCCCATGCAAAGGAGAGAAAATATTTAAAGTTTAAAAATAAAGTGACTTCAAAAAGGCACGCCAATTTGAGGGAGACATTTAAATATTTAAAAACCTTTAAAAATTTTAAGAGGAAGAAGGGCGCCCATTTTATGAAATGAAATTGAGAAAAGTTTGAAGTCCACTTTTGGCCCTAATCTTTTAAAAAAGAAGTTTGGATCTCATTTTTCTTTATGCAGACTTGACAACTTACTGAAATGCTGCTGGATTTTCTTCTGGTTGTTTGGGAAACTTTGTTTGGATGAAAACCCTCCATTGTTGGGTGTGATTCTCTAAAGTTTTGGAGTGATATTTTGGTTTTCTAGAGGTTTACAGTAATGGACCTGAATTTGGTTTTTTATTCACAGCTTTCAAACACTTGAAGGTTTCATTCTGGGTATTGTTTAAAACAGAGGCTCTCACCAAGGCGCTTCTTTTGAGTACTTGCACAGAAATTTTGGTGGAGTCTTTGATTTTTGAAAGCAAAGTCGACCTTGCAGCAATGGCGCACCTTGTCCAGCTTGATCATTGAAGTACGGCCTGCATAGGAGGAGATAGGGCTTGGTAGCTTGGGTTTTGGAAAAGGAGACTTAGGCATTGGAGATTAAGAAGGTTGTTGGAGAGAAGCTTGGGACAAATTTGGTGTTTTCAACAAATGCTCTTGTTGCTGTTACAGGTTCAAAAAGTCTGATTTTAATATTGTAAAAGTTCTGATTTAAATCTTGTAATGAAGGAGTATGTTGCTGGTTACAAACTCTCTTTAAAAAGATTTCAATATTATAGAATTTACTGTATTAGCAATCTGCAATTTGCATTTCTTACTTTGGCAAAGCATCTTGAAAACAAACTCAAACATCATTGAATGAATGAATGAATGAATGTTTTTAATCACGTCCACGAGGCCAAGCAGCCTATGGGACCCACAGATAGCAAGCGAAGAGACGTGAACCCCATAAAAAGCAAAAAAAAAACCTATGTTTCTTTTTCTTTCTGCATCTTGGATCTTCTGCAGTGTATCTTGACCAGAAAATCTGCAAACCCTATTATCTTCTCTTCTTCAAATAGATCACCCAATTGTTCCCTTTTAATGTCTCAATATAATTGATCCTAATGTCCTTGTAAGCCGAACATTCCCTGATGTAGTGCCATTCTGTCTCAACCACTCCTTGAGTGCAATATCTACACCTTCTATCTGCCCACTCCTCTTTAGGTATCATCCACCTTCCGGTCTCACATCTAAGCTGGTGCGAACTTGTTCTATTATGAGCTATCAACATTTTCGCTTTCCATTTTATTTCCATTCCGATGTAGGTCTTTTGTGTGTGGTCATGCGTAGGGTTAAAATGTTTGACATAGTATTCCTTCTTCCTCCCAAGTGGCCCTTTCCACATGCTTTCTTTGAACTTTCCTTGCACATACCTTTTTATTTCCCTATTGGCATTTGGACACTCACTTATGCTAATACCCCACTTGCTCATCCATTTGATATTCTGTTTCATCCACGTGCTCTTTCTTCTATCTAATTTTTCATTTGCTGCCATTTTTGGCCAGCGATGAGTCTCCATGTTATCTAGTCTTCTTAGATAGCTTAGCAAACCGAAACATAGCAGACGCTTCAACAGGGAAAGCCCCGGCCTCAGCTAGAACAATCTTGTAAGGGACAGTAGATTTAATCCTGAGACTCTGTGTACATTGAGCAAACACAACAGCAAACAATCAATTCCAAAAAAAAACAAGGGTGTACATTGCAATAGACAACTATCATTGTCGACCAATCAGAATAGGCCATGTGGAAAAGCTTCTAAGTCACCCCGCGAACTCCATCGTCTTCACCAGCATTGAGAAAATCCACATGTCTGCCTCCCTATCTCCCGTTGGGTTTAACCCATGTGCAACTTTCAGCAACAGGGAGGCGGGTAGCTACCGAAATTCAATCTAGCATCTCACATCTACATGTTCTTTACATTAAAACCATTCGCTTGTGCATATAACCTTCGGACCAGATGGACGGCCCAAATCATAACATCTCATTCACATTTAAAACACATGCCCAAATGAGCCTTTTCGTAGCGCAGGATTTAACACTACTCAACCCTATGTTGAAATATTTCCTTAATACTTCCCACTTAATAATGGTTCATTGACGGTTTTGATTATGCCAGGTGGCATCTCCCCACTTCCCCGTTGAGAGACGGTAGATGGTGGGTCCCCCATGGGTTGGCGGGGAGCGGTCCATTGCTCAAAGCTTAACGTTCACTGTCTCCAAAGGATGATGGGACCCACTGACAAAGAGGACACGCAACACCCGCTCGCCAGCCCATATGAATATTTTAATAAAAATTGAAACCAAACGGTTTCGAGGGCGCGAGGAGCGGTTAGGATGCAATCTCATGGATCCGATAGCCTGCATAAAATGATTATATTTGCACGTGCATAATTGTTAGCACTTCAAAGAGGGACAACTAGGTTAATAAGAGGTGAGGACATAAACCTAAGACCAATACATTAGACCGGCGATTAAAATTAAAACCAATTTAGACTTAGGAATATAGCAAATGTTAAATGACTTGCATCCCGCATAATATGAAGAAACATTTAAAAGGATTTGATGGATAGCAACCAAGAGCGCTAGGTTCAAAGGGTCGATGGGTAAATGTACTCAATCACTCGAGTCATGCCTTATGTGACCGGGAATATGTGATTGTAGGTCAACAACGAATTAGAACACTTGCAAAGGGATTCATACATGTTTTTTTAAGGGGTTTAAGGCATACACATAAACCTCAGAGTAGAAGAACGAATGAAACCCTAAGCCCTAAGACATGTCCAGACTAAGACGACAACCAGATTTTGCAAAATTGATCAGTGGAACACAACACAAATATTTTTAGGAGTTCCACAAAATAATAAGTTTGATACATACTATAGCATGTGTGTTAGCTATGACATTTATTATGGATAGATAAAATAAAACTCAATGTGACTAACTTGGATGGGGTGAGGTGGTGTGAGGAGTCTTGGTCGGTAGGTCTAGGCCGACAAACATAATTAATTTACATATTCTAACACCCAATCATTGAAAACAAACATTTTATTTACCACATTAGGAGGAAAGGACCGAAGACACTTGATCGGAGAAGCTGGTTGTAGAACAGTAGCAGGAATCATAGGCTCAGCAAGAACAATTATCCTAGCAGCATCTACCACATGGGGGATGGAAGCTAATGTAAGAACACCAGGAGCTGGAACTTAGGAAGATCTCAAAACAGCTACAGCCGTATCTAAAACAACAACATAGTCTATAATATTTGTTAAAATATGTATATTAATTGTTTATTCGCACAGACCAGCCGACCAAGAACTGCCTTCTACCATTCTCAAGCATCCACATTTTTCTCACCACCGCTCTCTCATTCACCTATCCGTTATAAATTTTATAGCTAACTCCATGCTACAGTGGCTATTGAATTTATTATGCGTTTATCTATAAAACAGATGTCTGAGCCTGTAATTTTATTGCTCCAATTTAATGGTTTTCTCATATGTTCGTTTTCTTTGCCTTCAAATTGGTATCAAAGCTAGATGATCAAAGATATCTAAAGATTTCAGAAGGTTGAAAGTTGCCAATAGAGAGGGAAAGTTGGAGATTACAGCTGAAGCTATTGAATCTATTGAAGTTGTTAAGTATTCAAGCCACCGATCAAATATCAAAGGGAAGATTGTTTTGCTGCTTTGAAAGGAGAGTGTGTGCTAACTACTAAGTTTAGTCCTGGTTATTTTTTGTTTTCCCTCAAATGATTTTTCTATTTGGCTAAGGGTTAATCAGTTATTACAACTTGGTCTTAAGAGAATTTTAAATCTCACAACCTATTTCTCATACAATGTTTGCCAATTTATAATTGTGTGGGATCCATTTATGTATCGTTTTGTATTTTCTTAATGCTCCTTTATGGATAACTCAATGTGGTTGAAATCTTGATATAAAGAAATGAACTAAAAGTAGTTGTAAAGTTTTTTTTAAACTAACTAAATATTTCTCAGAATGAATAAAGTTAAAAGATTGTTTTTATTGAAAAGAAGATAAGTGCAGATCTGTGAAAAGTAAGCTATATTTTGGAGAAATAAACCTGAGAAATTATTGGCATCAAGGAGAGATAACATCATGATATCCAGCAGTAGTCTAACTCAGCTTCAGATTCTATTATTTATGGATAAGAACTATGACACTTGGGCAATAAAAATGAGGACATTGTATTGTTCACATGATTTATGAGATTTAGTTCAAAATGGGTTTGTAGAACTTCAAGATTTGACAACTTCAGCACAAGAAAAGAAAGATCAACTTAAGGAAAATAAAAAGTAAGATGCTAAAGATTTGTTCTTTATTCAGCAAGCAATAGATGATTATGTATTTCCTAGGATTGTCGCAACAACTAGCTGTAAACAAGCTTGTGAAATCTGAGAAAATTCATTCCACAGGGCAACTAAAGTAAATGTTGCAAAATTACAGACATTAAAAAGGAATTTTGCAATCTTCAAATGAATTCATCAGAATCTATAGATCAATTCTTTAGTAATGTAACGAATATTGTAGATCGAATAAGGTCACATGGAGATAATATATCTGATCAAAAGGTGATAGAAAAGGTTCCTAAAAGCCTTCCTCACAAATTTGATGTAATAGTAGTTGCAATTGAAGAATCAAAAGACCTATTACAATTGTTAATAGATGAATTGATGAAATCCTTTCTTTCCCATGAAACCATGATGAATCAAAATAATAATTATTCTTTGTAGAATGCTTTCAGGACACAGATATAATTTGGAAGAGGAAGAGGCAGAGATGGACGTACGAGTCCAAATCAAGGAGAAAGAACCAATCAGTCCAATCAGAGTTTTAATAATACAGGATAAGGAAGAAATCAATCTCAACAACAATCACCAAGGTTTGATAAATCTCACATTCATCTTATTATTGCAATAAATTTCAAGGAGAAATTGACACGTGTCCAAATCAAGGAGAAATGGACACGTGTCCAAATCAAGGAGAAAGATGCAATCTTACCTATGAAAATTTCAGCAATAGAGGACGCAAAAGAAATCAGTTTGAATCATCAAGGTTTGAGAAGTCCCACATTCAATGTAACTATTGTAAGAAATTTGGCCATTTTATAATGAATGTAGAAACAAACAAGCTGAAGTGGATAAACAAAAGGAAAATTACATAGATGTATTTGTTAGTTTGGATGAATCTATAAAATAAGAAGTAAAATTGGGAAATGATACTAACTTATCTGTAATTGGGAAAGGTATTATTAATATTTTGACTAAGAATGGTGAAAAGAGACATATTCATGATATTTTACTTATACCTGGTTTAAAACATAATTTGTTAGTGTTAGTCAATTAGTATAAAAATGGTACAAAGTTCACTTCAAAAATGATGAATGTACAAATTCTGGATATAAATCCAAGAGACATGTTAATTATAAGGGTTGAGATGACAAACAACTAGATACATTCGCCCTCCAAATTCATTGCACCCAAGCAACAGATGAAGTTAACTTCAACTCTATACACTTACATCAAACATGACTTTGGCATTTGAAGTATGGTCACCTTCATTTTAATGGTTTGAACTTATTATAAAAGAAAAATATGGTGAAAGGATTACCACACATTGTGCAACCAACTAGTTCATGTGAAAGTCGTATATTTGTAAAACAACAAAGAAAAGGTTTTCAAGTAGGGAGTTCATATAGAGCAAGGTCACCATTGGAGTTAGTTCACACTGATATATGTGGACCCATGTAGATGTTAGTTTTCAGATCAGAAATGTAAGCAAGCAGAAAATACAACACAAGAAATAATGAACACAGTGATTACCCTGGGAAAACCCTCCTACTCGAGGGAGAAAAACCCAGTAAAAATATTCTCTTATATATCACAAGAATAAGTGCAGAAACTGCATACAAAATCAGGCCCTAGAATAGGCCGAGTCTCATACAATAAGAAATGACACTTCTCCTTGTATTGAATCTTGAATGCACTAGATGATATCACTTCTTCTAAAATTGGATCTGCTGCTAGAAGGCGAACTGCTGCTAGAAGATGCGAATTGGAATGAATGAATTGATTGATTAAATGAGAGGACTCTATCCTCTTTATATACCAAGCTAGGCGACCTCCTTTCTAGGGCTGACCTAGAAAAAATATAATTTTGTTTATAAAACAAAGGCCGACCTGCCTTGAGATAATTTTATTTAGGAGAAAATATCTCCCGCCGCTACAAAACACTAACACTCCCTCTTAGATAGGGAGGCATTTTCAAATATCCTCGTCATGGAGTCTCTCAACATGACACTCACAATTGCTACACCCATTTGTGGAAAAACACATCTCAGTCTCAGAGATGCACAAGGGTTCATCATGGAGTCTCACAACATGATGTCCACAATGGCTACACCCATTTGTGGAAAACACATCTCAGTCTCAAAGATGTACAAGGGTTCGTCATGGAGTCTCTCAACATGACGTCCACAACGGCTACTCCCATTTGTGGAAAGAAAACACATCTCAATCTCAGAGATGTACAAGGGCTTTCACCTCATATTTCTCTGTCTTAGAGAAATATACACTACAAGGGCTTTCAACTCATATTTCTCAAAGAAATATACATTATAACAAAGCTTACTGATGTTGAGTTTCCCTCTCGACAAGGGTAACATTTTCCACCACCCTGAGCTTGTCTCGGAAATGAGAAAACTTCACTCTGAAAAGAGGCTTGGTGAGGATATCAGCCATTTGATCATCAGTACAGATGTACTTGAGTTGAATTGCTTTCCTCAAAACCATGTCTCTGATGTAATGATACTTGATCTCCACATGCTTTGTCCTATCATGAAATACCGGATTCACTAAGAGCTTTACACAACTTTGATTATCACAATGAATCGCAGTCGGCTCTAATGTTTGACGGAACAATCCTGTAAGGAGCCTTCAAAGCCATACTGCTTCACGAGCTGCTACACATGCTGCAATATATTCAGCCTCAGTAGTGCTTAGTGCCACAGATGTTTGCTTCCTACTACACCAAGAAATCATGGCAGACCCCAAATTGAAGCAACATCCAGAGGTGCTCTTCCTATCAGTCACACTCCTAGCCCAATCAGAATTAGAATAGCCTTGTAATTTCAGATTTTCACTGGAAGTATATCTCAAACCATATCCCACAGTACCACGCAAGTATCTCAGTATATGCTTTGCTGCAACTAGATGTATTTGTCTTGGCTCACACATGAATTGACTGAGAGCACTCACTGCATAACAAATGTCTAGTTTGGTGTTGACTAGATACATCAATGATCCAATCAATTGTCTATACATGGTGGGATCTACCAAATCTAAATCGGCTGCCAAGTCACTTAACTTCTTCAAATTTGTCTTCATAGGTGTAGACATGGACTTGTAGTCCATCATCCCACTCCTCCAACTCCCTAAGGGCCAAGGACTCTACTCGACCAAAATCAACGCGAGATTTCTGCTTCCAAAAAATCTCCTCATGCAGCTCCCACTCCTCCAACTCCCTAAGGGCCAAGGACTTTGCCCGACCAAAATATAAAGTCATCCCTTGATCTTGAATCTAACATGTAACATTATCCAACTTAGATTGTGCAACCATCCTCTGAGAGTGTAGATTGCCAAAATATTGTTTATTCCACTTCTTAAGTCTGTATTTCACATGTTGGAGCCTCTTTCCAAATGTATACATGGCCCTACCATGAGCAGGCCTTCCTTCATACCACCAAACACTCGTAAGATCCTAGAAAGATTGATCTCACAACCACACCAGTTGAAATTTGAAAGAGGGGTTTTTGGATATTTTAAATGAGGTAGCTGAAAACTTGAGAGGCCAATGGTCAAAACCAACTTAGATTGTGCAACCATCCTCTGAGAGTGTAGATTGCCAAAACATTGTTTATTCCACTTCTTAAGTCTGTATTTCACATGTTGGAGCCTCTTTCCAAATGTATACATGGCCCTACCATGAGCAGGCCTTCCTTCATACCACCAAACACTCATAAGATCCTAGAGAGATTGATCTCACAACCACATCAGTTGAAATTTGAAAGAGGGGTTTTTGGACATTTTAAATGAGGTAGCTGAAAACTTGAGAGGCCAATGGTCAGAACCCCTCCAATCAAGAATTTCAGAGCTGGTAGACCACCTGTCACTCACCCATAGCAGGAAACCAGAAATCTATCAAGTTTTTCTGAAGTAGCCTCAACACCACTTCTATTATTCCATGTGAAGACACCATTAGTTGGTTTTACATCAATCAGGCCCAAGAGGTCAATATTATCTCTGAGCAAATTTGAAGAAGGATCAAGTCTGGCTAACCACCTCGTTCTTCCTCCAAACTAGCAACAGCATTAAAATCACCAAGAACAATCCAAGAAAGGAAAGGAACCAAGGAGCGAACCAATTTAATATGAGCCCAAAGTTGTGACTTACCCAAAAGATTAGTGGGGGCATAAATATTAGAGAAAAGACATAGCTCTCATGTCTCAAAGCTAGAAGCAACCATAGAAATGGAACAACGGCTAGAAATTCACCACAACACGGCAACCTTCTTTGGATTCCAGAAGCAGGAAACCCCACCTAAATTACCATGTGCACCCACTCCTTGCCAATGGCCAAAGGGCCAAACCCGAGAAGCCCTACTAAATAAATCATCCACTACCAACTTGGTTTCCTAAATAAAGACTATATAAGGATACTGAGATTCAATTAATCTGCGAATAGCGTTTTGTCTAGGGATGCTATTCATACCGCTCACATTCCAAGAAATGACAATCATTTATGAGGTTGGGAGAAATGGGAATCAATGGTCTTAACAAAACTAGATTCCACCAAAGTCTCACCAATCAACTTCACTTTTACCTGATCAGGCTTTCACCCTGCCTTCGAGAGTTTCTCTACAGGCCCTTTCTTAAGGTGTTTTTGAAGTAACCCCAAAGTCTGTGAAGCACTATTGCTCTTGCCATGATCCAGAGCCCCCCTTTGGTGGAAGAGGAATAGATTTTGTCCCAACACCAGTACCCATCTAAACCTCATTACCACCTGAGTCTTGACTATGTGGAATCTGAGCAAGAATATCAGTATCCATTTGCCTTTCTTGTTCAGCGTCCATAGGCATACTAGGATACTCCTGTCCTCCATCAACAAGCATTGTCGCATCCTTTGTCCCTTCCCCCAAGGAAATATCAACTGGAATGGCCTCTTCCTGAAGAAAACCCTCGAGAACCTCAAATATGTTAAAATTATCTTCATTTTGTCTCTCTCCAAGTCCTTTTCTGTCCTCTCCCCTTATTACAAGACTTCACAGGAATAAATCCTTCGTTATCCGCATTCACCTCAGCCATAGGTGCCTTCCCCTTATCCTTCCTAAGAACAGAACCAAAAGGAGCTAACAAATCTAGAGTGTTAGAGACAAACCGAGGACTTTTCCTTTGCAAATGTCCATACTCATGGCACAAATGGCATCTGAAGGGAAGGGTCTCATAGTCCAGTTGTTGGATCCAAGAAGAAGTACCCAGGCAAATTTCAATAGAATCTAGTAAAGGGTTATTCAAATCAACTTCAACACAAATTTGAGAAAAAGAAATTACCTTTCTGTCCTGAGTTTGTGTAGTCGATCCAACTGGTTTGCCAAGCAAGAGAGCAATAGAATGCAGAATGTCACTCTTCCAGAATTCGAGCAGAAGCCTGGGAAGATGAACCCAAACTAGGACTCTACTAAATTGAACCCCACATGCCAAGTTTTGACAAATAACCCGATCTTGTTGAAGAAATAGGGACCTCCCTCAAAAGCCATATGTCTATCCGACATGCATGAGAAAACAACTATAAAATAATTGTTAGCAGCCAATAGGATCTCCATAGCCCCTTCAAGATTCCAAACACATCGTGCCCACATTTCTAAGACCAGTAGGGAGAGCCTAAGCCCCATAAATTTGTAAATTAAAGCATGATCCAACCAATATGAAATGGCATTTGAAATGGTCTCTGGCTTTATAACTAGCACAGGATGATCCTAGCTCCTCGCCAAGCATCCATTCACTTTCTTAATGCGAGAAGAGCCATTAGCATTTACAGACTCCTCCCCCAAAACCCTAGTTCCATACCCGGAAGAAGAGGGATCCAAACTCATCATGGTCGAGTCCATTATAAAAGGGGCAACACCCGCCCCAGCCATGCCAATAGCAGAGAGCACAGCACCAGGTGTATCCACCTACGCTAAACAAAGAAGACGGTAAGAAAAAACAAACCCAACACCCAAATATACTACCGCCTCCCCTCACCACAGCTCGCAAGGCAAATAAGAAATCAGCAATCGCAGAGAAGGAAGAGCCTCTCCTCAACTCCCAGCACAAAATCCAACCCCTGAAAACCAACAACACCCCCTGCCAAACACTACTCCACCGTCCACGAGCACAAAAACCAAACAATGCAATGAAAGCGCAGCTAGGGTTTCCCCTAGCCCGCGCGTAGGCACAGAACGCCTTTCTTCATCTTGCCATCAAGATTTATTAATCATCATTGAAGACATAGTAAATATTATCTAGAATACTACGATTGGTAAAAATTTCAACATCATACCTACTTGAGGGGAAGTAAAGAAAGCATCAAATTTTGAGGCTAATATAGAAAGGGAATTAGCTACCACATTATGATCTCTCTCAACCCATTTGATGTTAAATGCATCAAACACCTTAATAGTATCCCACACAACAAAATAATAAATTGGAAAGCCTTTAACTAGAAATCAAACAAAGGCTTTAAACAACAATTAATCTAAATTAGATGGCACAAATTCAAAGAGATAAATTCAAAAGGGTTTTGTGTATGAAGCAAAAGCTCAAATAATTTAAGATCATTGGCACTTGATACAACTCCCTAAATGAAAATAGAAATAAATCCTTTGTAAGGTTTCAAATGAATAAACATTGCCCCATTGTAAACTTCATTAATAATTCTCCTCACTCTTAGTTGCCATTCTCTCTAAGGTCAAGATTAATAGCAAAATAATGTTTGAAACACTAGAATATCCTTCAAAGGCAATATGACAACACTAGAAGGATGAGTTGAAAGTTCTAAAGTTGTACATAATCCAAACCCTTAAGTTCAAATTACATAGAGCTTCCTCCAAGGCCTTATAGTTGAGATTTTCTAGTAACATCCTTTTGGCAAAGAAAATTGAAATTATATCTCAACAAATGACCCAACATTATAAGGCTAACAAGTATAACCCTAAAGTCATACATAATCCAAAACCTTAAGCTTGCATAATAGAGAACTTCCTCCAAGGTCCTATGTAATGTCCATAGTAGGAACTATACTAGCCTTATCCCAAATTATTAATTTCCCAAGTAATAAATGAATTAGAAAATACTTTTAGCTTGATTTAGTCCATATCTATGGTCTGCAATTATATCTAATATAGAGTTGACACCATCAAGTGAATGTTATTTCTGTAGTCTTCAACTAGTTACCAGCATACGCCATAAGACTTCCCTTCCAAATTCCTTGTCCTTTCATGCCTATTTCGTCTGTCATTAATGCACTGATTTATTATTATATTACTGCTGCCCTTTGATAGTAATAATCCTCGCTGAAGCTATAGTTTATTTACTCTCAATTTTATTATAGGTGATTACTCAATAAGTCGATCGGAACTATCATATTATCCTTTACCCTACAACACATCTTCTCATCAGACTGTAGGTGTATATCGAACTGGTCTTCTATTCTATATTCCAATAACTTTATTTATATCTATTCATATCTTTCATATCATTCCATACTTCATCATCATTGATGTGACTTCCTATAGTTCTAGTTCTACACTCCTTATTGATTGGTTTTCATATATATTTTCCTTTAAATCTGTACGTATCTTTTACTACGATCTTCTTCTCCTATTTGCATATGAAGATCTGCAGCGATTTATCCTTTATCTTTTCTTCACACTGGATCTGCTCTTATTTGTATATATCCCTCTTCCTTCTTTCTTGTATGCTCTGTTGTAGACCTTTATTTCTGATCTACTTCATCTGATTTTATACTCAGAAAATCTCTATATCATTGCTATTTCCTTGCTGATAAGAAATATATACATATCTCGTCCTCAACATAAGTAATTGCTGTTATTCTTTAATCACTGCTTCTAATTCCTTTACCTATCTTCTATTCCATTTGATTTGCTGATTCGGTTCCTTTTATATATCTTTCCCAACTGCTGCTTTTCCAGATTTCTGTCTAAATAATATCCTCATTGATCCCTTAATACTATCTTACCTAATCCTTAATTCTGAAAGGACTGTAGCTCTGAATTTATTTCTGTCTAAATAATATCCTCATTGATCCCTTATTGCTATCTTACCTAATCCTTAATTCTGAAAGGAGTATAGCTCTGAATTTATAAATTAATATATAAGTTGTACTGATAGCTACCTTGTCCTTTCTCCCCGATTCCTTATTCTTATTTTTTCCTTGCCTTTCATCCACCTTTTTATCTTCTATTTCGACCATCCTATTCCTTATGAAAGAATGTGATATGCCTTTTGAGAAACACCTCTTCACAATGGTTGCATTAAGGACGTCCTTTTGTTAAAACACTATATAACTTAATCGTTGTCTTTTTCTTTGCATATAAGAGTTAAATTTTGTCTTATTCACCTTTCATCTCATATCTATGTTGTCTTATTCTTAATTTTCTGTTTCTTGATGAAATCGCTGCTTATTTAATGGTGTTTTATATTATTTTTATATTAGTTATATGTATATTTTAATATCATTATAATCATAATAATAGTTAAGTTATTAGTATTTATATTTTAATAATAAGATTTATAATATAATATTTGGTAATTATAATTATAATAATATTAAATTGCTAATATTTATATTTATATTTGTAGTATGTATTTGTATATTTATTTTATTTATTTATTTGTATTTTGATGCTTTATCTTAGTGTTAAAAACAAGGGACATGACATCCTATGATGATCTTGTCTACTAACATCATATTGGCAAGATAACTTAAAACAATTTGAAATTACATAACTTTGAGAATACATGAATATAATTATAAAGTTTAGAAGTGAAGATTAAATAACATACATATATAATTTAAACAAATCTTTTCAACATAAAAAATGACACATATTTCAAGGACAACATAAATAATGGCTTAATAGGCCTACTACTCAAGAATAAAATTGACTTTGGAATTATATTAATATAAACTTTAAAAGTGAGGACTAAATAACATACATGTATATTGTCAATAGTGGCATAGTGTGATGGTTAAGTAGTTGTGTTGTTATTTTTGTCATCAAGGTTCAAACCCCATTGTGGTGTAATTGTTGAGAATTTATATTGGGGATGAGTTCCCTCATTTGTGACCTCACTGGTTCATAGCTCCGGGTCAAAAGCGTTTACCCCTCTTAATAAAAAACATGTATATATACTAAATTAAATATTTTTAACATAAAAACAAGACATTTACCCAAGCACATAAATAAAGATTTATAAAAGACCTCCTCAAGAGCTTTAAAAAGATTAAAATGATGCAAAAAATAACTTGAAATTGACATTGAAAATATAATAGTATAAAATGGGAAAGTTATGATCTAATAACATTCACAAAGATTAAAAATAACAATTTCCATGTCAACAAATATAAACAAGATCTATTAAAAGCTCAAAAAAGATCAAAATAATTCTAAGAAATAAAAAGACACTAAGATTATATTAATGTAGCCAATATAAAATAATACAATTTGATATTAAAATTATAATAATATAAAAAAATAAAATAATGATCAAACATCCATAAAATAAGATCTATCAAAAGCTTCAAAATAGATCCAAATAAATATCTAAAACAAAATGACATTAAAACTATATTGATGTAGCCAACAAAAAAATAATACAAATTGAGATTAAAATTACAATAATATAAACAAGGAAAATCACATCAAAATTATAAATAAAATTTGTTAAAAAAACCAAAAAAATAGATCAAAATAAAGCTTAAAAATAGAATGAGGTTAAAACTAAATTAATGTAGCCACCAACAAATTAATACAAATTCATTTTGAATAACCTGCATTAGAAGCTCAAGCAATAACTTCCACATTCCACATTGAAAATAAAATACTTAAGCTAAAAAAATCTAGAAACCCAAAATGATATCAAAAAGTTTAGTAAAACACATATTTGAAGTGTAGTAATGTCCAAATAAGAAAAATCACATTATTTTGGGAGAGATTTCAGGGAAAAAAATTGTGATATAGAAAAAGAGAGTAGAATACACAGAAGAAGTGCGCAGCAGTAAGAAGGATGTGAGATACGATAAAGAGACTGTGTGAGAAGGTAAAGATAAATGAAACCGTATAGCAGAGAATATGTGGTGAGTGGGATGTGTTAAGAAGTCATAAAGGAGGACAAGGACAGCGTGACCGAAGCTAGAACAACAAAGAGTTTTTTTTGTTTTGCAGGGACATCCAATAGAGACAGGACAGATAAAGAGACAGAATAATAAAAGAGGAGAAGACCGCCAGTTAGAAAGGAGATTGGTCCTGCTACTGCACTAGAAATAGCAAGGGGAAGGAAAAAGGATGTCATCTTCCGAAATTACAAGCATTAAATTGCAAATAAATAAATAAGATAGAATAAATAACAATAAAAAATAAATATAAAAGTTAATTTAATATTATTATAATTATTATAATATAATATTAAATATATACATAATATAAAAATATAAATATTAATGTTAACAATTTAATATTATGTTATATAATATAACATATTAATTAATGAAGGCAAAATAGATAATCAAAGTGATCTGCTGATCATAAAACAAACAAATATGCAAAAGCCCCAAATTGTCTTATTGAACTAAGAGGCAGGGCATCTATTATATAGATATTCAAAATAGAGGTTACATAATGGCACACAACCATATTCACAATATCCCAACTACACTAATAAATACATACAAGTTTACAACCACAATATTAATAACAGGTAGCAAAGTCACAAAAGGCTGCCAATAAAGTCAAGAAAGGCTGCAATGGGAATTATTGCTATCATTCTCCCCCATAATGACCATTGGGAAGAACATGAAGTAGATCTCTAAGCTGCTGGAACCTTTCACGAGCTAGAGGCTTGGTGAAGATATCTGCTATCTGATCTTTTGTACTACAGTACATAATCTCGATCAATCCCTGTTGAACCAACTCTCTAATGAAGTGATGTTGAATCTCAATATGTTTGGTCCTACTATGAAACACTGGATTCTTAGTCATTTGTATAGCACTTTTGTTGTCACAATACAACAAAGTAGGTCCATTCTATATCTAGTGTAAATCCTCCAATAGTCATCTCAACCACACTGTTTGGCATGCTGCAAATGTTGCAACTTTATACTCTGCCTCTGTTGTAGAAAGTGATACGATAGGTTGTTTCTTGGACTTCCAAGAGAATACTGCAGAACCAAGACTAAAAGCATACCCAGAAGTAGACTTTCGGTCATCTGTGGAGCCTGCCCAATCTGAACCTATATAGCCAATCAATTTGTTATCCTCTGAATGCTGAAATTTGAGACCATAACTCAATGTCCCTTTGACATATCTACGAATCCTCTTAGCTGCACTCCAATGTGTTTGCTTAGGCTTTGACATGAACCTAGATACCAAGCTCACTGCATATGTGATGTCTGGTCAAGTAGTAGTTAAGTAGATCAAACTTCCAATCAACTATCTGTATAGAGTAGGGCCCACTAGATCTGACACATCTAAGCTAGACAACTTAAGTCCAACTTCAATAAGTGTTGCAACTGGTTTACAACTCTGCATCTAAAACTTCTGTAGGATGTCTGAAGCATATTTTTTCTGAGACATGAATATTTCATCTTTATTTTTCCATACTTCTATACCAAGAAAATAGTGCATCTGTCCCAAATCTATCATCTCAAATTCAGCAACCATAGCTGCTCTAAAATCTACAAATAAAGCTGAATTGTTTCCAGTATAGATAAGATCATCAACATAAAGAACTAAGATAAAAATATCCTTAGCTAAGCTCTTAATATAAAGATTTGGATCTGACTGACTTCTTAGAAAACCTTTCTGCTATAGGTATGAGTCTATCCTTGAATACCATGCTCTTGGTACTTGCTTAAGACCATACAAGGCCTTCTTCAATCTGTAAACATAATGCTCTTTAGAGGGTATTTCAAAACCTCTAGGTTGAGAAACATACACTTCCTCATCAATATATCCATTCAAAAAAGCACTCTTTACATCCATTTGATAAACTATCCAACTCTCTTGAGCTGCCAAAGCCAAAACCAATTTGATAGTATCCATGAGTGCTACAGGTGCAAATGTTTCAGTGTAATCAATACCTTCCCGTTGAGTGTATCCTTTGGCTACCAATCTAGCCTTATGTTTATCAATGCTTCCATCAGATTTATACTTAGTTTTATACACCCATCTTGTACCAATAATTTCCTTACCAGGAGGTAGTTGAACTAAATCCCATGTGTCGTTCCTTTCAATTGTTTCTATCTCACTATGCATTGCTTCAACCCACTCTTCTTTTTCTTGAACTTGTTCAAATGTTGTGGTTCATTACTTTCCATTATTTGAGTCATCAAAGCATAATTCACTTTTGCTTGTGATCTTGTTGTCATTTTCTCAAAATTTGAATCCAACATAAGAGTTGATGGATGATTCTTTTCTATCCTTCTTTGATATTTTTGATACTTTCTTGCTCCTGTACTAGAAGACTCAAGTTCATTTTCTTTTTCTTCTCCTTCTTCAACTTCATCAATCATTATCTCTTTTCCCTTTGTTTCATTTTCCTCGCTATATTTTGTTGCTTCATTGAATACCACATCTCTACTTATAACAAGCTTTTTTCCGATTGGGTCATACAATCTATATGCTTTATTTTCTGATCCATACCCAATAAAAATAATTTTAGGCTTTTATCATCTAACTTAGATCTTTTTTCTTTTGGTATGTGTGCATAAGCAACACAACCAAATACTCTCAAGTGATCAACACTTGGCTGTATCCCAGACCATGCTTGTTCAAGAGTCATTCCTTTAACTGCTTTTGTAAGACTTCTATTTAGAAGATACATTGTTGTGCATGCTGCTTCTGCCCAATAACTTTTATCTAAATTCTTCTCTTTCATCATACTCCTTGTAGCGCTCGGAAAATTAAGAGTGTTTTCAATCCATTTAAATCAGCATTAAAGAGAAATTAAGAGTATTAAATTTATTCAAACCATTATAAAAAGGTTTCCAAGAAGTCAACATTGTTCATAACACTTTCAAATGATATTAATAAAAAGAGAATTTAAATTGCATTTCATATATATAATAAATACATCAATGTAGTGTATCGAGATTATACAAAACATATGTATTTCAAATGACTTTCTCATATACATGTATTCAATCTTACTTGGAAGAATCAACAATTCTAATAGAAACATCTTTTCTATGCTAAGTTATAAAAACTTCAATGTTACATTTCAAATCATACTTCTATTTCAAAGTTACAACAGAGAATGTCAATTACATATACATTTAAAATGGGCTTCACAAGCCAATGCTGAATATTACATAAGTACATCGATAGCAAATAAACTTGGAACCACCAACCGCCGTGACACCTTGGTCTTCTTGCGAGCTGGGGCCAAGAATGTGATTCAGGCGCCTTTTCCGTCCAACCACGAAGTCCATGACTTCCCCGGGTCCCTTCCTAACTCGAAGGAATCCCCGACCCTACATAAAGGAGCCTAGCAACCCGAAACAGTAAAACAGGAGGGAACTCTCGATGCATGCCTGATGCCTATATGTATTTCTAACATGAGAAATAAACACATTTCTTGCAACAGGAGGTGGCAGAGACTCAAATAAATTTCTAGGCTTTTAAAACAAACAATCCATCTATTTCAATGGTACAGTGCTTGGCCAAGCAAAATAATACAAGTAATGGTAGATTAGAAAAGGTAATACTACCGTCTCTATTTGCCAACCTTCGGCACCCTGTCCCGGAAGTTACCATAGTGAAGTATAAATAAATACTTAAGCAGAAACTTTATACATTTTCATACATGCTTCAATCATTCAATCAATTCTAAAAGAAATGAATTTTCAGAACATCCTTTGTAATTCAGTTGTAAGATGTCATTTATTCTTTGGTAAGTGTCCCTTTTTGATTTGGATAAAGGCTCTGTTTTAAAGAAGAACATATATATATATCTTGATAATTTTCAGTGCACTAAATGAAAGTAAGAACAGTGTTTTCTGTTTTCAATATGCATTTCTATTCTTTCCAAGCTCAAACTGACTGACAGTTTAATTCCCAATTTCAATACAGGTTACAGAGTTATAATAATATACTGATACAGTGCAATTTATTCAGAAATTCTGAGGTTTGAAAGATAATCTTTCATTCAGATTTTTATGTTGTATTCCTTTACTCAGGATTGTACTGCTTTAAAGTAATCAAGATGTTTTCCAGTTTACATGGTGTCTCGAAAACAATTCGAGATATTTGTGTATAATCAACAGAGTTCATACTACTTTCTGATACATGGCTTCTCAAGACATTTCTGTTCTTGTTTCAGGTTTAACAATTCTGAGGTAATGGTGTATAATTAACAGAGTTTATACTATTTTCTGGAAATGAGTTTCCTGTTTCAATTTGTATTTGGCACATAATTAACAGAGTTCGTACTATTTTCTGGAAATGAGTTTACTGCTTCAATTTGTATTTGGCACATAATTAACAGAGTTCATACTATTTTCTGGAAATGAGTTTCCTGCTTCAATTTGTATTTGGCACATAAATGCATGGATATCTATTTATATATGTATATATATATATATATAAGTATATATATATATGTATGTATGTGCAGTCCATTGTATATGTATACATATATATATATATATATATATATATATATATATATGTGTGAAGAATTCATGTACAGCTGTGTATAATTTGAAGTAAGAAATTCTGGTTTTCAAATCTGTTCAAAGAATTCACTGGCCGTGCACACCGAACAGGATATTTTACATGGTTTCCTTACTGGCATTGTACGACTAAAGGGCTCAGGAAAGCCCTTGCCCCTCCCATGGGGAGGGGGCGGGCTGTGAGGGGCTCGCGCCGTCCACAGGCCGCGGTCCACGACCTTCCCATGGGGAAGGCAAGGGAAAATAATTCCCTTAGCAATTTCAAAACTCAGAAAAAAATAAAGACATTTGCCCAGTATAAACTGCATTCGAATTTATCTCAAAACATTTTGATTTTATTCAGATGACAGAATTTTTGTGCAGACCAGATATGCAGACATATAATTGTAATTACACTTGAGATCATTTCAATAAAATGCAGACTTGCAACAGAATGAAAACCCTAACTCTGAAGAAGGAATGTGTATTCTATAATTGCAACACAGAGAAGTAAGCTGTTACCCAGATTTCAAAACAAAATTGGAAAGATTTCTCAGTTGTTTGTACTCTAAACAGAGAATAAAACATTTCCTTACTGCAGTTTTTATTAAAATAAAATTAAAAGAAGGCATAGCAATGAAGAGAACCTGGCAAAATTTGCTTCCAATGCAGATGTTCAACAATACCTTCTTCGCCTCTGTTCCAGAGCTCTCCGATATGACTCAATCAAAGTCCTCTTTTCTTTCTTAAAGCCCTCTTCCTCTTTTTCGAGGATCATGCATAAAATTTCCAGATGACAGATGAAATTCTCATGCAATTTCCAAGGATTGCCACATGCCCAGTGAATTGTTGGTTTTAAGACAGAATTTCCAAGCCCAATGTTCTCTCGGGCTGTTCATTCTTCATTCTTTTGGAAAATTAACCATATACCCAAAACAGAAATATATATATACCTTTTTACTTATAATTAAAATTTCATTTATGTAAAACAGATTTATATTTATATTTATTCTTTTATTTATTTTGTTTTTATTTTTAATTACATTTCTTTTAAAAACAGATTTATCCTTTTGTTGCTCAAATATATAATGAGGGATAATTAAAATAGAATAAGCCATATTATTTTCATCATTTCTAAGGTTAATTGAACCGTAATTTAAATTTTCTATGCTATCATTTTCACGCAATCACATTGAGGGACAAACAAGACCTAATGCAGCTACATGCTTTAAGTGGTGTGTGCGTAATCGAGAGCTTCTCCTCTTTTACCCTGTCGGGAAGCTAACCTTCTTTTCCTCAATCACACTCTTGGCCTTCGATCACCTGAAACTCAAATGCACTCAGGCGTACAAAAACGAAAGTGTATTAGTAACCATTGTAGAAACATAAATTTAAACAATAATTAATCAACATATAAATGCATTCATAATTCTGGAAAGAAAACAATTATTTGTTTCTACATTCCCATACATCAAAGCATTGTAGTATATTATATTGTTTTAACACATATCATCGTTCGTATATTAAATCTCATAAAGTCATGGTCAAACATTATCAAAATATGTCATGGTCAAAATAAGTCATGGTCAAGATAAGTCATGGTCAAAATAAGTCATAGTAAGTCATGGTCAAAATAAGTCATTGTCAAGATAAGTCATGGTCAAAATTATAAGTCATAGTAAGTCATGGTCAAAATATCATCCAAGTATGAGACGTGACACTCCTTGCCATTTCAACAATTGTCCTATTCTTCCTTTCAGCAACTCCATTTTGTTGTGGAGTGTAGGAAGTAGTGAACTCTCTTGATTCCATGATTTTTGCAAAAACCTAGAAACTGATTTGATTTGTACTCACCTCCATTGTCTGACCTTATCACTTTGATGTACTTACCACTTTGTTTTTCAACCATCCTCTTAAATTCTACAAATTTGTCAAACACTTCTGATTTTGAAACCAAACCATATACCCAAGTTTTTCTTGAGTAATCATCAATGAAGGTTAGAAAATACTTAGATTTATTCAAAGAAGGTGTTTCCATAGGACCACACAAATCTGTATGGATTATCTCAAGATGTTGCTTAGCTCTACTGGATTTACCAATTGGAAAAGCTAACTCTTTGTTGTTTTCCGACAACACATTCTTCACACACTTCTTTTGTATTTTCAATGAAAGGTAGACCCTCAACCATTTTTAATCTCTTGAGTAAAATTAACCCACTAAAACTGAGGTGGCCATATCTTTGATGCCAAATTCTACTTTCATTCATTTCACTAGACCTTAATGCTTGGTTTCCTTGAGTGAAATGGAGAGGAAACATCCTATCACTTGTTATTTTTGCTCTTGCAACAAGAGCATTTCTTTTTAGCTTGTCTCTTATTATGCACTCTTTCTCATCAAAAGTCACTTGATAATTTTGTTCTAGCATTTGTCCAACGGACAACAAATTCTATTTTAGTGCTGGAACCAAGAGTGTTTCATTGATATGCTTAACTTCACCATATTTTGTTGTAACTACAATTGTACCTTTACCTTTGCTTCCATGAGATTGATTATCTCCTAGTACTACTGTACTTTGATGTTTTTCATCCAAATTGACAAATAAATGCTCATTAGATGTCATATGTGAAGAACATTCAGAATCAATATACCATACATTATTTTCACTGGTATTTGCATTAAAGCAAGAAATAAACATATTTTGTTTATTTTCAACAATCCTATGAGCATTTCTTTTTCCTGTTTCACCTTGTTTAATCCAACATTCTCATGCATAGTGTCCAAAATTATTGCAATGAAAGCATTGAACATTCTTTTTAGCATAGTCTCCCCCATTGTTTCTACCTCTTCCTCTTCCAATACCTCTGAAGTTGCTACTTCTTCCTCTAAAATTATTACCTCTTCCTTTAAAATTACTAGATTCACCTTTGTATTCACTTTTATTTTGATTTCTAAAGAATGTGTTTCTTTTTCCTCTTATGCATGCTTTACACGAAAATGCTTGTTCTAGACCTTCTTCATTACTTTTCATCCTTTCTTCAGCAGTTAACAATATTCCACTTAGTTCATCTATGTGTGCATAGTTGTGAGATCTTTGGAAATCTCAATTGTAGAAACCACACCATCAAATTTAGAAATCAAACTCCTTAAAATTTTCTCAATGACATGCTTGTCATCTACATCTTCCCCTAAAACTTTCTTTTGACTTACTAGACCTTCTACTTTTGTTAGAAATTCATTCACAGATTCACTAGTAATCATCTTTACATTTTCAAAAGTTTTCCTCATTGTCTGTAAATTTTCTATTTGTGCACCTTGATATGCATTATTCAATATTTGCCATGCTTGCTGAGAATGACTAGCAACACTTATCCTAAGGAAAATTGTTTGATTAATTGCACCTTGAACCAAAAATAAGGCTTCATTATCCTTCTTTACATTTGATTTGTATTCTCTTTTCTGTTGATCATTTAATGCATTAAATGCAGTTGTATATAGTTCTACATACCCTACTTGTACAATTTCCCACAAATCTTTGGATTTGAGTAGGGTTTGCATCCTAGTACACCAATATGTAAAGTTGTCTCCTTCAAATACGGGAATTAACATGTTAGACATAACATTTCCTACCATATTTGCCATAAGAGTAATGTGCACAATAACTCAATGGCTCAACACAAAAAAACTTGGAGAGATCTTGCAAATGGATACTCTCTCTGTCCTTTCAAATAGGACCCACACACAAAAAAAAACTTATATTATATTGATTTTTCCCGATTAAGTGTCAATTGCAACCAATAATACACTTAATTACACAATATTCACTTTACAAAAGAAAAAATTTGAAATAAAGATTTGATATTTTTACCCTTTTCTTTCAAAATCAAATTTCACAAATTTAAATATATATATATAGAGAGAGAGAGAGAGTGAAAAACTTATCAAAAGTTTCACCTTGTAACTTTCACCTTATGACTTAATTCAAGTGAAAGTTAAAAAAAGTTATTACGTGCAAAAACTTTAAAAAATAACTTTTACAAAATTTAATACTTCAAAGACTTTAAAAGTCTTGTGTGGAATGTGGGTTGGGGCCTGTTGTGACCATTTCACACATCGCCCCATTGCAAATGGGGACCCCCTGTTTTCGCTTTTTGCCTCGGTGTTGCAACTGCATATCGCTTGTCTTTTTACAATGAGGTCATCATTTTGAGGGTTCCAAGTCAGTCAGTTTGTCGAGAGTCATCTGAGCCAAGTCAAGAATCCATGCTTGAATCAGCGCGTAAACGTCACCATCGTGCTTAGAAGGCCTGGGAGACAAAGATCGACTGTCGTTTCAGTCAAATCCGACACTTCCAAATTTTTAGGGTTTCTCACCCCGGGCCCCCAATTTTTTAGGACCTACTTTTTTGGCACTTTTGGGAAATTCTGGGATCCCTATTTTTTAGGGTCTATTTTTGGAAAGTTGCTATTTTTGGAAAATTTCTATTTTTAGAAAGGTCCCGAGTTTCAAAAATCCACTCAGAAGTTCGAAAAGATCAACGAAACTCTTAGAAAATCGATTCGAATTTTTTTGAAATTTTGGTAAAATTCTGGAAAATCACATAAAAAGTTCAAAAAATCTGGAAAATTTGCTCAAAAATGGTGAAAAATCTGGTAAAAATCACAGAAAATCTTTCGAAAAATGGTTGAAAATTTGAAGAACCAGTCAAGAAATCTGAACATTCATGGAAAAAAATCTGAGAAACTCATGAGAAATCTGAGGTAAAGACTGAACATTCATGGAAAATGT
The DNA here is from genome assembly GCA_007258455.2 of Sequoia sempervirens. Classification (NCBI taxonomy): domain Eukaryota; kingdom Viridiplantae; phylum Streptophyta; class Pinopsida; order Cupressales; family Cupressaceae; genus Sequoia; species Sequoia sempervirens. The sequence goes on along the minus strand of VDFB02000007.1, from coordinate 127,650,311 downwards.
GGAAATTTGTAAAGAATCTGAAGCATTCATGGCGATCTGATCATGGTGAAGGTAGGATATGCCTGAACAATCATGTAGGAAACTGAGATATTCGTCTAAGTATGGAGGACCTTCAGCTCGCAAGATAATGGTGAACACCTTCAGCCATAAGCAATGCAATGGCAATGAATCTGAGCAAGTCCGCCCCTGTCAAAGCATCAAATGGACAGACACAAGCTGAAGTCCGCCTTGGGAGAAAGCTAAAGTGGCTAAGCATAATCCAAAGTCTGCCTGGTCAAAGATGGAAATGGCTACTAACAGTCTTGAAGTCCGCCTTGACCAATGGCCTAGCATGTCTTGAAGTCCGCCCTATGGAAAGAGGTATGAATGTCAGAAAGCTGGTGAAGTCCACCCAGCACTAAGGAAGCATGTCCAAGCAGCAAGGATGCTCATCCTTGGATCCTCCAAAGTTCGCCCAGCAGCAAAGAAGGATGTCCAAATAGGAAGGAAAGTCCGCCCAGCACTCAAGATGCTTGTCCTAAGACCTTCCAAAGTCCACCATGCATGTCCTAAGACCTTCCAAAGTCCGCCATTCACAAGGAGGTGCCAAAAGGTTCTGAAGTCCGCCCAGCAGCAAAGGTGCATATCCTAAGGTCATTCAAAGTCCGCCCAGCTCATCCTTGACCCCTCTAAAGTCCGCCCAGCATAAGAGGCATGTCCAAAAGGCTTGGAAAGTCCGCCTAGGCATGTAAAATGAAGAAAAATCAAAATTTTTACTAAGTGTTGAGGCCCAGCAAGGGGAATTTTGAAAATCTGCTAAGTGTGAGGGCCTAAAAAGGTGGAAAGTTGATCTTTGGCTAAATATTATGACATTTCCAAGAGGCAAAATGTTGAGACAAATGCTAGAAGCTAAGAGGTCCGCCCTAGAAAAGAGGGACATCCAAGATGCCTGTCCAAAATGATAATGAAGTCCGCCATACACTTGGAAAAGGCTAGCAAGGTGTCTAAAAAGTCCGCCATACTTGTCCAAGGTGCTAAGGAAGTCCGCCTAAGCACATGAAGAGAAAAATAATGATTTTTTTTGCTAAGTGCTAAGTGCCTAGTCCAAGGAAAAGTTCGAATATTTGCCTAAGTATAGAGGCTAAAGGATGAAAAGTTGAGATTTTTGGCTAAGTATCCTGACACTTTCAAGAGGTCAAATGCCAAGTTTGAAAGGACACGTGCTAAAGAAGATTGGGATGTGGCAAGAAATAAAACGAAGTGTGCCTAACACAAAAGTGGAAGAGAAGCCGAATTTTGCCTAAGTCTGAGGAAAATGTTGAGAAATTGACGATTTTGACTGAAGAAAAAATGCACAAGGCAAGGAGAAAGGAAGGATCGTCCTTGGCTAGAAGGAGGAAGAATATGTCAGACATCAAGGAAATTCGCTCGATGAAGACATCCGGACAAGGATTTTTCCTAGAAAAAATTAACTGAGCAAGAGAAAATTTGATTTTGGCAGAACAAAATAGGCTTAGTGCAAGAGAAAAGTTGGCTATGGCAAAGAAAAATAGGGATCTGGCAATAAAATTTTTGACGGAATGGCTTAAGTTTTGACTTGGCTAGACAAAATTGAGGATAAAATTGGAAAATACACTCTTAGCCAAGAAAAATGAAAGGAAAATCGAAATAGCCATGGGTCCAAAACGAACGGGTTGGAATAAATCAAAATATTTTTTAATATTTTAATAATTTATTCTCAACTACTCGGAAATTTAAATGCCTTGGACAAAATCAAATTCGCCAGACGAGAGTTGGAAGAAAATAAGTTGTGCCGGCCAAATGGGCAAAATTAAATTCACCGTGACTTCAGGAGAGAGAGTGTTAACTTCGGAGCTAAAATTCAGGAGAGAGAAAATCTGAATTTGTTTATTTTATTTCTTGCAGGTGGATGACGACACGAGGCGAATCTTCAAAGAAGCAATGGCGTGGAATGGTGGCAAGTCTACTTCAAGCCAAATGGAGCAAGGGAAAAAGGATGGGACGACACAAGAAAGTCTGACTTTTCCGAAGCAGAGTATGTCCAAACCTTTACAAGATCCGACTTTGCTTGGAGAAGGTATGTCCAGACATCCATAAGATCCGCCAAGTACAATGGCAAACATGATGAAAAGTCCAACTTAGGCCAAGAGAGAAAACGTCCAAGCTCATGTAGAGTCCGCCCAAGGAGAGGATGAGAAGAATTCACTAAGTGTTGGACGGGAAACAGGAAGGATAAAGAGAAAAATAAAGAGGAAGTGAATAAAATCCTTGGATGGAATTTGTCCTACATAGTACAATCCAAATTCAGAATTGAAGGCAAATCCACAGGCAAAGTTCGTTTGAGCATGGAGATGGCCAAAACCTTGGCTAAATGTTGAATGGTCCAGATGAAGATGTTACAAAATTCCAATTTCCTCCATTGTGGCGAAAGCACATAGGCATTATTCTCCAAATTCTAGGCACTTGAAAGAAGCAATCGGGACAACTTCTTGGAAGGATTTCATCTCCTGAAGAATTAAAGACAAGCTTCCAATCAGAATCAGATGGTGACAAGAAGAAGTGTTCTAAACAAATTTTCATACTTAGACAATTTCTCGACACAAATTGGAGAATTCAAGAGAGGAAATCCAAAGGAATAACATCAACCCAGTTCAAGCAGGAGGAAGTCCAAGGCAACCAACTTCAAGTCCAGACACCTGCTCCAAGGGGAGACTTCCAGACCTCTAAAGGTAAGAAGAAGCAATCAAAGTCTCAAAAGGAATCCAGGATCACAGCTAGGAAGGAACAAGCACAACGGACAGAGTCATCGGCAGGGAAAATATCCTAAGGCAAGCACGTGGAAGAAAAATGAAGCAACCAAGGAAGGCATCCAACACGCTGAGGTGGCGCCTCGTCATCTTCCAACCAATCAAATTCTTCCAAATCAACATGCAACAACTTTCTATTTTATTGTTGATTTATATTTAGCAAAGGGACAAGTGTCCTCAAATGAAATTTTCTCATTGGTCGAAAGTGACAAACCCTAATTAGGGTTTTATTTTGTAATCTCGGCCGTTGATTTGAAATCAATCTTGGCCATTGAATTGTAATTGGGGAGCCTATAAATTGAGCTCGCCCCCTCATTTGTAAGGTGTGGAGACAGATTATGTATATTGTCGCATTGAGACTATTTTGAATGATAAAAGCTCTTGAGCATGATTTGCCTTGAATAACTTCTTATTGTTGAATAGTAAGCGAGGTTGCATATTATCTTCCGCCATAGATTAGAGTTAAAATTAGATTAGGTAGAATTTGCTTTGAAAGTTGTTAATTGAATGAGAGATTGATCGTATTGACTCAATGGTGAAGTGTAGCTCATACTTTTTTCGAATGGATGATTTGCATTCGATTTGTAAAGTTAGCCTGAGCTCTTAAACGTGGAAGCTTAACTTCAACCTCATTCGAGGTTTGAAAATTATTCTCACAAACCCCTTGAAGATTGCACCCATTTTGCGTATGTTGTCCTGCAGGAGGCGAAACAAAGTGTGGTTTATTTCTCTTCACCGAGTCCTTACTATCTCTTGAGTTCTTAGGCGTAGACTAGATTCCCTAAACCCTATTCCTTTTGCCATTTTTTTTGAGATCCATTGAAAGTCCTAATTGAGAACCTTTAAAGATAAATTTCCTAAGTCCCGAACTTGTGAAGATTGTTCTCGCGTAAGTCCCCTTGTTTATTACCAGCATATCACAACGACCATTGAACTTATCCACACGTCGAGACCCGACTAAAGAAACCTTGGAATCGCCATATGATCTTCTCGCAATCTTAGCATACGCGGTGGTTTTTCAAGAGAGGATAGAGTGTCTTTGGACATTTTTATTCTGATGTTTGGTGTGTCATAAAACATACATCAATAGGGCCCTAGCTCGGTTGGCTAAATCTTTCTTGTTGCAGGAGGTTGGTCACGAGGTCTAGTCTCCCCCACCCCTGTGGTACTGGAGGGCATGTCGCGCCAACGCCACCAGTCACATTAAAAAGTTTACCAGGCGCACTGCAGTTTATAGGGGGTCGTGCTACCCGATTCTTGCAGTCTACAAAAACACAAAAAAAAGCCTTGTGTGGAATCTAAAGAAAAGCAAATTTCACACAGAACTTGCACTGTGCATGCCTCTTCAACACAGCAATCTCTTTTTTAAAACTTTCAAACACTGCCAGCACAAATTACATACAGCAATTTCCTTTTGACTGGGCTACGATCTCCTTCTATTTGGTCTTGTCAGTAGCCTGCAACTTCATATCTCTACAACGATCTATCTTTCAAATATCTGAAATTTAATAAAATAAAACTACCTTGCTTGGTGTGGTCTACTCCCACCTACTGCAATCAGCTGCAATTTATTTTTCTTAAAATACCAGCTTCTTTTCACGGGGTGAATATCTGAAGGACTCCAATCTTCAATCAGCAGTTCTAACTTCAGTCCAGCAATCTTCTTTTGGGCAAGCAGTTAAAAGACTTCAACTCATCTAAAATACTGCACTCTAAATCTCTTACGAATTTCTCTCAAACTGGTTCTGATACCAGATGAAGGCAAAATAGCTAACCAAAGTGATCTGCTGATCACAAAACAAACAAATATACAAAAGCCCCAAATTGCCTTATTGAACTAAGAGGCAGGACATCTATTATATAGATATTCAAAATACAGGTTAGATAATGGCACACAACCATATTCACAAATATCCCAACTATACTAATAAATACATACAACTACAATATTAATAACAGGCAGCAAAGTCACAAAAGGCTGCCATAAAGTCAAGAAAGGCTGCAATGGGCATTATTGCTATCAATTAAGGTAGATTATTAATTGAAGGACAATATAAGGAACGATTATCTTATATATGGAAGCAAACAATTATATTATATATGGAGGCATCGATTATATTACTTAAGACAGCAATGAAAAGATACGTATTTATTTAGAGTTCTTACTTTGTCAATAAATGCTTTCCTTCATTAATCACTGCCCCCAAGGAAGTATAAAATATGATTGTGAAATATGAAGTTGAAAATCAGCTAAGGAATAGACAAAAAAATGAAGAGATCTGAATGAAGACCCGCAGATTTTAGCAATGAAATAATGTAGTATGATTCAGGAATCAGATGGAGAAATATATCTGCATTCAGGAAAGAATATCATTAAATCAGCCATCACCTCCAGAAAATATATTTATTATTCAAGCCACAAAATATTAGAAGGATATACACCAGCAAAGACAAAATACAACATAATACGTAGATATACATCAGCAGGAAAATATGCAGGACCAAAGAGGTATATATTTACAGCTTTTAAAGAGGTATGTACAAATTTGAGAAGAGATAAAGGTAAGAATAATAATAAAATATGATTATGCAATAATGATGCTTGCAGCAATAATTAATCCTTATTAGTAATTATTCAATTGAAATAATCTATTTGTTTCTCTGTGAGTAATATCTTCTGAATATTAAATGAGACAGATCGATTAAGGAGAAAAACACATACAAACCAGAAGATAAAAGGAATCAGTGCCGTTCATCATAACAGATCGCTATCACCATATATATTCTATATTCAAGAGTATCCTTTCTGCAATCATTATTTACATATGTATGCATATTGCCTATATGATAATAAGAATATTTAATAAATGATTTCTTGTGATAGACTAGGTAATGTGCTTGACTGTCTGGAACCCATCTTGTAGGATGGGCCTGGGGTGGAGTGGTAGTTAGGCAAAGAGCCAATAAAGCCCACTTACGACCCCCACCCAACTCCACAAGATGACAAGTGTCTTCCGAGAGTCGAGGCCTTGATGGGGAAAGCAGATACAGATCGCCAAGAGGGAGGGCTGTGGTATACACCCTCTTAGGCTTAGCATATGGCTTCGAGCAGACCCATCATGTCCCTTCTCCCAAATTCCTAATGTGTTTGCATTGTTGATAATCTATGCATGTGATGCAAATGTCTAACCCTAACAAGCGTATATACATATTTGCATATATTGTTCATGTGGTGAATGCATGAGTCCAATCCAAGATTACATCATTAAAGAGATTTATTTAATAAGGTGAAACCCTAACCCTAATTTGTTGCAATTTGTGATCAATAGGCAAATACTAGGGCAAATCAGGATATGGGACATTACAAGTGGTATCAGAGCATCTGTCCTGCCATCTTGTGTATACTTCATGTATTATACGTATTCACGTGTATGCTTCATGCTTCCTATGCATACTTCATATATTACGTGTATGCTTCATGCTTCCTGTGTATACTTCATGTATTACGTGTATTCACATGTATGCTTCGTGCTTTCCTTGTATACTTCATGTATTGCATGTATTCATGTGCATGCTTCATGCTTTCTGTGCATACTTCATATATTACGTGTATTCATGTGTATGCTTCATACTTCATGTAGATTACGTGTATTCACGTGTATGCTTCATGTGTATACTTCATGTATTATGTGTTTTCATGTGTATGCACTTCATGATTCCTATGTATGCTTCAAGTATTACATGTATTCACGTGTATGCTTCATGCTTCCTCTATATACTTTATTACGTGTAGTCATGTGAATACTTTGAATACCTTGTATTCAAGTGTATACCTTGTGACTTACGTGTATTCAAGTGTATACCTTGCATTACTTATGTGTATTCAAGTGCATACTTTGTGACTTATGTGTATTCAAGTGTATACTTTGTGACTTACGTGTATTCAAGTGCGTACTTTGTGACTTACGTGTATTCATGTGTATACCTTGTGTCTTGCTTGTATTCATGTGCATATGTTGCGACTTGTGTGCATTCAAACTTTGTGACTTATGTGTATTTATGGGTATACTTTGTGACCCGCATGTATTCCAACATATACTTCATGACTTACCTGTATTTATGTGCATGCTTCATACTTTATATGTATTTATGTCTTTCACATGTATGCTACATGTATCAAGTATATCCAATTGTTTGCTTCATACCAAATGTGTCTTCAATGAAGGTGTTTATGATTACCTTATGAAAATGTAAAACCTTGTCTATCAAAATGCTTCTTGAGTTGAGAAACACTAATAAATTAACTTATCTAAAACTGAATTATTATTAAGTGCAATAATGAAGAGTTGTAACTATTGGCATTAAAAAGAGTGACTCCCTCAAACTTGTGATATAAAAGGGAGAGCATTTCATCCAACCATCAATTGGAGAATCCAATTAAGAATAGAGCCTTAAGTGACTTTGCAAGAGACTTAAATTAGGATATTTGAAAGGATGTAACTCCAAATATGAAAAGTTGTGACCCCTCAAATATGAAAGATGATAACTCCCTCAACAATAAGGTATAAAAGGGGGAACCACCTCCTTGTAAAGAAACCATCAATAGGAAATAAGTCTAACAATCAACTTGGAAGTAAGGTATTGTTATCAAGGGTAACAATAAAGGTAGTGACTCCTTCAAGAAATAAATATAAGGGATGAATCAATTTACAAGCTGTCATGTCCCCTAAATTGCAACACTAAAAATATAAAAATAACCAGACCTTGAAATGTAAATAAAGGAAACTATATATATATGCAATTTTATTATAACTATAATATCAAAATTATATTATAATTATTAATATAAATATTAGATAATATTATATTCATAATACAATTACTATAAATACAAAATAAAACAATTTGATATTGTAATAACTATAATATCAAAATTATATTATAATTATTAATATAAATATTAGATAATATTATATTCATAATACAATTACTATAAATACAAAATAAAGCAAGTTGATATTGTAATTGTTATTACACAAGAAAAATAAATTTGAAAAGGACTATGCTCTAAATTAAAAAAACAAATAATAATCATAAATAACTTTATGAATCCCAAAAGCATCGATTCAAATAAGAGACATATTAATTTCCTTGAAACAAGCAGCGATAAAGGTTATTTTAGAGAGGAATTAAGACTATTTAAAAGTCAACGATGGGGTGTCATAAGGGATTAACATTTATTCTAAAAGACAAAACAATTAGGCTAAGAGACACGTCCCCAGCCAAAATGGTATGTCCTCGGGGTGTTAAAGGGATTTGGGAATAGGAGGAAAAAAGGACATACAACAGGGAATATTTTTGGATGGGACAGTAGACATATTAATAAACTATAATCATCGAATCATATTCAGAAATAAATCTGCATTTAGAGAAGCAGATTTGGCATAAAGAAATGCACTGTAGAAATCCTTAAAGAAGGAGATTAGAAATAAGAAAAAATAAGGAAGGTTAGCATATATATATTCCAGAACAACAGATCCAAGTGCTCTTGGAAGCCATGATCATCATAGCAGAAATATGAAGGAAGGGAATAGAATAAGAAAGAAAAGGCATAGCTGGCTGGAAATAAAGAGGTTCTACAGAACAGTAGCTTGGAGAAATAGGGATATCTGCAGAATTGACCAGCAATAAGGAGATAAGTATTTTATGAATTTAAATAATCAGTTAGATAAATGTTTGTACATTTGAATAATGATGTTGATAAATACATCATGGATTTAAATAATAGTGTAATTAACTATGTTCCACCAAGTCTCCGGGACGGGGGGACGGCGGGACGCGTTTCGGGGACGGCAATTTTTTGAGGGGATTTTAGGGGACGGGGGACGGCTGTATAGTATATATATATATATAGAGAGAGAGAGAGAGAGAGAGAGAGAGAGAGAGAGAGAGAGAGAGAGAGAGAGAGAGAGAGAGAGAGAGAGAGATTTTAAAAATATAGGGAAATTTCAGATATTCATATGAGTAATGATAATCATAACAATGAACATTCATAAAGTTGCAAATGTAATCACCAATCATATTGACATATGCATCATAGAATCGAATTATCGAAGAAATTAATACTATAGCTACCTAATTGCATCCATGGACCATAATTCATGTCAAATAGTCAATGTGCATATGATATAAAATAATAAAATTCCCAAAAGGCTACAAGTTTGTACTACAAATGTCAAAATGACAAAGTCACAAGTGTCCAAAGGCAAAACATAGAAATAGAAAGTATGATGATTGCCGCTACTCGACATCTGCCAACATTGCATAAAAATCAGACTCATAGTCTAAGTCACTGTCACTGTGAGGGGCTGGCTCATAGTCTTGGCTGCAATTTTATTTTGGCAAGACAAAATGAGGTCAAATGAAGGTAAGAAGATGTTTTAAGTGGCCATATTAGGGTTGGGAGGGCATGGGGCCCATAAAGGAAATAATTAAAAATAAATAAATAAATAAATAAACCTTTTTATTTTTGTGTTTATAATGCTGCTGGGTGACAGGGGACGGCCAGCCATCCAGGGGACGAATAGGGGACGCCTAGGAGTCCCCTATCCGTCCCTTGGACGGCTGGCCGTCCCCTTTCCATTCCAGGACGTTTCGTCCAATCGGGGACGTCCCCGAAAATTGGGGACCTTTTGGGGACGGCTGTCAGCCGTCCCCTAGGCGTCCCGTGTCCCCGAAACGTTTCCGGGATGAGTACGGGGGGCAAAAACCCAGGGGACGCGTCCCCGTGTTTCCTTGGTAATTAATAATAATTCATACATGATGCTATTTATTTAATGTTATCTATTTTTTATTGATGACATTGGGAATAATAAATCTTGCATGCTACTAGTTATCTTATAACATTGCTGATATGTTTTGCTCCATTGTGTCAGTTTTTAAGATCAGAAATGTAATAAGCAGAAAAATGCAACACATAGACAATGAACACAGTGGTTTACCCTGGAAAAATCCTCCTACTCGAGGGAGAAAAACCCAACAAAAATATATCTCTCATATATTAGAATAAAAAGTGCAGAAATCTGCTTACAAGTCAGGCCTTACACAAGGCCGAATTTGATACAATGAAAAATGTCACTTCTCCTTGAAGCGAACCTCAAGTGTTGTAGATGATACCACTTCTTTGGAAATTGGATCTGCTGCTGCTAGGAATGAACTGCTGCTAGAGGTGTGAGTTGCAAAAGAGAAGAATGATAAGTTGATGATTAAATGAAAGATCTTCACCTTACTTATATACAAGGATAGGCAACCTCTTCACTAGGTCGGCACCCTTAGAGAATACAAAATATAAAATATTATTTGTGCATCAAGGTCGACCTGCCTTGGAAATCATTATATTAAAGGGAAAATATCTCCCAAAGCTACCAAACACTAACACTCCCTCTTAGCTAGGGAGGCATTTTTCCAGATATCCTCGTCATGGAATCTCTCAACATGACACCCACAATGGCTACACCCATTTGTGGAAAACACATCTCAAGTTCATCATGGAGTCTCTCAACGTGATGTCATCATGGAGTCTCTCAACATGACGAAACACATCTCAGTCTCAGAGAAGTGCAAAGGTTCATCACAAAGTCTCTCAACGTGATGTCGTCATGGAGTCTCTCAACATGACGTCCACAATGGCTACTCCCATGTGTGGAAAAAAACACATGTACAAGTGTTCTTCACAAAGTCTCTCAACGTGATGTCGTTATGGAGTCTCTCAACATGACGTCCACAATAGCTACTCCCATGTGTGGAAAGAAACACAAGTGCACCGGTTCATCACAGAGTCTCTCAACGTGATGTCGTCATGTAGTCTCTCAACATGATGTCTCATCTCAGTCTCAGAGATGAACAAGGGCTTGCACCTCATATTTCTCCGTCTCAAAGAAATATACACTACAAGGGCTTTCACCTCATATTTCTCCATCTCAGAGAAATATACATTACAAGGGCTTTCACCTCATATTTCTCCGTCTCAGAGAAATATACATTACAAGGGCTTTCACTTCATATTTCTTCATCTCAGAGAAATATACACTACAAGGGCTTTCACCTCATATTTCTCTGTCTCAAAGAAATATACACTACAACAAGTTTTCATGATGATGTGACTCCCTCTGAAGCTCCAAGTACTTGCATCAACCTCCTGACCTCCTCGTCCAAAATTGCCTGCAATGCTTGCCTTTGAGGAACGGTTTCCAACGTACACCTCTGATACTATAGAGAGTTCAAGACTATCCTTCTCGACCTTATCCCAGATCACCCTATTCTAAATAGGTTTGCGGAGCTACCAATGTCAAATCCAAATTGACTGTCTTGTGCAATTTTGTTCTCAGCTGCTGAAGAGGTCTTCCAAGGATTTAGCACTTGGCCTTGCAACACTGCAACCTTCACGTCTTCTCAGTGAGTCACAGAACTCCCTCTTGATCCCTACCTCAGAGATTGCAAAGAAATACTCTGGAAGTGAACTCCCCTCCATTGACCTATCTCAAAACCTTAATCCTTTTCCCGGACAAGCTCTCAACTCGTGCCTTGAATTCTCTGAATTTAACTCCCTCTAAATGTCATTCCTCCTCTTCAAAGTAGCTGATCGCAATGACAATCTGAATAGGCTCTCTGTTGTTTAGTGTCTTCATCTTTCTCAATCTTCTTTGTTGATGCAAATTCTCCATCCAAGGCTGACCCAACCTTGTGCCCTCGAGAGATGTCTCCAATGAAGAATCATGAGAGTTATGTGCCACCAACTCAGTCCCAAGGCTGCAAGCTATGTATCCACGTGTGTTCATTTCTTCAATCGGCATGACTTCCTCACAGGATGCATCACGCTCTTTGTCCCTTGAATTCCTTATGCAATCTCTCATCAACTTTTGCTCCCCGATCCATCCTGGAAGCATCTTAGAGAGATTAATAATAGTTCATAGAATCAAACTACTCTGAAGAAAAAAATATATATAGACCAATGCTAGAAGCATACATGATTCACTATTCCCAATGTTAATGCATGAGTTATTATTAACTACATAAAATTCATGAACATTATTCAAAGGTATAAAATACTTATCTCTTCCTCATAATCCGCCAATTGTTCTTTCTTGATCTTTGCACTTAAAGATTCAGATCTACTGCAATGGTACCAGTTCATTGATTCTAACTCTTCTAATAATAATACAACCTGCTCTTCAGCTTGTTTTAGCTCTTCTTTCCAGCTCTTCATCTATATCTTGCATCGACATCTATTTGCTTCCTTTTGTGTTGGATGAAGAACCAATCCTTCAACATTTTGGGAATATAAGTTGACTCAGAGCCCTGCTAAGACTCCAATTGTGAAATATTCTGAGCCAATTTTTTCCCTTTTTTTCAAATTCAAATTACAATTAATACACCCGTTAAGGTTAGAAGATAAACCAAAACGTGTTGAAGCAACTCTAACCAGGATGTACACCAGGATCCCGATGTGGGCAAGGTGTGAGCATTGGTCAGAGGATCTAAATCAAATTGCTTATGCTGTAACTCTAACCAAGAATGGCGCCGACGATGGCGAGCATATGGTCAGAGGATTTTCTACTCTAAATGCTGAAAGGGAACTCGACACCAAGTATGTGCTACCCAATCCAGAATGGAGTGAGGGGCGACCATATGGCGGAGTGATTACAAATAACAATGCTTGAAAATAAATGCTGAAAGCTGGAAATACTCGACACCCAGAATGTGCTTGCTAACCCAGAATGGGAAAGTAGCTACCATAGGGCAGAGATGTAACTATTACAAAATACTTCAAATGAAAGTGAGCATTACAGGACAAAATTGAACAAGACTGAAAATGACTGCCAGTACTACTGTCAATTTACAGAAACAAGAGTCATTCGTCTGCCTTGAGCATGGAAATATGAAAGCTTATCATTACATCACAAAGAACTCTTCTTAGCTTGGTTAGAAATGCCAAACCAATAAACTTTCAATGATCAAAATACAATTCTATTTTTTCTGCCAAATCTGCCCTTTTTGAATTAAACCAGCAGTCTATATGATTCATTCATATGCTCATATCTCCCTCTAATCTCATCCAATTAACTTGAAACAAAATGCAACATTCACTAATGATGATGGCGCCTAAACTCAGACACTGAAAACTGAGCAAACAGCAAGATATTATTTATGCACAAAATTCTATGCAAGCAAATGGTACGACTTCATGAAGAGGGGCGATCTGCTCTAATAAATCACAGCCAACTCTAAAAATTCTGCAAATTAGAGGAAAGGGGCGCCTAGACCTAGCAATGGGAATGGGCTAATACCCATAACAATATTTTTGATTTTTTTGACTTATGATTAAAAACATGAATCTTCTGTATCAAATAATGCAATATGCTGAAAACCACTAATATGCCAATCAGATCTAACAATGCAATAAGCTGAATACAATGCACGAACTAAATGCAACTCACAAAATAGACTGAATCACCACTAGTTGTTGTCTTGCAAACAAGAAGCGATGCCCGAGTTAGGAGGCCTTCATTCCTCGAAGCAGTTCTAGAGCCAAACCGGCAGCATAACGATATTGTAAACCAAAGATGTGAAATGAGGCTCAAGATCTTCCTTTTATAATTTCCTGTTGACTTATGGAAACCCTAAAATCCACTTCAATGTCAAAACCCTAATCCTTTCTCAAAGATGGCGTCCTTTTCCTTCAAAGCTCAATATTGACATTTTAAATAAATTCAATACTTTGATAAATGCACCCACATCAAGCTTGTTTTGACTTTGGTAAATAAAAAAAAAATCTTTTAATGAAGGCGCCACCCTCAAAAAATCACTTTTCAAAACAACATGAAGTCAATAGACTAGGCCAAGGGGTCAATGTTAAAATATAATATTAAAACATGACTTTTAATTAAAGGACTCAACTTATCTCTCCAAATGTGCCCTTAAGCCATTAACGAGCAAGTCAACTGACCAAACTGAAGTAGGAAGTCAACCATGCTGAACCCAACTGAAAAACTGCCAAAAATAGAATTTACTAAAAATAGTAAATTCCAGAAAATGCTCAGAATGCCGAAATGAACATACCACTGCGAAGCTCTCTGAAAACCCAGAAAGAATCCGCCATTGAATCCACCAACTCCGAGCAAAGACATCCTTAAAAATAGGAAACCCTAATTTTACCTTCCGACTAGCCTTCGGGTTTCCAAAAAAAGGCCAACGGTCACTGGAAGATTAGGTTTGAGAAGGGGACATTACAGTCTGCCCTCCCCAAGATTGTTTGTCCTCAAGCAATCGCAAACCAGGATGCTACAAAATCTCATCACTTTCCCAAGTCGCATCCTCCATAGGCAGGTTCTTCCACTTCACCAAGTATTATCTGATGGTTCTCTTCCTCAAAGAACGTTTTCTGAAATCAAGTATCTCCTCTGGAATCAGAACCAACTGTCCCTCTTCATCCAAAGGTGGCAACTGTGATGAAGCAACCACATTATGTCCAAGTGCCTTCTTGAGGCGAGACACGTGGAAGACATTATGCACTCTGCTATCAGAAGGTAGCTCTAACTCATAAGCTACTGCTCCAACTTTTCTGATGACCCTGAATGGCCCATAGAAACGAGGTTTGAGCTTCTCAGCTCCACTCTTCTTCAGAGTAGACTATCTATAAGGTTGTAATCGGAGATAAACCATATCCCTAACCTCGAAAGAACGCTCAACATGCCTCTGATCAGCATATAACTTCTGCTGATTCTGTGCAATCTGCAGATTATCCTTCAAAGATTTCATGATGTCCTGACTTTGCTGCAACAAATCCTTGGCTTGAGGTGTTTTGCTGTCACCAAACACCAAATTGGCAAAGCTAGGTGCTTCATACCCATAGAGAGCCAAGAAAGGAGACATATTAATCGACATATGAAAAGAAGAATTGTAGCAGTACTCGCCTATATGCAGCCACTTGACCCATGCTCTTTGTTGTTCTGACACATAGTTTCTCAAGTAGCCTTCCAACCACTTGTTCACTACTTCAGTTTGTCCATCTGTTTGGGGATGGTAACTAGTGCTTGGAGTGAGCACAGTACCACTCATTCTGAAGACTTCTTGCCAAAAAGTATTTAGGAACTTGCTGTCCCTATCACTCACAATGTTCTTTGGCAATCCATGCAGCCTAAACACCTCTCGAAAAAATAGATCTGCAACTTGGGTTGCAGAAAAAGTGCTGGTAATGGCGAAGAAATGAGCAAATTTGGTTAGCCTATCCACTACTACATAAATACAATCCTTCCCTTGGACCTTGGGCAACCCTGTGATGAAATCCATCGAGATGCTTTCCCATTTTTGATTGGGAATAGGGAGTGGTTGCAGCAAACCGGCTGGTAATGTATGCTCATTCTTATTCACTTGACAAACAGGACACTCCTGAATGTAGCATTGTACCTCTCCTTTCAATCCTTTCCAAGAGAACCTTTCTCGGATCTGCCTATATGTCTTGAAAAAACCTTGGTGACCAGCAACCGGAATATCATGAAAAGTCAAAAGAATCTTCTTCTTAAGCTTAGAATCAGCCACCAGAAAGATTCTTCCCTTATAGTGTATCAATCCCTCAATCACCTTGTACCTTTCATCATGAAAAGTACCCTCAAGAATGCTGGTTACAAACTGATTTTTGGCATAATCAGCAAGCAACATGTCTCTCCAACCTGCAGTAAGCTCACACAATGAGCTAAGATGGGGTCTCCTGGATAGAGCATCAGCCACGATATTATTTTTCCCTTTGACATATTCAATGTCAAAGTCGTAAGCTTGAAGCTTACTCACCCATTTCTGTTGCCTCTCGTTTAGGTCCTTCTGATGCATGAAATGTTTGAGGCTATTGTGGTCAGTCTTAACCACGAACTTGTTCCCCACCAAGTACTACCTGAACTTGGCTAATGCATGCATAATGGCAAGCATTTCTTTGTCATAAATTGAATATGTTCTTTCAACACCCCTTAGTTTTCTGCTCTCAAATATAATAGGGTGTTTATCTTGCATCAAGACAGCCCCAACTCCTTCACCGGATGCATCACATTGCAGCTCGAATGGCTTGGAGAAATCCGGAATAGCCAGAACCGGACACGAGCTCATGATCTTCTTAAACTTGTCAAAAACAATTTGAGCCTTTTCTGACCAACAAAAGGCTCCCTTTTTGGTGAGATCAGTAAGAGGAGCAGCATTATGTGAATATCCTTTTACGAATCTCCGATAAAATCCACAAAGACCCAGAAAACCTTTCAACTGAGTCAAGTTCTCTGGAGGTGGCCACTCAACTACTGCCTTGATTTTTTCAAGATCCACCTTTACTCCCTCAGCACTGATTATGTGGCCAAGGTACAGTAACTCCTCCATTCCAAATTCACATTTGGATGCTTTGGCGAACAAACTCTCAGATTCCAGGATACTAAGCACTTCCTCCAAGTGCTTGAGATGATCTTCCCAAGTCTTGCTGTAAATCAGAATGTCATCAAAAAATATCAACACAAACCTTCTTAACTGATTCTGAAAAACATGGTTCATGCAAGACTGAAAGGTAGCCAGAGCGTTAGTCAACCCAAATGGCATGACTAAGAATTCGAAATGGCCATAGTGACATCTGAAAGCTGTCTTATCCACATCGGATCCTCTCATTCGAATCTGATGGTAACCCAACCTCAAATCGATCTTCGAGAAGAACTTGGCCCCATGTAGCTCATCAATGAGCTCATCTATCCTGGGAATGGGGTATCTGTTTTTTATGGTGCTTTAATTCAAAGCATGATAGTCCACACACATGCGCATGGTACCATCCTTCTTCTTCACAAGAACCACTGCAGATGCAAAGGGGCTCTTGCTAGGGCGAATGAAACCCATCTCCAAGAGTTCTTGAATATTCTTCTCAATCTCATCCTTTTGCCTCTTCGGGTACCGATATGGAGTTGTAATTACCGGCTTAGCTCCCTCCTTGATCTCTATGATATGTTCTGAACCCCGTTCAGGTGGTGGTCCAGGAGGCAAATCTGCAAAGACTTTGCTCTTCTTCGTGAGTAGAGACTGAACATCAGGAGGGTGGTCTCTTTTAGTCTCAACCGGACTAGCAGGAAGGATCATGCACTCTGCAACCCACTCAGCTTGATCGTGACGGATCAGCCTTGCCATTCTTTTGAATGACACAACCCAAGGGCCCCCATTGGACATTCCTCTTAGAACTATCTTCTTCCCATCGGATTGAAACTTGAGCTCCATAGTCTGTAGATTCAAAGAGATCTCTCCGAGAGAACGCAGCCATTGAATGCCCCTAGAACGGCATCAGTATCTCCAATGTGTACTACATAGAAGTCATCCTTGACTTCGTAGTTCCCCAATTGCATGGTCATGTTTGAGATTTTCTTGGTGCAAGAAATATGGAATCCATCGGCAACCATGACCATGAAACCTTCAAACTCCTTTGTTTGCAGCCCCTTCTTTGCTACCACAACTTCATCAATAAAGTTATGTGTTGCTCCAGTGTCGATCAAAGCAACGATTCGCTGCCCTTTGACCATCCCTCGAACCTTGAAGGATTCGTTTCTTTGAAAGCTCGTAAGTTGAGCCAAGACTCCTCCACTTCCCTTCTCATTTTCGGACTCTTCTGGAGATTTTTCTACTTCACTTTCTTCAAAATTAGATTGCTGGTCTAAAAAATCAGAACTACTTTCACCAGCAGAATAGTACTCTATCTGATTGAATTTAACCCCTTTAGGGCAAACATGATCTTGAGACCATTTTTCCCTACACCAGAAACACAACCCTTTTCTTATGAGTTCATTCAGGGTTTCAGGATCCAACCTGGTGACATGGGGATTGTGATGTTTGAACTCCTTGTGCTGAGGTCTCAAAGGAGGTCTATGCTGAGGTCTTTTCCCTTTATCCCTTTTCTGAAAGGGGGAATTTGACTGAAATTTTGCCTTAGGAGCAGCCCACTCCATGTTTCTTGCCTTCTTCATGGCCTCTTGCAGGGTTGGTGGATCAAAGGCTTTAATCCAACCTTTAAGTGGTTCTGTCAAACCTTCACTGAAAAGAATAACCAATCTCCTCTCCGTGATTCCAGTCACCATGACTGAGAGTCTCTGAAACTCGGCAATGTAGGCATCAACTGTGCCATACTGTCTCAATTGTGCAAGTTCTCTGAAATGAATTTCAGGATCCTTCTTTTCAAACCTCTCGATGAGCCTAGTGGTGAACTCATCATAAGTTGTGATAGACCGATGACCCAGAGTAACTAGGCCATGGTACCGCCACTCGTGCGCCACCCCATCAAGGTGTAGCATAGCGAACTTGATCGCCTCTTCTTCTACCATAGGTCTGAGAGCTAGATAGTTATCCAGCTTCTGTATCCAAGCTCGAGCTGAACTGGAATCACTCCCATCAAAGTGTGGAAGTGTAACCTTGTTAACAACTTGGTACAAATCTCCTTGAGTTGATGGTCTTCTTTGATCATAGTGTCTCCCTTGTCCTTTATTTTTCCTTTTAAGATCCATAAAGTCATTGTAGGACATATCCATCTTGATGTCGCCAGGGAGAGAATCATACTCTGCACGGCCAACTCTCAACCACTCCACGAATGAAGCATTCTCTTCAAGATCTGGCTGAGTGTTAACAGGTGCCAGAAAGGTGGGTTTGAATGGCCTGGCTGATACATAAGTGTTGTCTGAAGTATGATGAGCAGCATGTCCATCATGCTGGTTGGAAGCACTGTGCTCTCCTCTATGCCCAGTGTTGTTTTGTGGAATGGTGTTCTGGCCCACTTTCCCCATCATGAGCGAAACCATATCCATTAAGGCATCCATCTTCCTTTCAAATCTCTATCCTGGACTGATGGATCTTTCTCTGCCCTTTCCACTATCATCTCTGGTGCTGGTAACCCTCTCGTTACCCCCAACTCACCTTTCACCTTCTGCCATGTTTGTTTCCTAAGAAGACTCCCAATGAGCCCTCAAGACTTCTGAAGCTGTCTGACCTTCTAGAGCCTGATAGGGCTGGAACTGTTTTCCAACCTTTTTGTCTTCCCTTGCAATGTACCTCTTTTCTCTGTCACTCATAGACAGATTGATCACAGGATGGCAAGATCTTGGCTCTGATACCACTGAAATATTTTGAGCCAATTTTTTCCATTTTTTTCAAATTCAAATTACAATCAATACACCCATTAAGGTTAGAAGATAAACCAAAACGTGCTAAAGCAACTCTAACCAGGATGTACACCAGGGTCCCGATGTGGGCAAGGTGTGAGCATTGGTCAAAGGATCTAAATCAAATTGCTTATGCTGTAACTCTAACCAAGAATGGCGCCGATGATGGCGAGCATATGGTCAGAGGATCTTCTACTCTAAATGCTGAAAGGGAACTCGACACCAAGTATGTGCTACCCAATCCAGAATGGAGTGAGGGGCAACCATATGGCGGAGTGATTACAAATAACAATGCTTGAAAAGAAATGCTGAAAGCTGAAAATAATCGACACCCAGAATGTGCTTGCTAACCCAAAATGGGAAAGTAGCTACCATAGGGTGGAGATGTAACTATTACAAAATACTTCAAATGAAAGTGAGCATTACAGGACAAAATTGAACAAGACTGAAAATGACTGCCAGTACTACTGTCAGTTTACAGAAATAAGAGTCATTCGTCTGCCATGAGCATGGAAATATGAAAGCTTATCATTACATCACAAAGAACTCTTCTTAGCTTGGTTAGAAATGCCAAACCAATAAACTTTCAATGATCAAAAAACAATTCTATTTTTTCTGCCAAATCTGCCCTTTTTGAATTAAACCAACAGTCTATATGATTCATTCATATGCTCATATCTCCCTCTAATCTCATCCAATTAACAAGAAACAAAATGCAACATTCACTAATGATGATGGCGCCTAAACTCAGACACTGAAAACTGAGCAAACAGCAAGATATTATTTATGCACGGAATTCTATGCAAGCAAATGGTACGACTTCATGAAGAGGGGCTATCTGCTCTAATATATCACAGCCAACTCTACAAATTCTACAAATTAGAGGAAAGGGGCGCCTAGACCTAGCAATGGGAATGGGCTAATACCCATAACAATATTTTTGATGTTTTTTGACTTATGATTAAAAACATGAATCTGCTGTATCAAATAATGCAATATGCTGAAAACCACTAATATGCCAATCAGATCTAACAATGCAATAAGCTGAATACAATGCACGAACTAAATGCAACTCACAAAATAGACTGAATCACCACTAGTTGTTGTCTTGCAAACAAGAAGCGATGCCCGAGCTAGGAGGCCTTCATTCCTCGAAGCAGTTCCAGAGCCAAACCGGCAGCATAACGATACTGTAGACCAAAGATGTGAAATGAGGCTCAAGATCTTCCTTTTATAATTTCCTGTTGACTTCTCGAAACGCTAAAATCCACTTCAATGTCAAAACCCTAATCCTTTCTCAAAGAAGGCGTCCTTTTCCTTCAAAGCTCAATATTGACATTTTAAATAAATTCAATACTTTGATAAATGCGCCCACATCAAGCTTGTTTTGACTTTGGTAAATAAAAAAATAATCTTTTGCGCCACCCTCAAAAGATCACTTTTCAAAACAACATGAAGTCAATAGACTAGGCCAAGGGGTCAACGTTAAAATATAATATTAAAACTTGACTTTTAATTAAAGGACTCAACTTATCTCTCCAAATGTGCCCTGAAGCCATTAACGAGCAAGTCAACTGACCAAACTGAAGTAGGAAGTCAACCATGCTGAACCCAACTGAAAAACTGCCAAAAATAGAATTTACTAAAAATAGTAAATTCCAGAAAATGCTCAAAATGCTGAAATGAACATACCACTGCGAAGCTCTCTGAAAACCCAGAAAGAATCCGCCATTGAATCCACCAACTCCGAGCAAAGACATCCTTAAAAATAGGAAACCCTAATTTTACCTTCCGACTAGCCTTCGGGTTTCCAGAAAAAGGCCAACGGTCACTGGAAAGATCAGGTTTGAGAAGGGGACATTACAAATTGTTGGCTGCGACCCAGAATATGACACCCTACACAATCGACTTCCATAGGAAAACAAATCTTCCTTTGATATACTGTAGTTACATCAATATGATGCCCCAAACATCACAAATTCAATTCCCAATTCTGGCCTGACAAATTGAACTCTACATCTATTTCGATTGAGAGTCAAAATATTGCCATCATGCACTTCCCTTGTTCTTGGATGGCAAGCAATAACACGCTGGCTTACGGATAAAAATTGAGCTAAATATGTTGGCAAACCCTGATGAATGCCAGATCAAACTTCATTGTAATGCTTCCGTACTAATTCACGATACTGTTCCAATTTCTCCATTTCCTCTTGAAGGAATCTTTTGGATAAGCGATGTGGCTTACCAAGAGAACTGTGTATGACACCCCATTCAACAGGAGTAAGTCTAGGAACATGTCCAAGACCTGCATGATTCAAATACTCCACAAACTCATTCCGGGCAAACCATGGCCAATCAATTACACTATAAAACCATTCATATGTACACCACTGCTATAGCAATTGAGATGATAAACAATGAGTTAATTTTTCCTTCATACTTAAACACATCTAATCGGATCTTTACTTAAACCCGTTTTGATACCATGTTAGTTTTTAAGATAAAAAATGTAATAAGCAAAAAAATGCAACACATAGACAATGAACACAATTGTTTACCCTGGGAAAACCCTCCTACTCGAGGGAGAAAAACCCAGCAAAAATATATCTCTCATATATTAGAATAAAAGAGCAGAAATCTACTTACAAGTCAAGCCTTACACAAGGCCGAATTTGATACAATGAAAAATGTCACTTCTCCTTGAAGCAAACCTCAAGTGTTGTAGATGATACCACTTCTTACAGAAATTGGATTTGCTGCTGCTAGGAATGAACTGTTGCTAGAGGTGTGAATAGCAAGAAGAGAAGAATGATAAGTTGATGATTAAATGAAAGATCTTCACCTTACTTATATACAAGGATAGGTAACCTCTTCACTAGGTCGGCCCCCTTAGAGAATACAAAATATAAAATATTATTTGTGCATCAAGGTCAACTTGCCTTGGAAATCATTATATTAAAGGGAAAATATCTCCAAAAGCTACCAAACACTAACACATTGACATTATTGTATGTAATTACATATACATATACATATACACATACATATATACATATATACATATACATACACATACACATACACATATACATATACATATATACATTTATTTATATATACACATATATACATACATATACATTTATTTATACACACACACACACACACATATATATATATATACGATTATACAATAAAGATGTTTGCAGCAATTATTGAGCCTTATAAGTAATTGTGATTATTTGATAGAAAAATCAATATATTTATGAATGTCTTTATCCTATGATCGATCAGCAAAAGGAGAAAAAGAATATAGTCTGAACACTAAACCATCATAAAAGGATATCTTCAAAAATTCAAGGCAAGAATTATGGTTATCCCAAAAGGGGACATTACACAGGCATTTGATAAGCATTCATCAGTTACCTATCCCTCAAGAAATCAAGCAATCATCACTTGTCAAGAAATCAGGTCATCAAAATATCAAAAAAAATCCCAAAGCAAGCACATAATTATTCTAAAAAGTAATTTGTACAATCAAGTCCATACCGCATATGATCTAAGAGTCTTCTTTCTCCTAAGATTTCTTCTAGAGTGGCTCTACATTCATAAACTTGATAAAAATAAAGCTACAACAAAATTATTACATGAGCATATGCTAAGTTGCATTATGGGTCCATAACCCACAAATCCCAAGATCATTCTCATTGTTCAAACTTTGGGGTAAATTGACATTGTTACAGGGATCACACTTTATTAAAGGAAATTGCACTCACTCACATTTGACAACCTAGATCCTTCTGTCAAAGGATCCCATTATTCACAACACTCCCAAATCTACAGGATGAAGGATGCCAACATTTTTCCTATCATTAATCTCAAAGGGTAAGGAATAATTTGTACCATAGCCTAGGATACTCGCCGTAATGATATGAGAGAAAACTTATCTTAAATAACATAGCCTAGGATACTTGCCATAATGATATGAGAGAAAACTTGTCTTAAATAACAGACCGTACCAATTTCCAACTCTTGATTTTATTGTTGAGAGATATTGGGAACGAGAGTACATGAAACAATAAATTGGGAGGACAATATCAACATTAGTAAGTATACTAACCACTACTCCCCAAGGAAAGAGAGTCAAATGTAACCAAATTAACCATCACTTGGTTAAAAATTTCCAATTCTTATCAAAGTATCATAACTATCATCACCAATAGAAGCAATACTTTAAAATTACGAATTTTAGATTGTGATTGCTTGAGGACAAGTATACTAACCACTACTCTCCAGGGAAAGAGAGTCGAATGTAACCAAATTAACCATCACTTGGTTTAGAATTTCCAATTCTTATCAAAGTATCATAACTATCATCACCAATAGAGGCAATACTTTAAAATTATGAATTTTAGATTTTATTGCTTGAGGACAAGTAATCTCGAGTAGAAATTACAAGCATTAAAATGCAAATTAATAAATAACATAGAATAAATAATAATATAATACAAATATAAAAGTTAACAATTTAATATTATTATAATTATTATAATAAAATATTAAATATATACATAATATAAAAAAATAAATATTAATGTTGACAACTTAATATTATATAATGTGTTATCATGGAATCTAGCAGCACTCGATTCACGGATAACCCCCCTATGAAACTTGTCTGTTTCCTAGGTTCGTGAAGTTCAAACACGCAAAACGAGGTGATTTTCAAGACACATGGAAATGTGTTCCAAAATCTCAAACAGTCAGTTTGAGCATCCCCCTATGTTCGCCTCGCAAAGACCTTCGAAACGAGCTCCTTCGCGAAGTCTCACTAATCATACTTAGTTAAATTGTGAAAGATGCAGTTGTGCCAAAAAAGTGCACTCTAGCTCATCCAAGTTTTTGGCTAAGTGTTGAAAGTGCAGTGGCGCCAAAAATCAGCGACCCTGCATAAAAAGTGAATTCTCCAAAATGTAATAGCACTGAAAAAGTGCGCTCTTACACTTTTTTTCCAGACTTAGTCATTTTTTGTGCAATGGTGCTGAATTTTAGCACCTTTGCACTTTTTCCAGACTTAGTCATTTTTTGTGCAATGGTGCTGAATTTTAGCACCTTTACACTTTTCTTCCAGACTTAGCCAATTTTTGACTATGGCATTATTTTTCGCACCTTTGCACTTTTTCCAGACTTAGTCATTTTTTGTGCAATGGTGCTGAATTTTAGCACCTTTACACTTTTGGCAATTTTTATCTTAGTCTCTTCAAACTTGCTCTGTTTCCATTCCAAACCCCATTTTTTCGCTCCCGCATCATTTTCCGTGCCTAGTTGCTCGTTTCACGCTTGCTCAACATTGTTTCTCACTTCACGCTTTCCAATGCTACTTTTTCTGCTAACGTCTATTGATTCACCATCCTTGTAGTTTCTCTCCAGATTTCATCAAGTGATCCTAAAGGTGACATCTTCTGATCCAGTGAACTACCCCAGATCTACAAAAAAGTCGTTATGCAACAAGTTGAGGATGACAATTTTTCCCAGAGCCTCAATACATATCATTTGCAATATACGGCTGACACTTGATAATCTCAAGACGCATCTTTGCGGGTGCAAGAAAATCCATTCATTTTCCAGAAGGCCGATCACAAGAGCTCACACCCTTGTAGATTACACAGTCGGCCCAGATGATGCATTCATACAGGAGACCAAGAAGAAGTATGAAGAGTCCGCGCCCAAAGCAAGGAACCATGAAGATTCTTGATCTCCGATGTTGAACATTTTGATGCTTCCCATTATGCATCTTGTAAATATTTCCTGACATTTTATATGTCTTTTTGTAAATTGTAATTGCACCAAGCTCGAAAATGTAATCTTTTGAAAACAAATTACACTTTGACTTTGGTCCAAGTTAGGTGAGATCTCCTTGAATCGCTCACCCAACTTTCCTTAATTTCCTCAATTAGATTCCTAATTTTGCTCATCCCTCTTTCTATATAATGTGAGGGATTTCCATTGTAAATTTATCCTTTGGTATTTTGCAATGAAGTGCTGCCCTTTTTGAAGCAGAATTGTGAAACTTTGCGTTCATACTTTGTGAATGAGATTCGATCAATAAAGAAGAAGATTGCAAGCCAGACTTTGTGTTGGATTCGATAATCTTACGAATTGATTGTATTTGGTGGTGATTAAGTGATGGAATCTGAAGGACTCTAAGTAATTTATGTAAACTTTGTGTTGCATCTATTATTTAGATTTACATTTGTGTTTTTGTTTATCTTTCGGTTGAATAATCTACAAGACTTTGCGCTTGTAATTATTCACGTTCTTTGGATACTATTGTTGAATGATCTACAAGACTTTGTGCTTGTAATTGTTCATGCTCTTTGATAATTTGGTTGGATGATCTACAAGACTTTGCGCTTGTAATTGTTCATGCTGTTCGAAGAATTGCTGCGTCTAAGAAGACTTTGTGCTTCTAACATGACAAACGATGCATTTTTCACAGATCCACCATTGAAAAAGCTATGGAATGACTTTGTGCCTTCGTGAGCTTTCCCTTTTACTTTATTTGTTTATTATTAATTACTTCTGGTATCTCTACGCTTTGCTTTGACAAGATAGAGGTATTGGTACTACTGCTAGTTGATCATTTAAAGTTATCAAGAATTGTGAACTTCCAACAGTGAAGCATTGTAAACATCTTCTCTGAAAAAAGAGAGAAGGATGAATGTAACACACCTCCCCCACTCCGTAAGTTTTGTATACATTTTGTAATTACTTGTTTGTTTTACTATCGCTTCTATCAGCAGTAAGAAGGGCGCCTCCCCTTTTCGAGAGGAGAGATTTATATCTCACATAGCTGTGGCTGAAATCTAAGTTGTGTAATCTATCGAAAAGCTGATTACATAATTTTCACCCAACATAATGTTATATAATATAACATATTAATTAAGGTAGATTATTATGATCGCCAAACTGAAGGACAATATAAGCAGCCATTATATTATATATGGAAGCAAGCAATTATATTATATATGGAGGCAACGATTATATTAGTTAAGACAACAGTGAAAAAGGTACATATTTATTTAGAGTTCTTACTTTGTCAATAAATGCATCCCTTCATGAATGTACATATATATTTAGAGTTCTTACTACGAGGTTGACCTACTGCAGCAATGTCTTGGGTCTTGAAAAGGTCGGCAAACTTGCAGCAATTTACTTGTTCCTTAAGCTACGAGTGCGTGGTGTTGACGAATTTGTCACGCTGTAAGCTATACGACGCCATCAAAAGTACATCAACGTTGGGATCTCTCATTTTCTTTTATATGTTAAATAGAAGCAAACCTCCATAGCTGAAATTATAAAATGACTTTAGATGTAATCATCTTCGTAGATGATATACAAATGACAGGAATATGTTTTTCATTCCAAATTAAAATTTAATTATATGCATTTTAAAATGTCCCAAAAAAAAATTATGAAACAACTCAGACAATTAACTACTCAAAGAAACTTCTTGAACAGCACAGAAGATTTTTTCTAAATAAATAATCTTCCCCGGATTATTTTAAGATCTTCCCTGTATCAAAAGGTAGTGAAGAAGTTTCTCGAGAAGCCCTAAAGATGTCGGCAAGCCATGAAAACTAAGTCAAAAGAGAAGCAAATGAAAAATCTACAAGAACAAGATTCATGGAAATGGGTGGACATTACACAGTCCACATAAGATCCATTCGAGAAAAAAAAACACTATAAACTATATCAATTGTAAAGAGGTAATGGGGTTTTTCGTTTTTTCTTTTTATATTTTAACATTAAGCAGACCTCCATTTAAAAGTAGAAAGTGGAGGCCTAACCAACCTGACTTTAGAATCTTGGCAGCATCACCCGAAGCACTTGGATTCCGGTCGACTCTTTCAATCCAAGAGAGATTGATTGGAAGGTATTTTGATGAGAACCTGGTAAACTGCGATTCAAAAATTCACCACATATTAAAGGAAACCTTGTAGATCTCAACTTCTTGATAGAGAAAACTGAATAAATACGAGAGAGAGAGAAAAATGCCTCTAGTATTCTTCTTCTCCAGCAAATGATGACTCATTAATGCACCAATAAGATATTTCCTTCACCACAAATGCTCCACATCCCAAATCACCAAAACTGCTTTAAATTTTATACGACAAACCACAGAGAAAATTGATGATTACACGTACATTAATTTATAAAGGCCTTTGCAAATGAATCCAGCTTCAGTTTACTTGCATTTGTTCTTTCACAAGAAAAAGAAAAAATACTCTACGGTGTTTTTTTTCTCATACTTACACAGGCGTTCTTTCAGGCCATGTATTTCTTCCCCATTTAGTCTTTCTTTTCAATGCACGGCAATTTTCACCTTTTATCATTAATAGTATTCACTCCGGCGGGACTCGAACCATGACGATGCATCACCAGAAATAGTTTAGCTGTGAGATATCTGCTTGGACCTAAAATGAATGCAACAAATAAATTTAGTCAGAAACACAATGTACAGCAGAATGTGCAATCAAAAAATAAGTAAAAAATATTCTACGGTGTTTCTTTCTCCTACACAGGCTTTCTTTCAGGCCATAATTTTCTTCCCCATTCAGTCTTTGTTTTCACTACACGGCAATTTTCACCGTTTATCATTAATAATATTCACTCCGGCGGAACTCGAACCATGACCGACGCATCACCAGAAATAGTTTAGCTGTGAGATGTCTGCTTGGACCTAAAATGAATGCAACAAACAAATTTAGTCAGAAACACGAAGTACAGTAGAATGTGCAATCAAAAAATAAGTAAAATAGGCCTATCCTACGGTGATTCTTTCTCGTACACGGCAATTTTCACCGTTTATCACCAGCAATAGTTTAGCTATGAGATTGTCCGCTGGCTCGAAACGTTCTGCTTGGGCCTCAAATGAAAGCAACAAATAAATTTAGTCAGAAACACAAAGTACAGCAAAATGTGCTATCAAAAACTGACGAAAATTACGGCGCAAAGTAAGAATAGAATACATTATTGCCCTAAAGCTCTTTCTATCTCTTCGCGCAGCATGTTTTCCGCGAGCCCTGTCCTGTAAGCCCTGGATAGGTAATCCTCAGGAGAAGCCATGTCACTGATTGACGTGAAATAAAAGCATATATAGGGTATGGAGAGGGCAGAGATAGAGCTCCGCCGACTACAATTTATCTTGAAATGAATGAATGAATGAATGGATTTTAATGACGTCCACGAGACCATCAGTCTATGGGACCAATTCTTTTCCATGTCAGCCCTTCTATTGTAGATCTTGATCAGAAAGCTAGCAGTTTTGAGGAGCCTAGTTTCCCTAAAAAGTTCATTTAGATTATCCACCTTCAAATTGTCTTTATATTGGATACGGATATCATCATAAGCAGCACACTCAATCATGAAGTGCCATTCAGTCTCGACAGTCCCTTTGTTGCAAAAAATACAAGTTCGTTGCTCCCAAGTCTCCTTGGGGACAGCCCACCTACCTGTCTCACATCTAAGATGGTGTGACCCGGTTCTTAATTGAGCGATCAAAAGCCTAGCCTTGCCTTTAATTGTAACCCTTAGATAGTCTTTCTCATCATGCTCCCACGTGGGGTTGAATTCCTGGATATAATGAGACTTTTTACGGCCAACCTGCTTAGTCCACATAGTAGACCTAAACTTTTCTAGCACAAACTTTTTTATCTCAGCATTAGTGTTGGGGCACTCATGTAGTTTAATGTTCCATTTGTTCAACCACTTGCTATTTTGCTTCATCCAAGTCTTCTTTCTACGGTTTAGCTCCTCCCCAACAACCATTTTGGGCCAGCGGTGCAAATCCATGTTCTCAACTTTTTTTAAATAACTTATTAACCGGATGACAGCAGATGCCTCCAACGGGAACATACCAGTTTCAGCCAAGAGAATCTCATACGGAACCGAAGATTTGACTTTGATGTTAGTAGTGATCAAATGTTTTTGAATTCTTTCAACTTGCCTCCACTTGTGGTTTGACATGCTACCCCCCCAAACCTCACAACCATAGAGGACAACCGGTGCCACCAACAAACCAAAAAGGGTTTTCTTGGTTTTCCAATCCCATAACTCTGCTTTCCTACATCTGTTCTGTAGTAAATAAGATGCCTTCCAGCCACCCTGAATCCTTTTTGCCTTGCAAGTCTCCCAACTGAGCCTATTATGGAAATCAATCCCAAGATATTTGTATTCTTCCACCACCTCCAAAGGGCTGCCCTCAAAGATGAAATTAAACTGCTGCTTCTTCCTTTTCAAAGAGAAGATCATGATTTTAGTTTTGCTGGTGTTAACTTGCATACCGACCTCTTGGCAAAAGAGCTCGAGAGCCTTTAAATGATCTCTCAAACCAGGAGCAGATTTTGCAATTAAGATAAGATCATCCGCATATAAAAGTAACTTCACCACATAACTAGCTAGTTGAATGCCCTCCCCATCAGTTTTGTTTAACCATTCTTCAAGCTTATCAATATATAATCCAAACAGAGTGGGAGATAAGGGACAACCCTGTTTGACCCCGATGTCACTACCAAAGCATTCTGACATACCATCTTTTGTTCTAATTTTAGCACTAACTTTCTCATAAAGTTTATGGACTGCTGCTCTAAGTTCATCAGGAATACCAAGTTCCTTCATTTTGTTCCATAGTTTGTCCCTAGGTACCGTGTCAAAGGCTTTTTTGAAATCAACGAAACAACAAAAAGCTTCAGCCCCTTGGGTGTCCCAAACTTTCTCAATGAAGTGCCTAAGCGTGATGCAGTGATCTATGGTAGAATGCCTTGATCTGAAACCAGCCTGCCCCTTTGCCCTTTTACCTTCCCTTTCGGCCCAATTACTGATTTGCGCTCTAACATGCTCCCATAAAGTTTACCAAGAAGAGGATTGACCATTATAGTTCGATAGTTAGAGGGATTATTGATATCTCCACTTTTATGTAAGGGGATGACCACACTGGTAGCCCATTCAGCCGGAAAGCCATTTTGAGTGATGCTATTAAAGAGGTATTTGATGTGAGGTGTGAGGAGCTCACAGCCCCATTTTAAGAATTCAGCCTGCATCCCATCAATATCTTGAGCCTTACCGCTTGCTAGCTTTTTTATGCCTTTCTTGATATCCTCCTCCGAAAAGAGTTCACTTGAGGCATGCATTAAAGGGGGCTTGATTTTCTCCACCGGTCGTTCATACAAGAGCTTCGCATACTCTAACCACTGCTTCCCAGTGATATTATTTTCTATCTGACTCTTCTTTTGTTGCAGCTCTCTCCAAAAACTTTTGGGATTGTGTTTACCCAAAGCAATTAACTCTTTCCTTCTTAAATTCACATAGATTTCTTTTTTAGATTTTACCAACTTCTCGTAGTTTACTTTACTTTCTTTGTTTGACATATTCTTTTTGACCAATCTTCTTGCTGCTTTGCACTCCTCATCATACCATGGGTTAGCAGGAAAAGTATTTGAAATCCCTTTCTTGGTTTGAGATCTCTTACAACCTTCTAGAGCCTTCTGAATTAGTGGAACCAACATATTGCTGCTAATGTATTCATTTTTTTCATTGCTTTCATTGCATGGTATGTTTTTTCTTTCTTGGAGGTGATGATCCAACGCAGCCACAAAGATTTCTTGATTTTCATGATTCACAAGGATTTTTCCTTGTGAGTGAGCCTTCTTATGAGAGTACTGATTTTTGCCATCTTGCTGGTTGTCATCATGAATGTTAAATTTAACCAGAAGAGGCATATGATCAGAATTTAGACCAATAGGGCAGCACCCAATATTGAACTCCAGCAGCCTAGAGACCGAATTTTGAGAACATAACACATAATCTACAACACTTTTCCCATTGTAGGTTTTGCAAGTGATACCGCCCGACTTTGGCCACATTTTCATACCATTACAGATTACCATGCCATATAAGCTACATAAACCAAGTAACTCCACTCCAAAATGTGACACACCCCCATTGCCATCTTGTGAGGTCCTTTCCCAAGTCTGAACCTCCACCTCCTCAAGCCAAAGAGGGTTGTTGTCTTCCTCCCCACTACTGCCCAACTGAATGGATTGATTGTTGGCCGTCCTTAACTCCACTCCAAAATGTGACACACCCCCATTGAAAAGGAAGTGGCCTAAAGTTAACGGCGCCGGTAGTAACGTTTTGCTAAAAGCGTCAAAATTAACTCCATTATGTGAATCCCGGATATGAACAAGAATTTATTTGAACCAGTTTGCTCTTTTTAATCAAGTTGCATGTGCTCCAAGTTAACGGACCTAAAAATTTATCCATAAACTTGACACGTATGACAGATGGGAGAGGACCCTGAGCATGTTTTAATAGTTGTGATAGGAGTTGTTTATATAATGCCTAATATTTTTATCAATATTGGACTAATAGTTGTGACTTTAAAGTTGTTAGTGTTGATGATAACTACCCATAATTAACAAAATGTATTCCTTTGATGTAAAAAGCAATCAATCATGTGATTCCACATCAGTGCTCAATAAAACATGTTGTGAATGCACAAGTATTGGTCTCACTTATTTATGGGTCTTTTTGGACACCTTGACAAAAAGCATGCTGATGTGGCATCATATTTGATAGTGTGGCCCTAAAATCTTAGTTATACACAGGGGACTCGCCAAGTAAGTTGCTGTAAAAAATTGGGAGTGATTTGAAATTTCCACTTAGGATAATTAAAAGCGTGAAGTTAGGGTGCACAACTACTGGGTCATCTTCCCTAGTTGTCATGCAAAGTGGGATAAGTGTTGCTTGTAACTGTTCTTTAATTGATTACATGTACAATTGTTCAATGCCCAAAACTTATTTCCTATATTTCATTTTGATGAAAACTTATAGGAGTTAGATGTTGTTTTATGTTTGAAATAATAATTCTAAATAAAAATTGAAATGAAATGAAACAAAATGTGAATTGATTTTTACACATAACACAAATTGTAAATATTTATTGATATTTTTTTTAGATATTTTACATAATAAAGTTGGAAGGTTGCTAAGGTCAAACTCATGATATCATCTTTTATTTGCAAAAATATTCTTAATAGAATTTGGTGTTCTTATTTTTAAGGTATGCATGATAAAAAAAATTAGCAAATTTATGATATGTGAAAAAAAATTCATATCTACAATTCAAATGTGTGATCAATTTAAGAATTAATAAATGTAGCCTCTAGTCATTTAGGGTTGTATGAATTATTTTTACATAAGATTGGTTGCATTATAATAATTGTAGTCTAAAAGTTTATCAAAATTGGTAATTTATATATTCTTAATAATTTCAAAAATTTACAAACATATCTAAGTTGCATGGCATAGGGTTTTAGGCATCGAAGTGAATTTACTAATTTACTGCTAGTTTGTCATTAAAGATGATGATTTTCTGTAGGAAAATAAATACCTGCATCCTTTTATTTTCCAAACACATTAGTAAATGCTTCACAAATTTTGTTTGAAAATTTTGAGTTGAATGAAGTCTTATTTATGTTTTGGACATCTAAGTATCTCAAAATATATATTGTCCATTGTATATTTTCATGATTTCTAGAAAAAGTAGGAGCACTAGCCAATTTACAACAATTTATAATGAGATGATTTCATGACATTTGAAATTTTACCTTTCATTAATATTTGAAGGAGTTCTCATTTATGTGAATATTTGGAAATTACTCTAAGGACTAGCACTTAACAATAAATGCAAATAATATTTTAAACCTCCAACTTATGACTATCAAAAAAATATCCTTCTAAAATAGTAGTTGATCTATTTTTGGTAAGAGGTTCTATCTTTAAGAGTTTGTGACACATTCCCATTCTATGAGCTTCCTTGCAACATGAAAATAGGTTTGGTAGCCCTACTAGACGTGATACTAAATGAGCTCTCTAGTATATTTAAGCATACAAAAATACTAAATGTGTAATACCCACACTAAACAAACTAATAAAATATAACTAGTTTATATAAAAATAGAAATAATTAATGAAATAAGTGAAACACAAATAAATTATTTATACTTATTGAAAATATTTGTCTAAACGATATGATAGATGATGTAAATTTACTATAAGAACCTAACTCACAATAATCAGACAAGGAGTCAATTTCAAGTTAGATATTTCTAAATACTAATCCAATAATTAATTTTACAAGAGAAAATTAAGAAATAATATTATAAATACAATTTTACCTATGTAACGCCCTTCTCTAGATAAACAACTAAATGCAATATACCATCTTTATTCAGAAGGATTAATAAAAAGTAAACCATTATTTAGACCGGAATTCGCTTAATGGTATGAGTGTGATAGGAATTCAGCGATACATTCAACATCACACTTATTAGGTAAAATTAATGAGGCAGAGACTAATACAAACTTTCATCAACGAGAAATGAGACCTTCCTAATTCAGAATATAAATCACAGCAGAAAACTTATATTGTTTTTTATATCATTAGTTAACATTATCAAATAAAAGAAACATACAATTAACAAGTGAATAAACTCATACATTTCTTTCAAGAAACAAGGAAAGATTTTAATGTAACAAACATAAAACGAATACTACTAAAGCATATTACACTAACATCTTTTAAGGACACAATTACATTCCTGTTGCAATTCATCTTGATTAAAAAAATTCAAAAAAAGGGAAACGGTAATAAAACGTGAATACAACAAAAGGAATGGAACGTACCATACAAAAATGAAAATAGTCAAGGTAATTAGCACAAATCACATGCAGAACGTTCAAAATTTCCAGATTAGAAAATTCTAGGAACTACCACAAGGAAATAAGGTAGTAAAAAGAGAAACCCCCCTTCGAAGAACCAAAATGGCGAAATCTAAAAATAACATGTTTTTTTTTGGAGGAAGGCAAAGAAAGATAGTGTAAACAACAAATAATGGTCTGAAATAAACTATTGAATAAATAATGCACACAACTCTAAAGGAGAATAATGAAAGACAACGTTGAAAGCAAATTAAGCAACGTTAGTAAGTTATTTAACATATAGTGTTCTAAAAACTTTAGAACAGTGAGACAATAATTGACAATAAAACATAAGAACCAAATGAATATGATCAAAATCAGCAAATTAAGCAGCAAATACCAAAGAAAGATGAAGCAAATGATGCGATGCAAAAACCATAACGTTTCTAAAAGATCCATGACCACCGTGACTACACAAACTATATTTTGATCCATTCAAGGCAGGGTACCCAACTCGAATTTCTATTACATAGTTGTAATGAAAGGAAAACTCATACCGCTTCGCCAAAAATGGGCCTTGTTCCAAGGTTGTTGAAATGTTTGAAACTATTATGAGATTCATTGGGAAGTCTACTTTTAAATTTTAAGTTAGATAAATGTAACTAGTACAATAGAAAACGTTGTATAGATATCTCAATTAGACTCTAGCAATGCTAACCCAACAACCCGACAGTGATGTAAAACTCAAATTAAAGAATATGTTAAGAATAAAGTAACAACTGCTTCTCAAAAGAGATTACGAGTCATTAAGATACTACTATATAAGGGGGTTTTTAAGACAATTTTTGAATAAATTGTCTTAATTTAGATAAAAAAAAAAAAAAAACTTGTTTATTATCTTAAATATTGTCTTTAAGTGAGTGTCTCAAATTATTGTCTTAAAAAATTGTCTCTATAGAGACAACATAAAATAGAAGTCTTTTTGTCTCTTTAGAAATAATATGAAAAAAAAATATATATATATTTTAAATATTTTTTTAGTGTGGTTTTCAATATTTAATGTTTCCAGATTCTTGTCGTCCTCCTATTTGTTGGAATTTTTATTTTTATTTTTCCAAACGTAATGGAAAAATCATGACAAAATTTATCAATGATTTTGAAGCTGGGAGCAATGAACAATTGATGTCGAATACGCAAAGCATAATGCTCATAAAAAAACAAAGAAAATAATGTGCCCTAATCCGAATTTAGAAAGTTAATGCCAATTGATAAGTATTTTTTATTTATTTATAATTTATAAAATTGTTCTTACAATCATGAGCAACACGTACATCATAACATGGCATGAGAACATGATTCCTTTCTAGGAAAAAGAAAATGTTAATATTTTCCTACCAACTGACTGACCATCCCATAAATGGCAACTTGCCCCGTACACCATTAACTAATTTATTTGAATTGATCCATGATTTTATCTATCCAAGTCAATTCTTATAAAATATAAAAGATGGAGCAAGTTGAACGACTGTTATGACCAACCATATCCCTAAAATCCAATGGAATATACCCCACTACTGGCATAACTCTTTCGACCATGGCAAGGTGGCTTGACAATGAGTTGACTCAATTGTCTGGACTGGACAATTATTCTTCAGAGTGGGAAGTTTCTTCTTCTTGTGTGCTTGTGTCTAGTCCTCTCAAAGGTCAATAACCTTTCATTGTAACACTCCTCTCCATCAACTATTTCTTGTTCATGTTGGGATTTTGTAGGGTTGAATTCTATGCAAATACAATTGCTTGGTCATCCTTCAATTCTTTTCTTCAATGTTGGGATTTTGTAGGGTTGAATTCTATGCACATACAATTGCTTGGTCAAGCAGATTTTCTTCAATGTCAACATCCACATCCATGGTTCATACAAGCAATGACACCAAATGTACAGATTGCCTAATTGTAATATGCAACAACAATCAACAAGTTATTGTACAAGAATAAAAGTAATGAAGAAATTTAACTAGCAATGTGTTTCATCAATGCACACTTGGAACATGGATATAGAAACGATACCTGATTAGCCAGATGTAGAAAGATTGATGCAACATATAATCATAATGTGCAATAACCAAATAACCAAGAACATATTTGTGAAACCAATCTATTTCATTTTGATTCACAAATCTATTTCTTTTTTACGCTTCTCAAACAAAAAAAATGGAAAATGGTACATACAACTCCATGAATTAATATGTATTATTTCACTATAGAAGCATTTAATGTATAACAATAAGTCATAACTTAGAAGTAGAAGCTTCATACAACAGTGACAAACTAATCTTTGATTATTAGCTATGAGCACAACTCAAGAAGGCATGAATCAGATAGAGATCTTACTAACTTGACAGAAAGAACTTAAAATATATGTTGTTTCAAATCTCAATACAACCTCAATAATAAATACAATTCAAGAACATAACTTATTTATTATCCAAGAGAATACCTTAGAGTTGCTCTTAGATTGAGAATCATGTGTAGATTTACTATTATTTGGACCAAACATCGATGTCCACGCATGGTTCAGCATGACTTGAGTTTCTAAGCTTGAATTTTTATCCTCAGGGAATGGAAGTTCAAATGTAGTTCCCAACAACTTAGTTGAATAATTGAACTGCAAACAAAGTGAGCAAAATTTAGAAAGAGAATCTATTAAAGACATGAGATTTCTACATTCCATTTAGCAAAAATTGAAAGAGCTTCTAGTAATAACTTATAATATTTTTTAATCTAATTAAATCAAATTAAAAGCACATTTATGTTGATAAGCACTTTACAATTAGAAGTTGGAAATTGCACAACATTATTGTTAGACTGGAATCATTTCAACAGAAAAATGTTTGATATGTCCACCAAATTAATTTATTTTTTTGCTAAACAGAGAGATGTTAGAATGGATTTTAAAACTATATTAAACTATAAATTAACTAATGAATTATCACTTCCTTGTATTTTCTTTGAAAACATCTCCCATCGTGAGTTTTATTTACTGTTACTTTATCTTAATAAAGTTTGTTAAGATCTTCAACTTCGGTGCGCTAAGTTATTATCTTCAAATTGACATACTTTATTAATATCTTCAAGCATTCTACATGTTGTATTTCAACTTGTTTATTCTTCATTAAACACAAATGATCTTTTATGTATACATTGTCATGTGTGTGGTTGCCTACATTATCAAAGTTTTGACATTAATCAATACATACACAAAACTGAAACTCTTATAATAATTTCTTAGAGTAATGTTGTTTTCATTTACGTGATGCACTTTTTCACAAATAGATTACTAGATAATGTTAATGTAACAATGACAATTCTAGATGTTTCTAGATACATGTGTACTTTGAAAGTGGTGCATCTTTATATATGGTTGTTGACATCCAAGCAATGTCTTTGCCTTGGAATGTCAAGGCATCCAATGAAGTGTTGGTGTATTCACAAGCCTTTGCTCAAATTTGGGGACTATAGGAAATTAAATCCTAAAAATTATTTAATTTACATAATTTTTAGTATCTTACCTAATCAAGAAGAAAATAAATCAAAGCATAAAAAATAATTTTTATGTTATTTAAACTAGAGTGGAAGATTGTTTTACAACAGTCACCTTTGAAACACCCATACGTGGGAAGGAAAACCCAATAAGAAAACCAAAGACAATTCCAAAATTTGTTGTAATGATAAGCCTCATGGTCTCATTTGGCTTCTTCAGAGCTCTGTTGCATGTTAGCAATGAAACAAAAATTATTTCATAAATAATTTACACATGTTTCTATACAAGTATACAAAAGGAGAAAAATGCTAGGGGCCAGGGCAGATTAAAGAAAATCAAAATTTACAAAAGTGGACAAGGCCCAAAGATAATAAACAAACTATGATCATTATTAGAATATACATAGCAAAATAACATTTATTCATTTTTATAAATTGAAATCTGGTAGCTGAAACTAAGGTTGGGTTTGTGAACCTGTTCCATTTGCTGCTTGCCATTATGGATATCACTTCTCAACACCTACACTAGAAATTATGCCCATGGTACAAGTTGTTGCCTTGATTCTTTATACAAAAGTTGTTATGAGACAACCTTCAATAATGCCTCACTAAGGCGATTACATGTCTCAAGTTTCCTTGTATAATAAAATTAACTAGTCATAATTCAATGAAAAAATTCAAAAACTTGAAGAGTTCATGTTGTGAAAGAATCCATACATAAGATATAATATATAAGATCACACCCCTCATCAAAATGTAAGAAATAAAGTGATCCATAATCATCTACAAAACTATGCTTTGTGGATTACAAATCAATAAAATTTATTGTGCTCTTCTTTTAGAACTGTTATTTTCTCTTTCGAAGTTGAACTATGTTCACATAAACCGGATATTAACTCAAAACACAAGCATACATAGTTAACACTTCAGCTTTCACTTGAGAAACCCCCAATATGGAGGAGAAAACCCAACTTGGTAGGTGTCGATCACACTTTTACCTATTGTATTACTTGTAAACTAAGTTACCAATTCACCTAGAAAAGGTCTCAGATACGATTTGATTTTATTTAGATTCAAAATTTGATTCATATTCATTTCAAATTCAGCTAGGATACAAAATTGGGACTGTGGATTCATCCAGGATATGAAACCCACCCTGTGGGAACGAAAAATTCATACCTAGTACATACCCGGACTGAATCCAACTATTCGAACACCAAAAAATAAAGAAAATGATCATAAAATCAGATGTAAGTACTTTTGCAATGATATTCACACATCTATTTGTAAATGCTTTAGCCTTCAAATACCCTACTTCGGTTTGTGCCCATTCTTTACATGGTTCAAGCCACTATTCTTGGTCTTTGAAATACTACCTATCAATAAGACTCCTCTAATGATGGAATTTAAATATGGAAAAGAGAAGTTATGCTTCTTTGTACAGTAGACAACTTTAGTTCCTTCTCCTAGCATTCTAAAGAAAATAAAATTCTCTATTTTGTGTTGTAGGTATTGATTTTAAAACATTACTTAGTGACAAATAAGGTTTACCATGATGATAAATGGCAGCTATAAGAGATTTTGGTCACAAACTTTATGACTGTGATACTATTTGATATTTTCCTATGAAACATTACCTTGTATCCATATGAACAAAATGATAGTATTTATTATTTAATAACGAAGAGATGAATTCCTCTAGACTATCCACTATATGGATATGAGTACAAATAAAAAGTTATAGAAAGAGCTAATAGCTACAAACGTCATTTTATTTTATCAATCAATAATAACTAATGACTAAGGGTACATAACACCTAAAGTCTTACACCATGGTACACAAGTATAATCATTAATAAAAAAGATTTTAACATAAATAAAGAAGACCACCACAAAAAATCTGGTAAAACAAAACAAGAAGATACTGTAGGAATATACCATCGCCAAGGAAATCATAAAGTTTATCAACACAAAGCTTTTGAAGATCCTTCTTAGGTTTGTATTTTATATGGCATTCAAACAATCGGATTTGCTTCCCGTAAAAATAAAGAAAATTATATACCACTGAAAATTATTAACCAGCACACTCTAGCCATTGTCTAGTTAGGTGGCTGGTGTGGACCCTCTTAACTGATCCTCCTTTCCATTTGTCATTTCCGTTAGCAATTGATCCTGTCCAAAAGACCGCCTGTACATTTAATATTTTTCAAATGTTTATCCCACCCATCTATGTTGTAGAAGTTTTGGTAATGTTTTCTTGATGCAGTTGCAGACATGGGTATCCACACGATGCAGTCACCATTTCACCATACACAACAAACTGGTTTCATTTTCCAGTGCATAGGAATTACTTAGATATTATAGTTTGAAATGCTCTGGTACACATTTATGCAAAATGTGGAAGCATAATGCATTTGTTGAAATTGATTTAGAAGTTCTCTATCAAATATTTGCATCTATGTAAAGCTAAACCCTGCAATCTTTTCCAACATCCTCCCTACCTTTGCCAATATGGGAGCTATGGAATAGGGTATCGAAATTCATCACAAGATAAAGGAAAGAGAAATCATGTCAGATGATGTAGCTTCAACTGCACTGGTAGAAATGTATGCAAAATGTGGAAGCATAGACAAGGCACGCAAACTATTTGGCAGAATGTCTCCAAGAAATGTGTTCTCCTAGAATGCACTGATTGCAGGTATTCACAAAATGGATTTGTTGAAAAGGCCTTAGAAACTTTCAAGCAAATGTATTTGGCAGGTGTAAAGCCAGACTCTACAACCTTTGCTACCATCCTCCCAGCCTATGTCGAACGCGAGCTTTGGAACAGGATATTGACATTCATCAAAGCATTATAGATAGAGGAAGTTTGTTAGATGAGTTGCAGCTGCTATGGTAGACATGTATGCAAAATGTGGAAGTGAACTATTTAAATATGTCTTGAAGAAATGTGGTCTCGTAGAATGAGATTCTTGCAGGACATGCACAAAATGGGTTTTGCAAGGATGCTCTCGAAATGTTAGAATTAGTGAAGCACTTTAAAACATATCTTAAACATCATAAGATTTTTCTCATGTAGCCATCCAAGTTTAGTGGATGAGGGTTGTGCACACTTCAATCACACTTAACCCTTATTGCATTACACTTACAATTGATCATTGTGTGTATGGTTGAGCTTCTTGTATATGTTGAGTATCTCGATGACACCCTAAACTTTGTAATTAAGATGTCATTTATACTTGTGGTAGCTCTGTGGATGTTTTTTCTTGGTATTTGTAAATCACATATGGATATATAGGTTAGTAGTATTTACAGTGACACCACTTTTTATTTGGATCCTAAAAAT
The DNA here is from genome assembly GCA_007258455.2 of Sequoia sempervirens. Lineage (NCBI taxonomy): Eukaryota > Viridiplantae > Streptophyta > Pinopsida > Cupressales > Cupressaceae > Sequoia > Sequoia sempervirens. The sequence goes on along the minus strand of VDFB02000007.1, from coordinate 127,609,641 downwards.
GTTGTGACTTATGTTCTCCCAAAAATCTATGCAGACATGGGCAAGTGGTGTGAAGTCAAATGGTAAGGGGATTAATAAATGAAATGGTCTTAGTCTTCATATTAGCATTTATGACACTCTTACCTTTGATGAGATAGTCCTCTTAGTTTTCATTGTTGACTTCTAATTGATTCCTAACAACAAGGTGGAAACCTTCATAATGTATCACCTAATGAATCCTACATAGAACATATTATCATTATTGTTGTTGATTATGATAACCTTAATAAGATTATCTAGGCACATGACCATCCTGTAAGATTTATATTAGCCTTAATAACCATGACTATCCTAAATGTTTATGGCTTTAGTGATTTCCCAAGAGTATCTCATTGTTGTTCTCTATGATGACAAAATGATATTACATAGGAAATTAAGTGAGAATCTAGCCTAATTATGATAGTAACCTAGTTTGAATGTTATCTTATGGAAACTTTGGTACTCTTGCTAGCTACTATGAAATAATTGTTTAACTCATGTTGATAAGAGGCATAAAACCTATAGAAGTGATGCATGACTATATTTTATGTCTTTCCATGATAAAATCCACTTAATTACAATATTCTTTGTTGTCTCTAACCCCGTCTTGAAAATTATTAGAGTCAATAATGGCTCTATGGATACCATAAAAATATTCTAAAGGTGTGATATTCCCCCATGGTGTTATTAGGATAGCCTAAGCAAGATTATAGTCCATTAGTCATTGTCTAACATCTTGTGCCTATGTTTGACAGTGTTACTGCAAGTGAAAAATTATTTTGGATGGTAAATTCCTAGGCTAAGTAACCAACCTCTATTATGTTGGGTTATTTCTTAGGTTAATACCATCTTATTGTTGTTGTAATAGTATTAGGATGTCATTTATTTTTGACAACATGACCGTTCTCAAATAGTGTTGACTATTCCACCTAGTTTTGTGACATATCTTTATTCTTTCTTAGTACACTATTAACCATGTGTAGAATATTTTTCTACACTTCCTTTATAATCTTAGAGTTGGTGAGGCGGAGATAACTCACTATCTAGTGTTTGGTGAAAGTACTTGTCAAGGTTATTTTCTATTTTTTACACTTCTTTTATGCATTTTATGCAAGTTGAGTGTTGAGTGTTTGGCTTGTGAGCCCACCAATGCTACCTAAACTTAGTCATAAATAGTGTTAGCCCAATATCTTAGAGCGCTAACTATGGAATATTGAGATTGTATCCATAGCCCACTATTCTATTTCCAAATGCATGTTGTAACTTCCTAGAGCTTACCACTTACTAGTGCATCAACTAAGCTAGGGTTGTATGGGTTCAACTAAATCTTCTATATAGCTAAAGTTATATGAGGACCAATGGACATGAAATTAGGATGTCTATCTAAGGCATGTCATTAGGTTAAAATTTATCCTTGTTTCACTTTGTTCTCTTGAACATAATTGTGCGAAAAATGACAAATCAACTATGTAAAGAAATTTTTTCAATTCTAATCCCTAAATTTATTTACCCCACTAAAACACATGGATTCACATTTTAACACTTGGTGATAGAATATAATCCAAGGTAACTAAAAATTAAAAAGAGGAAGAGATGAGTATTTTTATTCCCAAGCTCATGAAATTGTATAAGCATTCAATCTTTAGGTTGTGCAAGTAAAATAAACTATTTTTATTCTCAATATTGTCTTACAATGTGATACAAGAGGACACATGGTTCAATCATGCAAATAGGTACAAGAAAACAAGATATAATTTTTGTAATGATTTTTTAATTTGTTTCATTTTCTAGAATCTTCACCCAACATAGTTGCATAACACAAATGTTAGTAGTTATGAAGTTGAAGCTTTTAATGCATGATGTCTTCTACAACCAAAAAGGATTAGTAATAATAAATAAATCTCCAATCAATCATACAAAGATCTCAAATTAGGACAAGCATAAAATTCCAAATGATAATTCAATGTTGTAGAGTTGTAGTTAGATATGGTCAATATTTAAAGAATGCAAAATGTGGAGAAATATATAATAAAGCTAGTAGAGGGTCTAAAGGTTGGAGATTAGAAGACTTTACCAAGGGACAATGATGTATCAATTATGGTTGGTGCTAACATTTCTTGACATGTTACTTTATGGGACACAAGATCACTCTCATTTTGAGATGTTGACTAATCAATAAAAAATATTTAGTGTGCCTAGTAAAAATGAAAATCTAAATTAATTTTTAATATATGGTAGTGGAAAGGTATTTGTACAATTCCAAGACCACCTTTGTACTAACAGTGCATGCTTTCATGAAAATACCTAATGAGATCAAACTAGAAGAAACAAAAGTATTACACTACACTTACATAAACTTCAACAACTTCACTTCTAGAAGAGATCATTGTGGTTGCAAGTTTACAGAGGAGGATATTAAGAAATTTTTCATGCTAGAATTCTCGAATTTCCTAATAGTGATGGATGTGGAGATTTATCTAGAGAATTGATATGTCCTTTACTCATTCTAGTATGCTTACAAATAGTGTAGTATTCAGTGACCAATGATGTGGAGAGGAAGGAATTAAAAAATAGTAATAAAGATTGTGTTTAAATTTTGATTATAAATATATAAATATGAGTTGTGTCCCACTATTATTTGCATGATAAGAAAATGTGAATTATATAAATAATGAAAATGCATATATGTGGGGTTGCTCACTATTGGCATCAAAAAAATTCTTAGCACGTATTCTATTCCAAAGAAAACACGATCTTAAGACTACCATCTTTTGAACTCTCAATCTTTCCACTTGAAGGACTTGCTAGAAATTGTCAACCATAGATGTAGAGTAAAGTAGAAAAAATAATGGCAACATAATTCCACTATGAAACTAATAATACAAATACACCACCCACCCTACTCACACCCAAAACCTTTGTATTTTAGAAAAACATAAATTAATCCTCTCAAATGTTGAGCAAAATGATAATTTGTAAGATAACTAAAGGTTGGTCTCCTTTAATAGAAGATTGACTATTGTTGACCATGGGATCTATTATAAAGGTAAAAATTATACCCATGATTTGTATCTATAGAAAGTGTAGCCTAGATATAATATATGGTATCTTTGGTTGCTCCTCACAAGTGCAACAATTATAAATCAATTCTAAATGATTGTCCTTTACTAGTTTTCTTGTGCTTGCTTATTTGCAGTCTTCTTTCATTTCTAATTTGGATCACTTCTCATAGATGGAGCATACTCTAACATCTCTTCACAGCTACTACAAGCACTCAATCTATCAACGTATTGTAAAAAAATATAGCTAATTATTCTAGAAGGGTATGTACAGATCTGCTCAACTACAATAGCAAACATGTTGACGATTTCACTCTAATAGGTGTCAAGTTTCAACAATGAGTCAAATGACATTGAAATTATTAGATATCATAATAAATACAAAATTAAATGGAAGGATAGAATCTCAAAAGGAGACATTAAAAATTAAGACAAAGAATAATAGGATGACCATTATGAGAAAATTAAAAATTATAGTTCTTTTTTTTCTTTCTAATTTTAACACAATATGTAAAAATAAATAAAAATTATAGAATCTAGATGAAGGCATATGGTCCCATTAGGCATGCTAAAATTCATGCAATGCATTTAGAATAAAACTAAAATTTAAAAACAACAACATCGAATTCTTATTCTAAACACATGCAAACCTCACATGGAACATGAATTCAATTTGCTCACACTCTTTTATGGATTTTTAGATGCTCAACTATTGTGCAAGCTCTTCAATAGCATGATGAAGATGTCATTCCAATATTTATCTAAATGGATTAAAGGTTTTTCAAAGAGATCCCTAAATTGCTAAAAGAAACAATTGATTTATAAAAAAAATAGGTGAAAATATGAATATCCAAGATTTATTTAATCAATCTAGAGGACTAGAGATTTGATTTAGATTTAAGTAGCTTGATTAACCAATTAACTCAATAGATTTATTAGTCAACTAACATGAATAAACAATTAGTTAACTTAATTATTAATAAACCGATTTGACCTATTAGTCAACTAATTTGATTGTTCAGTCAAATTATTTGATTGAGAGTTAACTTGATAAACTAATTAGTTAACAAATTTGAATGATTATTGAAAAGTGGAGGTAACTAAATTGATATGATTGAAACATGAGAATAACTCATCATCTAATTGACTTTGATTGATGAGGGAAATGTGAGTGAGGATAATTATTATTTATTTATTTTAATTGTATATATGTGTGTAGGTTAAGTAGAAACTAATTAATTAATTAATTAATAATGATTAATCAATTAGTTATACATATGGTGATAAGTGAGAATGTGATTAATTAATTAATATAATTAACCAACAAGGTGAAATATGATGAAGTTGATAAATTGGTGGCAAGGTGAGGTGATAAGAATAATTTAATGACAAAATTAGTTGATTGAAAAATGATATATAATTAACTAATTAGTTGAAATGATTGAATTAGTTGACAACATGACACTAGGGTGATTAAAATGGGACGATTATGACAACCTTAAGGTGGTAAAACCTAGGTGTCTACAAATAGCATGTGCATTCAACATGTTATAGGCGACACATAAAATTATCTATTACATATGCTTATCAATATTGTATAAAAGCACCATGAAGGATTAAACTGAATTAAGTTTATCATCAGTCTTACATATATTATCTATGAATGTATGAATCAAATGTGTTGGCCTCCTACCAATCATTTCCAATTTATTTTGTGTTAGTGTGTATTAGCACATGTTTTCTTATTGCAAATTTTGATTTATTATGTCAAAAACCTAACTAAATCCCTATAAAATACTTGTTTACTATTTAACATTATTATTTTTCACTTTATTTATATTCTTTTGTTGATTGAAAAACTCAATCACCATCTTTTAAGTGATTCCTTTATGTTTCTATCCCCACAAATGACCAACTAGTACAAAAAAATATTCATAGCATAGAGTTTACTTTTTAGTTATCACCCCAATTTGTGCTAACCTTATTGTTAGCATTGCCAAATATTATAAACAAAATTAATTAATCACATATTAATCTTGATTAAAAAATGTATGTGTTTCTTAAACTACTTGGTGTTGTTCAATATAATCATATGATAAAAAAATTTATATACCATTAGAGTTGGGCGAAACTACCAAGTATAATTGTTTTTTCTCAATATAATGTAAACTCTATTGATTAATGCCTTAGTTGACATAATGTGCTATATTTCCCACTAGCATCCATGTAATCATATTAAATACAACACTTAGCTCTCATTAGACTAAAAACATCTACAAGTTTACATTAACACACACTTAACTAAAAGTAAGAAAAGTGTGACATTGATTCAAATCTTTTCAAATAAATCATTATATCTAGATGTAGGCTTAAATTATCAATAAACAACTTGAAATAACATTTATTCCTTACTTTCAACCCCAATCTTATGGCATCTTCTAATTACAATGCAATGCTCATTCACATTGACAAGTTATAATTCTTATCATTTGCATGCTTGTACAATATTATGCCATATAGAATTTACTCTTCATTACAAATCCAAATATAAACTTTCTTGTGACCCACACATTTCCTAACTTTGAATTTTATTTGACTAAACATATATATGTCTTATATTAATATATTTTGAATAATCTTACAACTTGCACCCCTAAATTAGGTGATCATTCTTACTATTTCAAGCCAAAATCTAAGAAACAACATCATCCTAAACCTTAGAACTAGAAGACAAAGGATAAGAGTCTTCATTTTCCTCCCTAGCATAATGGCCTAAAGCAACATTAGAGTATCAAAGTTCTGATAGCATTTATTTGGAGAGGAAACAAATAGAGGTGAGATATTAGGAGTCTTGAGTAGTAGAAAATTAGATGCAACATGTGCATGCCCATTCCCAATAGAAGTTGGAGTTAAAGGAATTAATATTGGCCAACATAAGAGGACCAAGTGTAGCCATAACAAACTCAACAATGAGAGGTGGAGAATTGAGAGGAAACCCAAAGATAGCAAGGTAATGAGGATAATTATACTTTATCATATTTATTTATGATAAGAATAATTATTTTCATATCCTAAAACAAATCTTTTATTGCTATTTGTCAACATATCCATTTTTTCATATCCTGCAATCATGGCATTCCTTGAAACCAAATTTCATTGAGGTACGCTGTCAAACAGTTTGTGTGCCTTGTCTATGTTTCCACATTTTGCATACATGTCTACCAGAGCGACTGGAACTCATCTAACAAAATTCCTCTATCCTTTGTGCTTTAATGGATGTCAATACCCTGTTTCAAAGCTCACATTCAACACAGGCTGGGAGGATGGTAGCAAAGGTTGTAGAGTCTGGCTTTATACCTGCCAATTACATTTGCTTGAAAGTTTGTAAGGCCTTTTCAACAAATCCATTTTGTGAATACCCTGCAATCAACCCATTCTAGGAGAACACATTTCTTGAAGGCATTATGTCAAACAGTTTGTGTGCCTTGTCTATGCTTCCACATTTTGCATGTACATTTCTACTAGGACAGTTGTAGCTACATCATCTGACGAAATTTCTCTTTCCTTTATCCTGTGATGGATGTCGATACCTTGTTCCATAGCTCCCATTTTGGCACAGGCGGGGAGGATGTTGGCAAAGATTACAAGATTTGGCTTTACATCTGCAAATGTTTGATAGAGAATTTCTAAATCCATTTCAACAAATGCATTTTGTGCATATCTTGCGATCATACCATTCCACGAGACCTGATTTCTTTGGGGTATCATTTCAAACAGTTCACGCACCTTGTCTATGCTTCCACAGTTTGCATAAATGTGTACTAGAACATTTCAAACTATAATACCTGAGTAATTCCTATGTGTTGGCAAATGAAACCAGTTTGTTGTGTATGGTGAAATTGTGACTACATTGTGTAGACGTGTAGACACCCATGTCTTCTGAAATAGTTCGACTGCAACAAGAAAACTTTACCAAAACTTCTACAGTGTAGATGGGTCAGATAAACATTTGAAAAACATTAAACATGTGGGCGGTCGTCTGGGCAGGATAAACATTTGAAAAACATTGAACATTGCTAGTGGTCTTCTGGGTGGGATCAACTGCGAACGGGAACAGAAAACGGAGAGGAGGACCGACTAAAAGGGCCCACACCAGCCACCTAAGCGGTCAATGCATAGAGTGTGTTGGTTAAGCCAGGCCGCCTACAACAATACATTCGATTTTTAAAAAAATCATAAATAACTTGAATCAATTGGTAGCCATTTGGCTAATAAGAGTGTAACATGAGGATAAAGGAAACCATAACATTTTCTAGAAACATAAGAATCCAAAATGACATTAATACTAGCAATTGCACTTTGGTGTGCAATGGGTATGCCGAAGAGGTGTGAATGGTCAAATATGAAAAATATTGGTCTATATTTTTGTATACAATTGTGCAAGATCAATTGGTAGTAAGTAGTATCCTAATTTCCTTCTCATCTTTTCTTATTTAAGTTTGCACATTTATCGAACATGTCATTTCTACTTCATTAAAGTATTCATAAAAAAACTATCTCATTTCTATCATCTTATTTATGTTGTATAAAGGAGCTTCCAAAGATAAGGTTACAAAGAAAGCCATCATTTATATAATGCCACTCCTTATAATGACTTTGACATTTATTCACGTACCATTGTAGGGCATCTGCTTGGAGGAAAAACAATACAAGTTCTAATCAAGCTAAACTTTATGATTTCATTGGAATTTTTAAAATGTAGGCTCTATTTAAGTTGAAGAGTTTTCTAATCCATGGCCTAGCCCTCGTGTTGTTTTCCATAAAATGTTATCCATGAGACTGATTCATTGCAAAGAGATCCCAATTTTTTTGAGTAGAACCTTATGAGAAAATGTATTGATTGGATGCATTAAATAACCTTGTTGAGGATCTTAAGCATACAATAGGTAGATACTATTAAGAAGAATAAACAATTTTTTCATCAAAACCACTTTAAACCAATGAGGATTTCAAACTTAGTAGTTCATTACTGCACAACATTGAGTATAGGTAAGCCACAAAAAATGTGCATCCCATACTTCATTATTGTCTGGTAGCCAAAACCAAAAGAAACTGATTGGATAGAATTTACAGATCTAAACAAGAAACAATTTTAAACCTAATATATATTATGTACATCACCAATAGAAACATGTAAGCCACTACAATTTTACATCCAATGCATCATCATGTAAAGAACGCAACAACAATCTCACATCCAACAATTTTTTTAATGAATTTTTGTTTGTCATAGATGCATGTAATATGAGTAGTTTTGTTGAAATATGATCCATGCAACTTGAGATTTGATTTGATACATATAATCATTAGAGATGGTACACATAAGCACTATTAATTTCTCAAATCTAGTTTACAGACCTCCTTATGTATGCACACATCGAACACATCAGCCATGGAAATACCCAACTATTTGTAAAACTTAAAAAATGGCATTTGACTAACCTATTTTCTATCATATATAGAATACATGTTGGTACATAAATGGTTACTTGATACATATTGTTAGCAAATACAACCCGTAGAATGCAAAAAAAAAATCATACATTATTCTAAAGTGAATACTTGTGAGTGCAGTTTCCTATATAAACTTAGCCCATCAAGAAAGGAATAGAAATAATAGGAAATGGATTTTTTTCTTACCAAATGTTATTTAGTTACATCCCTCAATAGAATAATATGACCATACATAGATGGAATTAATAAGCATATAAGGTGATCCCATATATTGACTCAAATTTGAAAGACAAGAATGGTTAGACCACATCAATATATATTTCATATATACGAAACATAGTTGCTAAGATAGATAATACTTGATACAAACAACAATTTATGTTACTTCTTCTGTCAATTGTACCATAAAAAGCTAATTACAATATTTTTAATTTTGTGCTTTATTCAATAAAAATAAGTTATTCCATTATGGTGAAAGGAAAATATGCTTACTATCCTCGCTAGAAACTTCGATGATATCATGCATTTGACTGTGGTTAGCCCATCTCCTGAGATGAGTTAAGTAAAAAAAAATTATAAATAAAAACAAATGAATTTGAAACAATGGGAAAACACAATTAATATAGCTGAATGAAAGTTAAGAAATTGTCAATGCATGTTTGTCCTTGCTAGAAACTTCAATGATCTAATGCATTTGACTGTGGTTAGCCATCTCCTGAGATGAGTTAAGTAAAAAAAATTATAAATAAAAAAAAACAAATTTGAAATAATGGGGAAACACAATTAATATAGTTGAATGAAAGTTAAAGAATTGTCAATGCATGTTTGTCAAATAACACTACAACTGTTTAGTTACAGAAAATAATAAATCAATTTCAAATTATGACATAATAATATTATTATATATCAATTAAATTCTTATTATATATGATTTTGATAATATATCATATTAAATTATAGAAATATTTTAAATATTATGTTATTATATTATAATAATATTTATTATATTAATATATATTATATTATTTTATTGTATTATACCATTTTGGTAATTGAAAGTGTTTAGATTATGGGGTGAACTCTCAAACTTTAACAATATTCGCTCAAAAATAATGTTTTCAATTAAGATTTCACTTTGAGTAATTGGCAATATTTTAGCAGCTTATCTAGATAAAGAAGACAATTAAAATAGTCATTCCTTTTATAGAAGATAAAATAAGTTGTGTTCTTCGATGGATTGCATTTCCAAGAAACAATAGATTGATGGAGAGGTTACTATAGAAAAAATGGATGAAAGAAAAGCTTATGTTCCTTGATGGTGTTAAGACATAACTTGCACAATAGAAGAATATGATATGAAATATGCTGCAAATACTTGATAATAACTAAGAATAACAAGACACTTCTAGGGGGAAAACCTCCAAATATCTCTAATGAGAACACACTTCACAACTTGATAATGAAATGAAACTCTCTACCTCCTATATATACCTATTTATGCCTAGGATATCACCTAGGTTGACTTAGACACCCTTATATAAGACCTAGGCTGACCCAACCAACTAAATAATAATATAATAATGATAACATGACTTAATTAGGAGTTAAGATAGCCAAAAGCTGACTATTCATAACCTAATGTACACCAATATTGAGGGCGTAGCATGCCCCCCTTCTTCAAAGAAGCATTGTCCTCAATGCTAGTCAAGTTTGGATGCTTTTGAATGAACTCCTCGTCCTCCCATGTGGCATCTTCAACTGGTAAATTCTTCCATTGGATGAGATACTCAGTGAGATTTCTATTCCTCAGCTTCTTTATGCATGTTTGACGAATGCACTCTGGTTCCAAAATGATTCTTCCTTCTTCATCGAGATCTGGTAGTGTTGTTTGAGTTGGAATATTATGCCCAATTAGCTTCTTCAAACAAGAAACATGACAAACTAGATGTATCTTTGTTGTTGGTGGCAACTCTAGCTTGTAGGCAACACTACCGATCTTTTGCATGATTTGGTATGGTCCATAATACCTTGGAGACAACTTATTATTCTTTTTTTTTTGCTTCAGTGAGATTTGCTTATATGGTCGCAATCGCAAGAAGACCCAATCCCTAACTTCAAAACTTATTTCACTACCATGTTGGTCTGCCTGTTGTTTCATTCAATTTTGTGCCATGGCTAAATTCTCCTTGAGTCTTGAAAGTACCTGTTGTTGATGAAGCAAGTGGTCATCTACTGCTTGAACTCTTGGTGACACTTTTATTGATGATGTCATGGAAGGAGGATGATATCCATAAAGTGCCAAAAATGGAGACATTTTTTATGAGCTATGAAAAGAAGTGTTATACCACCATTCTGCAAGTGGTAACCAATCTACCCATTGAGACTGTTTCTCTGAAGTGAAACAACATAGATCTCCTTCCAAACATTTATTAAAAACCTTTGTTTTCCCATTTGATTGAGGGTGGTATGAAGAGCTATGAGCCAATTGAGTGTACCCAAACATGAGAATAAATCCTTCCAAAAGTGACTAGTGAAGATAGGATCACAATCACTAACAATAACCTTAGGTGTACCATGTAGCTTTTGGATATTCTCCAAAAAAGCTTTTGCCACTACACTTGCTGTGAAAGGACGTGATAATGCAATGAAATGTGCATATTTAGTGAGGCGATCAACTACTACCATGATGACATTATGACCTTTAGATTTGGGAAGCCCTATGATGAAGTCCATGGATACCTCTTCCCAACACTGGCTAGGAATAGATAAGGGCTGCAAGAGACCTGGTGTCTTAATTGTCTCCCCTTTTTTCCTTTGACAAACCAAACATTTAGCCACAAATTTTTGAACATCAGCTTTTAGCCCTTCCCAAAAAAATTTTGCTTGACTCGTTGATATGTCTTCAAAAATACTGAATGACCACCAACTGGAGACTCATGCAACTCTGTGAGAATCTTGTGTTTAAGAGTGGAATTCTTGCAAAGATACAAACACTCTTTATACCAAAGAGTATCTCCCTTCCAAGAAAACTTATCTAAACTACTACGATCACTTTTTAATTGTTGGATGAGATTACTTGTCACAACATCATTTTTCCACTCTGCTTTGGATTCCTCCACCCAATTTGATTGTAATATTGAAAGGGCACACAATAAGGCTTCATCTTTCTCATCCTTCCTTGAAAGTGCATCTGCTACAATATTTTCCTTCCCTTTCTTATATACAATCTCAAAGTCATATCCCAACATCTTAGTGACCCATTTTTGTTGCTCTTCAAAAGATAGTCTTTGCTCCAAAAAATATTTTAGGATATCATGATCTATCTTAACCTTGAAGTGTTTACCCATTAGATAAGGCCTCCATTGTTTAACTACATGAAGGATTGCTAGCATTTCCTTCTCATAAATAGGTTTTAACTATTTCTTACCCTTTAATTAACAACTTTCAAAAGCAATTGGTCGACCATATTGCATGAGAACTGCTCCTATCCCATTCCCCGAAGCATCACATTCCATAATGAATTCCTTGGTTAAGTCAGGAGTGGCAAGCATTGGAGTTGTACATATAGCCTCCTTCAATCTCTCAAATGTTGTATTAGCGGACTCATTCCAATGAAAAGAATCCTTCTTCAATAGAGTGATGAGGGGTGTTGCTATATGACCATAATTCTTCACAAATCTTCTATAGTACCCTATCAATCCCAAGAAATGCTTTTGGTTTCTTAATGGTTTTTGGAATAGGCCATTCCATGATAGCCTTAATTTTGTTAGGGTCCACCTTTACTCCTTCATGTGAAACTATGCGTCCCAAATACTCCACCTCCTTAAGACCAAAAGCATGGCTTAGCATAGAGTTGATGATCTTCAAGTATTTGTAATGCTTGATCCATATGTTACAAATGTTCTTCCCAAGTATTGCTATAAATCAATATATCATCAAAGAATACTAACACAGACTTCCTCAAGAAATTCTTAAAAATGGAATTCATCAAACTTTGGAATGTAGATGGTGCATTGGTAAGACCAAATGGCATCACCAAAAACTCACAATGACCTTCATAAGTTTGGAATGTTGTCTTACAAATATCTTCCTCCTTAATCCGAATTTGGTGATAACTAGATCTAAGATCTAACTTGGTAAAATACATAGCTCCATGCAATTCATCTAGCAAATCATCAATGACTGGAATAGGAAACTTATCACTAATGGTGTACATGTTGAGCACTCTATAATATGGACACATGCATGAAGTGTCATCTTACGTACCATCACCACAAGGGAGGAGTAAGCACTTTGGCTATGCCTGATAATTCTTGCCTCTAGCATCTCCTCAACATTTTTTTCTATCTCACTCTTTTGTATGTGTGGATACCTGTAAGGCCTGATGTTCAGTGGTTGGCTTCCTGAAAATAACTGTATGGTGTGTTCATGATCCCTCTTAGGAGGAAGTCCTTTAGGCATATCTCCAAGAACAACTGAGTGATGATCAATTATAGCTTGCAAATCTAGATGAGTAGGAGCATTAGATTGAGAGACTTCTAATGAACATAGTTGGGCCACAAATCCATCCACTCCTTTCTTAAGCAACTTTTGCATTTGATGAGAGCTTACCATTTGTGGGGATTTTTCCTTCAACCCCCTTAGCTCTACTACCCTTCCTTTTGATTGAAATCTAATGAATAGTTCTTGGAAATTCATCTCAATTGTTCCCAATGTAGTAAGCCATTATACTGCCAAAACAATATCTGTTGCACCCATATATATATCGCATACATTGGGGAATCAAGTTGATAATCTCCCATTGATAATTTAATGCTATGACACTTCCCTAAAAAACTAACTGTACCACCATCTACAATCAAAACTTGAAACTTTGGAGTTGGATATATAAAACAATTTAGACGAGTAGCTAACTTTTTGTTGATGAAATTATGAGTACTACCTAAGTTGATCAACACTGTTACCTTCTGCTTCTTTAAGAACCCCACCACCTTGAGAGTTTGTGGAGAATTGAAACCTTGAGAGTGCATGACAAGAAATGATTGGTTGAGAATCATTTTATTCCTCATTAGACTCCCCTTCATCCTCTAGTATGGGTTCCTCCTCTTCTTCCTCACTTGGACCTTCAATATAGAACAATTTCTTTTCACTTCATTTATGTCCTCGACTGTATTTGGTATCACAATTGAAACACAACCCTTTTGCTCTTTTCTCCTCAATTTGTTGAGGAGTCAACCTAGTAGGTTGTGTTGAATGTCCTTTCTCTCTTGTCATATTAGCTCCTTGCTTCTTAGGAATCAAACACTTCTCCTCTACCCTACGTGCTAAGATAAAAGACTCATGTATAGAGCTAGGGCTAAACATGCATACCTCATGTTGAATGTGATCCTTGAGACCCCCCAAGAATAAATCATTCAAGTTTTCCTTTGTAATTGTATCCAATCTTAAGGATATATTTTGGAATTGCTAAATATAATCCTTAACTGATCATGTTTGTTGAAGTTTAGCAAGCTGGCTGAAGAAGTTGTCTGTCATGCTATTGCTATATTGTGCTTGGAGTTCCTCCGTAAAAAATGACCATGAGATGGTGAGCCCCTTTTTCCTTCGATGATTGCAAAGCCAATGATACTAAATGAATTGATCTAGTTCTAGACATAGGGAAGCCATCATGACCTTTTGTCCATTTGGGATTTGGTGTACTTCAAAAAAATTCTCCATTTGATTTATCCATGTCAGAGGATCCTTGCCATCGAACTTGTGCATATCCACCTTTGGAAATAAATTTGTAGATCCAATAGGAGTATTAAAACTTGTTTTAATGTTATCTGACCTAGAATTTTCACCTTGGTTGCTTGAGAACTCCTTTCTTGGTTCAACCATATAGGTACTTAACATGTTTCATATATCTGAAATATCTCCTCTTAGGTCACTCATATCCATCTTCATTGAGGAAATGTCTTCCTTGACCTTACTGATTTCCTCATTAGGAGTAATATCCTCTATTGTTACCCCATCCTTTACAGGAGTCTTCCCCGGAGTGACAACATTCTTTTTGCCCATTGTTGTAGGCCTCATCATGATGGGAACCAGTAATTTTGAAATAAATCACACAAATGAAAATTAAATCCTCTGAAATTTTTATTGTAATGTAATAGGGACAAAAAAACCCTCACCTAGAAAAATCTGCAAGAAATAAGCATATTCGCATCCCTAAGAGTGATAAAAAAATTAATTTTTCAATAACTTGCTGATTTCTCCTCTAATTCCTCCAAATTTTTTACTGTAAGCTCCCTTAGTCTGTCTTCAAAAACCCAATGAAAATTAGGCTCCAATTTGACAAGATGTGAGAGATACGCTGATTCCAAAAAAAATGCATAGAAACCCTAATTCTGCAATAATTTGCTCAATTCTGCTCCAATTCTTTTGAAATTTGGACTATAGCTTCTTTAATATGTTCTTTAAAAACCATTTAAAAATAAAAATAAAAATTCACAAAAATTTGAAAGATATTCTCTTCCCAAAATCGCCTCCAATATTGAGAAAAAACCTTGCCTCTACAGTGCCAAGATCATGCTCTGATACCACTTGTTAATAAATAACTTGCACAATAGAAGAATATGATATGAAATATGCTGCAAATACTTGATAATAACTGAGAATAACAAGCCACTTCGAGGGGGAAAACCTCCAAATATCTCTAATGAGAACACACTTCACAACTTGATGATGAAATGAGACTCTCTACCTCCTATATATACCTATTTATGCCTAGGATATCACCTAGGCTAACTTAGACACCCCTATATAAGACCTAGGCTAACCCAACCAACTAAATAATAATATAATAATGATAACATGACTTAATTAGGAGTTAATATAGCTGCAAGTTGACTATTCATAACCCGATGTACACCAATATTAAGGGCGTAGCAGATGGAGAGGTTACTACAGAAAAAATGGATGAATGAAAAGCTTATCTAGAAGTTTTGGTATAATGGATAGGTGGAGAGATTTTTATAAAAGGAATGACTTGATTTTAATTATCTAATTTATCATTCAAAGTTTGAGAGTTTACAGATGTCTATAAGAAACAATAAGGTAAATGTCTGGGTAAATAAACAACATACTATGTCAAACAGGGATAGATTTATGTCTACTATAATTAGGGCTATGAATAAGAAATCTTGTAATGCCAACTAACTCCTGAAACTGAGGAAGTAGGGCAAAGAAATTCCTTAGAAATAAGAGGCCTGTTGAATTATATTTTGTAAGTTTAGAAGTGATTTGCAACAACTTTTCCATTAATAGAAAGGTAAGAGTAAATTAGGAGATGGTGTCTTGTGGGGAGAGGGAGAATATTAAATTGAAGGTATGCAATGATTTAGTTGGAAAGGGATAAGGAATGGATTTGTTGAGCATTAGTTGAATCAATAATTCTATAAAGCCCTTTTGTTTGAAATATAATGTTGTATTTTTTTCTGAATACAATGTTACTGTGTACTTACTATGTCTGCCTTGTGGATGTTCCTTGATTTTTGTTTGCTTGTGTTTTGAGAAGTTTGTGAATTTTTCAAACTTTCAAGGTTTGAACTAAGGAGTAGACTGAATGTTTCAAGGGTTGAATTGAGGAGCAAACTTGTTGCATCAATTTGGTATAAGAACATTTTAAAATGCTGGGAGAAAGAGTTATTTTTGTTTAATAGATTTGTTGTGTTTCTTTATTTGAAGATAATTGGACTATTATTCTCCATACATGGGCCTGTTAAAAATTTACTCTTTTATTGTTATGAATGATTCATTATAAAAAGGAAGTTGGTTTAGCTTGCTTTGGGCAATCTTTATTAATGATTAAAGCATATTATCATTCACATGGATTTAAAATAGGGAGTGAATGAATTACCTTGACACTTGTGCCCATCACCATGAAAGCATGCAAACTGTAGAGACTGAAGACACTCATGCTTAAATGACACCAAATGTTTTTGAAGATAGGTAGCATCTTCCACTGCCATTTATTATGGACAGTTGTTGCTTTTGCTATCTTTTTTATTTAGTGACAGATGACAGATGACAGATGACATAAGTTTCATGATTTGTTTGCACGGAGGTGTTATGATTGGTGATTGTTGGCTGAAAGGGTGTTGTTGCTTTGCTACTTGCATAAAGTTCCAAGTATGGCTTAGACTTGAAAAAATTGGCTGTGATTTCTAATTGGAAATTTAAGAGCATATTTTAAGTACAACAATTTCATTGGAGGAGTTGTAAACAATCTCTAATTTTGTAGGATTTTATTGTGATGAAACAAACTATAAGAGACTTTCAAAGTAGACATCAAAATTGAAATATTTTATTAAAAAATAATCGATCTTCCTATATATTGACAATGCCTTGTCTCAAGAACCTCTAGAAAACTTCTAACGAGTCCCAAAACTATCCAAGCAGCACCAGCTAAAAAACATCAGCAATGCAGTCGCAAGGGACCACAAAGTTAGTTGATGATCTTAAGACAACTGTAGGTGCCACTCAAGGCTCTGAAGATTTTAAGGCCAAAGGTCTTGTTACCCAATTTTCACCTACGGGCTCAATCAGGCAGGGTAACCTATGTTTTTGAGTGTTCATGAAGGCCAACTGAAGGAACATTTGCATCAAGGTTACATATCTTCTAACTTGTTTGCTTCTTGTGCAGCTCCGAGGGAAATTATGTTTTAAAATTTGACACATGGATTAAATGTGGCTCCCACAAGGGTTGAGCCCAGCGTGCAGATGTTCATTTTTATTGGGGGGTCCTCCCTTTTTTTTTTCCTTACTTTCCCCCTTTCCGTTTTATTTTCCTTTGGCCTTTTTCCTTTTGTTCTGCCAGAGGCGGGATCGGGACGGAAACCGAACATTGGAACTTTTCCAAAGTTCCAGTTCCTGTTTCTGTTCCGATTCCGGTTCCAGCTCCGTACTTTTGTGTGTTAGTTTTCTTCTCCTTGGGCCTTTTCTTTTTGTTTTGGTAGACTCAGAATCAGGTTTGGAACCGAACTCTGAAACTTTGAATAGGTTCCTAGTTTGGGTTCCATTCCGATTTCGGTCCCGCCAGTCTTGTTTGTTTGTTTTGCTTTTGTTCTTCATTTTTTGGTTGTGGGATATTTTTTCTTCCCTTCCCTTTTTCGTACTCATCCTTTTTTATCATTTTTGTGTATTGTCGGAGGCGGAGTTGGGTTAGAATTTGAACTTGAAACTTGGAAAAGTTTCAGTGTCAGATTTGGTTCCTTCCCCGCCCCCATTGGTCTTGCTCGGGATTGGTTTTTGTTTCGATCCTGTTTGTGTTTTGGCGTCCTTTGGTCTTTGTTTTTTGTGTGCCTTGGGTTCTCTTTTCCTTAGGAATTTTCTTCATTTTTTCGGACTCGGGACCAGGTCTGAAACCGAACATTGGAACTTTTCCAAAAGTTCCAGTTCCTATTCCGGTTCCGCCCTTTCTTCTTTTCTTTTCTTTTTCGCTGCCTGTGGTTGGGGGATGTCTCCTCCTCTTAGATTTTCCTTGTGTTTTTATTTCTTCCTTCTTGCTTTGTTTTTTCAGGGGTGGGATTGGAACGAAATCTGAACTTGAAACTTTGAAAAAGTTTCAGGTCCAGATTTGGTTTCGGTTTCGGTTCCGCCGACTCTTTTGTGTTGCCCCCACTCCGTTCCTGTTCTTGTTCCGGTTCCATCTTGGCCCCCCCACCAGTTTTGAAAGGTCTCAGCGAAGGATTTGAGTTCACCATAATGTCTCCCCAACCAATGGAGGTCTTCTCGATATGAAATGAGCTAGCCCAAAGATCTTGAGCTCGGTGAGAGGTCTTGCTGATAGATGATGAAGCGAGCTTGCCGAAGGATTTGGCCTTTGGCATAAGGTCCTGCCGATCAAATGAAGTCTCACCGAAAGAGTGGAACTCTTGGCATAATGTTAAGCTCAGGGAGATGTCTTGATAACGAAGTGAATATCTCACCGAAAGGCTGTGAGTTCGGCGTGATGTCTTGCCGATGCCCGGTTGTCTCGCTGACGGAGGGTGCTTTTGCCATGAGGTCTTGCCGACCGCTGATAGTCTTGCCGAAATAGAAAGGGACATCGGTAAGAATCTTGCCACCTACTGTGAAGTCTTCCTGACCAGTGGGAGTCATGCCGAAAGTTTTTCATAAGGCCAGCGTCGAGGAGAGTTGTTTACCTTCAGTGAGAGGTCCTGTCGACCTAATAATATCTTGGTGAAATGGAGATCTCAAAAAGATGTCTCGCCGACCAAGAGGGGGTCCTGCCGAAATGAAGTGAGCTCAGGCAGAATGGAGGAGTTCGCTATGAAGTCCTGCTAATTTGGTGGTGTCTTGCCGATAGTGATGGATCTATTATAGGCTTCGGTGAGACCTCTAGCCGATAGTGATAGTCTGGGCGACATTTTTTTGATATCGATATAACTTTGGCCACTTACTATGAGGTCTTGCCGACCATTGTGTGTCGTGCCAACTACTGCTCCGAGGTCTAATCACATCAGGGAGACATGGCTAGTGTCTCACTGACATGCGATCCTCTTGAACAACCTTTGACTGCTTGAAAAGCTTACATGGTGTGCATTCCACCAATCAGAGGGAGCTAGGGATAGACCATGGGTCATTTGAATCCCCCCTGTGAACATGATCGACATAGCATGACGATATCGATCTACTCTAGGATCGAAGGTGATCAGTCAGTAATGGCGCTTGAATCTAGCAGGTAAATCTGATGTTACTCCTCGAAGATAGTCGACTTGAAGAAAGATCTGGAGTGAGAAGAAAGCCGAATAAGAGGAAACCGTGAGTCATGATGGTAGCTAGGACCGCTACTAGTAAAGGGGCATCAACATTAATGATAATGCTTTAGAGCATTTAAAGCAAGCAGGAATGGGAGGCTCGACCATGGACAGCGGGGATATGCATTCAATGTAGAAGTAACTCCATTTAAAAAGGATATAAGGGCAGATCTTTCGGCCGACTGATATTTTTGTAAAAACCCTAGGGCGGGGGCCGACACTCTTTGGTATATATGGCATTTTTGCCTTTTTTGTAAAGTAGTTCTTGGTTAGGAGATTGCTGAAAGAGCATTATTCAGACTTTGTAACTCATTTTCATGAATACTATAGATCTGTAACATAGAGACTCCTTATTTTCTCAATAGAAAGTCATTTCCTTCATAGATTTTCTTTGTTGTTTTAGTGACTGGTTGTGAGTTACATGATAAAATTCTGTGTGATCCTTTATTTTATTAGATTCCTTCAGTACTGGATGCAAAGGATATTATGTCATAAAGCTGGTTTATGTTAGTGATCTCTTTCTATTGCATTTATATCTATGAAAACATCTTTGTTTTCTTTGTGTTAAGCATTAGAACAGTCAAAACCTTACATATACTCATTTTTTATAAACATAAATCTCTGTATTGTGAGATTGTTTAGCTCTATTGAGATTTTCTAAGTTTTCTGTAGTATTGTCATATTTTTATCTTTTGTGTATCACCTGTTAGTAATAGGTTTTAAATTCAAGTATATCCTTCTTACTCTTTTCCTTATCATTCTTTAGTTTTCTCAAGTTATTTTAAGGGAACCAACCCATAATCTGGAGGTCCACTTCATTCCCAGGTCACCCACAACCTTGAAGTGTTCCCATGTGTCAATAGGTTGCTATAGTTAATAGCTTAGCAAGGGTGGAAAATTTATTTGACAACAGTTTTTGGCACGCCCAGTGGGACTGAGAACTGTGTTTCAGTCTTAAACCAAAATTATCATAATGCTATTTGGTATGTGCAGCAAAAATTGCAATCTTTAAGAGATAAATTTTAGCATACTTAGCGACTTTGAGCTCAGATTTAGCAGTTCCAGTGCATTACTACTCATGAGAAGAGTGCAGACTAGGAGTAATTTGTCTGTTTTTGAGTATTTGCTGTTGTCCCCACCTAGAAGAAGGGGGAGAGAAATCCAGAAGGTTCAAAATACAGTTGCTTATTTCAGAAGATCCAAGTTGAACCCTTCTGTGAGAGGCCATACTGCTGTTCCTATTGTTATTAAAAGAATATCCCAGTTACAATGATTCCAGCAGTGAGAAATCAGCCATTTGTTGCTTTTAACCAAGGCAGCCCATTGAATCTGACTCAGTATGATGAAATTCCTGTCGCTGCCTTAAAAATTCTGCCATATTTTCATGGTGAGGATCATACCACTCCATCAGAGCATATAAAGGATGTTGCCAACCTGTGTGTTGTTCACCATGTGATTGAAGAAAATGTTGCACTCAGATTGCTGGCAACGTCATTTAAAGGAAAAGCCTTGCAATGGTTCAAAGGCCTGCCTGTCAACTCCATAGCAACATGGGATGAGTTAGGCAACCAGTTGTGCAAATTTTTTGAAGATAAATCAAACCACTTGTCATTGGTGGAGCAACTATCTACAATCAAAAGAGCTCCACATGAAGTTATGTCAGATTTCAATCACCGTTTCCAGAGGACGTGGGATAGAATCCCACAAACAATAAGACCTACTGCTAATCATGCCTTTTTTATACTATTTAAGAGCTTTAAATAGCAATATTTCTGTAATGATTCAATCGATGGGAGGTGATACACTTCCTGCAGCATATAGTGTAGCTGTTAGAGCTAAAAACAACCTCATACAGGTTGGTAAAATTGCCCCAAGACCACTTATGCCAATATTTCCCGCTTTTCAACCTCCAACCCTTATGTAGTTACCTCATTTGGCTGTTATTCCAAGTGCACCAGCATTTCCAGCACCTGATACCTAGCCTAATGGTCAATTAAACGCATTTTCAGTTTAGTCTAATGAACTGCAAGAGATTAAAGGCCTTCTAACGACCTTTGGCAATGAGATGGTTAATCTAAGAAAATAACAAAATCAAGGTTTTAAGTCATATCAGCCCTCATTCTAGTCTAATTACCAACAAAATCAGACCAATAGACCACCTTATCAGCCTTATAATCAAGGCCAAAAGTTTGCTCCTAACCTGAGGCCACATCAAGCTTATGACTCCAACACTGCAAGCACTTCCAAAGAGCTTGCACCTGTCCAGAACAACTTAGTTCAAGATTATGAATGGTGCTTTGCATGTAGTCAACCCCATAATCAGAGTACCTATGTAAATGGGCTGCTTAACCAAGCCTTGATGGTTCAGAAGTTCAACAATACAATCTAGTGTACCTGTAGCAACTAAAGTACAACAACAAGAGCAACAGACACATGAGTCTACATTCCTAAACTGGCAAGGGGAAGAATTTTGTGGAGTGATCTAGGCTGATTCTTTAATTGCAGACAATACATGCAGTAAGAAGAGGGTAATAGATGAAGGACATCAACCTAATATAGTTCAGACTCAATCAAAACAAGGGCCGAACCAAAATCAAAATGCTTTTGGCCTGTCAAAAGCTGACCAGATCTGAATGCTACTAAGGGGTCAGCCTTTGGTAGGCAAGAAACAGTCTGATTTATTAGCCTAGGTGCCTTCAGTTAAAGGTGATGTTATTCCTCCCAAAGGTCAAATTAAACCTGCTACATCTTTCAATATACTGGATCATATGAAGAAAATAAATGTACCCATGTCAATATGGGATTCTCTGAGTATTCTATGTCAAAAGGACCTGCTTCAATCTGCTTTATCCGGTTTAAGTGTCTCAGATGAGCCTAGTGTAGAAAAGGAGAAGGTTGCGTTGGCTAATACTACTGTTGGTGATAAAGAACAACAAGCTGCTAAGGCCAAGCCACCTCCTTTTTATTTGTCATTGATCATAGGAAATCATCTGGTTCACAATTGTATGATTGACTCTGGGGCTAGTAGTTTAGTTATGCCCAAACAAATTGTCAATAAGTTGGGAATTGAATATGAGCCACTAGAAAAGGGGGTAGTGCAATTGGATGGTACTATTGTGAACATAGTAGTGGTCATTAAAAATTTGAGCTTAACTCTACATGCCTATCCCAATTTTGCAATACCACAGGATATATACATTATTGAGTTGCCCCTGTACTTTTCCCTTTGTTTATCTAGGGATTTTATGACCAAGATAGGTGGTTACCTATCCTCTGATTGGTCTCACATGCTGTTCAAAACTAGATACAACACTAGAGCCACTATTAAATTAGAACCCATAGCCAAGGTTCATGTTGAACCTTACAATCCATCTCCTATCAATGCCAACTTGTTTACAAGTGAACAAGTGGAGCAACCTGTTGTTCAAGAGGCTGAGATTCAAATAGAAAGAACATCAGATATTCTTCCTAAAGAGTGGGCACCTCAAGCTCATGAGGTGGGCACAGGTAAGCAGTTGGAAGAGGTTGACATCGGTGTTTATATGATGCATGAGACTGACTCTTTTATGCCTAATATTGAAAAGAACAAGGAACAACATAGTGAGCAGCATGAAAATGATCTGTGGGAGCTGTATTTTGATGGCTCAAGGAGTAGAATAGGTACTGGTGGTGGATGTATGCTGGTATCACCAAAAGGTTAGAAGTACTATCTAGCTTTCAGATTCTACTTTAGTTGTTCTAGTAATTCTGCTGAATATGAAGCTCTAGTCCAGGGTTTGGAGTGGGCGAGACAGAGAGGTATCAGCTGTCTAAAATTTTATGGTGACAACGAGTTGGTTGTCAATCAAGTGAGAGAGCTTAATTCTGTTAAAAATGATATACTCAGGTCTTACAGGAATAGGGTATGGGACCTCTTAGAGGGATTTGAGGCATTTAATTTGATTTCCATTCCTAGAGCTTAGAATAAACATGCTGATAGATTAGCTATTGTAGGAACAGAACACGATATTCCAAAGGAGATTTGCAGTGATAAAACTAATCAGCATATCAAGATTGTAGTTATGCCCGTTGTGCCTAATAATAATATACACTAGCAAGTCTTTGATAGTGACCAACAGATTGTCAATTTTTTAAGAGAAGAAGCTGAGTTCTCACATACCAATCAGGAAAATCTACAACACCAATACAGTGACCAGATTATCCAGTTAAAAAACAAGTTGCCAAAAGGCTTGGTCACCCTAGAATCTATTTTTAATACTGATGATGAAGCTAGAAATCCCAAGGGGAGTATTCAAGTTCAACAAGATCACTATGAAGAAGTTGAATTTTTCAAAGAAAAGCTTCTTAAGTTAGGCAAGGTATGTACAACTGAAGAGAAGCATGTTTTTATTCAGCTTTTTCAAGAATTTAATGATATCTTTGCCTGGAAATATAGTGATTTAAAGGGATTTAATCCCTAGCTTGCTCAACATACTATTGAGCTTGAGCCTAATGTCAAACCTATTAGGAAAAAGCAGAGGCCCTTGAATCCTAAGTTAGAACCTTTGATGAAAAAGGAGCTAGATAAGTTGATTGAAAGCAACATTATTTTCCCTATCAAGCATACCTCATGGGTTTCAAACCTAGTACCGGTAAGGAAGAAAAATGGTGAAATAAGACTCTGTCTAGATTTTTGTGACTTAAATAGGGCCTCCTTAAAGGACCATCATCCTCTGCCTTCTATGGAGTAGATACTTCAGGTAGTTTCAGGGTCTAAAAGGTTTTCCTTATTAGATGGCTATTCTGGTTACAACCAGATATTGGTAAAAAAAGAAGATCAGTACAAAATAGCCTTCACCACAAAATGGGGAACTATGGCCTATCTAAAAATGCCCTTTGGTTTATCTAATTTTGGGGCAACCTTTCAAAAGGCCATGGATATGGCCTTTCAAGGTTTAATGTACAAGATAGTCTTAGTCTATCTTGAAGATATCACTACTTTTTCTAAGGAGGTTAAGGATCATCTGAATCATTTGAGGCAAATTTTTGAGAAATGCAGGGAATTCAGGATATCACTTAATCCCAAAAAATGTGTGTTTGTTGTTCATGAAGGAAGATTGCTTGGTTATGTGGTATCTAAATCGGGTATTACTATTGACCTTGAAAGAATAAGTGCTATCTTAGCTCTTCCTTTACCAGTGCATAAAAAAGGTTTGCAGAGTTTTATTGGTAGGATTAACTTTGTTAGGAGGTTTATCCCTGATGTTGCTAATTTATTAAGTCCACTAACTCATATGTTGAGAAAGAATGTACCTTTCAGCTGGACTAAGGATGGGAAAAGAAGTTTTGAGCTTATAAAAGAGGCATTGGCAACCGTACCTACACTTCTAAATCCTGACTTTTCTAAAGATTTCATTTTATATGCCTATGGAAATATTGATTCGCTTTTAGCCATACTTGTGCAACGAAATGATGAATGATCTGAACAGCCCATGGCATTCTTCAGTCAGGGACTCAAAGATTACGAGCTCAAGTATACTTTTGTAAAGAGACATGTTCTTGCTGTCATAAGAAGCTTAAAGAAGTTTAGGAACATGCTTTCCAATAACAAGATTATACTAATGGTTGCTCATCCAAGTGTGAAAGAGTTTTTATTAAACAAAGATTTGAGTGATAGAAGAGATGGTTGGGTCACTAAGGTGATGGAGTATGACCTTGAAATAAAGGTTACCAAACTAATAAGAGGGAGAGGTCTCTACGAACAACTTACTGGGGACAACAACAATAGTGTAAAGGAGGAAAGTTCTGTTTTAGCACTCCAAGATGGACAACAAACTGCTATACTTGCTCCTATTGGTTGGATTACAGAAATGACACATTTTTTATTGACTGGTGATTACCCTCCTGATCTGACTAGATCTAGAAGAAAGTATTATCGATTGCAATCCATACCTTATGTTCTTTTAAATGGTTTGCTGTTTAGAAGAGATTTCCATGGTGTCCTGTTAAGATGTATTGGAGCCGATCAGGTTGATAGAGTATTACATGAATTCCATCAAGGGTTAGCTGGCAGACACTTTTCTCTGAGAGCCACAACTGTTAAAATAATGAAAGGAGGTTCCTACTAGCCTACGTTATTCAAATACGCTCATGCATGGGTAAGAAGGTGCAAAGAGTGTGCTATTTTTGTTGGAAAAGAGACACTGGTAGCCTTGCTGCTGCAACCGATTCAAATTGATCAGCCCTTCATGAAATGGGGTTGGGATTTCATTAGGGTTATAAACCCGCCATCAAGTGCAGGCAACAAATGGATACTCACAACCACTGATTATTTTTGAAAATGGACTGAAGCTGTGGCACTCAAAGAAGCTAATGAATCTGCTGTCCTGAATTTCTACGAAGAGCTAGTTACCAGATTTGGTATCCCAGATTCTATTGTGTCAGACAATGCCCTTACTTTTGTAAGTGTTAAAGTTTTTGAATGGGCTGTCAAAAATGGTATATATCTGAGTACATCCTCTAATTATTATCCGCAGGGCAATGGACAGACTAAGTCCACTATCAAGAATCTCCTGAGGATCATTAAGAGAACTATGGAGGACAATCAAAAAGCCTGGCACACCAAGCTGAAATCAGCCTTGTGGGCTGATAGGATTACGTCAAAAAGGTCTACAGGACTTTTTCCATACATGTTAGTGTATGGAAAAGAGGCAAGACTGCCCATTTCAGTTGAACTCCCAACCCTCGATCTGGTAAACCAGCTTGATATGATTGAGAAGCCTATAACAACAAGGTTAGCTCAATTAATTGAGCTTGAAGAACTGAGAGCTGAAGCAGTGAAAAGGACTAAGCAATATCAAGCTCAAATAAAAAGGTCATTCGATAAAAAGGCATCTCCCAGAGTGTTCCAAGAAGGTGACATAGTACTAAAGTGGGATGAATTAAAAAGCAAGCCTGTAAAGCACTCCAAATTTGATGCACTTTGGACTGGGTCGTATATCATTAGTGAGGAGAAACAACACAATGCTTTCTAGCTATCTAGGTTGGATGGTGTAGTGGAACCAATCCCAGTGAATGGGATTCACCTCAAACGTTGCTTCTGAGGTATGGACCTAAATATGTACATAGCTATTAAAATTCTAGAGAATAGGTGCATTTTTCATTCCCTAAGTGTTGTCCTAGCACGGTAAATAGTTTCACCTTGGTTTTTTCTTGTTTTCATTAAGTTTTCAGCAACCTGTTATGTTTTATGAGTCTCAAGTGAGTTACAACCATGCACAAGGATGTTCCAAGTCTGTTTCTAAGTTTTCCCAATGACTCCATGCCCAATGGATTGGCCTAGGCAACTAGTCTACATGTTTAGCAAGCAAACATCCAGCCGAGGTCACCATAAATGTTACCCAATTTTCACCTACGGGCTCAATCGGGTAGGGTAACCTATGTTTTCAAGTGTTCATGAAGGTCAACTAAAGGAACATTTGCATCAAGGTTACATACCTTCTAACTTGTTTGCTTCTTGTGCAGCTCTGGGGGAAATTATGTTTTAAAATTCAGCATGTGGATTAAATGTGGCTCCCACAAGGGTTGAGCCTGGTGTGCTGATGTTCATTTTTATTGGGGGGTCCTCCCTTTTGTTTTTGCCTTACTTTCCCCCTTTCTGTTTTATTTTCCTTTGGCCTTTTTCCTTTTGTTTTGCTAGAGGTGGGATTGGGACAGAAACTGAACATTGGAACTTTTCCAAAGTTCCAGTTCCTGTTTTTGTTCCGATTCCGGTTCCGACTCTGTACTTTTGTGTGTTAGTTTTCTTCTCCTTGGACCTTTTCTTTTTGTTCTGGTAGACTCAGAATCAGGTTTGGAACCGAACTCTGAAACTTTGAATAGGTTCCTAGTTCGGGTTCCATTCCGGTTCCAGTCCCGCTGGTCTTGTTTGTTTGTTTTGCTTTTGTTCTTCATTTTTTGGTTGTGGGATGTTTTTTCTTCCCTTCCCTTTTTCGTACTCATCCTTTATTATCATTTTTCTGTATTTTCAAAGGTGGAGTCAGGTCAGAATCCGAACTTGAAACTTGGAAAATTTTCAGTGTCGAATTTGGTTCCACCCCTGCCCCTGTTGGTCTTGCTTGGGATCAATTTTTGTTCCGATCCCATTTGTGTTTTGGCGTCCTTTGGTCTTTGTTTTTGGTGTGCCTTGGTTTCTCTTTTCCTTAGGCACTTTCTTCATTTTTCCGGACTCGGGACCAGGTCCGAAACTGAACATTAGAACTTTTTGAAAAGTTCCTGTTCCTGTTCCTGTTCCGGTTCCGATCTCGGTTCTGCGCTTTCTTCTTTTCTTTGCTTTTTCGCTGCCTATGGTCAGGGGATGTCTCCTCTTAGATTTTCCTTGTGTTTTTCTTTCTTCCTTCTTGCTTTGTTTTTCTGGGGGCAGGATCAGAACGAAATCTAAACTTGAAACTTTGGAAAAGTTCCACGTCCAGATTTGGTTTTAGTTCTGGTTCCCCCGACTCTTTTGTGTTGCCCCCGCTCCGTTCTTGTTCCTGTTTCAGTTCCATCTTAGCCCCCCCCGCTAGTTTTGAAAGGTCTCAGCGGAGGATTTTAGTTCGCTATAATGTCTCCCCGACGAATGGAGGTCTCCCCAATATGAAATGAGCTCGCCCAAAGATCTTGAGCTCGGTGAGAGGTCTTGTCGACAGATGATGAAGCGAGCTCACCGAAGGATTTTTCCTTCGGCATAAGGTCCTGCCGATCAAACGAAGTCTCACCGAAAAAGTGGAACTCTCAGCGTAATGTTAAGCTCGGGGAGATGTCTCAACAACGAAGTGAATATCTCGCCAAAAGGCTGTGAGTTCGGTGTGATGTCTTGCCGATGCCCGATGGTCTCACCAACGGAGGGTGATTTTTCCGTGAGGTCTTTCCGACCGCTGATAGTCTTTCCAAAATAGAAAGGGACATTGGTAAGACTCTTGCCGCCCACTATAAAGTCTTCTCGACCAGTGGGAGTCACACCAAAAGTTGTTCACAAGGCTAGTGTTGGGGAGAGTTGTTTACCTTTGGGGAGAGGTCCTGCCGACCTGATAATATCTCAGCGAAATGGAGATCTCAAAAAGATGTCTCGCTAACCAAGAGGGGGTCTTCCCGAAATGAAGTGAGCTCAGGCAGAATGGAGGAGTTCGCTATGAAGTCCCGCCGACCTGGTGGTGTCTTGTCGATAGCGATGGATCTGTTATAGGCTTTAGTGAGACCTCTAGCTGATAGCGATAGTCTGGGTGACATTTTTTGATATCGATATAACTTTGGCCGCTCGCTATGAGGTCTTACTGACCGTTGTGTGTCATGCCGACTGCTGCTGCGAGGTCTAATTACATCAGGGAGACACGACTAGTGTCTCACCGACATGCAATCCTCTTGAACGACCTTTGACTGCCCGAAAAGCTTACGTGGTGTGCATTCCACCAATCAAAGGGAGCTAGGGACAGACCATGGGTTGTTTGACTCCCCCCTGTGAATGTGATCGACAGAGCATGACGACATCGATCTACTCTGGGATCGGAGGTGATCAGTCAGTAATGGTGCTTGAATCTAGCAGGTAAATCTGATGTTGCTCCTTGAAGATAGTCAACTTGAAGAAAGATCTGGAGTGAGAAGAAAGTTGAAGAAGAGGAAACTATGAGTTGCGATGATAGCTGGGACCACTACTGGTAAAGGGGCATTGACATTAATGATAATGCTTTAGAGCATTTAAAGCAAGCAAGAATGGGAGGCTCGACCATGGACAGCGGGGATATGCATTCAATGCATAAGTAACTCCATTTAAAAAAGATCTAAGGGTAGATCTTTCAACGGACTGATATTTCTGTAAAAACCCTAGGGCGGGGGTCAACACTCTTTGGTATATATGACATTTTTGCCTTTTTTGTAAAGCAGTTCTTGGTTAGGAGATTGTTGAAAGAGCATTATTGAAACTTTGTAACTCATTTTCATGAATACTATAGATCTGTAACACAGAGACTCCTTATTTTCTCAATAGAAAGTCATTTCCTTCATAGATTTTCTTTGTTGTTTTAGTGACTAGTTGTGAGTTACATGATAAAATTTTGTGTGATCCTTTATTTTATCAGATTCCTTCAGTACTGGATGCAAAGGATATTATGTCATAAAGCTGGTTTATGTTAGTGATTTCTTTCTATTGCGTTTATATCTGTGAAAACATCTTTGTTTTCCTTTTGTTAAGCATTAGAACAGTCAGAACCTTACATAGACTCATTTTTTATAAACATAAATCTCTGTATTGTGAGATTGTTTAGCTCTATTGAGATTTTTTGTGAGTTTTTTGCAATATTGTCATATTTTTATCTTTGGTGTATCACCTGTTAGTGATAGGTTTTAAATTCAAGTATATCCTTCTTACTCTTTTCCTTATCATTCTTTAGTTTTCTCAAGTTATCTTAAGGGAACCAACCCATAATTTGGAGGTCCACTTCATTCCCAAGTCACCCACAACCTCGAAGTGTTCCCATGTGTCAATAGGTTGCTATAGTTAATAGTCTAGCAAGGGTGCAAACTTTATTTGACAACAGGTCCTAAAAAGCAAGCCTTCCATCCATAGTGAAAATAAAGGGAGAAACATGTTCAATGGGTCTAATCATTAAAACCCATCAAGCCATTAAAAAGTGAGGTAGAAAATTTCATACAATAAATGATCAAACCCCGCAACAAAATTATAAAGAACATGTAGCATTAGATTACTTATGAATTCAGAAAGGATTGCATTACTGGCTGCCTTAGGCCACACTGCTAATAGTCAAGTAATCAATCAAGGAGGAGCTGAAAACTCTAGTAGGGGATGTTTCTTTTAATTATATCTGAGAGTTGTTCACCATCCCCTAACCCTTTCTATTATTTCTAAAGTGAATCTCTTCTTTCAAAGAGAATCCTGCTACCTCCATGTAGCCTATGGAATAAGTTTACTATCTTGTTAACCTATGCATATTTGATACAATCTGACAAGAGATTATCTAACTTGAAGCAGCCTAATTCTTACCAACATGACTAGATTAATAGTTTGATTGAACAACTAAACCACAATGAAAACATGGAAAAAGTGAAAAAACAACATGAAGAAAACTCCAATAACCTCTTAAAATTTGTCCAGGAGGTTGATTCACTAGAGTTAAAATGGGTTGGCTATATTACTGACTTAGCTATATGGATGAGTAGGAGACAGTGGGTTGGTGATAGATTCTAAATTTAAAGAAAAATATCTTCACCAACCCCCTGATGAATGAGCTTGTGCAGAAAGGAACATAGTTAATGGAGTTGTAAACAATCTATGATTTTGTGAGATTTGATTGTGATGAAACAAACTGTAAGAGACTTTCAAAGTAGACATCACTCTTTTCAAAATCATACTAAGCGAATTGTAATTAACTACTAAAAAGAGATGATGATAGGTAAACATGCTAAAGTATTCCAAGCCCTCTTATTTTGGAAAACAACAGTTTCTTGGTGTAAGAAACCCTATCCAGCGAACTGTAATTTACTACTAAAAAGATAGATCAGAGAACGATATGTTAGAAGCCCCATTGCAACACTTCTAGTATCTCTCTTCTTAAAACCATGCCAAGCGAACCGTAAGTAACTACTAAAGAGATACGTAGAGTAGTAGCTTTGGTTAGTTTATTTGGGAGGACTAAAAAGATAGATCAAAGAACAATATGTTAGAAGCCCCATTGCAACACTTCTACTATCTCTCTTCTTAAAACCCTGTAGAGTGAACCGTAAGTAACTACTAAAGAGATAAAGTAGAGTAGAAATTTTGGTTAGTTTATTTGGGAGGACATCAATGTGCCAACTAAGCTCCATCGTAGTGAGAGATTAACATTGCTCTTTTTAAAACCCTATTAAGCCAATTGTAATTAGTTACTAAAAAGATAGAGTAGAGAATGATGTGTTACGATTTACAGGCATTAAGACCCTCTTCAATCTTTAAGTTGTCATGTGTTGGAATTGTGTGCCTCAATCCCACAAGCCTAAACCTCTAAGTGAGTGATTTTGGTGTGACCACTGAGATGTCTAGCCGATCTACCTAAGTGATCTTGAACTGTCTATGAGATCGATGTGACTCAACCCGATCTAAATTCTCCTTGTAAAGTTCCTTCATGGCTATATCACTGTGACCTCTAGGATGTCCTAGCGATGAGGGTCATCAACGTGACCTGAACTATCGGTGTAAGCTTTGTCCAAGGATAGAAGTCTGGCCGATATTAGTGTGACATTTAGTTTGTCTTGCCGATGGAAGTGGTCGATGTGACTTGAGCTATTGTTGTGAGTTTTCAATTTGTTGCTAATGGAGCTGCTCCTGATGCATATCGCTGTGACTCTTGCTGATGTATTTTCTCGTCATGAACGTCGATATGACTTTGGCCAATGGTATTTGGTCGGGGTGACATGAAGGCTCTATAAGAGTCTTAGCGACAGAGCATGTTTGGCCGATGGGGTTTACGTTCGGTGTAACTCTTACCGATAAGGTGTTTTCGTCGGTGTGACATGGGACCTCAGTGAAACCTTCTCCGATGCTTGTTCTCTTGCCGATGAGGTTGATCCTATGACAGTTGGTGCTCCTGTTGATCATCGGGGTGACACAGGCCGACAAGATGGTTCAAAAGGTGTATGAGCTTAATGACATCGGGGAGACCTATGGGTTCAGTGTGACATTATGAACTCTTGCCGATAGACAAAGTCATGCCGATAGACTTGCAGGCAGACCATGGTTGAACAGGTGCTAACTTGGTTGAACTGCTTAGTTGTACGATGACTGTATAGTTTGCTCGTAACCATTCGGTCTGGTTGGAAATTGGAACGACGACAGTTGGAGAAGTTTGTTCGATGTCTAAGACTATTGACAGTTGGTCCAATAGAAAAAATATGAACTAATCTACAAAAGATGAACCATTTCCTATCTGCTGAAGACAAATGTATATACATTGGATGTTTTGCAGTATGAAGTGAGAGAGGAAGATTGAGGCAGGATTATGCTACCGAAATCTCTCCAGATTAATTGTCTTGGTTGATCTCTTGTGTTAATCTGCACTATATATTGTGTGAGAGTATTGTAATAGTGCGAAGGTTGTATGGACTAAGAGGTTGATCATGGAAATGTAAAAAGGAGAGAGGGAAACATAATAGGGTTGTTGCCAGTTTGTCTCCAGAATGAAACAAGGTGTAATCTCTGTGAAAAGGGCTAAGAGCTTGAGATTGTATTGTAACTCTATTTGTTGTTGAATAATACAATGGCTCGAATCTTTTGGAGTGTGGGGTTTTTTACCCAAAAGGGTTTTCCCCATGTAAATCTGTGTGTTCTTATGTTATGTACCATCTTTCATGTTTAAAGGTTATGTTTGTTGAATATGCTTATGCAAGTTGTTGAAACTGAATTTACATGTGCTTCTCTCAGAAGGATTAATGTGGGAATTGAATTGTGTCTGATTCCGCTTTGTGACATAGTTGTATGTGTTTTTGAGGCAATCTATTTGAAATTAAATTTATTGAAGGCACTACTGTTCTTGGACGTTTCTCTGAGATGACAAAATTTTCCCTACAAGTGGTATCAGAGCCTTCTTTTGGTTGCTGGTTTTGGGTATTTCTCCTATGAAGATTTCTTTTTCTTTCAGGCTTGAGGAAATCTGGAGGAATTGGCTGATGTATTGATCCTTTGGTGAGTCAAAGTCTTGTAGTATTCAGAGACAATGCACGTAGTTTGAAGGATGGTGAAGATGGAGTTGGTTATCTTGGCAGTGGTATAACCTTAATGTATGAGGTGGATTTCTTTGCTTCTTGGTTGAGTTGCAACAAAGCTTTCATATTGGGTGTCTATGTGAGAGGCTCTGTGGTGATATGGAGAAGCTTGGGTTGTGTCTCAGTCATGGAAGAGAGTGCTTATGCTAGGTGGTATTTCCTGGTGTTGGAAGGCATTGTATTCTGTTAACCTCAAATACATGAAGGCTATGGAGTTAATCATTAGATGGTTTGAAAGCTTCTGAAATAGCCTATCTCTTTCTCAGATGAATTTCATATTGATGGTTTTGGAATTGGCTTGAAGGGGGCCTGGAGTTCTTGAATTGTTATTTCCTTTTTAAGGATGTATTGTACTTGCATGTTTTATGTGGTTTTGTAGGTTTTACACGTCAAGCAAAACTTGTGATTATGTGGAGTTGATGTTAAACTATTTTCTAGACCTTGGCTTTTGGGGTGTTGCTGGATGAGATGGTTGCAGTTTTGCATGCGTGCTTCGGCATGGTATGAGGAGGTGAGATGCTTTCTATGTATGAGAGTGTTGGTATGTGATTTGTCACTCAACATTCTTGTGGTGTTGCTTGTGGGTTCCTTGACTATGGTGCTAGTTGTGGACATGTTTGGCAAATCGAATTTGGCATGATCTGGTGTTTGAGTCAGAGTGTCTACATGGTTGTTCTCTTGTGAGATCTCATATCAATGTGTAAGACATTGATGTGTTAGTGAGTCTTCATGTTTCATTAATTGGATCTATGGGTTCTGCAAAGTTATGGGTTGTAATTACCCATATGTTTTTTTGTGGGACAACTCAGAAGTGGACTATCTATATCCACGAAGTCCATGCAGTGTTTGTGTAGACTTGTAAGCTGGCCTTGTTTGTGGTCACTTTAGCATTGGTGTGATTTCTTTGAGATGAGAGGATGGATGGTGTTGAGTACTTGAATAGTCGGCTATGGGGACCTGTAGCATGTTGTATCGTGATGTCATGGATAGCTTGGAAACACTGCTTTGTGTAAGCTTTTGACAGTGATGGTAATCGCTGCTTGTTTTGGAGATCTTGGTGATGCTTAGCATTGTTTTTAGATGGACATGTTGTCGATTGTACCTAGAGGATTTTCAGATCAACAGATGATTGGTCATGATGCTTGGAAAGCTTAGATGTCATGTTTTAGTGGGAGCTTTAGCAGTGACTGTGGATTCATCACTTGGTAATGGATGGTCTTCTTTAGTGTTGTAGATGTTACTAGGAGGAGCTCTTTGATCCTATTGTTGTATAAGGGTTCTTTCGCTTCTGTATGGACACTATTTGAAGATGTGCAACATCTTGGAACCATGGAAGATGTTTGGAGTCTTTGGCTGAGGCATTGGAAATGCTTGATAGGTGATGTTGGTTTTGAGTTTGTTTGTGTTATGTCATGGTATGCTCTTCATTCTAGATTAGAGTTTTGGCATGATGCATTGTTCTTGAGACCATGGTAAGTTCACTTGGAGCATGATATCTCCTAAGGGGGATGTGTAGATCATGGTGTCTTGATAAGTTCCTGATTCAGATATGTGGAGCTTTGATAGTGGTCTGGTAATTCTTTGTGTATTGGGTGCTTTGATTATTTGTTGAATACTTCATGTTAGTGCAGTGATACAGTTGGAGTTTAGCATGTGATAATCGGTTGTCAGTACTCATGGATACATGAAGAATAAGGTGAGGTTGTTAATGGTTACTCTTGGTGCTAGTTACAGTTGAAAGTCTAAGTAGCCTACACCTTGGTTGGACGTGAGTTCAATAGAGACCAATGAGGAGATTTCCCTTGGATTAGTCATGATGGCTTGTATATCTTGATGGAGTATTCTTGTTCCCACTCTTGGTCTACTCGATAGTTTATCTGAGAGGTATTTTCCCATTGTTTCTCTCAAGTGTTTTATGCTTTCTTACATGGATATGGATCTTGAATTGCTATTTAAATGGTTTTGGAGGACCCATAGTGGAAGATGTACATCATGGTTTATCTCCTTGAGCTTTTGTGTTATATTATTTATTGATGAGAACCAGTAGGAGATACTTTATGGGATGATTTCCTAAAATGGGAAATGAAATAGTTTGGTCTTCTTTGAGAGGCTTACATCCATGATTGTTTACATGTTATATTTGTTATGCTTGATCTTGGTGATTGAACGGTTGGATGTTGTTATGGAGTCTCTTTGGGATGGGAAGGAGATCATACTTGACACAACTTGTTATTAGAAGTGTATGTAGGAGGATGCTCTATAGGTATATGTTGTGCAGAGTTTTGTCTCCTTGGTCTTGGTGGTCTTCCTGATGTTCGGTTTCACATTACATTGGTCTGAGGTTTAGTCGGAGCTGTAGTGATCACTAGCTTGTGGTCATGTGTTTTCACTCATGATTCATGGGAGATGACACAGAGGTTCTTAATCTTTTTCTTTTGTTGGGTGTGGAGAACTTGGTAGAGCTGTGAAGACTTGTGGTGAGAGTTGTTCTTGCAGGTTATTAATTTGTAGGTTGTGCATATCATTGTGAATGTTCCTTGGTACTACATGGTTATATTTCTATATGTTGTTATTGGTAGATTTTTTATGCTTTTTGATCTTTCAGATTTGGAATTACCTATGCAGTGGGAGTTTCTGGTTGTACTTTGTCTTCTTTGATTGGTGAGTACATGGAGCTTGTATCTGCAGTGGTAGATTGGTTGTACTACTGGCATGGGTTTACTAATGTGTATACCCTTGAGGTATGGTTGATTGGATGATCTAGCACTTGTTGTGGGTGCTATTTTTAGTCATGTGGGTTTATCAGTTGGATGGAAGCAGTCAGGATGATTGTTGTTCTAGCTGATGTTCTATCTTATTTTCTAGAGTGATGGCGGTTTCTTGTTGATGATATCACTGGGATCCTTTTGCTTGTGTTCGTTGGAATGGTGCTTGTTCACCTTGGCTTGTACCTTTCTTCCATAGGTGGCATGTTGGAAGATGTCAAGGATTTTTCCTGAATGGTGGACATCTTGGATGTTGGTGTAGAAGTCTTGATGGAGAATGAGAGCGTGTTTGAGATCTATGTGGTTTCATGGAAGGTTTTTATCAGTTGCAATGTTTGACAATTAGTTGCAATTGGACACTTATTTTTTGTTGCAGATTGTATGGTAGAATGGTATCTGTGGAAATTTGTTGATTGGGTGTCCTGAGTGCTGTTGAATAGAGACTTGTATAGAGTAGGGTCTGGATTGGTGGAGCCAGTGTGATCTTAGTTCCTAAGTGCTCTGGAGGTGCTTGTGAGATCTTAGTCAAGTGGGAGATTGTTGGAATTGTGTGCCTTAATCTCACAGGCCTAAACCTTTGAGTGAGCAATTTTGGTGTGACCACTGAGATGTCTGGCCGATCTACTTAAGTGATCATGAACTATCTGTGAGATCGGTGTGACTTAGCCTAATCTGAATTATCCTTGTAAATTTCCTTGATGACTATATCAATGTGACCTCTGGAATGTCCTGGCGATGAGGGTCATCAGCACGACCTAAACTATCAGTGTAAGCTTTGTTTGATGATAGAAGTCTGTCCGATATCAGTGTGACATTTAGTTTGTCTTGCCGATGGAAGTGGTCGATGTAGCTTGAGCTATCATTGTGAGTTTTCAATTTGTTGTCGATGGAGCTCCTCCTGATGCATATTTTTGTGACTCTTGCCGATGGATTTGATCATCATGAATGTCGATATGACTCTGGCCGATGGTATTTGGTTGGGGTGACATGAAGGCTCTATAAGAGTCTTAACGATAGAGCATGTCTGGCTGATGGGGTTTGCATTCGATGTAACTCTTATCGATGATGTGTTTTCATCAATGTGACATGGGACCTCGGTGAAACCTTCTCTGATGCTTGTTCTCTTGCTGATGAGGATGATCCCATGATAGTTGGTGCTCTTGTTGATCATTAGGGTGACACAGGCTGACAAGATGGTTTGAAAGGTGTATGAGCTTAATGACATTAGGGAGACCTATGGGTTCAGTGTGACATTATGAACTCTTTCCGATAGACAAATTCATGCTGATAGACTTGAAGGTAGACCATGGTTGAACAGGTGCTAACTTGGTGGAACTACTGAGTTGTACGATGACTGTACAGTTTGCTCATAACCATTCGGTTTGGTTGGAAATTAGAACGATGACAGTTGGAGAAGTTTGTTCGATGTCCAAGATTGTTGATAGTTGGTCCAACAAAAAGAATATGAACTGATCTACAGAAGATGAACCATTTCTTGTCTACTGAAGACGAATGTATATACATTGGTCGTTTTGCAGTACGAAGTGAGAGAGGAAGATTCAGGCAGGATTATGCTGCCAAAATCTCTCTAGATTAAGTGTCTTGGTTGATCTTTCATGTTAATCTGTATTGTATACTGTGTGAGAGTATTGTAACAATGCAAAGGTTGTATGGACTGAGAGGTTGATTAGGGAAATATAAAAAGGAGAGAGGGAAACAAAACATGGTTGCTGCCAATTTGTCTCCAGAATGAAACAAGGTGTAATCTTTGTGAAAAGGGCTAAGAGCCTGAGATTGTATTGTAACTCTAATTGTTGTTGAATAATACAATGGCTTGGATTTTTTAGAGTGGGGTTTTTTTACCTGAAAGGGTTTTCCCCATGCAAATCTGTGTGTTCTTATGTTCTGTACCATCTTTCATGTTTAAAGGTTATGTTTGTTGAATCTGCTTATGCAAGTTGTTGAAACTAAATTTACATGTGCTTCTCTTAGAAGGATTAATGTGGGAATTGAACTGTGTCTGATTCCGCTTTGTGACATAGTTGTACGTGTTTTTGAGGCAATCTATTTGAAATTAAAGTTACTGAAGGCACTACTGTTCTTGGAGGTTTCTTTGAGATGACAAAATTTTCCCTACATCATGCAACATGAACCCTACAATGCATGTCCTACTGGTGCTATGCCAACTGATAGTTCTAAGGATTTAACCATTTTTGGACAACCTGGAGGGCAGGGGCTTTAGGCACCTAAGCGGTGTTCAATAAAGAACGGTAAAGGCGAGAAAATTTTGTGGGGCAACCATTGTAGCTTGATACCAATTCACTGCAGAAGAGGTAGCGGAAAAAATACCAACTAATTTGGTTTCTTGGGTTCAATTTTTTTTGGAAAATCACAAGGGCAATTCGAAGGACCAGGGCAATTTTTTCTTTCATACATTTGTACATATCAAAGTAAACATTAGTAAACCATTGAAATCAGGGGCAATATATGCAGTGATTGAAAAATAAAAACTCACAAAAGTTAAAGAAACTCCCTAAAAAGACAAAAAAAAGGCTTAACCAGATCCAACAATCCACATCCCTTTACTAACATTTTAGCGAATAGTGTTTGTGTTTTGGGTAGAGGGCTCCCTAGCCACATTCTTAGGTAGAGGGCTCCCTAACTTGCTAGATAAAATGTGCTAGTTGCACCAATCATATGCAAGTGGGGCGCTATAATAACGACTTTAAGGAGGGAACCCATGCTGTTTGGTTTTTTCTTCTTATATTGATCTTTAAGAAAATATTCAATGGACAAGATTTAATTAATTGTCTTGCATTGTTTTTAATGATCTTTTCACCGTTGATTTTAGTATTTAGCTTGGAAATTCTCAAATAGGACATGCCTTTGGTGTAATTAATATTGTGTGTTTGTAATAATAATTTCATTAGTTGCATCATAATTTAATATCATTGAATTATATTATCATATACAATAAAATAGATATGCTAGTGATAATATAATCTTATATAATCATGATTTCAGATATTTACCCATATACATATATCATGATCAACATAGAATTGATTTACTTAAATCATATATATATTTATTATTATCATTATTAATATTTCACTTTCATTTATTTAATTAGTATCTCTCTATATATATATCATGATGGATATACAATTGGTTTACTCAAATCATATAACATTTTTATTTCTATAATTATTAGTATTTGACTTTTGTTTACTTGAGCTTTCCAATTGTTCACATAACTTAATATTAAGAAACATTAAGAATGTTTCTACATTCATTTTATATATGTAATTTTTTTTCAACATTTCAAATCACAATCTATGATCCATCCTAGAAAGTCTAAAATAAAATATAAAATTACACTTAAACCATCTTTACCATCTATAAGTTGAAGGAAACACTTGTTATTAGTGTTTGTACTGTACATGTGTGAATAAGAAATTTATATATTTATTGGGCTTGTTTTGTTGAGAAATGAGGAGTATGCAAATAGTATGTAGTATTGTAGAAAGGTTCAACCAATTCAAACGTATATTCAACTATGATTATTAACAACTTTTGATTTTATTAGTATAAGTAAAGTCAAAATTGTAATAAACTATTAAATTTTTATATTAAATAATATTAAATATTTAATCATAAACAAAATTTATTACATAAGATTCATAATTTTATGGTACTAAAATAATATTTTGAAAATTGAACAAGTTAAGCAGTACCAAAACAGATGTTATATAAATTTATGTAAAGTGCTTCAGATCAAGTTTCAACTCATTTTATTTTACTACTAAGTAATTTGTATTGTTATTTTACATTTTTTCAACTACTTTGTAATCATTCCTTTCATCAGTAAATAAATAAATAATTTTAAACTTTTCCTAAGAAAAATTCTATTAGTTAATTACAACACATTAACATTGGATTATTTAGATAGTTCCTCAAAAGTAGGAGGAAATACTATATGCAATATTTCACTTTTCGTCATTAGTTTTATAGGATACCCATAAAGCGAAATCCTAACAGACTAACACTATAATTTCCTATCTACATAAACTGCCCTCTACTCATATAAGAGAAAATCTCAAAGAAATGAGCCATAAGCCACCATTAATTAAATATTGCCATGATTTTTATAAATTCTTACATGAACATCCTACTCCACTGATAAGCACAGTACATTTACTTTGAAACTCATTAAAGAACAACCTTTTGGCTTTACTCATACATCTAAACAAATAGACTCCCTCGCGATGGCCAATCTTTTAAGAATGCACAAATTCAAAATAAAATATCTTAAAATCGGCTAAGGTTTTGAGGTGGGATCTACATTGAGATCTAGACTCCCTATAGGCATATACTCATCAGCTACAACAAAATTGCTTGCATTTTTTTTATATAGCTACTTAAATACCTTTGCGTGGAAGGACTATCTTTACTAACAAAGCTAGAAAAATCCCCCCACTCAATTGAGGGCTTCCAAGGAGACTTCCTTTTGATATCATGTACACCCACAATTTCAACTGTGGAAATCCTTGGGAAATTCATTTGGTTCTTCCTAAAATCTATGTACATTTCTTGTATTTTATCAATCAAAGAAAAAAGATTCTTGGAATCCATCTCCATTTTCACCTGTTTGTGGTTGTTTTCTCTCATTTCCTCCATCAAATTATGAGCGTACATGATTTGTGGATTCCATAACAGAAACCAATATGACCCTACAAAGAATTCCTAGAGGAAGAGAAGATCTAGGCTTGCATTTCACCCACACCCACAAATTAAAGAGTCTCATCTGGAAAAATCATAATGTACAATGTCTTATATAGAGTAAGACAACATTCATTGAAAAAATTTAGTGGAAATTGGGACCAATAAAGACCAATTTACTATTATAATCATCCTAGCGACTCTCAGTTACAAATGGGTAACCACATGGAAGATCATAGTTGGAGTTACGTCATGGAAAATGTTTGCTTATGTATTGTGGCCTTACGTGTATGAGAAAACAATGAAAATGAGTGAGCAAGGGAAGAGTACAGTAAATTCCATTAAAATCAAAGGATGCTAAAAATGGACACAAGTTTCTACATTATTGGTGGATGTACTGTTTGCTAAAATGGTAAAATGAGGGACCGCTGAAATTAAGTAAAGTAGATGAGATAGGCACATCCACCCACCATGTAAGTTTTGGTGTGGCTCATTGTAGTTTCTCCAAATCTAAAGAGTGTACAAACAATAGACCAACATGAATGGGCAATCATCATTCCATCCACAGATCTGTAATCTTCAAGAAATGACAGATATGTATAACAAAAGAAAAATGAGCCCAAACTTTAAACCTGAAGAGCTCTATACAAAGGCCTGACAGGACATTTTGCCGCATGGGCACCAAGCCATGGTGTGTCTCCAAACTATCTTTCCATTGCGTTCTACATGCACTCTGTTGCCTCTAACTGCTAGCTCTACAT
The DNA here is from genome assembly GCA_007258455.2 of Sequoia sempervirens. NCBI lineage: Eukaryota > Viridiplantae > Streptophyta > Pinopsida > Cupressales > Cupressaceae > Sequoia > Sequoia sempervirens. The sequence continues at coordinate 127,568,233 of VDFB02000007.1, read as the reverse complement.
ACCACATATCAGACATCATCTTCCATAGTACAAATCCACCAGTCTAAGCAACTTTGGAAGCCTTTTTATTCTTTATCAATTTTGTAGCTGTTTCATATTCACATGCCAACATCTTCACTTTTCCCATAGCATTATAGGCATTTCTAATAGAACTTTGAAAATTCGCACCTCTTTAGGCTGCTATGTATTGCTATAGAATATATCGAGCAGAGGACAACTAACTAAGAAACCAATTCCTTCCATTATATTGGCATTTAATTACCAACTGAATTCTTTATTGGTATGAAGAAAATAACATTCATCGCCACTTATTGTGGCTTATAAAGTCATTTAAAAGACAGTTATAATTTCCACTTAGTGGCTTACAAAGTAATAAGGAAAGATGCACTACATAATGGTCTTAACGATGACTTAAATGTCATTCAAAATGCCTTCCTTTAAGCCTTCGATGGAGGCTATAATGCCTCTCAAAGTGCTAACTAAAAAATAGATTTAAATTACTTTATGCATGTTTGATGTATTAGTTCTTACGGTAGCTATAATAACTACCTTCCCTGTGCAATGCTTGGTCATGAGCCTCTTCATCTAAGTTAATAATGAATGAATAAATATTTAATGTTTTTTAAGTTATGGTTTTTTAGTAATTATTATTTTAAAATGGTTTTTTTAGTTATTATTATTTTTATTATTAATATCAAGATTTACATAAAAAATAAATGAAGGGTGATGATTTCACAAACTCTCCTTGATTTAAGGTAGAGTTTTTCTGAACACACCGAATGTCATTGTAAAACGTCTCTCAACATAACTAATCACCAAGTTCAATTAATAAGAAAACAACTTTCATATGAGTAAATACTCAAATTCTTTACACATAGCTTTGCATGGAACAAGATAGTTAATTCAAAATAGAAACACACAAATTTTAGTTAACAAAATGACTAGTTCAACTAGCTTATCTATCTTATTACATAATCTATATAGGAAACACCAAGATATATCAACTTGTTTGAATCCATTTTAGAAATTTTATTGTTGTGTGTTTATCGTAATGGATTCTTTAGTTGCACAATAATATAATATCGTTGGCTTATCTTCTAGGAATATACAGTTCACCATAACATGTGTATGATATTGAATATAATTGAGGAGAATGAATATTTTCTAAACATGAGGACATTATATTGAATGGATAATATATAATTTACATTATTTGTATTATAAGGCTCAAGTAGCCTATGATTTATCTTATAACACTAACCCTAACCCCACCCCTATTGAAATTCAATCCTAATTGAACTATATCCCTAATGGTAACCCTAACCTATTGAAGTTCAACCCTAATTGAACCTAAAAACTAACCCTAACATTAATTCTAACTGTAACCCTAATTAAACCCTGACCTTAACCCTAATTGAACCCTAACCCTAAACTAAATTTAACCCTAACTTTAGTTGAATCCCAATCTTAACCTTAGTTGAACCCTAACCCTAATTGAATATGAACCCTAACCATAACTCTAATTGTATATCTTAACCCTGATTGAGAATGAACCCTAACCATAGCCCTAATTAAAGTCCTAATTGAATCTTAACTCTTATAGTAATTGTAAGCCTTACCCTAATCCTAGTTGAATTCCAACCCCAACCATAACCCTAACTCCAAAATTTATTCTAGAACCCTTACCCTAATTGAACATCAATTGAACCCTAACCTAACTCTAATTGAATCTTAACCCAAATTAGACCCTATCCCTAACACTAATTAATCCCTAACCCTAATAGATACGTAACCTTAATTGAATGCAAACCCTAACCTTAGGATCTATCTTAGAATCATAACCCTAACCATAACCCTAATATTGTTGAAATTAAACCTTAATTGAACCAGATCCCTAATCCTAACCCGTTGAAGTTCAACCCTAATTGAACCTAAACACTAACCCTAACCTTAATCCTAACTGTAACCCTAATTAAACCCTAAACTTAATCCTAAATGAACCCTAAACCTAACATTACTTTAACTCTAACCTAGTTGAACCCTAAACCTAATTGAATATAAAGCATAACCATAACCTTGATTAATTCCTAATTGAATCTTAACTGTGACCATCATTGTAACACTAACTCTAATCCTAATTGGATTCTAACCCCAACGCTAAGCCTATCCCCAAACTTTATCTTAGAACCCTTACCCTAATTGAACATCAATTGAACCCTAACCTACCCTAATTGAATCTTATCCCTAATTGAATCCTAATCCTAACACTAATTACTCATCTTAATTATAATTGAATCCTAATATTAACCCTAGTTGAATCATAATCATAATTGAATATACCCTAATTGAATTCTAACCCTAATTGAATTCTAATCCTCACTTAAAAATAACCCTAACTATAATTGAATTCTCACTTTAACTCTAATTCTAACTCTGATACTAACCCTGATTCTAATATCAAGATTAATTATAACTATATTACTAACTGAAACCTAACCATAACCATAATTAAAACCTAACCCTAGGTGAAATCTTACCCTAACCTAACATTAACCCTAACCTAAACCCTAATTGTGCCTAACTCTAACTCAAGTTGGGTCATACCCTTAATTCCAACCCTAATCCTAACCCTAACATTTACTCCAAGCTTTATCCTATAACCCTAACCGTAATTGAACCCTATCATAACCCTAACCCTAATTAAACACTACCCTAATGCTAACCCTAAGGCTAGCCTAACCTCAACCCTAATTGGTCTCTAATTGAATCCTAATTGAAGCTTAATCCTAGAATTGATCCCTAACGCTAACCCTATCCCTAACTCAACCTTAATCCTAACCCTAATTGTCACCCTAATCTAGGCTCAATCACACAAACCCTAATTTCAAGCTTTATCTTAGAATTCTCATTGAACCCTAAACCTAATTTGATCCTAATCCTAATCATAACCAAATTCTAAATAATAAAAAATAAATAATAATGTTATATGAATTATTTTTAAATTATATGATAAAGTTAAGTGAAAATGTAATTCTTAATTACATTAATTTTTTAAAGATAGATAAGCTAGTTTTAAATATATTATTTTAAAAACTTATTTTATATGTAATAATAAATTTATTATATTTTCTTTGTATTTAATATTGAATTTTAAATTGATTTTAGATGGGCACTTATTATGAAAGATTTATATTAGATGTTTATTTAAGTTGTTATATTTTTGTACTATTAAATCTTTAGTAAAACCTTAAGTTGAGAATTTTTCAATAGTATATATACAAGGCTTAAATTTGATGGTGTATAACCGTATTTAGAGATTTTTTTCATAAAATACAATAAATTTTTTAAGAAGATTGTATCAGATGAAAGGAGAGATTTTGAATAGACTGGCAAGGTCGACCGCCAAATTTAAGCCTTGAGTATATATATTAATTTTGAATAAAATAGAATATTAATGATTTTTCCTTTCAAACATTTTAATTTTTTTTTTAAATTTAATGTTTTAAATATATTAGTTTAGAAACATATTTTTATGTGTAATAGTAAATTTAGAATATTTCCTTTTTTATTTAATTTTTTAATTTTTTAAATTTTAAATACATTAATTTATTTAGAATTTTTAAAAAGAACAATTATTTTTTATCCTTTATAATTTTATTTCTATTCTAATATTAAAGAACATTTTACAATGAATCAAAGGATATTTTTCTTTTTTAAAATTTTTTTAAATTTTTTTAATTTTAAATATATTAATATAGAAACTTAGTTATATATGCAATAGTAAATTTAAGAAAGTACTTTATCTTATAAATTTTAGAAACTTCTTTTTATATGTAGTTCTTTATAAATAATAATATTTTTATTAGAAAAGATTACTTAAATAAATTTCAAGAGATATGTTGTTTTAAAAAGATCTTGAATATTTTTTAATTTTAATTATATTAATTTAGAAACTTAATTACATGAAATAATAAATTTATAATATTTTTTTTATACTTAAGTTTTTAAATTTTATAAACTTTTTTTTTTTGATATGTAAGAGCTTGATATTTTATTAATATTAAAAGAGAACCATACATATCATTTGTTATGCAGAAAACCATCACCAAACTAGAGTTGAATAACTAGAAATTTAACAAACCACCCCAGAAAACCACAAAATTTAAGAAAAATTGGCATTAACCATGTCATAACCAGAGAGTCCAGAAACTAAATTGGTACTCTACAACCAAGATTAATAGACAAAAGGAGGATGAGCCTCAAACAAAACCATTCAACTTTGCAAAGGTGTCAAAATTAACCACCCAATCCATGTCGTCCTCCACCACTAGCCCTAGCTTCCTTTTTAAGAATTCCATGGCCACAGTCGAAATCATCCAATGCCTTATTAACTTGACTCCTTTCAAGTCCAGAAGGAGGGGGAAGAATCTCACTGCCTCATCCATTTTCTAGAGTAGCTCCAAATCTACTGGTTGAGGAATCCCTTTGTCGACGAACGCTGTCGTTAAAGTCTCCTCTAAGCCACCCATTAAATCTTCATGGAATAGGCACACAAGCATTTCCTTAGCCTCTAATTTTGACACCTCACCATCCAACAACAACCAAAAAATGTGAGGATAGATAGGAATTATCCTGCGCATACTCCTTCTGCTCCAAATGGCCTTTCCCCAGAATTATTTTTACCGCTACCAAAACCAGAGGATCACTATCAAGCAAAATTCGCTTGAGTCTCTGGTCGGTTATTTCTCTGAAGGTAACTTGTTTCTCAATCGCCAACAGAGAAATGGGTGTATCCGCACCAAACGACTCCAACCCTTCTACAGACACATTGATTATAAACTTAGAGTGGCTTGACTTTTCCATTTTCCAATCCTTTAGAAACCTAACACCTTTAGCTAAAATTCCACCAGCAAAGATGCCACATAAACACTACACCTCGCACACAAACAAACCACCAATACCAACTTCCATTAATAATACCCACGACCACAAGGCCAAGTTTACATCACAAGCACGAGACTTTATGACAACGCAAGACAATATGTCCTTGCATGAAAACTATCCTTCACCTTCATATTTTAACCCAGATCATTCCTTGAAATGATAGATCCCCGTCAGCTAACAATTGTGCATGTACTTGTCGTATCTGGAAGGCATCAAAACATCTACCACTTGTCCTTGCCTTACCTCCCACTCAAAATAGCAACGATCGAACTATTTGAAAAGCCACATAATGGCTGAGTCATACCCCTACAGAACCTCTACCAACGTGGAGGTGCGCTCGCCCAAACACCCACAATTTTATAAACTTCTTTTATGTCTAATAATTTAACATATATTTTTTATACTTTATTTTTTGAACATATTTGTTTCATACTTTGTATTTATAAATAATAATAATTTTTTATTGGAAAATATTACTTAAATAAATATACTTAAAAAATATCAATCCATATCTTGTGTGATGCCATGTAGAAAAAATAAGAATTTTTTTTTTATGTACAAGGATTAGGAATTAGCTTTCATTGTAAACACCTATCAGTGTAAAGATAGGATTGAGCTAAGTTTCCATTAATCACCAATTACATCTACAAACTTGTGACCACTTTGGTTTCCTCCTCTAAAAGTAGATAGATTTTCAATACAAATTGCAACACATCTTAAACAAAATTTAAATAGAAGTTTTCGTAACAAGGTAAACTTACATTGAGTAGAGGCATTGCAAGAAAACAATGAATCTTTAATACTATTAACATGGAAAGAAACAAAGAACATTAACTAAACTCATTAACACATACAAGGATTAGATTTGAAGTGAATCCTATTTGTAGTATTTTTTTGTGCATTTAAAGATTACACTTAACACTTAATAAATGGAAACAATCAGATAATGTTTTCATTAGATATTTCCACACATTTTTCTAGTACCCATTAAATTTACAATTCTCTATGTAACAAGCAACATAATAAGCTATGTATTAATAATGTAAATTATTGATCAACAAAATATGAGCATTCACTTAAATGTATAAATATCACCTAATCTTCAAAGAAACCTTTGGCTTTTATAATTTGCATCTCTTGGTTGAATTGTACAATAAAATTGAATTAGTGAAATTTCACCTTGCCTCACAAAATGAACATAATTTTGTGCATGTTATTGTTTGTGTTTTGTAACACATTAATTATATATAAAAACTGTAACCCTTTTAATTTAATATACTTACAAGCATTTCACATATCTACCTAATAGGTTTGTCTAATATTTTTTTGCAATGATAGCAAGCTAGTGGCAATAAAATATTGCAAGATTGGTCACTCAATATGTAACTCTTTTAACTTCTAAAATTGGGTGAGTTCTTGATATCCCACTAAGGTAGTGATCTGTAAAATTTATTATGTGTTGTCTATTGTTTGGTGGAATTATTATAAATAGAAATATCTTTGTGATCCTTGGAAATGTTTTTTGTTAACCACATCAAATTGTTTGTGTTTTGTATGGGTAGAACTTGTTGAGAATAATGTTTACAAAAACTATCTATTTTCCAAGTTACATAATCAATTTATGTATTTATACAGTAAAATTGTGTTTATTTGTAGCTTCGAAAAATGATCTATTTATTATTTTTTAATTGAGATTTACTTTATTGATGTTCTTATTTAGCAAATAATATTTTAATTATATGTTAGGTTGCCAATGTATGATCAGGGAAGAACATTGGCCTCAAGGATTTTCACTAGCAAAGAAGGGGTACATGCCCAATCAAATTATTTCATGTCTAAGATCATTAACTAGAAATCATGTCAAAGGTTATTAGGTGGTCAATATGAAGGTAGTTTGAAGATCTATGGAGGGATTAGACAATTCCTAAAGTTGGTTATGCTACATTTAAATTGGCTACTAGGAGTACTTCTCCCACTAGAAGTTAGGATGATAGTGTACTAGACCATAACACATGGTGATGAACCGGTCAAGTGGTTTGGAACCTTAATGCTAGTAGGGATTATTGTATTATGATAAGTATGTTGGCCACATTAACTAAAATTCTCATGCGAACTATTTGAAAGTATTCCTTAAAAAAGATGTATCCTTGTGACCTATGATAATTACAAGATATGTATAAAAAGGATATGTTGAGAAGGTAAATTAAAATTTTTAAGGAAATGCAATTGGTAGGTGCAAAGAAAAATTCCTTAGACTTTTATGCAAAAATAGGATCTTTACAACAAGGCATGAAAATCATGGAGATATTTTTGTCAAGAACATGTTGCAAATGGACAAATCATAGGAGAAAGAAGGATTACCCCTAGTACAAGTTGATTCTATAAATATGGTTGATTTTCAAATGGAAGAAAATAAATTTTATGGAATTGAAGATCTATTTCATGAGTCTAGAGCAAAAAAAATGGAAAAAGGAAGGTTCCTCCTATTTTAGGTTTGTGATAGAAGAAATTAGGAAAGGGGGAAATGATAAAATGTCAAAATTTGGAAGGGAGATAGATAAAGAAAATGTAAAATTGATACAAGAGTCACTAGCAAGATCTAGTAGTATTAGAATAGTAGATTCTCACTTTTTCACCCCTCAAAAATGATTTAATATCTTGGAATGCTAGGGGTTTGGATAACATCCCTCAATAAAAGGCTACTCGAGATCTGATTCATGAGCATAAACCAAATATTATATTTATTCAAGAGACTAAGCTTTCATGAGAATATATGATTAGCATCTCTTCTAAGATATGGACTAAGGGAAATGTCAATGCATTGGTGCCCAAGGTATGGCTAGTTGGTTTTCTTGCTTATGGGATCCTTGTAAGCTCACACCACTTTGGTGATTAGGAAATAGAAACTCAATATCAATGGTGGCTTCTTGCTTTAATTTTGGAGAAACTCTTATATTCATAAATTCTCATGATCCTTAAGATTTTACAAGTAAGGTTTTATTTAGGTCCTCGGTTAGATTTATTTTCTCTATAGTTCTCTCTCTCTCTTCGATTCTTACATGAGATTTCAATGCCATTAGCAATATGGATGAAAAATTAGGGGGTATTGGTCATCTTGAACCATATTTTTCCTTGTTGAGAGATATTACGTCCTTACTCAATTTTGTGGATGTGAATTCAAGCAATGATTTTCTCACTTGGAGTAATAGGAGTGGGAATTAAGCTATTTTTGAAAGATTGGATAGGTTTCTTGTGTTTGATTTTTAGGTAGGTGATAGTTGAGATTCTCATTTTTAAATTTAAAGGAAAAAAAGGTATGATCATGATGCTTATCAAATTTTCCTCCTTGTTATGTTCTACCCCTAAGAATGCTCCTTTTACATTTCAAATTATGTCTAGCTTTGGGATACCAATTTGGTCAATCTTATGGAAGAACAACAGTTAGAGGGGAGTCTGGATTTTGGATCAACTATGTATTCATTCTTTAAAAGGTTTCAATTTTTTAAATTACAACTCAAAAGATGGAGTAGATTCTCTTTTGAAACTATGTTCAAAATTGAACACCAAATCCAAGTGAATCTAGATAGGATCATATTTCTTAAGAAAGAACAAGGTATATTAGAGGAGTTGATAGGGAAGATTCTACATAGTCTAAAGATTTTTTTGAGAGGTATCTTTTGGAAGAGATCTCTTGGAAACAAAAATTCTAAATTGATTAGTTTCATGAAGGGGATAAAAAATTATGTTATTTTAATAACTTTGTGAACGAGTGCAAAAAGGGTAATTTTATCCTTTCTCATTTTTCTACTCAAGGAAATCGACCAAATACTCTTCAATATATTTCTATTGAATATGTTCAACACTTTTGTTCTTTATTCTCTAAGCATGGGGTTTAGAATCTAAAAGAGGAGAGGAGGGCACTTTTCAAAATCTGTTAAACATTTTCTTCATTTTTATCTTCAAGATATTTCTACTACTTGATTGCATTCATTCCTTATTGTGTGAAGACATGAAAAATACCTCCTTGAACCCATTTCCATTGAGGAATTGAAGGGAGTAGTTGTAAGCATTGAAATATAAAAATACAAAATATAAAGACTTGAAAATAAAATATAAAAATTAAATCAAATCCTACAATCCCACTGCAAACCTCAAATAAGAAAGATGTTGCATCACCTTTAGATGTGGATGTTATATTTGCAATATAACACTTTGATTTTGATTGATTTTGACTGATAATAGATTTTTACAATGGATTTTTATAAGATGCGAGATACGAAAATAATGAAGGAACTGTACATTTATACTTTCTAGGGAAAAATAAATTGAGAGACAAGGATGAGGATGAAGACTTCGGTGAATTTAACTAGCTATGGAGTCAAATCTACTAAAAAGTAGAATTTTTTTATTTTGAATCCATGAAAGGATAATAATGGATTATTTTATTTAATTATTAGATAAATGAAAGAAATATATATCCATTTGAAGAAGTTGAATAATTGATGAAGAAGAATTTTCTAAAATTAAGAAGATTTAATGAAGGACTGAAGATTGGGTTTGTAAATGAAGACTAAGTTAACTAATCGATGATGGTATAGTCAAGACTGAAGAGAAAAGAGGAGTTAATGATGATCTAAAATGGAAATTACTTGAAAATGGATAATTAACTCACATTTTTTTATATAAAGGTGCAATGCACTCATATTGATAGGGGTAAACACTATTGACCGAAGCTATGGATCAGGTACAAGAAACAACCAAACCTATGAGTGGAATAGCCCAGTGAAGGTACAAGGCCTGTGAGCGCTTTGGCCCAACAAAGGTTTGAACCCTAGTGGCTGTCACTACAACCAAGTGACTTGACCACCGAACCACACCCTTATTGGTAAATAATTAACTCACATTTAATTAAATAATAAAATATTATTTAATTAAATGGATAATTTAATTTATTAAATGAGTATTAATAATGGTGTGATTTAAATGGTAATTAATAGATAAATAATAATTAAATGACAAATGATATTTGATAATACATGATAATTTAATAAATGAATGGTGATCAATGTGATGATCAATGGTAATTAGTTTTTTTTTTGAAAAGGTTAGTGGTAAAGTCCAATCCTATACCTTGAGTTAGCGAGCAGGCACTAACATAATATTATTGACCCCCGCCTTTCCCACCACGAAGTGAAGTCGTACTTGTGACCTCAGGGGAGCAAACCCCAAGTCCCAACCAACTCCACTACAAGTGGTGGCTAATTAATTAATGTTAATGATAAAGGGAATATTTTTAGTGTCTATATTTCCCCCTCTTTGAAGCAATGTTCAAAGTAACATTGTTTAGAGAAAAGAAAAAGTAGCCAAAAGAGATGAAGATGATGGCATGCCTTGGTTGGGTGAGGAATATAAAATTAGAAAAGATGAGATGATTGATGCTCCCTTGAGAGATTATCCATGTGAAAAATATATGGGTGAACTCTCAATTTAGAAGAGAAGATAAAGAAAATATCAGATGAAATATGGATGAAAAGGATTGAAAGATGAATGCAAGAAACATGGTTATGGATGAAATGATGACAATGTGTTATACTAACTTTGAGATTATCAACCTTTATTTATATAGAAATGGATTTTATATACCAGGGTATATAAGAGTTAGGTGACAATGTATCCAATGCATGGATTGACTCTTAAGCAAATGATAGAAAATTAGATACCTCAACAATCACAAGGCATATAACACTCTTGGTGGATTTGTGATGAGACAGTCATCAAAAATGACATACATAAATAAAAGACCTTTCCCAAGTGAATGCAATATCAAAACACATCATGATACAAAGTGGTCATAGTGACCTTATGTAGCCACAATATGGTAAAGTGAAGAAAGATCAATAGATTGAAAAGATAAATCAAAGAAAAAGATAAGAAACACTTAATAGACACAATAATAACAATAACATATAGTTTTAGGAAGAAAAAATACCATATAAGATGAGTTTTGAAATAAAATGGTTTTTACTATATATGTTATCAAGGTTGATACATAGACTTCTATGGTTTTCATTGAATTGCATATTTCAAGTATGTTGTTTAAAGATTTGAAAGCACATGTTTGGTTTGGTGTTTCTGTTTGCAGTTATTGATGGAGTGGATATGGAGAGATGGTATATACTATAAGGACCAGATCACGAATGCATATTAATGAAAGATAAACACAAGAAAGCAAGCATGCACAAAGATGGAAAGATAGACATGATCTAGCCCCTAGTCAAGCTAAAAATTGATTTATTGATTGATTGATGATGATGACAATGTTGTTGATGTGGCAAGGACACATCCCAAAAATGTGAGGATGTCTAGAATCAATTAAGGTTAGCAGGAAGGCTGAGAACAAAACCAAAGGATATTTTGGATGATGTGATAGATTGCACAAATTAGGATAATAAAAGATTATTTTATTTAATTGATAGATAAATGAGGAATATATTTCCATTTTAAGTTTAAGTTGAATTATGGATGATGAAGAAGTTTCTAAAATGAAGAAGAGTTATTTAAGGAATGAAGTTTGAGTTTCTAAACAAAGACTAAGTTAAATAATTAGTAGTGATAGAGTTGACTGAAGAAAAAAGAGGACTTAAGTGATGAGTGGAAAGTAGCTAATTAACTTACATTTATATGGATAATTAACTCATATTTAATTAAATAGATAATGAGATTTACTAAATAATAATGATATGATAAATGGTAATTAATGGATAATAAATTATAATTAAATGGTAGTTAATTATGTTATCACTTAAAACAATTGAAATTAAAATTATATAGTCTATAAACAATGAAAGAAATAAAATATTTATTAAAAATAAACAAACAAGAGGAAAATAAGAAACATCCATATCAACAATATTGTAGTGTAGGAAAATGTACTCCTTTACATTTTTACACTATGTTTGCATCCCATTAATTAATTGGACTTAAAATTAAGCTTCTAATGAACTAAATTATGCATTCCTAAGCCTTATTATTCCCTTTTTCTGAAATGGAAACTGACATTAAACAAATTCTAACATTATTTTAAACACCTTGGAAATTGTGTGTCCTAGATTTAAGTCCCAGGACCCATTCGCCCTTAAGTGCCAAGACCCAATTTTTAATAAGTTTTTGGTCGCAGTTTAATGATTCAAATTCAAGTTTCAAATCTTGTCTTGTGAAATCTATTTTTTGGGAAATTAGATAAACACCTATAAATTTACAAGGTTATTTTATCAATGTAAACTTAACATGAATAATCAAGATATCACAAGAGCAAATATTATTGTCAAGAGCATTGAAGAGCGGATTTATCAAGAATCTATAGAAGTAATCAAGATCATATCATCAGGTCAAAGTTATGTGTGTTCATATTATGTTTTAGAGCTAACATTGCATGATGTAGGTTTCAAGCATGAAATCAATCAATCATTCAAGATAATTCATGCAAGATCCAATCCTTAGAGAGATGTATTATACTTCAGTCCTCTAAGGGAAGGAATTAAGGCTTTGGTGAGCTGTGACATAGCATTGTTCATTCATCAAATTCTTTCCATTTTATCATTATTTCATCAAAGTTTGATTACCAAACTAGGGTTTGACCAAGGAAAACCCCTATTCACCCAAAAAAAACATTTTTCCCTTTCTTTGTGTGTGCATATTTGTAGGTGAAGAAGGACTTAAATTGGATCAAAAGAATTTTTTTTGCAAAGTTTTCAAAATTTGTCATCAAAGTTGTCAAGCCACAAAAACTCACCTACATAATTTATTTCCAACTTTCCAACAATAGAATCTAGAGAAATTAGGAGCTAAGGTCTAGGACTATAGGACTATGAAATCATATTTTGGACCCCTATACAAAGAACCATTCACACTAGGGTAATTTTTTCCTGGTAGGACACTAACCAACCACTTTTGGAGCCAGGTACACATTAGTTTTCCCTTCTTAGATCTGCCTGAAATTTAATGTTTATGTTTTTTCTATCCTTAATTTCTACATTTCAAGTTTTGCATCACATGATTGAGTTCATTAGGTATTTTATTTTTATCTCCCAAAAGTGCATTTCAATCATTTTCTATCATAAGAAAACAAGATCTTCCCCATAGAGTTGACTCACCTCAAGGTTTCAAAATTCAATTCTATCCTTGGGAGGTCTCTTTTTCTAATGAAACTAGGAAAAGTAGGTGTGTTAGGTCATCCTTCCATTTTGGTGAACCCTTTCACACCTATTCCCTTTTTCGATGCTTCAAATATATACTATATTTTTACAAGAACCCATGAAATAGAAAAACTATTTATAAAAACTAACAACTAAAAAATCACTTTCAATGTAGAAAAAGTAATTCAAAAACCTAACTCATATGAAAAAGTGCTTGAAACATTTTCAATCATCAATATCAATGCTTCACCAAACTATGATGGTGACAATTAAATAATGTCCACCAAGTGTGAATATAGGAAAAAGGGTTCATAAAAGAATTAAAAAGTGCTGACAACAAAGATTTAAATAAATTAAAATTCCACTTGTAATATTTATATATGACCAAAGGAAATGAGTGTAGACTACATATTAACAAACACCAAACTGAAAATGAATAAATCCTAAATAATCAATATGCATTAGATTTTCCTTATATAAAATAAAAATATAAAAAAAATATAAAAATTTAATCACATAAACATACTGTAGTGTCAAAAAATGTTGTCGGGGACATTTTCACACTTGTTTGGGCCCTCCTTGCAAAATTGAGCCTAATAATTCCTTGATTTAGTGTTGCAATGTAGTTGACACATTCACATTAGGTCTTGGGACCTTGCGAACTAATCAATTTAAATGGTACATTGCTAAAGTGTTGTGAAGTGTTGTAACACACTTTCACACTTTTCTAAGGTTTTATTAATTAACTACACCTAATAAATCTCTTTTTAACCTTAATCTTACCTTATTTGGAGTGTTGTAAAGTGTTGTAACAAACTTTCACACTTTTCTAGGGTTGTCATTAATAATTGGGTTTCTTTATGCTTTAATTGGCCTTATTTTACATTCACAAGCTTCATTTAATGCATCTTTTCAAGGATAATCCTGACACAAATCATTAGCCAATCATAATTTAGGTGTTTTGGGTTGAATGGCCCCTGATTTAGTGATTTGGGACTTATTCGCCGCTTTAGGTGAATGAGTCCCACCTAGATTTTTGGGTCCCAAACCTAGTTTCACACATTTCTGAGCATTTTTAAATTTGGTCCCATGCATTATGCTTGGTGGGATGTGGCCCAAAATAAAAATTAATTCAAAATTTTGGCAAGATTTTATTCTCCTAGATCTGATGTCGCCTTGTAGTGTTGTAATTTCAGGAATTCTTGCATAATTAAGTATAAATACAAGTTTCTTTCATTCATTTTCAGCTAACAATCAATTAAGTAATATTAATGTTGAGTTATAAGTTGTTCATATTTTAACCGTCTTTTCCATTTTTGAGTAATTCACCTCAAAATGAGCAATGATATCATGTAACCTACACTAGTTGGTCATGAAGTTTAGATCTGCTACAATAGCACTGTGTGTCCTATCCTCATTGGCCTAGTTATTGTGTGGGATTCCTCCATTATTTGATCTTGTATCCCACTATCAACTGTTGGGCCTCTGATTATATCCTCTATTTGGGTTTTGATAATTTTGATTTTGGAAATTCCTCTGATTTTGATTGTTATTTTGATTCGGATAATTATTTTGATTTGGATAACCTCCTGGATTTTGGTATTGGTTATGATTTTTGGGAGGGATTAATTTGAACTGGCCATCTCATTTGTAACTTGGGACATAGTTTCTTAAAAGTCTCCAACTTTGTTGACAAACGTGCAGTTTGTTCATTTTCTAGAGTTGTTCTAGCTTGCTTAGTCTGCTGTGTAGTTGGTAGATTTGTTTGAGGATTGTGTCCTCTTGTGTACTTTATTGGATGTTGTTGTTGGAAGAAATTTTGGGTTCTAGGATTTTGTACCATACTATCTTGAGTGTGGCTATTTCTGTTGGTAAGCCAAGGCAACAAGGGTGGAGGATATATTTCAGCCAGTAGTCCATAAGAAAAATTGGGCATTCCTGGAACTGTATTCATGAGTGGGGTTCCATTCGTCATCACATTATTAATCACAACCATTTGGTTAGGCATCCCATGATATCCCTGTTGGTTCTTTTTCCTACAACCTTCAACCCTAAGGAGAAACACAATGCTTAAAACTAGGGATACAATATTTAGGACAAGGAATCTGCACTATCAATAGGGTGAAGGAAAGAAAAGCCAACATACAAGGCTATGAAAGCCTTTTGCACTTTGATCTCTACAAGACCCAGGAGGGTGCTCCTAATTGTAGGTTTGATTTTAAGATATACTTATGCCAAGCAACAAACTACATACCTATGAAAGTGGATAGTTGTTAGGTATATGAGTGATTGATATTGTATATTCTACCAGGTTCAAGCATAATCCCATTTGCATTGAACATTACTGAGAACACATAATTTAGATATCTTCATTTCAAACACATAGAGGGTTACTAGGTAAACTTCTCTCAAATTTAGTCTCTGTACTCTTTCAAATATCATGAAGATATATGGAGCAGATATAACATAAAAAACAAAACAAAGGGACCAAAGTAATAGAGATTTAATATGATTAGATTGTTTCTGAAAATGTCTCAGACTTTGTGATAGGTCAATGCCTAATCATGGGACATGGAGTCAAATATAAAACTGTAACATAGATCCTATCAGAAAATTAAGTTCAACCAATGGACTTAAAATATTTTAATTCCTTATAGGTGATCCGAAAATACTGGTTTACAATTTCTGGGGGATCACGATTTTTTCTAAAATCACATATTTTTAGAAAATATAATGATTTAAGCCTTGAAAAATTCCATTTAAATGATTCCAATTGAAGAGGGTTTGATTGAACCACCTTAGATCAAACCCCCTTGGATAGAACCCTATAGTTTTAAACCATACCTATAACGGAGTCTCCTTTACACCTATCAAAATGTTGATAAAAAACCACTTTTGATTTACCTTTTGGGGGATCAAATGAATTCATTTTAAATTTGTTTTTTGTAAGTATGTAGTCCTTATTATAAGCTTCCCAAAAAGTATAATTTTAAATAAATTTAATTTTATTATTATATTTATTTTTATTTCTTGTGAATGTAGGTTTTTCACTAAAAAATCAAGCTCTCTATTTTGCACATGTGGAAAAATGATAGATTATCAATTTTTTTTTTTGAAAAATAGCAGTGCAGTAGATATTGAAGTCCTTGATCCAACAAAAAAATAATAATTTTGATACATACAAAAAAAGTTATGTTGTATACAGTCCGCCTATGTTTGAATTATAATTGGTTTGACTTCAAAACTTGATTAAGGAAAAAATATTCAATAAAACACTATGATACCAAATGAAAGTGCTAGATATTGTAGTTACAAATATAAATGAAAAAAATATAATTTTATCCTTTATGGAAAAAAAGTTATGTTGTATACGGTGAGCATCACTCCTTAAAAATGGTGTTTATTGAAAAAAACTAGTTTTCGAAGGAGATGGAAAAAGAAGTGCAATCCAATTCCAAAAATTTTGAAAAAAATATATTTAGAATGTACAAACAAAATGTCACAATTTATTACTTTGCATCATCTTCAAATTCCTCTCATTTTAGTTGCTATAGGTGCCCGAAAGTGAAGATTTAGTTAGAAAAAATTAGTTCAGTGTCTAGTTTGGCCAAAAATTATAAACCAGTATTGTGGGATTACCCTTACACTAACAAACCCACTCATATTTCCATAAAGTTCTACTTACCAATCCCACTTATGCACTCAAAATTGTAGTTATTTGATCAAATTAATTTAACTCTTTACTTGAAAGAGAACCATGGACAAAAAATCATAGGAAAGTCAAGTGATGACAAACTCAAACAATCCTTGATATATTGAATTCATATAATCAAAAGCATAAAAATATGGAGACAACTTCATGAACAATAATTTATTTCTGCACAAATTGGTTACCACTTGCTCATAAAATAAAACTATTACAATTTACATATTCTCTATATGACTCAAACTCAACACTATTCTATCTTACTCTCCTAATTTAGAAGTTCAAAACCCTTTACAAATGAGAAGAAGAAAGAAGATGTAGAAGAAGGAGAAACCCTAAAACTAAATCTGTAGTTGACACCTGGATCCTTCATCTTCCATTGATCTATAACTACCTCCAACTCATGAAGAATCTTCAACGTGCACCTTGATTCATGCATCTTGCATTCATTTTCCCTCTAACAGAAAATATTCCCCTTATGATGACCTTCTTCACCCATTCCTTACTATTGAAAATATCTTTGTGAAAGAAAAAATCTCCGTAAAAGTCTTTCACTTCTTTAATTACACCTGTGGTGAAAACATTATCAACTTCACTATGAAAAAACTTCACCTGCACTTTACATATTATTTGCTAGTGAGAAATTTAATTCCCCTCTCCATATTTACCCAGTAGCCAAAAATGCTCTGTTATGTAAAAAATTTACTCCTAGCAAGGGAAACCCCTTATTCCATAAAGTGAATAATTTAATTCCACTTTTCCTGTGCCTCCCTTTACTTTATTTTTCCTTTTAAAATATTTGACGGCTTCAAATTTTACATCATCGAGAAATAGTCAAAAGTTTAAAAACTTTAAAACATTTATTTGGGCCCACCTTCCACTCCCCGCTCCCCCATGCCTCTATGCTAACATCAACCCTTCTCTTCATGGGCTAGCGGGGAAACATGCCTCTTGCTCTGCAACTTCTCTTTGAGCTAGCACTTGTCAATACCTTCCTTGAGCTCTCCCAAGGCGCTTTACCTCATTCATTTGATAACTCCATAATGTGTGTGAGAAAAGTGTGCAGGATTTACTTGCCACAGGTATCAAACCTAGACAATGTAAAAAATATCCATTGCAATATCAAATGGCCCCTCACATGGTGTGGTGGTTACATTTTTTCAAAATATTTGTAGTACATTCAATGGTATTGGCATCAATACTTTGTAATATGATCTTGCAACCCTCTCCATACAATATAATATGCAACTTCTCTTAATTGAGCATAGGAAATAAACATAAGTGTTTCCCTTTGGTTGCACATATCACTTTACAATACTGCTCATGGGCCTTTTGCTTATTTTGATGTTCACCCAACATTTGAATCAGTGGTTTTGAATCATGACCTTCTCAACTAACAAAGTCCCTAATGCTTAATGTAAAACTCTATTATCTGATTCAAAATATCATGGGACAAAGCCCATATTAGCTTTAAATTGTCTCAGATTTGGAACCAAAAAAAATTGAAGCATTATTTGTGCCCTTTATATTGGCATTATTGTATTCTTGTAGGAACTTTAAAATTCATGAATTGCTTCCCTCTTCACTAGTAAAATGTCCTCAAGTTGTGTGCCACAAGTCGAGTCCCCTTGTGGGCCCGACTAAATTTTTTTGTTTTGAAGAAAGTTTCTTATGAAGTTTCAATTATTTCTTTTTGATTTGAGCAATCATTTGTGGTTCCATGTTGCGTGCATGCATAAGGAATTCAATGTGTTTTTATCTAACTTAAATTCCTTCCATTCAAATAAAGGTGTATCATGTAATATGAGGGCGCCCAATGTATTGCTAACAACAATGCCTTTTATAAATCTTGCCACTATTTTTCTTCATGAGGCGTTCGAGCATTCTCAAGATATTATTGTGTTCCTTGGACTCCCTTCATGTTGGAAAGTTGCAAAATTTTCCAATACTCAAGTGAAATTGTCAATATTAGAACCCTTCACATCTAATTCAGTCCTTTGTGCAGCCTCAAATTGCTTTTTTCATTGCAAACCACTTATCTATTGTTGATTCCATTTTCCCCATCAGACATAAAACCCTTTGAAGAGTTTTATCCATCCTAAATGCATCCCAATCAAGCCATTTTGAGACATGCAACCACACTATTGGGAAACTTGAACAATATTGGCCTGTGAAAATGATTTTCCTTTTAAGTATCATATAGCTGCTCAAACAGCCTAGCAAATTTAAATAGTGCTTGTGACGTTATCCCACTGCAACTCAAGTTGATGCCTTCTTCTTCTAATCTATGTATCATCCAATCAATAGTTGCTTGAAGATGCAAAGTTATCTCTGAAGACTTTATATAGGACATGAATTTTTCAAGCTTTAAGTCCATCCTTGTTGGCACTTTGACTAGTTACACTATGTTTGAAGGAAGCCTATTAGCAGATACAACATGTACAATTTTATAGTCTTCTCAAGATATGTCACCTCGGTATCAAATTCATAAAGTTTGAAAGGGAAGTTATGAGAAATATTATTATTACAAAGCTTATTATGATGTACATCCAACATTTGAATCAGTGGTTCTAAAGCATGACCTTTTCAACTAAAAAAGTCCCTAATGCTTAATGTAAAAAAGTTCTGATTCAAACTATCATGGGACAAAGCCCATCTTAGCCTTAGATTGTCTCAGATTTGGAACCAAAAACAATGGAAGCAGTCTTTGTGCCCTTTATATTAGCATTATTTATATTATTGTAGGCACTTTCTAATTCATGAATTACTGCCATCTTGACTGGTAAAATTTCCTCAAGTTGTGTGCCACAAGTCGGGTCCCCTTGTGGGCCCGACTAAAAAAAATCTCATTTTGAAATGAGTTTTATCCTTAATTGACTTGAGGCTGCTTCTGAATGCTCCTGACGAGGAAAAATGAAGTGGGTGGTCATTAAAACTTGCTTTCTGGCATTTTTGCACATTGATTAAAAATGATCAAGTAGCCTCTGGAATTTTCCTAGAAAATAATTCAAACAACCTCCTAGAACCATGAAAATTCATAGGAATGTAGACATTTGACCCAAGAATGTAGGGCAACAAATGGATCAACAAAATAGATTTCAAGGTGCAAGATATTTAATGCCAAAGTGGCTCACTCATGATTTTTTGCAAAGGCACCTATTCAAAACCAATTAGGGCTCACCAAGTTGCCACTTCAAAAAAAACCAAATTATCTCCTAGGGAACTGCCACTGGACACACTAGGTCATTTGGGTACATTGAGTATGTGTGCAAGAGGGATTTCCTTCAATCCACATTCATCAAAAGATATTGAGGGTCAAACTTGATCACCTTGAAACATTCTAAAAATCTAGATGCAAAAAGTGAACAAACTACATTTGCTTTTGACTAGGGAAAAATATCAAATCTAATCATAAGAATTTGAAATTGGACCAAGGAGCATATGAATGTGGGGGGAATGTAGGGCAACAATCCATTCATAATGAAAATCATCCAATTGTGAAGTATTAGCTTGAACAGGAGGCCACTTTGTGGTACAGAGTTTGCAAACAACAGAACATTCCCAGAACCCTCCAACTTTGCTTTTCAAAACCTTGTCAAAACTCATCATGGGAAGCTGAAAACTAACATGCATGTTCACATATGTCAACTGAATATGCTCACCAAGGGGTTTGGCATGAAATTCAACTAGCTTTGAATTAAAACCCTCCAAAGTAGGTCACTTGGGAAGATTTTTTAGGGGCACTTCTGAGTGTGCAAAGAATTTTTTTTAACCTCTAGGCACTTCAAATTTGTAAAATTTGAAGGTGCCACTAGTGGCTCTAACTGGGGATGTATTCCCCTTGTGGGAATAACAAGAATTCAAATCCTTTGGAGAAGCAAACCGGGAGCCTACTTCATTAGGAAACAACGTCAAAAGGTCATCTCTACCCCCTACTGCGCTGGTTTGACAAGTCAAACCATATTTGATGGCCCAAGGCCACCCAAAACTGTAGGTCTCTTCTTACCTTTGTCATAGAAAAAAATTTCATCATATTTCACTGAAGCCAATCTAAAAACATCACTGCAATCTGCCTAATTAAACATGCTAGCATCTCCCAACAACCCATCATATACAACATTATCAACAAATTCACAATTACCATGCATCTGAAAATTAGTCATACTCTTAAAATACTAATTATCATGTGCCAAAAACTTATCATATTTATCATATAAATCATTGTCAAGATGAAAACAACATTCTTGAATGTTTTGCACATTGCCACAATTTATGAAAACTTTATCTAGCTGAAAAGGGTAGCACTCATATTCTACCACATGGTTGGTACTATCAAGATCAATTTGATTATTAGTAAATGCATTTCAAAGGTGAAATATTCATAAGAACTAATCAAAAGATTATGCACATCATGCAAACTATCTCCAAGTGTATGTAAAGAGATACACTCATACATTGACACACATTGTAACTATCCCCCATCAAGCTGCTATAGAGAATAATCAAGAATCTCTAACTTATCCTCATTCTTGCTCACTTTTTTATCCTCTGGAAATAACATACCAACATCCTCAACATCCCAAGCTTGTTCAAAAGTGAGCAATTCTGGTTCAAAAAGATAATATGATTTTTCTTTGAAATCAACATCCACATCCACATGAAAAAACTCATGAATAGGCTCATCTAACTTAGCAAACATAAACTTGTCCAAATTTGCATTAAAATTCTCAAAACTTGGCTTATCAAATACACAAAACTCATGGTTATGTGTTGTTTCTAATTCATCAAAACAAGTTTTTGAACTTGCATCAACATGCACACTTTCATACTCATCATATAATGCACCATTACAATCAAATGGTTGCTTGTCTTTATCCACAATATCATCATGCTGACCAACTGGTTCATAACTAGAAGGAAGATCAGATACACATGCATCATATCTTGCATAGTGAAGATTATCATCACTGTCAAAATCAATATGGGCAACACACAACAACTGAGGGTTATTCACATGTGTACATTTCTAATATTCAGTGGTCAACAAATTTGAAATCTTTTCATTGCTTAATAGAACATTGTTCTGATCCATTCTTTCAACCACTTCCTCTTCTTGACCTCCACTAGAACTACATGCATTTCCAAGTTGTAAATCACAATATACCATGATATCACCATCATCAAAATCTGAAAACTCAATGGACTAATCATAAACAAGATTTCCCTAATCATAGGAGATTGAATTTCTAACAACCTTGTCAAAAGCATGGTCACAATCTGTCATAGAGAAGATGCTGTCTATTTGTTCATTCTTGCTTACTTCTGGGCTATCATGACAACAATCCACATCTTTCTGCATTCTAGCATTGGACTGGGTGTCATCATTGAGTTGGTCATTTACATCCTCTTCAGGATAGACACAAACGTTTTCACTATCATGAGCATCAATGGTAGACATTGCATCACTCTTAACTTCTTCCTTTTCAAGTATGCACTTGTCTATATTTAAAACTGAAGACATCTTATCATTTGTATTCACACATCTGCTAATTTCATCAGTATGTTTACCCACAATTGAAGACATCAAATTTTGCACATATTCATTCCTCACTTTCTCCATATTATCTAAACATGTGTAAGCCATCTGCATACTCAATATTCTAAAATCCTTTAACAATGCACTAGATCCCTCCTTAAAAGCTTCAAAATACATATGAATGCAATCTGAGGTACTAGGTCTAAAATTTTCAGTGATTAGTGAAAGAGCAATAGAAAATCTGTGATTGAAAGCAATGCTTGAATCTTTATCTTGTTTTTTAATCTAGTTTAACCTTATGACAAGGTTGAAAGGTTCATTTGCAAATTCTTTTCTATAAGCATCCACTAGTTTATCCCAATAGGAAAAGGACTTCTCAGGAAAACTTAAGTACTAGTCCCTAGCTCTAGCTTCAAGAGATCTGACAAAAAATCTCATCCACATATCCTAATCTCCAAATCAATATTTCTCTATGAAGCTAGAAAAACTTTGGATATGTCCATCTCCTTCACACACATTATATCCATCAAATCTAGGCACCTATTTATAGACTCGAGTTGGCATACTTTCAACCTTGTAATTAACCCATGACAAGTCTAATTGGTTATAGAATGGATCAAAATAATTGATAAGAGGGGAAGTAATTTGGCTAGTGGATCTAGTAGGGTTATCATTTAACCGGGCTTGTAGAGAAATCACCCTTTTTTTCAACCCTTCAATTTCCCTCTCCAACACAGCTTTCCATCTCTGGCTTAGCATAGGATTGTACACACTTGGGTTCATGTACTTTGTGGTGTCAAATGTTTGAGGATTATTAGACTTTTGAAGCTTCAAGATGGAAATCTGTATGAAGGCTTCTAATGACATGGTTACTTCAGTTTGGTAATCCATATATACTTGCAAATTTGGGTTTAAATAATATGCATTATCATAATCATGACCAGATGAAGGATCACTAGGATAATTACTAATATGGTGGTAACCTGGGCTTGAAACATATGATTATGCAGGTGGAGGGAAATCCCTAGGATATACAAATTCACTCAAACCATCCATACTATCAAATCTTTGAATACTAGACAAACACTTTAAATGAAAAAGAAATTGCATTTAATATGACAAAGCCAACAAATGAAAGTATGCAAAGAACCATGTACCTTTCATCTCCAGCTATTGCAACTTTTAATAGAAGATTTTCAAGTCACAATAATAAACAACAAGCCTTCGTGTGCATAAACTGTGGAGCAGAGTTGCCACCTCTTCAACAAGAGGAAAACCTTTGAAGCAAGGATATTTTTATCAATGCAATAAATTCTCTGAATTCTTCCAACAAAGTCTCTTCACCATATTTTGAATTCAGGCTGCTACAAATCAATTTGTAGATCTGGAACTTCTTCAACATCTGAACCAATCATTTATCCTTTTGAATCTTTCCAAATGGACTTCAACAAATTTGTACTAGAGATTCTAGGACAAAATTAACACAATAATTCACATCTTTCCCCAGTAGAGTTTCCAATTTGTTGGTTCTTTTGTTTGCAACCGTCAACCCTAAGGAGAAACACAATGCCTAAAACTAGGTGATACAATATTTAGGAAAATAAATTTTCACTATCAATAGGTTGAAGAAAATAAAAGCCAACGAACAAGGCTATGAAAGCCTTCTACACTTTAAGCTCCATAGGACTGAGGAGGGTGCTCCTAATTGTAGGTCTTATTCTAAGATAAACTTATGCCAAGCAACAAACTACAAACATATGAAAGTGGATAGTTCTCAGGTATATGAGTGATGGGTATTATATATTCTACCAGTTTCAAGCATAATACCATTTGCATTGAACATTACTAAGAACAAATAATTTAGATATCTTCATCTCAAACACATAGAGGGTTACTAGGTAAAATTATCTCAAATTCAACATCTATACTCTTTCAAATATCATGAAGATATATGGAGCAGATATAACACAAACAACAAAAAAAAGGACCAAAGTAATAGAGATTTAATATGATTGAATTGTTTCTGAAAATGTCTCGGGCTTTGTGATAGGTTAGTGCCTAATAATGGGTCATAGAGTCAAGTATAAAATTGTAACAAAGATCCTATCAACAAATTAAGTTCAACCAATGGATTTAAAATATCTTAATGCATTACATTAACAAACCCACTCATATTTTCATAAAGTTCTACTTACCAATCCCACTTGTGCACTCAAAATTACAGTTATCTAATCAAAGTAATTTAACTCTTTACTTGAAAGAGAACCATGGCCAAACAACACAGTCATAGGAAAGTTGTGATGACAAACCCAAACAATCCTTGATAAATTGAATTCATATAATTAAAAGCATAGAAATCTGGAGACAACTTCATGAACAGTAATTTGTTTCTGCACAAATTACTTACCACTTGCTCATAAAATCAAACTATTACAATTTACATATTTTATATATGACTCAAACTCAACACTCTTCTACCTTACTCTCCTAATTCAAAATTTCATAACCCTTTACAAATGAGAAGAAGAAAGAAGATATAGAAGAAGGAGAAACCCTAAAACTACATCTAAAGTTCACACCTGGATCCTTCATCTTTCGTTGATTTGTAATTGCCTCCAGCTCATGAAGAATCTTCAACCTGCACCTTGATTCATGCATCTTGCATTCACTTGCCCTCTAATAGAAAATATTCCCCTCATGTTGAACTTCTTCGCCCATTCCTCACTGTTGAAAATATCTTTGTGAAAGAAACTATCTATATGAAAGTCTTTCACTTCTTTATTTACCCCTGTGGTGAAAACATTATCGGCTTCACTGTGAGAAAACTTCACCTACACTTTACATATTATTTTCCAGTGAAAAAATTTCATTTCCCTCTCCATATTTACCTAGCAGCCAAAAATGCTCTATTCTATAAAAACTTTACTCCTAGTAAGTAAAACCCCTTATTTCATAAAGTGAATAATTTAATTCCACTTTTCCCGTGCCTCCCTTTACTTTATTTTGACTTTTAAAATATTTGAGGGATTCAAATTTTACATCATCGGGAAATAGTCAAAAGTTTTAAAAAATTAAAACAATTATTTGGGCCCACCTTCCACTCCCCGATCCCACGTGCCTCTATGCTGACATCAACTCTTCTCTTCACAGGCTAGTAGGGAAACATGCCTCCTCTGCAACTTCTCTTTGAGCCAACACCTATCAATACCTTCCTTAATCTCTCCCAAGGCGCTTTACCTCATTCATTTGATCCCTCCATAATGCGTGTGAGCAAAGTGTGTGTAGGATTTACTCGCCATAGGCATCGAACCCAGACAATGTAAAAAATCTCCATTGTAATATCAAATGGCCCCTCACTTGGTGTAGTGGTTACATTTTTATAAAATCTCTGCAATACATTCCATTATATCAATTGGCATCAATACTTTGTAATATGATCTTGCAACCCTCTCCATACAATACAATATGGAACTTCTCTTTATTGAGCACAGGAAATAAACATAAGCATTTCCCTTTGGTTGTGCATATCACTTTACAATACTACTTGCGGGCCTTCTACAAATGAGTTCCCACATTCCTTGGATCAGTCCCCTCCATCTCATTTCAAAAGAGTTGCAAAATAATTACAATCCCAATTGAAATGTCGAGAAAAGAATCCTTTGCATTTGGTTCAATTTATGAAGCTTCAGTTGTTTCTTATTGATTCGGGCAATCATATGTGGTTCCATGTTGTGTGGCATGCATAAGACATTCAATGTATTTTTATCTAACTTAAATTCCTTCCATTCAAATCAAGGCGTATCAAATAGTCTAAGGGCACCCAACGTACTACTAAAAATGATGCCTTTTACAATCTTGCCATTGTTTTTCTTCATAAGGTGTTTGAGCATTCTTAAGAAACTGTCGCGTTCCTTGGACTCCTTTCGTGGTGTAAAGTTGCAAAATATTCCAATGCTCAAGTGAAATTGTCAATATTAAAACCCTTCACATCTAATTCACTCCTTTGTGTAGCCTCAAATTGCTTTATTCGCTACAAACCACTTATCTGTTGTTGATTCCATATTGTTCCTCACACATAAAACCCTTTGAAGAGTTTTATCCACCCTAAATGCATCCCAATCGAGCCTTTTTGAGACATGCAGCCACACTGCCAATAAACTTGAACAATATTGGCATGTGAAAATGATTTTCCTTTTAAGTATCATATTGTTTCTCAAACGGCCTAGCAAATTTAAACAGTGCTTGTGACCTTATCCCACTACAACTCAAATTGCTGCCTTCTTCTAATCTATTTATCCTCAAATCAATAGTCACTTCAAGATGCAAAGTTGTCTCTGAAGAATTTATACATGCCATGAATTTTTCAAGCTTTTAGTTCATCCTTGTTGGCACTCTAACCAGTTACACTATGTTTGAAGGTAGCCTATTAGTAGATACAACATGTCTAATTTTATAAGATATGTCACCTCAGTATCAAATTCAAAAAGTTTGAAAAGGAAGTTACAAGAACTTGTCTTATTACAGAGCTTATTCTGATGTACACCCAACATCTGAATCAATGGTTTTGAATCATGACCTTCTCAACCAACAAAGTCCCTAATGCTTAATGTAAAACTCTATTATCTAATTCAAACTATCATGGGCCAAAGCCCATCTTAGCCTTGAATTGTCTCAGATTTGGAAACAAAAACAATGGAATCAGTCTTTGTGCCCTTTATATTGGCCTTATTTGTATTCTTGTAGGCACTTAAAAATTCATGAACAACTGCCCTCTTGACTTGATCTAGGAGGATCTAGAAGAACTAAAAAATTCACAGTCTTAGAATCCAATGGAACCATTGCCATGTCGAAGTTCTAAAAAAACTAGACCCAATGCAACTTGAATGGGAAAAAAAGGAGCTCATATGCCAAAGTTATGGTTAGTCAAAGTTGGGGTCAAACTTGGTATTGGGGCCAGTCAGAAAGGTGAAAAATTGATTATTCCAAAAATGGTCAAAGGTGGCATCACGTTGAAGATCTCATCACCATGGTTACAATGACACTTGTTTCATCGAAAACGAAGCTCGTACGACGAAGATATGGCCAGTCAAAGTTGAAGGTTGACTGGATGCTGACGTGGTAGTTGACTGGATGCTAACGTGGCAAGTGTAGGTGATGTGGAAAAAATGTGTATCCCCCTCACTAAATTCACATACCACCACTACACCATGCTTTATTTTTGAGAAATAAAGTGGTGGAGGTTTATTTTACTTTACAAAATCCATTTTATGGGATTCCAAGCAGATTTTGTGGGATCCCAAGTAGATTTTGTGGGATTTAAAGGCAATGGATTAAAACCAAATCTCCTAAAAATTAAAAAATTAAACCCTTTAAAACAATAATGAATAATCTTGAATCTCCTAAGTTTAAAGAATTTTACCCCCAAATAAAAGTAGAAAATCCAAAATTAAAATACTAACCCCTATAAATAAGGGCCTAATCCTTTAGAATATTAAAGCCTGTTTACATAATATAATTAAAGGGCTTAGATTATATTTTAAATGATTTATGAGATTTTCCTATTCTAAATGGGGGATTTTTCAAAGATATGTAAAGGTTTCAAAAGGATTATTTTGTAAGGCTCAAATTATAAGAGCTGTTAAACTTAAAGGGGTTAGAATTTTAATGATATTTTAAGGGGGGATTTTGAAGATTTTTGTTGTAAATGGGAGATTATAAAATCATATGGTTTTAAACCATACTAGGCAAAATTATATGTATAAAAAGGGGATTTTTGGCTTTGTAAGGGGAATGGAAATTAGGAATTAATTATTTTGAGAGTAAATTAGGCAAAGTAATTCTTTTGGAGATTGATGTAAGCACAAAGACTTAGTATTTTGTATTCCTTGGAGTAAAGGAGAATGAAAAAGAGTCTTAGGTGTTGAGAGAGACCGTAAGAGGAATTATAATGCAGGTTTGAAGCTTGGATGATGTAAAAATGCATTTAAAAGCTTGGTGTCATTAATAAAGCAGTCCAACATTGAGAAGTGGACCCAAAGACATAGCTCATGTTGAGTGAATTTCGTTATCAAGCTCGTGATCTCTCTTCTTCTTTTCTATCTTATAATTCTCTTTCATTCCTTTCAGTATTTGATTCCTTTTGAATTCTAATTATGACATTTAAGTAATTAGTTAAAACTTCATTAAATTATTAAGTGAACTCAATTTTTGTAATTTCAAAGGTTAAAAATGCATAACCATGCAATTATGTTTGTGATCAGGGATAAATTTGTAATTAGAAGTAAAGTGCAAATTATTTGTAACCCTTTAATTACAGACCAAGTTTGGTATCAGAGTAGTTTAACAAGAAAAATTGCAAGTGGTGGATGTTAACTAGGTTGAAATTAAAGTGAGGAGAAGGTGCACTTGAGGAGATTAATCTAGAGATTAGATCAAGGTGAGTTACTCAAAGACAAGCCATGGAGCAACTGAAAGAAGGAAAACCTTTTAGTCCTGAACTCTTTGAGAATGAAGAACTTTTTCACAAAGTGTTCCTGGCTATGAAGATGATGTTGGAAGAATTGTACAAAGACCATTAGAATAAAAAGGAGACAAAATATAGAAAGAAGAAGGATGAAGGTGAATCCTCTTTGAAAGATGACAAAGGAAAAGGAGTAGGAGGTGGTAGTGACGCTCCTGAACCTCCATCCTCGTCTTCTTCATCTTCTTTTCCTACTTCTTCCCCCAAGAAGAAGCAACCTATACAGTCTGAATCAAATTCACCAGGTTGTTAAAACTTGATGTTAATTTTGATTTGCCAACCTATAATGGAGAATTGGATATAGAGAAACTTGACAATTGGATAAAACAAGTTGAAGTTTATTGCAGGGTACAAAAGTTCACTGATGATGCTTTAAAGATCCAATTAGCCACTCTTTTCCTGGGAGGTACAACTCTAATTTGGTGGGAGAGAAAAAATCAAGATCTCATCCCGATATGGTAAAATCATTTCTTCTTGGTTTGAGTTTACAACTACACTTAAGAAAAAAATTTATCCATGAGGTCACATGCAAAAAGTAGTAATGAATTGGAAATCATTAAGGTAAGAGAAAGGACAAAGTGTACATGAATATACACAAGAGTTTAGGAAAAAATCTTTAATTTTGGGCATTCCTTTATACACGCAAGAAACTTTGTTGAATTATATAGGTGGATTACATGAAAAATTGAGACATACAATACTTATGTTCAATCCAACTAACTTTAATAAAGTTAGTGTGTAATCCATTCATCTTCAAACAGGCACAAAAAATAGCCATGACAGTTTCTTAATGGAATCCAGTAAGAAAAAAGGGAAGAAGAAAGGGAGGAAGGAAATGCAGTGGGCAACTTCCGTGAAGAAAGAGAAGGAAAATCCTTATTGCTCATACTACAAAAAGAAAGGGTATGAAGATGCAAAGTGTTGGAAATTCCATCCTATTCAAAAACCAAATAGGTTCAAAGATCGAAAGGGTAAGCAAAAGATAACAACTATCATGCAAGACCTCAGATCAGATTCTGATGATGAAACCAAGATAATAGTTATGGGTATAAAAGGTATCGTTCCTGTTGCTAGTACTAGTTCCCATGCTTCTTCTATAAAGAATAATGAGATCCTTGTTGAAATTAAAAGGAATGAATTATTTCATATAAGGACTATTGCAAAACAAAGTAAAATTGATACACTCATAGATAGTGGATCACAAGTAAATTTAATCCATGAACAAGTTGTTAAGCAATTGGGATTAAAAATAATACCTCATCCTAAACCATATTCATTGGGTTGGGTGCATGATAATGCTCGGTTACATGTGTCAACTTGGAAATGTAAACTCCGATTTGCAATCACATCCAAGTTTGTAGATGAGGTAGAGTTAGATGTAATTTTGCATGACATCTGTGGGATGGTTTTGGGAAGTCCTTACTTGTATGACACAAAGGCCATTTTCTACAGGGAACATAGCAGGTATCATTTGTTTAAGGATGTAATTGAATTCATTGTGAAAAATCATTGCATGAAGAGTGATAAATCTTTTGTAAACATAGGGCATTTGAAAATGGTTGTAAATGCAAGCAAGACATTAACCCTCATGTCTATAACAACTAGTGATATTAAGCATGAAAATGAAATGATTTCTAATCATGATAAGGTGTCACAGATAGTATAGTGTGAAGATCAGTTGCAATCATATTTAAGCCTTCAACCTCAGGTGGTAAAAGGGGGTTTGAATGACTCATTTTCTAATGATGTTCTTGTTTAGGAGATTCAACAAGTTGATACTTTTTCCTTCACATCAATATATTCAATATTGTTGCTTTCCATTCTACTAGTTAATTCTATGTGGATAGTGGATGTGATAATGAGTATTGATGAGTATTTAGTTGATTGTATTATCTATGCTATCTCATTCTTCATCTTGTTTGTGATGAGTTAGATGATCAAAATTCTATAGGGTGGACAGATGATATTGGGCAAGTGAGGGGACAATTCCCTCACTTAATCTCTATGTAAAAATAGACTTTTGGTGGTCTAAAAGCTTTTCAATTGGGAGGAATGATCTAAGAGGATCTAGAAGACCTCAAAAATTAAAATTATTAGAATCCAACAAAAGCATCGCCATGTCAAAGTGCTTGGAAAAATGGACCCAACACAACTTGAATGGGAAAAAAAGGAGCTCGTATCCCAAAGTTATGGTTAGTCAAAGTTGGGGTCAAACCTGATACAAGGGCTAGTCAGAAAGGTGAAAATTTTGATTGTTCCCAAAAAATGTCAAAGGTGGTATCACATCGAAGAGCTCATCACCATGGTTCCAACACCACTCATTTCATTGAAAATGGAGCTCGTACGGTGAAGATATGGCCAACCAAAGTTGAAGGTTGACTGGATGCTGATGTGGTAGTTGACTGGATGCTAACATGGAAAGTGTAGAAGATGTGGAAAAAATGTGGATCCCCCTCACTAAATTCACATACCACCACTACACCATGCTTTATTTTTGAGAAATAAAGTGATGGAGGTTTATTTTATTTCACAAAATCCATTTTATGGGATTCCAAGCAGATTTTATGGGATCCCAAGTGGATTTTGTGGGATTTAAAGCCAACGGATTAAAACCAAATCTCCTAAAAATTAAAAAATTAAACACTTTAAAGCAATAATGAATAATTTCCCGAATCTCCTAAGTTTAAAGAATTTAACCCCCAAATAAAAGTAGAAAATCCAAAATTAAAATACTTACCCCTATAAATAAGGGCCTAATTCTTTAGAATATTAAAGCATGTTTACATAATATAATTAAAGGGCTTATATAGTATTTTTCATGATTTATGAGATTTTCCTATTTTAAATGGGGCATTTTTCAAAGATATGTAAAGGTTTCAAAAGGATTATTTTGTAAGGCTCAAAATTATAAGAGTTGTTAAACTTAAAGGGGTTAGGATTTTAATGATATTTTAAGGGGGGATTTTGAAGATTTTTGTTGTCAATGGGAGATTGTAAAATCATATGGTTTTAAACCATATTAGGCAAAATTATATGTATAAAAAGGGGATTTTTGGCTTTGTAAGGGGAATGGAAATTAGGAATCAATTATTTTGAGAGGAAATTAGGCAAAGTAATTCTTTTGGAGATTGATGTAAGCACATAGACTTTGTATTTTGTATTCCTTGGAGTAAAAGAGAATGCAGAAGAGTCTTAAGTGTCGAGAGAGACTGTAAGAGGAATTGTAATGCAAGTCTAAAGCTTGGATGATGTAAAAAGGAATTTAAAAGCTTGGTGTCATTAATAAAGTGGTCCAACATTGAGAAGTGAACCTGAAGATGTGGCTCATGTTGAGCGAACTCCTTTATCAAGCTCGTGATCTCTCTTCTTCTTTTCTGTCTTATAATTCTCTTTCATTCCTTTTAGTATTTGATGCCTTTTGAGTTCTAATTATGACATTTAAGTAATTAGTTAGAGTCATTAAATTATTCAGTGAACTCAATTTCTATAATTTCAAAGGTTAAAAATACATAACCACACAATTCTGTTTGCTATCAAGGATAAATCTGTAATTAGGAGTAAAGTGCAAATTATTTGTAACCCTTCAATTACAGAACATGACTAGTAAATTGTCCTCAAGTTGTGTGCCACAAGTCGGGTCCCCTTGTGGGCTTGACTAATTTTTTTTGTTTTGAAATAAGTTTTATCCTTAATTAACTTGAGGCTACTGCTAAATGCTCCTGGTGAGAAAAAATGAAGTGGGTTGTCATTAAAACTTTCTTTCTGGCATTTTTGCACAATGATCAATAATGAATAAGTAACCTCTGGAATTGCCTTGGAAAACAAGTCAAACAGCCTCTTGGAACCATGAAAATGCACAAGAATGTAGAAATTTGACCCAAGAATGAATGCAACAAATAGATCAACAAATTGTTTTTTGAGGTGCAAGATATTCAATGCCAAAGTGGCTCACTCAGGCTTTTTTGCAAAGGAACCTATTTAAAACCAATTAGGGCTCACCAAGTTGCCACTTCAAAAGAAATACCAAATCATCTCCTAGGGAACTACCACTAGACACACTGGGTCATTTGGGTACACTAAGTATGTGTGCAAGAGGGATTTCCTTCAATCCACATTCATCAAAAGTTATTGAGGGTCAAAATTGACCACCTTGAAACATTCTAAAAATGTATATGCAAAAAGTGAACAAACTGCATTTGCTTTTGACTAGGGAAAAATATCAAATCTAACCATGAGATTCTAAAACTGGACCAGGGAGCATATGAATGTGGGGGGAATGTAGGGAAATAATCCATTCATCATGAAAATCATCTAGCTATGAAGTATCAACTTGAATAGGAGGCCACTTTGCAGGACAAAGAGTTTGCAAACAATATAACAGTTCTAGAACCCTCCAACTTTTCTTTTTAAAACCTTGTCAAAAATCATCATGGGAAGTTGAAAACTAACATGCATGTTCACATATGTCAATTGAATATGCTCACCAAAAGGGGTTTGGCATGAAAGCCAGCTGGCTCTGAATTATGACCCTCCAAAGTAGGTCACTTGGGCAGATTTTTCAGGGGCACTTTTGTGTGTGCAAAGCAAAATTTTCAACATGGGCATTTCAAATTTGCAAAATTCTAAGGTGTCACCAATCCCAATGAAGGAAATGTCCCTCCCATACCATCTAGTTGAGGGGTTATTTGTTGTTGTAATTTAATGGACAAATAGTATACTTTAGCCAATGAATCAATGTCTTCCTTAGGGTAAGTTATCTGCAAGAGTAAACCAGTTAAGGGATCTATAGCTTTGAGATACACTTGAATTGCAATGTTCTTACCAACTACATTGGGTGGATATAATCGCCTGTACATCCTTTAGAACTGGGTGTTGAATAAAGTCAAGGGTTCATGGGGTTCCTTCCTAATTGTGGTGAACTAGTGGTATAAGATGGAAAGGTCTACATAGACCCAAAACAGGTTAATAAACACATTCTCCAAATCTGTCTAGCTATTGATCCAATGGGTAGGTTGAGGTATCGATTATAAGTCATATCCCCCAGTAAATAAGGAAACAATTTGTAAGCCACATTGTGGTGTGTTATCTGAGCCCTAATGCATGAATCTTTGAATGCTTGAATACGTTATTTTGTGCTTTGGGATTCCCCGTGGGTGTACCTAGGATAAAATTGTTATGTGTTTTTAGGCATTTCATGGATTCCACTGAGAATGGTCCCTAGTGGTGAGGGATTCTTGGGAAGAATGCCATTGGCAGAGGTGGGTTAGGTGGCTATAGTTGTGGTATAAGCGAAAATCCTAGTGGGGTTACTAATGGTGTTAATGGTGGTGGGATTGGAGTTCTACGTGTTCTAGGTCGAGTAAGAAATTGGAGTTCTAAAAATGGCTCTTTTTTGGGAGTAGATCTTATAACTCACTCAAACCTATCTGGTGAAAATGACCCAATTTTCTCTAGTTTTTTCCTTTGGGACCTCCTTCTAGCGCCAGTTCTGTTGATGGTCAAATTGACACAACAAACATTAAGCAAAATATTTCTACCCTACTTCTCCTAAAAATGATAACTAATAATAAAATCACCTATCTTCCAAGGTCTCTATAGTTGGTTCACAACTGCACTACATCACTCAGTGGCCAACATGACTATAATATTCAAGGGGCCTTTGCTAGTTTAAAAGGTAAAAACTATTATTTTAAACATTCCAACAATAGATTTTTCTAAAGAAATAGAAAAGATACTTCACAGGTTTCATAACAGAAAAAGTAAATACATATAGTTCTAATATTCAGACATGCAATTCTATAATAAACTTCTTAAAATGTCAATACCAATGAATGAAATAACTTATAATCATTTTATGCAATTATATCCATCCACAGTGTAGATATAATAAGCATACTTACAAATTATGTTTACTATAATTAATTAAAGACATTTAATTAACTCATCACAAATTCTATAGATCAACAAACAAATGAGAAATACCATTCACAGATAACACAATCAATAGTTTTAAGTCTGACTTCTTCTATTGATTTTCATCAACTAAGTTGCATTTGCATCCAACAAAATTCACTGGCACACGATCTTTCATGTATCCACTAAACTTAAGAAATTGATGTAAAGACTAACTAACTGCATAATTTTTTTTTAAATATCTAACTTAAGGCTGTAAATCAGACTTCAATTTTCCAACATTTACAATGAGGAGAATTCTCTAACTTATAGAAAAAAAAACATTGAAATCTCCTTCAAAAATCATGATCCACAAAAATAGGGCGTCCAAACTTTAGATCCATAATTGTAGGAGGCGTCCCAAATCAACTAGCGTCTTTAGTTGATCAAAATTGTAAGTGTGGGAAGTGGTGGTTCTGCCTTGGTCCATCGAATATGATTTGCAACTAACTGTTGTGTCCTCCCTATAAAATAGGGTGCTTGGAAAGGTTGACCTACGTTGACCTTATTCTATTTCAAAATCAAAATATTCCCTCCTTTTACTTGGTAGGTTCCATCGGAAACCCATTTTAATCATCAATACTATTAAAAATCTATTCCAAGACCTCTTCATTAGGTTCATCAATCCATTCTACCTTAAATCTTGATTGCTCAAATTCCCCTACAAGTACGACAATAGTTTCTCATAGCTGGCTAACATCCTTGGTAGCCTACCAAATTTCAAATTTGATTGACATTAATTTGTAGACACTGAAATTTGGTCTAAGCACGCGACTTCAATTTCTTCATAATTCGTATTATCATGGTCGTGATTAAATAATGTTGATTATTTAATTACTTTCTAAAGTCCTTTCTCATCTCTTAATTAAATAAATTTTAATTATTTAATTAATTAATTCTAACATTTATTCTTCTATTAATTAAATAAACTTAATTATTTAATTAATTCATATTGTCTTTATTCAAATCTTGATTAATTAAATATAAATGTTCTTTATTTAATTATGTCACTAATTAACTTTATCCTCCTTAAATTAAATAAATTCTTATTTAATTTATCTTTATCATATTTTCAACTATAATTAAATAAATACTTTAATTATTCATTAAACCTTTCCTCGGTCAATTAAATAAATCTTATTTATTTAATTTAATCCTTAAATATTGAATGTTGAATTAAATAATCATTTAATTCATAAAAGTCTATTTTGGACATATTCCTCTATATTTAGATAATTGTTTAAGTTATCTGACTATTCATTTCCACTTGACTCAAGATCTTTTTAAATCGGTCAGTTATCTCCTAATTTAATGTCTGATTGTCTTTCACAAGTAAACTCTATCATAACCAGTCAATTATCTAGTTTAATTCTTATGCATGTAGACATTTATTAATTAAATATCTTTATTTAATTGATTAATTTTATGCGTGTGTTCGAATAGATTATGTCCATTATTCTATCTTTATCTTTGTCATGCAAACATTATTCTTCTACTTTCAAATACTCTCAACCTGAGATTAAATCATTATTTAATCTTTATCTCTATTCTTAGGTTTTATCACTCATGTCAGTACTAATAGTTATCATAATGCATTTCAAATCCTTTAATCTGGATCGTTCGTTTATCTTTTAATCTTGGCCTGTCATTCGAATGATTAATTTTCTATAAATTGATCTGTCTTTCATCATTTTACTCCTCCCAAAATTTTATGACTTTTGGAGCACTTGTTTAATCTTTGATATTTTGCTATAATCACATCTATCAAGGCTATACTTGCACACATACTGAAAATTTGAGGGCAAGAATACCAACACGGTGAAATGGAGGACAACAAAGGTTATCCATGGAGTTGCATCGATCTTTGGTGAGATTGTTTTATGTTTTAGCTATTTCCTTTGTTCTTTGTTCTTTAAATTTAGATTGCATTAGAGTTTATAGGCTTTGTGTTTGCTTTTAATCTTTCCTATTTTCATGATGTTACATAATTTATCCAAGAGAGTTTCCTCTAGAGCATCTCCTTCTCTTAACAACTTCTCCAATAGTTCAACCCAATCATCTTTTATTTCCTGCAATGAATTTAGCCTGTGACTTGGTTGTACAGTCTTAGTAGTAACATTTGCAACAATATCCTCAAAAAATCCCGTGTGTTCACATATATCTTGTTGAGCTTTGAGGAGAATTATTCTATGCTTAATGAAGATTTCAGATCTGAAGGTAAGTATATTAATTGACTTCTTGATATATTCTAGATCCTCACCACCCAAGATCCCTGATTCAATCAGTATTTCCCTAGGCATTTTATCTATGGTTTTTAGCCTTCTCAAGAACACTCTGTACTTTTCCTCTTCCTCCCATAGCTTTTGTGCATACTCCTCTATCCATTTGGAAAGTTTGCATGCCTTCTCATAATGTTTATAACCTTCCTTGAGGAGTTCTTCTACCTCTTCCTTAAGAACATCGAACCAATTATCAAATAATCGAGCTTTCCTTTTCATGCCATTCAATTCATCCACCTCTTTTCAACTCATTAACTATTGGAAAATGTGCCTCAATCTCACAGGTTGAAACCTTTGAGAAAGCATGGTCGCTGTGACATTCATGTTATTTGGTCGGCTAGTAGTCTAGTAACCTTGCGTTTTGCTCATGTCACTGAGACTTTGCTTCTATCTTGCCAATTGATGATGTCGCTGTGACTTGTGGCCTTCGCTGTAACCTTCTACCAAGTGGAGACCTCTGGCTGACGGTTTGGTCTAGCAGATGTCGGGGAGACTCATGGTGACTGGATCATCGGGGTAACTCATATGTGTCAAAATGATGTCTCGGTGACAATAGGAAGTCTTGTCGATATCGGCATGACCTTTGGTCTATCTGGCCAATGTGGAAATCAACATGACTTGCTCCTATCAGCATGTAGTCTTGGTGACTGGGAGATGTCTTGGCGAATGGAGTCATCGGAGTAACGAAAGAGTTCGATAAGAACTCTTGGCGATGGGCGTTTGTCTCTCCGACAGTGTGAGATGTGTTCAACATGTGACTCCTGGTGAAAGGTGGGCCCGGGATAACCTAAAGACTTCAGCGTGAAGTCTTGGCGACAGGTGTTGGTCTCGCCGATAGTAAAAAGGTCCTCGGCATGACATGTGATGCTCGGTGTAGGGTCTTGGCGAAGACTAATGTCTTGCCGACTGTCGGTGTAACCTTAAGTATCTCGGTGTGACCTCTTGGCGAGTGGTATGTCTGGCCGATAGGAGACTTTGGTGTAACACATGTGTTTCGGTATGTTGTCTTACCGAATGTGGAAAGTCTCGCTAATGGGGTTGCTGAGGTCGGTACGACTTGAAGACTTCGAAGTAACGCTTCAGCTAAAGTGATATGTCCTGCCAATTGGGATGTTTCGGTATAACATGAAGAGTTCATTATGAAGTCTTGGCGAGGAGCGATTGTCTTGCCGATGGGATCTTGATGTCCGTATGACCTCTCAGCGAAAGATGGTTGTCTTGCCGACTATTGCTCACATCGATGACTTTGGAACATCGGTATGATGTCTCATCGAATGGTGATTGTCTCACTGATCAGAATACTGATGTTAATGTAACTTGTGAACTTCGGAGTGATGTCTTGGTGACACGGCGAAGTCTGAGTGCTAGCTTTCTGGACTCGGTGTAACGTCTTGCCGATAGTGAAAACTCTTGGCGATAAAGATGATATGGGCTCTGTGGCATCGGGGAGACATAATTAGTGTCTCACCGACATGCGACACAAGTTGATCGATGTTTGACTGAGTGAAGTCTGTCCTACGTGGCACGACTTGGACCAATCAGAGAGAAAAATGTGAACCGTTTGCTGTGAGACTGTTGCAACCATTTCTGTGTGGAAGGGAAAAATCTACATGAGGAAATGGAAACATCTTCGATGATAAGGATGCTGGGCTGGATGATTCATCAGTTCTGATCTGATAGTTGGAAAAGAACATTTTCTTAGAGCCTCTTGAGAACGAATGTATATACGTATGTATTGGACATTCTAAAAAGGGGGTGTTGATAAGCCAAGGAGCTGAAGAGAGTCGAGAGCTAGAGAGATAGCGATAGAGAGGACTGAGTGGCTGGCCAAAAGGCCGAAGCCATGAGGTCAAAGCAGAAGAGAGAAGAAAGTTTTGTTGCTGGAATCTCTCCTGACCATGAATGCCATGGTTGATCTCTCATGTTGAGTTTGCTACCAGTTGTTTCCAGAATGAACAAGATGAATCTCTGAAGAGGCTATGAGCCTGAATTTGCATTGTAACCATTCTGTTGCTGAATAATACAATGGCTCGATCTTTGGAGTGTGGGGTTTTTTATCGGAAAGGATTTTCCCCGAGTAAATCTTTGTGTTGTGATTTCTGTCTTGTCTTTCATTTGTGTTGATTCTATTTCTAGAATCTGTCATTACTTGTTGTTGAATTTACATGTGTTTCTCTCAGAAGGATCAATGTGGGAAATGAACTGTGTCTGTTTCCGCTTTAGGACATAGTTGTATGTGTCTTTGAGGCAACCTAATCGAAATTAAAGTTACCAAAGGAACTATTGTTTGGAGTTTTCATAAGATGCGCTCCCTACATTTCCTTACATTAACACAAGTACCTCCAATGATGTTGGTTGCTCTAAGGTTGGTTTGGTGAACTCATTCATAAATATTTTCATATATCTTACTTTAGCTTTCAAATCATCTTTTGCCTGTTTATCCTTTACCATCCTTTATTTCATTGAATGACACAATGTTGATGAGAGTCATCTATTGATTTTTGATTTGCTTCCCAAAATTAACTGTGCTTAATTGGTAGTTGGAAGCCTACAACTCTCTATCATCCTTATCAGCTATTGGGGTTGCAATATCTGCAACCAAATCCCCATCATCTGTTAGCCTCGTGGAATGTATTACTCTTGGCTTCTTTTTGGGTTTTACCTTATCCACTTCTTTGATAATTTCATCCTAGCTCACTAGTTGAGCCTCAACCTGCTATCTCTTCTTTGGATTCAACCTCAACCATGTTGGATTTCTTGGTGGGGCTATCAATTATTGATCACTTTGGGTTGTTTTCTTTGAATTTTGTGGAGGTGAAAATTTTGTTTTGATTTCCTGTGAAGATGAAGCCTTTTGTTGTTCAAGCCTTTCTTTATCAGCTTTCTCTTTCTCTCCTTTCTCATTTTTAGCTTCAATTTCTACAATCTTCTTTAGCTCCATCTTCATTTTGTCAGCTTCCTCTTCATCTCTTTTCTTGTTCTCTTCTTCTTTCAATTTAGCTTCTTCTTCTTCCCTAGCCATGTCCTCAACATCTTTCTTTTTGGAACTTTCCATTATTTCCTATTGCTCCTCCTTGGTTAAGATATTTTCCATCTCTACTTCCTCCTAGAGGTTTCCTTCTCACAAATCTACATCTTCCTCCTCCAAGTCTTCTTCATCTTCTTGCTTCTCTTCCTCTCGGAGAGGAGTCTCCTTAGAATATGACGAGGGAGGAGATTCTATAACTATTATAATAGGGACCTCTTTCCCTTCTTTAGTTGTTGTTTCAATTGTTGAAGGCATAGTAGAAGAAGCTTTCTCAGTTTCCATTTCCTCATTTTGTAAAGGAGTAGTAGAAGGACATTCTTGAAGAGTTTCCACTTCAGGATACACAGTGGAAATGGGTTCAACACTGAAACTTGAGATTACTCTGACAACAACAACTTGGTAGGTAACTTTAGCCTTTTGGAAATATTTTATAACATTTTCCATTATAACCTCTTCTTCTCCTACTTGTGGAGTCTACTTCAAAATCCTCTTATATTTCTTTGGTTCATCAGTCGAAGATGATTCAACCTGTGAATCCTTCCTCTTTCTTGTAGTTCTGCCTTGAGGCCAGTTGATGCGTATGCCAATCCATTTTAATCTCCTATCAATAACTACTTGAGAAACCTTATTTATATCAAATTATTCTTTCTCCATCTAGTTGATGGGATCCAAAACACGTTGCAATTTCATCTACCTCATATTAAGGATCAAGGGTGATGCCATCATCCTATGTCCCTTCGGGTGTATCCTCCTTAATGTTGAAGTCTCTCATCTGAGGGATAGTCAACCTTTCATATCCCCTTTTCCTTACATCAAATTGATCTTGAAGATCAGACCAAAATTCCTCAAGGTGATGCTCCTAATAAGGGAACAAATATGCATACAAACCATTAATCTTCCCCTTTGGGTCAAAATTATTTCTTTCCTCATAAAACTTCATATTGCAAGCTTGGAACTCTTCTATTGTTTTTTTGGTTGTCACTGCTGATGAACATGAGTAAAAAGCTAACTCTAGAGGGAATGTGTGACAACTTACCTTGTGCTTGCTTGCAAAATTTGCATTTACCTCTACTGCCTGATGGGAGAATCCCATTAAAATCATTTTATCACTGCAACGCCTTGGAAACTTGAGTGGAGCTTTGTCAAAACTAAACAACCCGATGTAAGTAGTCTTGGGGTGTTGTGGAAACCAATTCAACCTCATTCTCCAATAAAGGCGATGACTTCCTTAGTTAACCTGAAACCAATATCTCTCGTCAATTGATTGATAACAACATACAAGAAGGCATTGTTAACTCTTTTGAAATGCTTCTTCACCTTCTTGAGCTTCAATGCATCATAATATTTCTATACTCTATTCTCACTAGCTACTTCCCTAAGGACCCCTACTATGTTCAGGTTTTGGAAGTTCCCAATTCTAGCAACACAATAGATGACATAAGAACTCATATAAAATACCTTGGTGTCCTTCACCTTGGTGATCTGATCATGGATGGTATTAGATACCATCTACCCCCAGTCTGAGTATTGTTTCCCATCAAGACTAATTTGAATAAAAGAGAACATCCAGGTTTTAAATGCATGTGGATCTTCCTTCCCAAATGCCCTTGATAATAGTGTGTTTCCAAAGAGAGTTTAGACCTCTTAAGCATGGTGTGCAGTTTGTTTATTGACTTTTTCTTTGTTTTCAACCACCTCTTATTTATATACCTCTTGTTGACATCCACATCGGCTTCATACTACTACAATGCCTCAACTTCTGTCATGATTTTGAGGTTGGGATGGGGAGGTAGGTCAAAAAGTAACCTTATCATTCTCGATGTTAGATCAATAATTTTAGTCCTCCAAGGCTCAATACATTTCCTTTGTACTGGGTTATATGCATGTGCAACAACTAATATGATGTCAGGACATTACACAACTATGGGAAATGAAGCCACATGTGCTAATCCAGAATTAGAAATTTTCTTAGCCCTCAAACTGTCATCTTCCATGAAAACATCTTTGACAAATTGCTCAAGGTCAACATGGTCAACCAATGTATTAGTTATTCTCATTACCTTTGACCCAAAATTTGATATCATAAGAGCACCCTAAAACTTGTACTTCATGGTAACTGGGATTTGTTTTGGCTTCCATTTCTTGGCCTTCTATTCTTTTGGTACCTCCTCGACACTAGTATCTCCCTCTAAATTAGACATTTAATAGAGCTACAACCATGACATTCATTAGGCAGAAAGGAGTATTGCAAAGAGTTAGGCATTAAATGCATCCCATATTAAAACCCTATAATCTAAAATCTAAGCTCTCATTTAGATGATATCCCTGTTGCTTTCAGGTGTCGAGTTGGAGATAGAACATAAAAAATATGAACATTACTATTAAACCCATTAAAAAACTGTTGGAC
This sequence comes from Sequoia sempervirens, assembly GCA_007258455.2. Lineage (NCBI taxonomy): Eukaryota > Viridiplantae > Streptophyta > Pinopsida > Cupressales > Cupressaceae > Sequoia > Sequoia sempervirens. Next base: position 127,525,666 of record VDFB02000007.1, on the reverse strand, counting down.
ATTAGAATGGGGGTGGAATGGAGCACGTAAACCTTGAGAAAGGTCTATCAAAAGTCAGGATCAGGATGAAACTAGGCATTGGAACCTTCCTAAAGGGAATAGGTTTAGGTTTCTCTCTGAGGTCTGATCCTGACCAAAAGCAAGAAAATTAGAATAAGATTGGAATCTGGAACTAGAATTTAGTTTGGTTTAAAGATTTGGGTTTTTTTCGAGGTCTAATCTTGTAAGTTGTGTAGAAGTCAGAATCAAAATGACACTTGGGATATAGACTACCCAAATTTGAAAGGTCTAGGTTCCCTTCTGACATTCGATCCCAACCAAAAGGAAAAAATCGAAGTCGGAATGAAACTTGAGTCAAGAACCTATCTTTGTGCAAGGTCATGGTTTCATTCCAAGTTTTGATCTCAAAACAAGGGAAAAAGTCAAAATCAGATCGACACTTGGAATAAGAACCATACGTAGGGTGCAATATTAGGGTTCTGTTCCAAAACCTGATCCCACAACATGTGTGGTGGCCAGATTCAAAATATTATCAAGCATGTAGGTGATGAGGTAAATTTTCAACATGTTTACCAAACCTTCGAGAATTAGGATCAGGATTGACTCAAACACTAGAATCCTCCTAAAGGATGATCCTAGACTTATTCAATTTAGTTGTTTTGGGGATTGGACGTGTGGGAGAACTAAGGGTTTAGACTCAAAACTTACAAAGGTCAACGTGATTAGGATTTTCAAAATTTTGAAAGGGGTTGACCCAACGATACAAAAAATCTAGACAAGCTAGGGCACAACGGGAACGAAGAAACCCACACATAAAAAAAGAGACAAAAAATAAATAAAAACACCCACACACGAGAATGGGAGGAAACATGAATAATAAAGAAATGAAGGAGGAAAACAAACCAAACAAATGAAAAAAAGAAAGAGATATAAACACACAACAAAACAAACAAGCAAAACAAACAAAATGAACACACAAACATAAAAATGAAACAAGCAAAGCAAGAAAGAGACAACCCTACCTCAAAGGAAACACAATGACAAGACTAGCAATGCAGAATCAAACAACTAAAAACCTTGAACCTTAAATCCCGAACCCTATTAACTACCCTGTTCTGGCTCTTACTCGTGAAAATGAAAAGCAATGATGAGTCAAAACGTAGAGGCAATCCGAATATATATGAGTCTCACACATGTGAAGTGACCTATCATTAATGCAAGTAGTTTGAGCATTGAGATCAGGATTAAACCTGACAAGTGAACCAATGCTGAAATCCTAAAGGAAAGGTGGGAATTGGAGTCAGGAATGAGCTCGACACAAGAACCCTCAAAAGTGTAAAGTTCCAACTTCATTTTGAAACTCGAGCCTGATAGGCGAAAGTACAAACAAACACGGAAATAAAGAATGAGTCAAAACCAAGACCAAGAACCTTTCAAAGGTGCAAGGTTCTGGGTCCAGTTTGATATCCAATTCTAAAAAAACAAAAGGAAAATAAGCAAGTGAAGATCGAAGTCAGATGAAACAAGGAAGGTGAACCTTCAAAAGGAGCAAAGTTCAAGTTCCTTTTCAAAACCCTAATCCAATCGACAAAAAAAAAGTAAAGGGAAAAACCGTTGGGATCAAATTCAAAATAAAAACTAGAAGTTGAACCCTTCAAAGGTGTGAAGTGCTAGTTCCAGTCCGAAACCCAAATCTGACAAAACAAAATAAAACAAGGCCTGGGAAAAATTGACAACTCCCAAAGCAAGAATAAAAATACAAAGGGAAAAGAGCAACGAGGGGGCCCCATTTTGATCAAAAAGAAAATGGGGTGGTTATGCAAGGCATAATAGGTCCATGATTGGAAGTTTATTGTATATGATTGCATCTTGACCAGACATAATGCAGGTAGTTGGAATGGTAGCTAGATTTTAGGTAGCATCAAAGGAAACTCATGTTAAAGGAGTAAAGATAATATTAAGATATCTGAAGGCTATAATGAATTTTGGCTTGTGGTACCCTAAGATTGAAAGTTTCACTCTAATTGCATACACATATGTAGATTGGGTAGGAAGAATAGATGGCCGGAAGAGTACAAGCAATGGAAATTTATTTTTTTACAACTATCTTACATGTCATGGTTGAGCAAGAAACATGATTAAGTTTTCTTATCTACAATAGAAGAAGAATACATCGAGGTAGCTTCATGTTGCACTCAGGCACTATGGATGAAGTATAAATTGAAGGAGATGAAGATTGAATTTATGAACCTATTTGTATTTTGTGAGATAATACCAATGCCATAAAAATATCAAAGAATCTAGTAATGCATTCAAGGAAAAAACATATTGCAATCAAACTTATCACTTCCTAAGGGAGAAGGTTGTAGAAAAGGGGGTAAAGTTGGAGCATGTTGAAACTAAGGAGCAAGTGGTAGATATTTTCATAAAACCCCTTAGGAGATTTTTGAGTTTCTCTAAAAAAAATATGGGAGTTGTTGCTCCCCCTCTTAAATCAAGAGGAACTATAGGTTGAGGAGGAAAATGATCTCCCTGCTGCAAGAAGGCTTGGTGGTCTTGTGGAATGTTTTAAGAAGCAATGTAGTATGGACTTAGGGGGAGTCTATGGGTGAAACAAGTTTCCAGATTGTGTAGAGTAACTATAAATGCAAAGGGGGAGTGTATACCTTTGTCATTGATGTCAAAGGGGGAGAAGTGGAAATCAAAATGCTATATCCTCTAAGGGGGAGAATTAGAACTCAAAGCAGATTTCTCTTCATGTGTGGCAAGTTTTTTTCTATTTTCCATCAATGACAAAGGGGGAAATTATTGAAAAAAGGTTGTCATTGATGTCAAAGGAGATATGGTCAGAGGTGGTATTATCTTTTCAAGAGATTCGTGAGAATGAAATGAAGTTGTACTATCATACCTATCTATGTTGGTAATTGTACTAGTGTCATATCATTTTGAGTTTTAGAAGTATATATTGCTAGCTATATTATATCTACACAATGTTAGAGGTGATCCAAAAGACTATACCAAAATTTTTTAGGGTAGAGAGATTTCTCTAGAAATAAAATTATGTTCAGGAGTGTTTGGCTCTATGATTTGAATGGAGTACATCTATACATATTCTATCATATTATAGATTATTTAGAGGATATGTTCAGTATGCAAAAATTTTGAAATGATAGAAGGCTCTTTGTGCTTGTTTGTCAACCAGTTGGTGTTCTTGAACTAGGTGGTAATGGCTAATAATGTACACAACATTTAAAATTAGTGTGCAGTGTTAAGATAGGACTTGGTTAAGGTTCCTATAGATGTACACAACATCATGTTCTTTTGGAAAAAACAAATTTATTTTTGGACCGACCATTAAACGTTTCATGAAATTTGAATTTAGGTACACCTTATATCGTCTTGGTTATTTGTGGACCCCTGGATGACATGGAGTAATATTTTATGTAATTTCTTGTATGTAATAATCTATTATGTGGATGCACAATGTGAAGAATATTTGAAGAAGAAGGTGGTAAGTGGATATATAAGGAGATGATTGTGTGAACATGTTTTTACAGTGCACTAGTATTAGAAGATCTAAAGAAATGTAGTAGATTGTTTGAATTAAGTTTAGACTGTTTGTAATATGTGTAATCAACACTATAAGTCTGCAAGCATTATCTTTGTAATTTTTGTAGGATTGGTTAGACTATTTGTAAGTTGTGTAATCAACACTGAAATTCTACAAGATTTATCATTGAAATTTTTGTAGGACTGGAGTTCTAATCATAGAGTCAGTGCTCAAATCATTGTATTGGGGATTGGTGTCTCATGTAGGTTGGTTCCTATGAATAATTTTGGGGATTGGTGTCTTTGGTAGGTTGGTGCCTACTTCACATTATAAAATTCAATTGTTATATTATTACATTGTGAGGTTAGATTTGGACAATAGATCCAAGCAACTATAAATTCACCATGGTTTCTCCCATCTTGGGTTTCCATGTATATCTGGTGTTCTTTTATTTGGATGTGTGTTCTCATGATAAGTACTTGATTACTATTAGTGAAGATTCAAGTTTCATGTTCAGATATATGTGTTGATGTTAAGATCTTTGAATTCATTTGATCTATTGATTCACCACCCCTCTTGGTAGATTATGTGCCCTTCACCAGTTTCATTTGTTCTCTTAGACTTTAACTTTGTTGTCCCATTTATTATTTTATCCCTTGTCACTCTACTATTTTAAATCCTAATTTTTTGGATCCTACCACTTTGTTTCCCTTTGAGCATACAAAATTTTTATTTTCTCATCTTAATTACATAAATTTAGATAAATTCTTGATCTTGGACCTCCCTTAAAGTAGTCTTTTAAGTGAATCTCAAGTACTCCTATGCTAACCTCCCTTATTCCATTGGTATGTTGCAACCCAACATCCAATTCCCCATACTCTTATATATTATCTTTAAAATATTTTCACTCCTTCCATTTACTTATCTCGCTTCAATGACCAACCCCTAATTTCCATGTGTCAAGTATCTATCTCCACTTAGGGAAAATGGGAAAAATATATTTTCCTAATTAAAATTGACAACTTACCGAATAAATGAATAATGTTCAGGTATGCCCATCTTGGCCCATGCTTGACCTATTCTTATGGATAATATTATATTTTCTAAGTGTGAAGCTTGATGCAACCTAGATTGTTTATTACTATATTAATACTATTAGAAGGCATTTAATCAAGGAATTGATAGATGACTTGGTGGGTTTGAATCCTTGTATGAAATGTATGTAAGAAATGACAACATATTACCCTAAAATAATAAATGGATGACTTGTTAGGAAATATAATTAATATAGTTATGGCTTGAGGAATGGATCTCAATTCACCAAGCTTGAATTTGTATGTTTTAAGGTACCAAAGTAGTATACAAGCATGTGGGCTTTGTCCATGACTGTACAAACTTGAAATGACCTACAAATTTTAATTTTTTTGGGGAAATTTATAAAGTGATGTAGTAATAAGGGTAAATCCCTCAAATTTAATAGATAGAAAATATTAAGTAAAGGATTTATAAGACAATGTGAGGGAGTATAATTAAATCACTTGGTGAAAGAAATAGAGGTAAATTTTCATCCTTTGTGCATGTATATAGTGTGTAATAACTTGTAGTATTAGCTAGAGTCTCCATGATTTGTAAGCTTATAAATCATATTTTGACTACTAATTTTTTTGTAAGAATACTCCATTTTGAACTTAATAAATATTTTTTGTTGATACCTTGGTTTTTACTTGTTTATGTAATAATATGGTTATAGTTTCCTTTATTGTGTTAATTTGAAAACTTGATTGTGATATAATTTATGTTTTCTTTGTCTTGCATAGGTTATATCATGTATTAAGGAAAAATTGATATGGTATAATATTTTAGTCTTATGTCAGTAGATAGTATTTCTATGTGACAATATTTATTCTTATAGATGATAGACTTCCCCTCTTTCTCTTTCCACCTTTCTTCTTCTCTTTTTCCCCATTTCCTCTCCCCCTTTCCCTTTTGTGTTTTATTCCTAATAAGGTTAGAGTAGGATTAGGCTAGTTTTCCCCTTAAATTAAGCTTCCCATTCTCTAATTATTGGTATGAAGACATACCAAACCCCTTGTTATAAGATCTCATTTATTGATGATTTATTCATGCAAAAGATAAGGCATAGTAGTCTTCAAGATTTGGAGAGATTGTACAATATCCTTTCAATAAAGAAATCATTCCCTTTATTCTTGAGTGTTGGATTACATGTTGCCTTGTTACCCAATATTACCATTTTATTGATGGTTATAAGAAAACTATATATTTTTATTTATATTAGAGTTAAATTATCCTTAGTTTAGTTTCAAGAATATTTTACCAACTTTTCATAAGAATCTAATTTATAAATCACATATGAATGCTTTGAAATTTATAGAGGAAGTTGGAATAAAGATGCTAGAAATTTTTGAAATATCCTAAGTTTTTATTCTATTTCTCTTTACACATTCAACTTGTACATGAAATATGGTGGCCAAGTTTATTAATATTGTTGATTCATGTTCTTAGATGATTGAATTATCTTGGAATTTTGATTGAACTACTATTAATTTTGGCACTTGATTAATTTATTTTTGATTGGTCTTCTTCATCTTTTTTTACCAAGACAATCTAGTCTCATTCATTTCTTCTTAAATCCCTCTTAATCTTGTGCAATTAGTTTACATCTAGTTAATTAATGAACAACTTAGATTAAGATTAAATTTATCCTAGATGTTAGTTAATTAATTATATATCTTTGTAGAATTTTTTTGGATAGTAATTTAAACACTATTTGAATAAGGAATCCAATTTAAACATTATTGTCTAGACTTCAAAATTTTTAATTATGAGTTGGCCTAATTTTTAAAAAATCTCATTATACTTAGCTTTATTTTTATTCAATTTTATACTAACTCCTTTATTAAAAATAGTGAATCATTAACCATTAATTTTTCAAAACCTTGGGGAAATTATCATTTCCTTGAACAAGAGAAGGGTTGGTATCTATAAATTTTGTTAGCTATTAGTCCATTCGAAAACACCAAGCAACACCATTCTTGCTTGGAAGTACAAGATTCATATTTTTATTTGTTGCATTATGCTCTTTTCCATTGTCTAAGGTTTCATATTGGATTTTATGATAAATAAAAATTTATTCTAAGGAAAGTTAACTTTTCTTAAGAATAAATCTGTGACTTACTACATTAGAATGAATTGAAAAATTTAAAACTATTTCAATAATCTTTAATACAAATTCTAATTAAAAAATTATGAATTATAATATCAATGTTTAGCTACAATAGACTAGTGAAAACATTTCTCTATAGAAGACATATTACAAACTTATTTCAATATAAACAAGGAGTACTAATTCCAAGGAACATATTGTACCTTTTTCAAAGCTTCTACCTTGGACACCAACATGTTGCAAGATGTCCTCAAATGAAATTGTTGTTTAGCCTAGATGCATTATAAAAACTATGGTTAGGTCTAGAATAAATTGATGAAAATAACATGCTTACAAAATATACATAATAATCAAAATGACATTAGTGATATTGGAATTAGTTATCTAGATATTCAAAATGAAGAAATAAAATGATAAAAGAAGAAATTTGGGTCCATATATCACTAGATAGTTCTTCCTCTTCTAAAATTAACCTTCACACAAGGAAAGTAAAGGAAAATACTTTTAGGGTGGCCATTTGAGGGGCTTTCATTAGTCAATTTTTTGTTTTGGTCTTTTGATCTCCACATTAATCAAGATTTTGATAATACATAGGAAACAAAATTCTAGATGCTTTGAAATGAAAATATGATTGATAATAATATAGCAAATTAACTATGTTAACAATCAAGAAATATTCAAATGAAAGCAAGAAAGATAGTAAAATGAGGAGAAAGGGAACAATAATGCTATAACCAAATCACTTGGAAGTTCCTTCATTTAACCCCTAAGAAAAATGATAGTGCCTTAATCTTATCATTCTTCATAATCTCACAAAGGTGGTGATTAAAAAACCTCAAGAAAATGACATGCACAATGCTAGTATAGTTTCTTGTTTGCACAATAGTAGAGTTTCTTCAAGAGTTGCAAAATCATAATGTGAAAGCACAAAAAAATTAACTTCCTTCTTGGAAAAGAGGCAAGTCATAATACATTTGTTCGACCTAACGACATGTAGGAGCATTACTTTTGAATTGTGAGTGTGGAGGTAACGCTCCATTGACCATTAGAACCATAAATTTTTATGGGATTCTAGTGTGTCACATATACGTCCATGCATTGCTCTCTAGTCCTAGAAGATTCAGGTTTAAAAGGTCAATAATATCAATAAATTGTAAAAAATATTGCACTATAGTAAAGACATGATACAATGTGAAATTGTAAGAATATACAATTTTGGACACTGGATATTTATACATAGAATTTTGACTATTGTTACAAGGATAATAAGAAATTCTTTGTGAAATTTATGAATAGAATTATTCCTCGTTCCCTACATAAATTTCATACATGCGATAATAATGTGTTATTTTCTCTTCTTTTCATAAAAATTAAACAAATGTATAACTAGTTGATGTGTGAACAGAAATATGAGAATGCATAGATGTGGTACCGTGCGAGTGTAGGCCTAGGAACCAAACTATTTTTGCTCACTTTAAATAATTTTGGAAGTCCTCCTACCTTCCAAATACTAAGTATATATTCGTCAAACTTAGGCATCATCGGTTTTCTAATAGAACATTTTGTCAAATTTCTCGATTACCGTCAACCTACTTTATGCCAAATTTGACTTTGTGTCGTTTTTTAAATGACAATAGGGAAAGTGGAAATGCGGTCAATTCGCAGCGTGTTACATAAGTTATTAAAACCAATTTTTTTTTCCGAGACGTTCTACGATATATAGAACGCGATAGAATTGGCGACGACTCCAACCTGTCGTTATCAGTCTGACTGGTTTCTGTAGTTATTACGACTCATGAGAGCGTTTACATTCCTACATCCTCTGCACTTTACTTTAGGTGTACGTAATCATCGTAAGCCCTAACAGAATAATCTGTCAGCCCTAAAACAATCTTTAAATTCACTGGAAGCTTATTCCTCGAACACTCGAAGTATGGGTATTGAAAAAGACAAGGGCGTACTGTGTTTCATACGCAGGAGATAGGACACTGACATTTTGCTCATTTCGGCAAAGGACAGTGTCCTCCTCCTCCGTATGCAATCTTCTCTTCCTTAGCCTAGTTGCTGAAAGCTAGCCATTATTTTTCTCTTTTCCCGGTTGGTAATCAGAGTTTTCATCAATGAGATTTGAAATCTGCAGTAGGAATTAGTGGATGATTTTAGTGTGGTTTTTCAAAGCTTGATGCTCTCAATTAGACTAACATGTGCATGTTGTTTTCTTCTTTTAAAACATACTGTTTAGTCATCCCAAGAAATTTTTATGTGAGTAGACAATATTTAATAGAAGTGTTTTACACCGCACTGGCTGTTCAGAGAGTGGCGTAAGTGGATGGGCATTCTCATGATCCTTCGACATGTGCGTGAGGCGCAGCTATGGGTGTATTTGACAGTTGACCCCTTAGGAGGTAAAGTGCAATTTGCCTTGTGGTAAAATGCTTCTTGGTTAATAAAATATACGTCAAATTTGATTTTGGATTTTTGCCCTTACCTACTAGTTTTCATTGCGCAAGGATTTTGATTGCACAATTTTTAGGTTTGTTTATACTTAATTCCAGCTTGGTGATTGATGCTCTCGCTGATCAAATACCTCTATCTTCTTGGTTTTATCAATCCATTAGCTAGGCTATTTTAGATGGTTCTTTTTGGAGGTCTCTAGTGTCATAAATAGAAAACTTGAATAAACAAAGAATAACTAATAAGGTTTTGCCTCTTTTTTTAAGGATTCACATGCCACAATAAAATCATAGTTTGACTTCCAAATTTCTATAAAATCAAGATTCAAGAGACAAATTCCTCTCCTAAACGAAGGATAAAATGCTTTCTAAGATCCCAAGGTCTATATATATCTTTAGAGGAATCTAGAATAAATATTGGAACACTTTAGAGAGAAAGGATAACCGAGTCTATATATATCTTTAGAGGAATCTAGAATAAGTATTGAAATACTTTAGAGAGCAAGGATAACCAAGTCTATATATATCTCTAGAGGAATCTAGAGTAAGTATTGAAATATTTTAGAAAGGAATGGTACAAAAAATAGGTTAAAATGCTTCCGATGAAATGTGTGGACATAAATAAAAAATATTTTTTTTAACAAATTTTATTATTATTAATTTTGTATAAGATCAAAATGTTTGTTGTGTTACTTATTGTTCATGTATTTCATTGATATAATATGTTCTAAAATATATGAAAGTTTATTGTAGATAATAGTTTGATTATTAATTTATGAATAACAATCATGTTAACAATTGAATCAAAGGTTTGAATTTAGTCAATACTGTTTGAAGAATGAGGAGATGTCATAGATGCATTTGTTAGCAACATGAGCATGTGGAATAAGCACAAGGTATATACAGTTATGTTTTATAGTGTTGTCATTGATTTCAACATTGTATCCTAGCATAAATATTATGTTGCATATCAATTTAGGTGTCATGAGCACGATTGGAGATGATTCTGAAAGACAATTTTGCAAGAAGGTTTGATTTGGTGAATACAATTATGATGAAAAGACTAAGTGTTAATACCAATAATTATGTGTACAAGGGATCCAGTAATTGGGTTTGTATTGGTCCGTTGTTGAATTCTTTGCTTTGTGGTTCTAGTATAATGTTTTTGGTTGGTAGAAGTATCTAATTCCAAAGTTTCATCTCGTTTTGACTCTTGGTGTGAAAATTATGATTAACAGAAGTTCGACTTGGCAGTTTCAGAATTTCCAATTCAGTATATATGAGTGGATGAGTCCGTACTTCACCAAATATTGATTTTTGGCTTTGTCAAGTTGTGGAAGTGTTGACAGATGTCAGATGAGTGTGTATTCCAATTATCATGATGTTTTGTAGTACACATGTTAAAACATGGGTATACAATTGGACAATTTTTGCATTAGGTCCTTTGTGGTGCCAACCTAATATGTTTGAAGGTATGTGAAGCTTAATTGCGTATTGCAAAGTTATGTGGGAGCTATTTTTTGGTCCATGTTGACCTATTTCAAAGTGTTTTAAAATTTGAGTCTTGGCGTGAAGCGTGTGTGGATATATTTTGAGCCGACAAGTCCTATTTTTTATATTTTGAATGGTACATCTAATTAGGCCAACCTAATTGATGTTATGCGTGAATTAGATATATAGGTTAGATAGTTTTTGAAATTTTAATGATGATGAGATGTGAAATGAGTTAGTGAATGCGAATTGTATGAAGTTAGTGCAAATATAGAGCAGAGTAGAGAACAACATGAAGTCTTGGGTTTGTATTTTGAGCCTCAATGGAATTGTATTCTAGCATATTGTAGATGTATTTTGTAATAGTTCAACACTTGGCTGTGTGCTATAATCTCTTCTCTCTTTTCTCTTCTCGGTGAGTAGTGAGTCCACTTAGATAGTGAGTCCACCTACAATGCGCATTTCTATATTATACTATAACTGGTTATAATATATTGTGAGCTAATCCTCATCGTGGTTTTTCCCATTTTTAGTTTTTCATGTAAAAATCCTAGTGTTCATGTGTTATGTGATGTTGTTGAATGTTTTAATTTTTTCTTTCATTATTACAATTGAATATGTTATAAGTAGTGGATGCTTAAATGTTTAAATGGTTTAAAAAAACACTAGTCCACCCCCTCTTAGTATTATGGGTGTTCAACAATTAGTATCAAAGCTTGGTTCCTTGGAATGATCTTAAATACTTGGGGAAGATCTTGGAGGTTGAAAAAATGGCCATTAGAATATTACCTACTCCTTTGAAGGATATTCCTATTGTTGGATTTATAGAAGAAGATTGCATATTTCACATAAATGAAGAACTCAAAGTTGCTCTTGAAGATCTATAGAGAATTCAAGGTGAAAAAAGAGATTTGAAAGAAAATGTCAAAGAAGAAAATGAGTACATCAAAAAATTGAGAGAGAAAATCAATAAATTTAGAGAAAGGCATAAGGAGGTCAGTGAGTAATTAAATCAAGAAAATGAAACAATTACAGGTATCTAAAGGTGCAAATTGAAGAAAGAAAAAGAGTTGAAGAATGCTTGAATACAATGGGGAAAAGAAAACCTAAAGAATGCACAAGGTTTGAACAAGAAGTTATGAATTTGAGATTAGATCTTGAAAAAAGCAAGAAGTTATGAGGAAAAAATCAAGATGAGTTTTATAAAGCTTGATGAAATGATTGCAAATAAGATAAAGAAGTTTTAGTATTTGAAAAAGGTGAAAGTTCAAAATTTGATTAGACACCAAATGTTGAAAAGAAGACGAAAGACAAGAAGAACAATGGTAAGTAGATCTAGAATCAAAGGAATGCAGCTAGAAGACCACCGGTTAGACAACCAAATGCACAAAGGAATCCATATTTTAATGGTTTCTATTATTCTTGCAATAAATTTGGACATAAAGCTATGAAATGTATAGGCATAATGAATTAGAATGTTCCACCTTTTTTCGGTTAATTTTTTACATGCAATATATTTGTTCATAGAGGTAATGAGTGTAGAAGTCAAATGTTGATTGGCTATAACAATGGTACAATGGTTCAATCTTTCAATGACTACTATTATACATGCTATAGATTTGGGCATAAAGCTAATCAATGCACATCTAGAATGAGTGGAAATAAGATTGGTCAAAATAATTTCATATGTTACAATTACAATAGGCCTCGACATATTTCTAAGTTTTGGAAAAGTAGAAATCTGAAGAAGGATAGTCTGGTAAAAAAGAATGATCAAGTACAAAAGGTTGGTCTAGCAGAAACAAAGAAGGAGATGGATAAGATTTGATAGAAAAAAGGAATGAATTTATAGATGAAGAGGGAAGGTTAAGAGACTTTGTGTTGGAAAATATAAGTGCTCCTTTCTCCAAGGAAAACAAAGCCACTTTGGCTATAGTGTTCAATAAGGAACTCAGAACTAAGCAAAGGGTGACAACCCTTATGGGTAGAGATCAAAATGGTCTTGAGAGACTTAGGAAAGAGAGTATTGAAAAGGTAAAAGAGATAGCACAAATGTTGGGAATGAATTCAAAGAGAAAAGCGGAAGTGAATGTGGAGACACCTACATCGAAAGAAAATATTGAAGGTGATGTGCAGATGGATGATGCTTAACATGAGTATGAGGCAAATGAAGAAGATGCTAATATAATACACCTTCGAAAGTGGAAGAAATGACATAGAAGAAAGTTGAGGAAGTAGTGATTGGAGTAGACATTGCAAAGAGGGATGCTCCTCCAATATCGAAAGAAAATGTTTAGAATATACAAGGAAAATCGGAGATAGTTACTCCTTCGGATAACACAGACCAGTCTGATGGAGAAGATAATGCAACTAAAGATGGTAAAAAGGAGACTGGTGATGCAGAGAAGAAGGATGACTAGGAAAATAAAAAGGAAGATGAGGAAAAGAATGAAGATGCATCTGAGGATGCAAAAACTGAAGTAGAGAAACGAGTGAGCTCTAGTAAGATGGAAAAGGAGTTGAAGGAAAAGATAACGGAGAGTGTGAAATCTACTAGTGAATCCTTTGGCACCTCCAGAGGTTCATTAAATGACTTACTAAGCATGCAACTCCAATTCTAGCCTTTTGTATCAGCCCAATTGCTACAATTACCTATGCAACAGGGGAATGTGGACCTTGACAAGATTTCCCACCTCCACAAGCTTTAGTTGGGAGATGTATTCTATACATCTTCCTGAAAGGAGATAATAGAGACTCATTAAAGGTGTGTAGAAATAATGGATGGAGTAGTAAAAGCTCTTCAAGAGGTCATACCTAGTGTAAGCATTAACAACTCACTCTCTAGTATGAAAAAATTGAAATTATTAATTGATTCTTTCAAAGACTATGCTACTGGTCTTAAAGGACAAATTAAAAATGAGGTTGAAAAGAAGATAAGTGAAAAGAAGATGATGGAGATAATTGAGAAGTGCGCACTTGCACCCAATAAATTTCAAGAAAACCTCAAGGGTGTACAAGATTGTGTGAATGAAGCGAAGGCCCTATTTCAGTTTTGTATGAAGTGGCCAAGAGCCACAAAAAACATCAAAGATGAAATAGACACAATTAAGTCCCAGATAAAGAGTGATTCTAGTGTATATGATCCTGCACAAGACCTAGATAAAAGCATAAGATCAATTATTGAGGACTTGCATGAGAAATATTTCCAACTAAAAGGATAAAATGAAAATATTGTCATGCAGTTTGGGAACATTAGGGACTTGGTGAACTTAATTTTCACATTAGTTGGCAGTGCCCTAATGAGTGTTGAGAAATCCACAAAGATCAATCTGGTACCTAGCACTTGGGAAGAAGGAGAAGATACACCAATGGAGCTAGAGACTCAGTGTAGGATACTTGGCATAGCTAAGAAAAAATGGGAAGGAAAACAAGAGTGGAAACTTCATGTTGCAAAGATTCAAGAGTTAACCTCCTTTGGTTAACACAATTTCTATCATTTTTATTCATTTTTCAGTTTGTTATTTTAGACTTTAGTGTACATATGCAGACTGTGTACATAGTGTTCTAGTATAATTTTTTGATATGGTTTTGGTGAATAACATTCTTAGGGAGGGATACTTCAATTTTTAGTTTGCATATATAAACATATTTGTCAAGGGGTGATTCGATGTAAATGGAGAATTGATACATATACCCTTTTCCCTTCATGTCAAAGGGGGAGAGTAATTCTGGAGAGTAATTTTGGTGATGTTTTGGCATGTTGCCATCAATGAAAAAGGAGGGGATTGTTGGGAGAATGATGAGATGTCATTGATGCATTTATTAGAACCATGATCATGTGGAATAAGCACAAGGTACATATAGTTATGCTTTATAGTGTTGTCATTGATGTCAATGTTATATCCCAGTATAAAAACTATGGTGCAGATTAGTTTAGGTTTCATGAGCATGATTGCAAATGATTCTAAAAGATAACTTTGCAAGAAGGTTTGATCTGGTGAAGACAATTGTGATGAAAATTGACTGTGTTAATATTAGTAATTCTATGCATAGGGGATTTGGTAATTGGGTATGCATTGGTTTGGTATTGAAGTCTTTCCTCTATGGCTCTAGTATAATGTTTTTGGTTAGTAGAAGTATCTAATTCCATAGTCTCATCTCATTTTGTCTCTTTTTGTGAAATTTATGAGTAATAGAACTTCGACTTGGGAATTTCAGACATTTCTAGTTCACAGTATATGAGTAGATGAGTCCACACTTCTCCATGGATTGATTTTTGGCTTTGTGGAGTTGTGGAATTGTTGAGAGATTTTAGATGAGTTTGTATTACAGTTAGCATAATTTTTTGAGGTACGTATGTTCAAATATGGGTATATAGCTCTAGAATTTTTGCATTAGGTCTTCTATGATGCTAACCTAATAGGTTTAAAGGTGTGTGAAGCTTAACTGAGTATTGTAGAGTTATGTGGGAGCTATTTTGGGTCCATTTCAACCTATGTCAAAGTGTTTTTAGATTTGCATCTTGGCGCAATGTGTGTGTGGGCATACAATAGTGCCCTTAGGACATGATTTGGCCCCTAAAAAGTCTTCATAATGAAGAGTGACAAATTTTGAGGAGAGGATGGGGTGGAAAGATTGAGAGGTTATCCAAGTGCATGTTTCCCTTTTTAATTCAAGGAAAATACCTCATTGATGGAGGGAAGTACACTCCACACCTCACCATCCAAAGGTTTCAATTTGAAACTCCTATATATTTTAGATATGAAAAATGGGTGGGGTGTTACCCACTTCTCCTTTTGGAGAACTTTGGT
Organism: Sequoia sempervirens; assembly: GCA_007258455.2. Taxonomy (NCBI): domain Eukaryota; kingdom Viridiplantae; phylum Streptophyta; class Pinopsida; order Cupressales; family Cupressaceae; genus Sequoia; species Sequoia sempervirens. Next base: position 127,510,177 of record VDFB02000007.1, on the reverse strand, counting down.
GGATATTGGGGAGAATATGATGGAGTTCTCCCTCTTAGGAGATTATGCTCAAGATAGTTTGGTTTGGAGAGGAAAGGATGGTAGAAGAGTTTTATTCCCTCAACTAACAAAAAAAAAGATAAGTTTCCCTTCTGTCATCCTCCTTTGTTTATTTTGTTGTAAGATGGTGATATGTTTGTGTGGATATTTGTTGAATATGGTGAGTGGAGAGCCTATATGCATGTAATTTGATGTTATGCTATTTTTGTCTCTTTTGTAAAATTTTAGAAGCTTCCATTCATCATCTTGGGGTTAAAATATTCCTTGCTCAAGGGTATGGCTAGAGCCCATGAGGCTTCATGCTGTTGTTTTGGTTGGGTGGAGAGTAAGCCTTATTCAATTGCATGTCATTCAATGTATTCCTTAAAATATGTTTGCAATATGGAAAGTTAGTGTTTTGTTGTAACGTGAAAGAAAATGGAAAAGAGCAAGCTTTCATTATTGGCTTGATACAATAAACTATTTACTACAACTACTCTTTTCTCAACTTTGTCATCCTATAACAACACCACATAAAAGCCATGTATTTCATTATCCACCAATTCAAAACTAGAACACCACACTCTCTTTTATTCTATAGCTAAAAGTTTTAGCGAATAGTAAATATTGTTGTATGGTATGGTATTACTTGGAAATTTTAACAAAATTATTCAAACTAATACATTCAATAGGAAAAATCTTCCCTGAACTATTTTATGGTTATTACTATATTGATAGTATCATTTCCATGATAATGTTGATGCAGTATATAGTACTTACATGGACCTTACATAATTGGGTGGTAAACAAGACAATAAAAAGTCATAAATTATAGTTTAAAAGCTTACTCAATGAAAGAAGATAAAGTACTACTAATTGAAGCTAAAAGCACCACTACCTATAATACATATTGTGTTCCTAAATGTCACTTGTAAAATAAATTTATATAAGATTTTTTCTCATTTACCCCTAAAATACTTGTACCAAAATAGAAGATTGCGGTGGCCAACTCTAGTATTTTTTGTATTATACAACCAAAACGTTACATGCCAAAAGAATGCAAGGCCAAAGAGTTTTAATTAATGAAAGCGATTCCATCTAGGTTTGAAAACATATAAATTAGGTACAATTACATTACTTTGAGCAGTATGAGCCAACAAACATCCATCTGGATATCTTTTAAAGTGTGATCAAAAGGTTGTGAAGGCATGGGCATGGCCCCTCATAGAGTTTTGTGGCCACTTGATCATTCACTGCCACTTTCTCTTGCTAAAATATAGATCACCATCCTCAGACCACATCAAGTTTTTATCATTCACCTTACTCAGAGAAAACAAGCTAGTATAATAACTAATACTATCCTTTGGAGCTATGAAAATTGGCTTTAAAATGAAATCATTGGGAAAAATATAATCTAGATCGCAGTCCCTCCCCACCATTCATTAAATCCTTGTGCATAATCAACAAAAATATTTATATAAAATAAAACCCCTCCATTAAATCTCCTCTTTGTCTTTATATCAGAAAAAATAAAATTCTTACTAGCATGTTTCTAGTATAAAATGGAAAAGAAAGAGCTCATGGATTTGTTCAGAATCACGAGTAAAACTAATATAGCGCAAGAAAAAAAAATAAAAAAATTTCTATCTTGAAGATCTTGTTCAAACATCACCAACATGTTTGTAAATGGGTGGCTTCCAATAGTTGTTCATCCTCCAGACCCAAGCCAATTGGGATCTTTGTACGACCCTACTCTAGAGAGGTTGTGGCTACTGTTTTGTTAAACACTTCCTACAAATGTTAAACACTCTCTACCCTCACATTTCACCAAAGCAGGTCACTAGTTTCAAGAAAGAGTAGATAACTAAAATAATAGTAGTTAGAGATTTGATGGGTACCCCCACATCTCTAGTCACTCAAAATTCATCTCTTCTCCTACGTGGCCTAGTTGAAGAAAGTGACCTACAACACTTGTCCATGAGCTCTTTATTCGATATGGGTGTCAGTGTTTGTAATCTAAATTGAAGTTTGAATTAAAATATTTGTAATTGAAGACAACCAACCTACATCTATGTAATGTAATTAATATCGTCAGTAAGCAGTCCACTCATCTATTGCTTTCTTGTTGCATGTGAAGTCTTGGATTATTTGCATGGGTAAATCTATTAAACAAGTGTAGGTCAAATGAGAGGGGGTGAATAAGTTGTCACACAAATTCAAACTTAAAACCCAACACTTATTAATTCCACAACCACACTATTATGTTACTAAGTTATAGCATGAAATATAAATAACAGAAAACAAATCAACACAATGAACACAATATTTTTATGTGGAAAACCCAATGAGGGAAAAACCAAGGTGAGGGTTAACTCACAATATAAATGATTATAAACTGAATACAAAGGCTCACTACCAAGGGCTCACTGCCCAAAAGAGGACTCATTATCCAAATACAAAGGCTCACTGCCTACAAAAAGGACTCACTGTCCAATAGGGAGGCTTACTACCTATAGATATAAAAGAGAACAAAAGATCCACCACAACAATTAAAACACATTCGCAAGATTGTAGAAATCTTCAGCTCACTTCCCTCAACACACTGAAATCTGATATCACAACTCACTCACACACACTTCTACTCTTATGATTTGTGGAACACTTTGCATCACACTGTCATACAAATCTTCACAACTCGACTTTCTTTTATACCATCCTTAATGTTAGAAACTTTCTCCAAGGTTGGCCACAATACATCGTTTCATTTATTCAAATTAGGTTGGAAAATCAACATTTCTGCGGTGGAAAGGAATGAGAGTGGACCAATAAAAACATTTAACCAAGACCAAAAATAATATTCTTGAATATTCTACATGCTTCTTCAATTAAATTTTATTCTTTGAATGAAGTGTAAACACCAAGTTGGCCAAACCTAATGAAAATACAAAAGAACATTGATGTACACACTTCCCAACAAAAATATGTCGCGTGGACGCCACAACACACTTCCATATGAAAGAGAATACCTCTCAAAACCAAGTCTAGATACATTCACAACAAAAAACAAGCTTCAATCACTGAATATGTTTCACTAGTCCATTTGGATTCTGCAAACACACATTGAAATACTGAAACATGACTTTTGAATCACCAAACTTCAAAATTCTTTGCCAGAGCATAGAAATTACCTTCACAAGACATATCCCAGATCCCCAAGATCTAAAATGAAACAGCGGAGGATTGCAGAGCAAAAATATTTCTCCTAGTCCATAGAACACTAACTTTGCCAGAACAGTTCACATACCGGTGAATGTAACTTTCACGTACCATCAGAACAAAAACTAAAACTCAGGAAATATCATCATGAGAACACCATTACCAATCCTTTAGATCCGCAAAAGCATAGGATCAACATAGGAGAAATGTGGAGCACATACCGAAGCACATTCTAAACACTTCCATCACTTTGCTTTCACTTCTTTACTAATTTTCTCAAAAGCACTTGGAAACTTATTGAACCAACACATCTGCAACACCATAAAGATAGCTCCATGTACTCAAAACTTCTCAACAACATCTCAACCATACATGTATAATCTGCAACATACTGAACTGTGTTGACATCAATGACAACATTAATGACAATACCACCAAACTATCTCATACTTGCAACAATCTACCCCTTTGTCATTGATGGGAACACATGATGTGAAAGACCATCAAAGACAAAAATTCTGCACAATACCTTGGGAGAACACCTTCTCTTCTTCTGTAACTATTTTTCACATGACTTTCTCTCCCCCTTTGACATCAATAGAAAAGATCAACAATTATGATTACTCCCCCTTAGGAGTACACTCATCCTGCAATAATGAAAACCTTTTGTACTCCCCCTGTGGAGTAGACCCATCTATCAGTCTAGATAAATGAAGAATATTTGAATCCACTAGAATGATACACCTTCACGTGCATCTAGTTAGGAGGGCCAATGATCCCCAACCTCTCCCTAAGATGCTCAAAAGTATCCTTCAGAAGAGCCTTAGTAAATATGTCTACAATTTGTTCCTTTGTTGTCACAACACATCCTCTAGTCTGACCTCATTCTCCAACACTTTTTCTCTCACAAAAATGATACTTGATAGATATATGCTTCATTCTTGAATGCATTACCGGGTTCTTTGAAATGTTTATTGTACTTTTATTGTCACAGAAAATAGAAATAGGCTAATCACACATTACTCCAATGTCTTTCAGAGTTTGTTTCATCCATAAAACTTGTGAACAACAGGATGCTGCAACAATATATTCTTCCTCTGCAGTGGATAAAGAAATTGAGTCTTGCTTTTTACTTATCCATGAAACTAGTCTTCCGCCAAGAAAGAAAGTACCACCACTGGAACTCTTCTGGTCATCTACACATCCAACCCAATCAACATTTGTATAAGCACTCAAGGTGAAATCATTACCCTTAGGGTACTACAGTCCATAATCCAATGTTCCTTTAAGATATCTAAATATCCTTTTTATAGCTATAATATGTACTTCTCTAGGATCTTCTTGAAATCTAGTAACTAAACACACTGCATGCATAATATCTGGTCTGGTAGAAGTAAGGTAAAACAGTCCGCCAATCATGGATCTGTATTTGCTCTGATAATTCTTATTAGATTCATCATCCTTGCTTAGTTTACATCTAGTTACCATAGGGGTACAAACCGGTTTGGAATCATCCATCCCAAACTTCTTCAATAGCTCTTTTACATACTTGGATTGTGAAATGAATATCCCTTTATCAGTTTGATTTACTTGTAGACCAAGGAAGAAATTCAATTCACTAATCATAGACATCTCAAATTCTTTCTACATTTCTTCAACAAACTTTTTACACATGCCTTCATTTCCCCCAGAAACGATATCATCAACATAAACAACTACAATCAACATCTTATTACCTTGCACTTTGAAGTAGAGGTTGTTTTCAATAGAACCTTTGTTGAATCCTTGCTTCGTCAGATATCTATCTAGTCTTGCATACCAAGCTCTGGGAGCTTGCTTCAGTCCATACAACACTTTCTTCAACTTACAAACCATGTCCTGCTTGTCAGACAACTGAAACCCTTTAGGTTACTCCATGTATAATTCTTCCTCCAACTCACCATTTAGAAAAGTTGACTTAACATCCATCTGATATACCTTGAAGTCCTTGTGGGTAGAAAATGTCAAAAACATTTTGATAGCTTCCATTCTGGCCAAAGGGGCAAATGTTTCTTCAAAATCTATACCTTCAGCTTATGAATATCCTTTGCATACCAGTCTTGCCTTATTCCTTACTACTTCTCAATTTCCATTCAGCTTGTTCTAGAACACCCATTTTGATCCAATCAGATTTTTGTTCACAGGACTAGGGACTATTTCCCATGTTTGATTCTTTTCTATTTGCTACAATTCCTCTTTCATAGCTCACATCCAACTTTCATCTTCACATGTTTCTTTTACAGATTTAGGTTCTATTTTAGAAAGTAAACATAAATTTACCTCAGTTGCAACTCTGCTTCTTGTCTTTACACCTTCACTCTTGCCTCCAATTATCTAATCTTCTGGATGATTCTTCTGTACATAGTTAGGAGTCCTAGCAACAGGTTCCAGTCCATTCTCTTCTTCTTCTTCCACTTGTTCTTCTTCTTATTTCTCTTCTTCTTCCTTCTCCTTATTTTCTTTAGGTACATGTCTTTAGATGGGATTATTAGGCTCAACTTCACTTATCTCAATAGGTTTTCATATGTCTTCATCAACTTTCACATTAGCACTTTCAATAATCTTTCTCAATCTTTTGTTAAAACATTTGTATGCCTTGTTGGTAGTAGAGTATCCAAGAAAGATTCCTTCATCACATCTAGCATCAAAATTTCCAAGATTTTCATCACCTCTTTTAATATAGTATTTGCTTTCAAATACCTTAAAATATTTCACAATAGGAATCTTACCAGTCCATAACTAAAAAGGAGTCTTTGTGTTGTTGTGTTTGAGCTATTAAGAATATAAACATTAGTATGTATTGCCTCTCTTCAGCATACATCCGATACATTTGATTCTTTCATCATGGTTCTAGCAGCTTCCTATACAGTCCTATTTTTCCTTTCAACTACTCCATTCTGTTGAGGAGTTCTCAGAGCAAAAAATTGTCTTCTTATGCCATGTTGTTCACATAATGCATTAAATTCACTAGAAGTAAATTCACCACCTCTATCATATCTTAAACACTTGATTTTCAGATTTACCTCATTTTCCACTCTTGTTTTGAATACCTTGAACCTATCCAAGGCCTGATTATTTTCTCTAAGAAAACAAACCCATGTCATTCGAGTGTAATCATCAATAAGCAACATGAAATATCTATCACCATTCAGGCTTCCAGTCTTAGTCAGACCAAAAAGATCAATATGTACTAACTCCAACATTTTGGTAGTAGAATGTTCTTTTCCCTTAAAGCTACATCTTTTTTGCTTTCCCAAATGACAAATTTTGCAGATAGCATTATTAGGTCTTGTGATTATAGGTAGTCCTCGCACAATCTCCTTTTCACTGATCTTGACTAGGTTATGAAAGTTCACATGCCCCATTCTTCAGTGCCATAACCAACTTTCACTGATTTGAGATACAAGAGAATGACCATCAACTCCCTTCAGCTGATAGATGTTTCCATGAGTTCTTCTTCCAACAAGAATCATATCTCCATTTCCAGATCCTTTTTTGATTTCACAGGTATTATTATGAAACACAAGTTTAAAACCATTGCTACACATTTGACCAACATTCAAAAGGTTATGCCTCAAACCTTTCACATAATATACATCATCAGTACTATGCACTCCATCAAAACTAATTGGAACCTTTCCACAAATCTTAGCTCTTGAATCATCATTGAATATAACTAAACCAAGATCATACTTCTCAAGTTTAGTAAAATTACTCTTATCTCTAGTCATGTGATTTGAACATCCAATATCAATTACCCAGTAGTCTTCATCCTGTCTTGCACGAAAAGCAGTAACCAAAGTACCTTCCATCCTATTTTTCTTACTCTTCAAAGCCTTCTTGCTGACACATTTTCCAAGATTAGATTTACTTTCCAAAGCTAAGAATAAGCATTCACTATCATCAACCTCATTTTCATATTCATCATCAGTAATCCCTACTTCTTCCTTGACATAGTACAGTTTCTTATATTTCTTATCCTTTCTATCCTTATCCTTATAATCCTTATTCTTCTTATGTGCAGCTATATTCATACATCTTGAAGCATAATGACCAATATTACCACAACTAAAGATTTTAAAGGGAAAAAAACCTTTATACTTTCTGGTACATTTCTTCAACTTCCTAGTGAAGTTTGCTTCCAACTCATCAACACCATCGCTATCCGGTTCCTCCTTAATCTTCATTTCCTTAAATGTCATTTCTGTATTTTCTTCTATCTTGTCATCTTTCTGGAACTTTCTCATCTCAAATTCTTGCAAGGTGGCAAACAAGTGTTCCAAGGTGTACTTCTTAGGATCACACATCTCTTCAATCTCTGAGATCTTATCGCTGTAGCAGTTTGGTAGGGTGATCAGGATCTTTTCAATTATGTCTTCATTTGATAGATTTCCTCCTTGATTTCTAAATTAATTTGTAGTCAATTCAACCCTATGAAAGAAATTTGTAAAGTCTTTTCCTTCTTCCATTTTCAGGTTAACAAATTTGTGCTTTGCCACCAGCTTCTTTGTCGGTTTCAACCTTTCATTTCCTTCATACATGTCTTCCAACTTCTTCCATAATTCATATGTAGTATCCAAAGAAAGAATTTTAGCTCACTCATTTTTAGACAATCTGCTGCAAATAACATACTTCACCTTCTCATTTTATTCATAAGAAAAAATCGCATCTGCAGTAGTCTGACCACCAGATGAGGGTGTATACTTATTCTCAACTACCTTCCAGGTTTTGAAACCGAGAGAGAAAATATATCCTTTCATATTCCCCTTCCAATCATTGTAGTCAGTTCCATCAAACATAGGGATCGCCAACTTATGTGCCATCAGATCTACCTTAAGCAGTTACGCTCAACAACAAGGAACCAATGCTCTGATACCAATTTTTAAATAGGCACAAGACAACTGAGAGGGGGGGTGAATTAGTTGTCACACAAATTCAAACTTAAAACCCAACACTTATTAATTCCACAACCATACTATTTTGTTATTAAGTTATAGCATGAAACACGAATAATAGAAGGAAAATCAACATAATGAACACCATATTTTTACGTGGAAAACCCAATGAAGGAAAAATGATAGTGAGGGTTAACTCACAATATAAATGATTATAAACTGAATACAAAGGCTCATTGCCAAAAAGTGGACTCACTGTCCAAATACAAAGGCTTACTACCTACAAAAAGGACTCATTATCTAATAGGGAGGCTCATTTCCTATAGATACAAAAGAGAACAAAAGATCCACCACAACAATTAAAGCACATTCACACGATTGTAGAAATCTTAAGCTCACTAGGTACCTTCAACACACTGAAAAATGCTATCACAACTCACTCACACACACTTTTGCTCTTATTATTTGTGGACCACTTTCATCACTTTGCATCACACTGTCATACAAATCTTCACAACTCGACTTGCTTTCATACCATCCTTAGCCTTAGAAACTTTCTCCAAGGTCAACCACAATACATCATTTCATAAATTCAAATTAGGTTGGCAACTCAATATTCCCATGGTGGAAAGGAATGATAGTGGACCAATAAAAACATTTAACCAAGACCAAAAATAATAATCTTGAGTCTTCTACATGCTTCCTTAATTAAATTTTATTCTTTGAATGAAATGTAAACACCAAGTCGGCCAAACCTAATGAAAGCACAAAAGAACATTGATGTACATGCTTGCCAACAAGAAGATGTCATGCGAATACCACAACATGCTTCCATATGCAAGAGAATACCTCTTAGAACCTTCCAAATACATTCGCAACAGAAAAACAAGCTTCAACCACTGAATATCTTTCACTAGTCCATCTGCACTATGTAGAAACACACTAAAATACTGAAACATGACTTCTAGGTCACCAAACTTCAAAATTCTTTGCCAAAGCATAGAAACGACCTTCAAAAGACATATCCCAGATCCACAAGATCTGAAATGAAATAGCATTGGACTGCGGAGCAAAAATATTTCTCCCAGTCCATAGAACACTAACTCTGCCAGAACAGTTCACATACCGGTGAACGTAAATTTCACGTACCATCAAAACAAAAACTAAAAATCAGGAAATATTGTCATGAGATCACCATTACCATTCCTTCAAATCCACACAAGCATAGGATCAACACAGGAGAAATGCGGAGTACATACCAGAGCACATTCTGAACACTTCCATCACTTTGCTTTCACTTCTTTGCTAATTTTCTCAAAAACACTTGGAAACATATTGAACTAGCACATCTGCAACACCATAAAGATAGCTCCATGTACTAAAAACATCTCAACCATACATGTACAATCTACAACATACTAAATTGTGTTGACATTAATGACAACATTAATGACAACACCACCAAACTAACTCATACTTGCAACAAAATCTAGCTCACTACATCTCCTGTGATGAGGCTATCCATGATTTATTGCTTTGTAAGAATTTTGCAATAGGTGATTATTTACAATTTGGCATATCAGTGTAGTTATTATATGAATAACAATAAAGAAAGTGCCAACCCTTCATTCTCACCTATCTATTAAACCCTAAATATAATCTTGGAAGGAAACCAAATCTCCACCATTTCCATGAAGAGAATCCAATGGTTCCCAAACATAAATGGAGTTGGTAAAGAGAAATATAAGTTTCATTAATACCATACCTGCATTCTTTTATCTCGACATCTATTTCACCTACCTTTTGGGGTAAATATAAGGGGTTAAAAGTATAAAACCCACGACTAAGGTGAAATACAATATGTTTCATGAAGGGGGCGAATTGCTATGAAGTAAATAATTTAATAATATATCACTAGAATTAAATCATTGGGATAGGTTGGATGTCTAGTTAAATTTATTAATTTGATTGTTTTTTGATTGAGGAAATTACCACCATCGAGTAATATAACACTATTAAATTTCTCTTTGTAATATCATTAAGTCACATTTATGCATAAAACTAGAATGGAATATTTACTCGTTAGATGAAGGGAGTTTGTAATTAAATGGTATTATTGTTACTATTGTGGAATAAAAAATAATAATATCATTTGTACAAGGAGTCCACATAGTTATAAATTAAATTTCAATAAAACTACTTGATAACTAAATAAATAATAATGTGACTATTTTAAAGTTAACGAATATTAACAATTAATAATAGTATTATTATTGTTATTATGGTGAGAGTAGCAATTTAGCTGTATCATTACAATTGTTAAGGGTTTTGTGATCTAGTTATATATAGATATTTTAAGAGTAAGATTCTAAATGTAATTAAGTCAGTAATATAGCATACTAATAAAAGCATTAAATTAAAAGGTGACTTCAATATAAAATAAATATTAATATTGAGGAAAATATTAGTTTAAACTATAGAGAACAAGAATATTACAAAAAAGATATAATAAAATTATATCCTATATTAATATTGGTATTAAGAAACAATTTATATTATTATGATATTTCATTTAATGCCAATGGTAATTAATGTTGACATCAACATAATTGATAATCTTGCTAAGGTGGTAACCATTGTGGGCAGAAAATTAATAAACTCTTATTTTTATTTTCAAATATTTATATTATTGCCACTAATAGAGATAGTAGTGATTATACTAATTTTAGAGTAAGGTAACATTATCATTTATACGAATAAAAAATAAGGTTGGGGCTTTCCATTAGTTTCTTACACATATAAGATTCGTATTAATTAGCTTGGATGGAATAATATTAAGGAGATTTGCGTTTAGTGGAGATAAAATAAAATAAAATAAAATACTCTTCTTTTATTAAAATTATGATAAATATTGATGTTAACGTTCAATGATGTTTAAGTAACTGAGCTTTTGTTATGCTTTAATCAAATCAAGTCTTAGAATTATTGTAATACAAATGTATTCAAAGGTGTCTAAGTATAGTTAAAATAATACCAATCCCATATTTACTTAAGATGGAGTAAGATGCTTCAAGGAGAGAGATGTTATTTGGGGAAGATAAATATATGTTGGATGTGCATATCTAGTGTGGTTATAAATTAAGAATCCAATAATAAAGAATTTATTAATAAGCTTTTAATGTTGAGCATGTTAGTCAAGATATATAAAGTGCATAGTTTTTAATTGATTGTGTTTAATACCCTTGTTTTTAAAATAAAAATAAAAGTTGGGTTTTTTTGGTGTAAAATTATGGAGATGACATTTTTTAATATCTTTATTTGCATATCCTTCTTGGTTCTCTCTACTAATTTTTTAGCTCGCTTTGAAGTTATGAACATCTTCGTCCTCACTTAGAGGTCCCAAATCCACCTTTGTAATGTTATAGCTTGACCAGGTTCATTTTGTGTAGATGGATGTACAATCTCTATGAAAAAATTCTTGGAGCTACTATCTTCCATCATTCTTGATGTAGTTTTTAACTTCTTAGACTAAGCATACCTTTGTAATAATTTCCCTATAATGTTATGATTTGGTAGGCTAACATACACTATATTCATTTTCTTGGATAATGTGTTCTCTAGCCATGAAGGGGAAGTAGCAGTACTATAGTGTAGAAAAACATAGCCCCTTTTCACACTTAATTTGGGAATAAATAACATTAAAATGAACCTAATGTTTCCTTGATCTAGTGTTGTAATGTGTTTTACACATTCACATTAGGTTTAGGGTCATTTTAAGCTAAATAGACCTAATGTTGCCTTAATTTAGTGCTGTAAAGTGTATTTATTTACACCTTCACATTAAGTTTTGGGCCCTCTTGCATTTATGACCTTCATATAATAGAAATCCTGAAATAATCAACAAATACACCTAATATACTAATCCCCTGACATTTCCTCTGCTTGAAAAGCCTTGGTGGGAACCATACACCACCTTGGGCATATGAGTCCCATCCAGATGGGACCTTCACACCACCTTGTGCGTATGAGTCCCATTTGGCCCCTTTTTATGGTTTTGACTAGGAAATTAGGGTTTTGAATTCAATTTTCATGAATGTTAGCATTTGGGATCTAATAAATGGTAAATTAGATGGAATTCCTATATAAACAAGGTTTCAAATCATTATTTCACCTAGTCAATCATAATATCAACTAAGAAATCAAGAGTCAAGTATCATAAGACTTCACAAGAGCATCATAGAGTATTCAAGATCATTTATAAGGAATTCAAGGGTAGATTTCTTCATCATTTGTTCGAGCAATTTAAGATCCATCATCATGTTAGAAGCATAAGGCATCAAGCATGTTGTTGAGCTAACGTTGTTGATGTAGCATTGAAGATCCAAGTTAAGCATTGTTTCATATCCAATTCAAGATCAAGATCTACATTCTACATGGCCACTTCATGTTAGATTGTCGATTTACATCTCAAGACATCATCCAAGGCACAATTTTTCATGTTTCATTGTCTCATCATAAATTTTAATTACCTAGACATTTTTTGACCAAGGTAAATCCCTATTCCCAACAATTAACAAGTCTTTCTCATCCTTGACGTGTGATTGCAGATCTAGGTATTTTAGAGCTTGAGGATCCTTTGAAGATAAATTTGTAATATTGAATAAATTTTTCAAGGTTGTCATCTTCATGGAATGTCACCTACAGGTCAAAATTCAAGGTTTTAGTCTTAGAGATTCAGTAGGAGAGAAGCTACAAGAGCTCACTAAAGAATGCCAAAGCTTTAGAAAAACCCTAATACTGGGACTAAATCACCACTTTGAGCATATGAGTCCTTATACTTCCTTTTTCTATATTTCAGTACATCTAGATCAGTTAATAAGAGATTCCAGTTTCTACACATAAACTCTAGTCTCGAGCTAAATCACCCAGACTCACATATGAGTCCCAGTGAGCATCAAACAACAAAATTTTAGGGTTTTTGAGCTTATTTTGACCACATATTTCTTCCAAGTGTACCCCTATCCTTTTGAGGTCATTATTATGATTTTTACTTTCATATCTTGAGTTGCATAGTTAGGTTTATATATCATTGTATTTATTTCTTTCCAAGGCTTTGATTTGTGGTGAACCCCATTTAAGTCTTTAATCACACCATAGGATACCTTATTTTCGATTTCTTTCCCTCATTCGATCCCTAGATTTAGATCTCTAATATTTCCTTGAATGAAACTTGTAGGAAATTAGTTGTTCTATGTCCTAAAACATACATAACAACCATTTTCTACGTTTTATTTTGGTGAACCTATCCTTTGGAACACCTTATTTCTTATTTGGAGTGCATCACAGTCCTAGATCTAGCTTACATTAACTTTTCATTATGTCTTGTATTAATTAATTTGCATCTAGGGTTTCAAAATCTTGCATTACTGAAAGTGCATATAGGTTGCATTTTTGCATATTAGATCATTCGATTTCACTAAAATTGTACAATTGCAAATAGTAAAGTCAATATACAAACTAGAAACCTTAGAAACAACTTAGAATTTATAGAATTCAATCTAAAAACCCTAACTATGATTCATACACCCCTTTGGGTGATTTAGTCCTAGTATAGGTGGTTTTTCATGATTTTTGGGTATTCTATGTTGACTGTTTATCAACATTTGAATCCCTAAGAAACCTTGATTGGGACTCATATACCCCTTTGGGCGAATTCATCTCATATGAAACCTAAAACTACCTTGTACAACATTAAAAGCATCATTTTGTATTTCTTTTTGTTGCCATTAGATAACTATTTCAGTTTGGTGAGTTTTTGTTTCATTCATTTCATTAGACCTAGGTTAATTTTCTTCATTTAGTGCATTTCTTAATTCTAAATTTTCATTTACAACATTTCATTGGGTATGTGTAGGATCATCATGGAAAAAATAGGCCCTTAAGTGGCAAAAAATTCAAAAAGATCAGAGTTAGGGAAATTGACATAAAAATTTGAATAAGTTATCTATATTATTTCAAAAATATGTAAGAATAGAATCTGTAGAAAATTGAATGTAGTTTCTAAAATACTAGGTTTATTTTATTTTTTTAAAATCTACTTGGTAAAAATTTGAAATTTCAATGCAGTAGTACTTAAATTTCAGGGAAAAAATAAGAAGTAGGTGTTTGTCTGACCACACTAACCACAATAAAATGATAACATTTTTGTATAATATCTTAGATATAAGTAGAGGACTCATGTTCCAATGTGGTGCATATTTTTTTGTAATTTTTTTCCAAGTAAATAATCAATTATGAATTTTTTATTACAACTTTTAAAAAATATAAAAACTCGTATGTCTGACCACCTTAACTTGGTGAAAACTTCATGAGATTAAATTTTTTTCTTTAATCCTATAGTATGTGAAGCATAGAATGTGACACATGTTTTGGATTCAAAAAATGTGATATCGTTTGAAAGCTATAGATGTTTTTCAATCAACCTATCAATGAGGACTTTAGTCGTAATTCAAATAGAAAATGAATAATAATTATTTATTAAATTCAAAGTAAAGAATAATTTATATTGGTGGAAAGCTGAGAATATCGTTTAAAAACCCTTTTCGTTTCATCAATTTTGGGTAAAATAAAAGTCGTCAGCTACATATCCTACACATACCCATCATATCGCCATTTTTTGGCCCATCATGATCCTGCATATACCCTATTTTCAGATTGTTTCATAGTGCAATCAAAAAATTACCTTATTTAGAATATGAGAATTGCATCTACACATTCATTCTAGGTATTTACATTACATTTTAAGTCTCTTTCCATTTTGAGTTTGTATATATTACTTTTCACAAATGTTAGTATCTATCTTTTCCAATTTCGCAAACAAAAAGTTAGTCAATAAGCATGTTATTCATTCATTAAATACATTTCCTAGTTATGAGAGTCTCTTAGTATAAGACAATGAAAATGTTCATGCTTACCTTAAACCTACACCCCATCTTATCTCTCCTACTTGTGGGAATGATGTGATAGAAGATGTTACAAGCATAGATAAAAATGATGATCATATTTGTTCTTCTCCCATTACCTCTCTTATTAGTAATGAAGGTATCTTGGTGAAAGAAGATGCATTCATTGAGAATCATGAAATCCTTGCTAGTACTTCTCCTCCTCCCCCTTGGGAAGATATTATGGCACAAGAGAATGCGATCATAGAAACATTTCTAAACATCAACCTACCTAATTTCCATTCATCCCTTGATTGTGAGAACATTTTAGTGAAAGAGGATACAATTGTAAGGAATCATGGCAATCATATTGTAAGTGAGGATAAGAGGTTGGTGTTAGATGATCGAACCTTTAAGATCTATGACAACACTCTTTATTTTTCTTCCCCTACCTATCCTATTTTGGAAGACATTATGGGACAAAGGAATGAAATTATGAATAGTCATGACAATCCCATTTTTTCTTCTCCTAGTATCTATCCTAGTTGTGAAGAAGATACTTTGATATTAGAAAATACAATCGATGAAAGTCATAGAAATATTATTTGCATCTCTTCCCCTAGGGAAAAATTTATTCAACAAGAGAATCCCATCATTGATAAGCAAGACAAATGAACTAGTGATAACTCCCTTACTTGCGATGAAGTCATTTTAGAAGAATCAACCTTTGAATGTCATGAACATAGTCTATAGTTCTCTTAAAAACTCTTCTCCTATGGAGCATATCATGGTGCAAGTAAAGGAAAACATTAACAAGAGTTGTTTGGCTTCCTTAGATGACGGTAAAAAGATGACACTAGATTCCCCTTCATTAGAAAGACATCAAACTGAAACCGCTGAGGTTATGAATGCACAAGTGGTGATTACACCCCCTTGATAAATGGACCTCCTAATAATCCTCTAATTATTTACCCACCCTCACAATGACCACAAAGTCAAAACAATCATGAAATCATCCTTTATCCACTATCACAAAAACCTCAAACTCAAAACAAACCCATCTTTATCCTCAAACCACCAAAGAATAATGTTTCATAGCGGCCGAGTTATAATACTATTGCTCATACATATAACACTATAAAAAATCCACAACCAAGACAAACACCTTCAACATCCATCCCATTGCCTAACCCTATCTTGCCTATTACCCCTTGTTTTCCTTCATATAATGAAAAGGAGTACAATCTTGTTGAACAACTAAAGAATACTCCTACTAAGATATCATTATGGGACCTTATTGAAGCCTCCCCTCATTATCATCACATGATTCAAAGTTCCTTACAAGAAGTTCCTCCCTCCCTCATGTGCAATCAAATGAAGTAGCAACCCAAATTCAAGCTATAACTTTAGTCAAATTAGACATTACTTTCCATCAAGATGAGTTACCCTCACTAGAAGTGCAAAAAAAAAATGACACTTTCATGATAATAGCTAACTATGAAGGGTGGGGAATAAAAAGAACCCTTGTTGATAATGGATCCACCCTTAATGTGTGTAGTGTGACCTTTTTGGATAAACTTGGTGTGGATAAATAAAAAATTCAACCTACCTCTTTATCTATTAGTGGGTTTGATAACATGGAAAAACGATCACTTGGTGTGATTACATTTCCTAAATATTATAGTTGAAGAAGTTACATTACAAACCCCTATCCATGTTATGACTCATGATCTTTCATATAATATTCTTTTAGGCAGACCATGGATCCATGCAATGAATGGAGTTCCTTCAACTCTTCATTGTATAATAAAGTATGTCTATAATAACAAAGTGGGTATAATCAAATCCAACCCTAAACCAACATTGAGAAAGAAAAGGAGAATCCTTTGGAAACATTAACACCAACTACACAAGTGGAAACCATGCAAGAAAAACATATTGAGGAAGTCATGAAACTTTTAGAGGATGATTAGGGTTCCTTAGATTTCACAAAATTCATCGGCGAATACATGATCATAAACAGTGACTCTGAAAAGGGAAAATAAAAGGTAGTAATGTCAACACAAATTCAGAAGACCCTTCAAAAGCATCCATCTCAACCACTTTAGAAAATGAAGCAAATTATACAACAAACTTTGATGAAGATGATTATGAAAAATCACAGACTCCAAAAGAAATGAAAAATCTTTATGGAAAAGGTTATGAAATCATGAAACAACTTGGATATTTTGGAAAAGAATGTGGCACTAGAGAACAAGGTATCCATGTCCCTATAGAGCCTAACATGGAAGGAAAGACTAATGGACTTGCTTATTGTCCCTCAAAAGAAACAAACAAGACTTCCCTTCATGTAAACATTATTACAAAAGATTCCTCTAAGCCAACTTTAACATTATTGCATCCTAAACTGATAGACACTAGTGGTCTTGGTTTTTGTCCTTTGAAAGAAATGAAAGAAACAAAGAAATATTCACTTAATATCAATGCCATCAAACAAAACACTAACGGATGGAGTTGATTATATTTTACACCTGAACCTTTAAAGAAGAAAACCAAATATCATAATCTAAAGAGTCTTGTGTAGGTATTGTGAAACATTTTTCTTTTTCTTAGTCTTTCGATCTTCGGTTTCTTTTGTTTTTGGCTTCGAAAGTGTTTGGGTTTATGCAAGGCTGGTCGAAAAGCTGGGAAATGCACCACATGGTGGTTGCACGACTTTCTTTTATCATTTTCCTTTCAGAGGAGGACCTGGTCCATGCATCAATTTGGTAGATGTTTTCTCCAAAACGTTTTTCAGAAAGCATAAGATCTTTCTTCGCGTAACGTGCCATTTCTTCGCTATAGGAGAACTATGCCTCTTATAAGATGATGTCTTTTGAGAGTTTTTTGGAGCTTGCTAGCCTTTATTTTCATGGTTTTTGGGATGGAGGTTTTGATTTGGTGCATCAGGGTGATGTGATTGGTCAATAGGACCCTTTTTCTAGATTTTTCTTAGAATTTGATCATTTACGGGCCTCTATATTTGCTAAATATCTAAAGAAAATCAATGTGGTAGCTGAGAATTAATGAGCAAAGATCTTTGCGGCCTAATGAAGGATATATGATCAGATTGCAAGCTATCAAGTATCAAAATCTAGTAGCAATTGCTTCTGAGCTGAGGTAGTGTTTTCTTCTTTTGGCTACTATATAGGAAGGGCGACGATACAATCAGGGCTTGGATTCCAAGTTACAGTTTCTTTAGTTTTATTAATCCTTTTAGTATTATTTTCAGAAGCAAGTTGCATAACTACTTTACTTTGGCATGTTATATCTATAAAGGCTTAAACTATTGTCAGATTGGAATCTGACCTCTGTTTCAAAGTTCATTTAATATTTTAAAAAATGAACTATTGAGGATAATTTGTTGAGACTCTGCATGTATGGCCTTTTTCAAGCTTTCTTTCTTTATATTATTGTTTTGAATGAAACACTGTGTCTTGCAAACTAGATTTGGATAGTTTAAGTAGCAGATTTCTATGTTGTATGCTTGTATGGTAGAGTAATAGCTTAGGAAAACTAGACTATGTCATTAGACTTTTCCATTTTTTTGAAAGTTGTTTTGCCGTGCTATGTTGTATTCGGAACTTGATGAATGCTACCTAAAGAAAGATTTGAAAGTCTGCACTATGCTTAAAGTTAGCCTTTATTGTTCGTTCTCTTTCCAAGAATGAAGGGTTGTGGCACTCTGTGTCTATTTATATCACTCATAGGAATGATTTGGGTTTGAAATGTTGTAAAAGATTTGTTGCATCACCTTTTATGTTTTATGTTTACATTTCCTTCTGCCCTTATCTCCAAACCCCAAAGAAGAGCTGTCTTTCTATGAAAATCTTGGAGGTATTCAATGAGACACAATTTCTCCCCCACTCGCTGAATTTCCCATAAGACAGACAGAGAGGTGTAAGCTTTGAAGATCAACAGTTCTTTTTCTGGCACACCCAGTGGGACAAGAAGTTTTCCAAATGCCTGATTAGAAGTCTGAAATATTTCTTGAATCACACTAAGGAATGAAACTAGAAGTTTCATGCCCAAAGTCCAAACAAGAGCATTGTCAAGAGGTCACTTCCAGTAATCTTAGTTACTTGCCATAGTTCCTAGGAGGAGAAGACTTACAAGCTTTTTATCACCTGTAAGGAGCAATAGAGTAAGAAGTAAGAGCCTAGTATCTAGAGCTTTATCTACTCCACTTGGAGGCTTAAATTTCCAAATTAGAATACTTGTATATCTAATTCATAGGAATCTTTTCTCTATGAGTCATGTCCCTCCCCCTACTCCTAGAAATTTTGTAATGTGGGATAGTGGTAGTCCACTACAACCACCCACACCCCCATATGTATGGCTTGCCATACCCGCTAATGCCCTCAAGGCTATACCAAAATTCTCTGGAGAAGACTTCAAAACCCCTTCCGAACACCTACAAGATATAGCAGAGATAGGTAGTGTACATAATATAGTAGAGGAAAATATCACTTTGAGGCAGTTAGTTGCCTCTTTCAAAGGAAAAGCCCAAGATTGGTATCGATCTTTGGCTTCAGGCTCTATTATCTCTTGGGACCAACTCAAAGAAAAGTTATTTGAATTATTTTTGGAAAAGGGAGATCACTCCTCACTATTACATCAATTGATCACCATAAAAAGGGCCTCGCAAGAGGCCATGAGTGATTTCAACACCAGGTTTGATAAAACTTGGCAGAGGATCCCTGTGACTACTCAAACCTTAGCTACAATGGCATTCATGTTCTATCTAAAGGCTACCAATTTAGATATCATAGTTATGATAACCTACATGGGAGGAGATATCTTTCTCGATGCACATGAGGTGGTGGTGCGTGAGGAAAATAGTCTGATTGATGCTAGGAAGCTCCCACTACGACTCCCTATGCCTATGTTCACAAAACTCTCTGGAACATCTTGAGAGGAAGCTTCTCCAAGCATTTTTGCTACACAATTGATGTCGAGCATGGAACAGTCCATGTATGTGTATCCTGCCCCACAAAAAAACATGTCAGGCTCCAACTCAGTCACGACAGATATTAATGATGTGACGAGTCTCATGCGGGCTCTTGCTAATGAGTTGGTTATCATCAAATGACAGCAGGCGATGTCTCCACAGCCGAGCACTCAGACCTACGATGGAAGCAAGCCATCCTATCAACAAAATACATACCATGGGTTTTCTTGAGGAGGAGGTCAACAGACAACATCCACGAACCAGATAGTTCCAGTCACTTTGCCGCTTCAGACGGTAAAAGACAACCAAAGCAGAGAAATGATCCCAGGCCAGAATAATTTTTCAAAGGAAGAGAATGTATGGTGTTTCACATGTAGCGGTAGTCATCTTCCCCAAAATTTCCCTAGGGGAAACATACAAAAAAGGATAGCAGAACAAAGAAGGAAAGGTGTGCTACCGAGTGTGGACGAATACAACTCTTCTGAAATGGAGAATGCTCGTTTTAGAGTACAAATGAAAGAGATATCCCTAGAGCAGGAGCTATACATTGCACCTGATTAGACTCTATTTTCATGGATGGAGGAAGAAGACTTGGTTATTGCAAGTGAAGCTCCAATGATTAGTGCTTCGCAAGTATAGTCAGATTACAACACGAGGTCTAAGAGAAGGCTCATTAGAGAATACATGCAACAACCTCCACCACGACCTCAGCTGCATCAACCGCTACCGTAGGAGAAGCAAATGCCACCACCTTTCATTCGGCCTATCCTATAGCCACAAAATCTACCATCGCTCGAGAAAGAGATAGGTGAAACACCAAGCCCAGTCATGTTAGAACGCTTTCTTCTGAAAATGAGGGAAATACCATTGTTTAAGCCCAAGGCCCAAACAGTTAGGACACTTAATGTGGTGGAGCAATTAAAGAAAGTGCTCGCAAATGTATCATTGTGGGACATCATATCTACTCCCAAACAAAAGACCCTACTTCGAGAAGCATTGAAGAAAGAAGAGAAAATGCCTTGGACGAGAGTAGCTCCAATATGTGATCAAAGAAAAGACAAGGTACCCGTGTTGGAACCTCAAGTGCCAAAAGCTACATCGTATGCAAATTATGTGGACAATGCAAAGGAGAAAGAGGTAAGTAGGTCGAAGCCCACACCTTTCTTTTTAACACTTATTGTGGGAGATAAGCTTTTGCATAATAATATGATCGATTCGGGAGCCAATACGACTGTCATGCCAAAACTAGTAGCAGATGCTTTGAAGATAAGTATTAGCCCCTTGAAAAGGGAATCATGCAACTAGATGGGAAGAAGGTTCTAACTATTGGTCGAATAAAAGATCTGTCTCTGACCCTTTTCTCCTACCCAAGTCAAACCATCACACAAGAAGTAGTAGTGATAGACATTCAACCTGTCTTCAGAATGTGTCTATCAAGAGATTTCACCACCAAGCTTGGCGAATACTTAGCACTTGACTAGTCTCACCTGATATTAAGACCCAAGCATGCAGCGAAGATGAAGATTCTTTCTAAATCTTTACACCCCGAACACAATGCGGACAATGCATTCGTATGCTTTGAAGTTGCACATACTTCCATCGCTCAACAAGATAAATATTGTGTAGAAATGATAGAAGATGAAGAGGATACAAGTGAGTGGACTCTTGAGGAAGAAGTGTTGCTCAACCAATTCATTGATTTTGATCCGTTCAAAAATTTATATGCTATAGGGCTAGGCACCTATGTGATTTTCGATGATGGTGATTTTTTTTTGAAACTGATGAAAGATCAGGAGAAATCCAATGACCTGTTCGATAATCATCTATGGACCCTATATTTTGACTATGCCAAGTGTAAAGTTGGCTCCCAAGCGGGTGTCCGATTACTATCCCCAATGGGATCCAAAACTCTCAGAGCTTACCATTTTCTATTCTCATGCTCAAATAATGATGCTAAATATGAGGCCTTAGTCCATGGTCTAATCTTGGCTGAAAGAATGGGTATAAGGCGAGTGTAATTTTTCAGAGATTCAAAGCTAGTGGTGAGTCAAGTTCGAAGACAAACAACTGCAAAGAATACCCGAGTGAAGTCATATAGACATTGGATTTGGGACCTGATCAAGAGTTTTGAAGCCTTCAACATACAAGTTATTTCACAATCTCAGAACAGTGTCACTGATCAGATGGTGTCTATTGGGTCACAATTTGAACCAGTTTTTGACTCAACTAAGAAAAATGTAGCGGAAGTTGTTGTCTGACCCTCAACTCCTGACAATGACAAAAATTGGCAAGTTTTTGATGATGACACTCAATTTGTTATCTTCATACAAAAGGAGGAATGGTTCCCAACTGTTCACCCCCAAGAGTGGAATTTTTTGAAGGGCAGGTTATCCAATTAAAAGGGAATAAGCTTCCTAGAAGGTTGATCTCCCTCAAGAACCTTTTTGACTGTGAAGATGTTAGAAATGACAAGTGAAGGTTCACTGCAGATGAAAGAGATTACAAAGAGCTTGATGTTGGAAGCGATAGAAAGTTGAAAGTTAGAAAAGAGGTTCCATGGAAAGATAAAGAAAGATTAAGGGATCTATGCTATAAGTACAATGGGGTTATGGCCTAGACCTATGCTGATCTAAGAGGTTATGACCTAGGTATAATTCAACATACCATTGACTTGGAGGAAGGGTCCAAGCTCATCCAATAGAAGCAAAGGCCAGTCAACCTGAAGGTTGAAGCCTTGATGGCATAGGAGCTCACCAAGTTGGTCGAATCAAGAATCATATATCCGATCAAACATTTCACCTAGGTGTCAAATCTGGTACCCATCCAAATGAAGAATGGAGACATCCGACTTTGCATCAATTTCCAGGATTTGAACAAGGCCTCATTGAAGGACCATTACCCCTTGCCGTCAATGGAGCAAATTCTGCAGATAGTAGCTGGATTCGAAATGTTCTCTTTGCTAGATGGTTTTTTGAGGTATAACCAGGTATATGTCAAGGAGAGAAACCAACACAAGATGACGTTTACCACTAAGTGGGGAACGTTTGCATATGCCAAGATTTCATTTGGACTGTCAAATGCTACTGCAACTTTTCAATGAGCAATGGATATTGCTTTCAAAGGTTTAATCAACCTGGTTATTTTGATATATCTAGATGACCTGGCAGTCTTTTCAAAATGAAAGGATGAACACTTTGATCATCTAGAAAAGGATTTCCAGAAATGTCAACAGTTCAGGATTTCTTTAAATCCCAAAAAATGTGGCTTTGGAGTACCTCAAGGTAAGCTACTCGGCTTTGTAGTGTCTAAAGAGGTAATGACAATAGATCTCTAAAGGGTTAGATCTATAATGGAATTGCCCCTTCTAGTAAACAAAAAAGGACTCCAGTCATATCTAGGGAAAATTAGTTTCATTAGTAGGTTCATTTCAGACTTCATCAGTATTGTTAGGCCTATCACACTAATTCTTAAAAATAATCTATTGTTCAAGTGGACCCTCGAAGGAAAAGAATATTTTGAGCAAATAAAGATAGCAATCTCCACTACTTTGGTCTTAGTTAATCCATATTTTTCCAAAGATTTCCTACTTTATGTATACAATGATCAGGATAGTATAGCTTCAGTGCTTACTAAGAAAAGTGATTAGAATGATGGAGAACATCCTGTCGCATTCCATTCAAGAAATTTGAAAGGTTATGAGGTTAAGTATAACTTTGTTGAAAAGCAAGATTTTTCCATAGTTAAAATTTTAAAAAAGTTCTGACACTTGGTGTCGGCCAACAAGATCACTATCCTCGTAGCACACCCCATTATGCGGGAATACATCACAGAAGGCGAGATCACCGAAAAAGAGAAAATTGGATCACTAAGGTCCTAGAATATGATGTATACATCAGACCAACTAAGCTAGTTTAGGGAAGAGGCTTGTGCAAATACATCACAAAGGAAATGAGTTTTGTGGCGGAAAAGGAGACTGATCAAGTCTACTTGAACCAATTCGATTCTGAAGAGTCTTGGGTAGCTAATCGAACACAGTATATGCAAAAGGGATATTACCCAACCAATCTCCTATTCAATAAAAGAAGATACTACCAATTGCAAGGCACCAGGTATGTATTAATTAAGGATGTACTATTTAAGAGAAATTATGATGGTGTGCTGCTCTGATGTCTCGACAACCTATAGGCGGAAAGAGTTCTTAACGAATTTCATCACAGTCCTGAGGGTGGAAATTTTTTCACCAAGATGACCGCTTTAAAGATAATGTGGGTAGGATATTATTAGCCCTCTATTTTTTTCGAAGCACATCATCTAGTATAGAAGTGTACACAGTGCCAATATTTTGTTGGCAAAAGAAAGAATGCCACTTTACCCCTGAGCTTGATTGTAACTGAAGAACCCTTTGACCAATGGGGCTTGGAATTTATCGGCATGATAAATCCTATTTCCAGTGCTAGACACAAGTGGATCCTCATGGTACTTGATTATTTTACAAGGTGGACGAAGGCTGTACACCTAAATAATGTAATAGAGGGGGAAATTGTTAATTTCCTTGAAGAAATAGTTGCTAGATTTAGTCCACCAAAAACAATCATATCCGATAATGCCCAAGTTTTTGTTGGGTCAAGGATGTCAGATTTTGCTATCAGACATGGGATTTTTCTTAAAAGTTCATTAGGTTAATCAAATGCATTAGGTCAGAACGACAAAGAGACTGGCACAAGCATCTAAGAGTTGCTTTGTGGGCGAACTGAATTACCCCCAAACAGATTTTGAAAACCTCCCCTTATGAGTTGGTGTACGAAAAAGAGGTAGTGATACCCATTTCCATAGAAATACCTACTTTAAAACTACTAAAAGCCTTGGAGATTGATGAAAATGGTGGAATGGAAGTATGGTTGGTAGAACTCCTCAAATTGGATGAAGATAGAGAAAAGGCCCATGGAGCCATGATCAATTGCCAGTAGACAGTCAAGCAATGGTTTGACAAAAAGAATTCTAACCCAGAATTCAAAGAAGGGAGCTTAGTGCTAAAGTACAATGAACGTACTGCAAAACTAGGGCAACACATGAAATTTGAAACATTGTGGAAAGGACCTTTCCGAATTAGTGCATGCAAAGAAAAGAATGCGTACGAGATTGAAGATATGGAAGGAAACACTTTAGATATACTGGTGAATGGTATTTATTTGAATATTTTCCATTGAGATGCACATTTATTTGAAAATTTTAATAGTTTGTGCCATATGTAAAAAAAATTGTAAATATTTCAAAATTTTGAGAATAAAGCAACTAAAGAAGAACACTAAAGAAACAAAAAGCTTGTATTATATTATATTTATTAGAAAATTTACATATAATACAAGCCTGAGGCTTAGATCCAAACATAAGGCTCTCTCGAGTGAACCCAAAAGGAGTTATGGAGCCAAAAGATTAAAAGGGAGGTAACATGCAAAAACAGTCAGAAAAGGCCTATGGTCATCACCCAGGAAGCCATAAAGGCTCATTATCGGGTCTTCTTTCTTCTCTTTCTTTTATTCCTCTTCTTCTCCTTGTCTGTTAGGTTGCAAAAAGGGGGGTTTAAAACACAATGGATGTGAAAATCTACAACACAGGCTCAAGGCCTACTCGTTGCGACTCTGCACTAGGAAGTCGAAGTGCTTCCTCCAAGGTAGTCTTAGAACCCACTCCACACCGTACTCCTGTAGTACAAAAGTAGTTGTGGGATGAGAAGAGTAGCATTGCGTCTCAACATCAATGGTGCGGAAATCATAAAGGAAGAGTAAGTAGGGTACATCTATGCTAAAGTCCACGTGCCTGCGGAAGTCCATAGTGCTCGGGATACCAACACCGGGGATGGCCACTTGCACTATCTCACCAAGCCCTTCCATCAAAGAGGTGTCAAACATCTCATGGAATAGTTCAATTATCATAGGCTTGGACACATTCAGGTCTAGCGATGAAGCCATGAAGTGAGAAAGTACGTTGCAGTTGCTCCGAAGCTAGTTCTCGTTGGTAATGAATTTTGCACCAACCACCCATTTGGCGAAGCTGTATTGTGGTCTCTTAGGAAGGATCTAGATGGAAGTGCCTAAGGGAGTAGAAATTCTAATAAATTAGTGAATTATGGTAGAGTGAGAATAAGTGGAAGGCTAGCTAACTTAAGAGACCATATGTTCGAATGAATGTTGCAAAAGGTAGTGTAGCTATATATAGAAAAGGTGAACTGAAAAACTCAACCAATAGAATGTCTATTTTTGGCTATCCAACAATAGAAATTTTTAAGATAGAACGGAGTAAGGTAGATAAATCATATGGAGGATCTGATGGAATGCTTTGAGAAATAAATTTGGGTGTTGGGAGTAAATGCTCTAATACTTAAATTGTTGACATGTGTCCTTTGCCATCATTAGCACTAGCGAGCTTACTAATAAGAAAATACATGGATTAACATGCTAAAAAATCCAACAAATTAATGGTCATGTATTTTTAGGGGGTACCTTGCAGCACTTCAACATGTTACACATATTAAAAATCATGCGCCACGATGCAAAAAATTTATTTGTAAAAGAGGCAGTGAGGAGAATGTACTAATTCCATCCTCATGACGTTCTCAGCATTCCCGAGGGATACAGATCTGATGTTCACATGTATCACCTTGGTGGAAGCATTTAATGGACCAACAACAATAGTGTAGTCTTAACTACATGCACAAACAAGGGAATTAATTGCACTCAAAAGTAGGTTTTCCTTTTCAATAAAAAGGAAAGTGGCCATTTTCGCTAAGGAATTCTCTACAACTTCTTGATACAGTCATGGTGGAACCCTCAACCTCTGGAAGACAAGCTACAGCTTCAAGTCAATGACCTAGCTATGCCAATGTTTTTGGGTGAAACTCAATCACCAACGCTCTGGTAGTGGAGGAGCGACCTTTCGAATTCTGCAAGAAGGTGTCAATTGATAAGCTTGTTAAAAGAGAGATAAGAAAAGTACGGGCTAGCTGAAGGTTTTCTAGTTCAGCTCTGGGATTTTGGTTTGCCATAGTTCATGTTGCCCGTTGTGCATCCATGTCCAGAGTTAGTCGATGCATGTGCCAAGAGATTCAACAAGGAAACATGGGTCATTCAAAATGGTAGGATTAGGGTTATTGTTTCCACTCAAGCCATATGGGACATGTTGTGTATCCCTATGGCCTGGGATGCAGAGCCTTTTAATGAAGAAAGGATAGATCTCTTTGGGGAAGAAAAGACCAGAAGAACAATTTTTTATGAATAAGAAACAAAGGAAAGGCCAGGAGAGGTCATCTTTCCTTCCCTCTTTCATATGAGAAATTCAAGAGAGACACTCAGTTAGTGTTCTCATTGCTGGCCTGGGTCTTTGGTCTTGATGGTGATGCTCAGGTTCTTCCTTTTCAGTTCTACTTAGCCTTTGTGCTAAAAAGAGAAAAGAACAAGAGGCACTATGATTTTTCTGAAATAATAGCTGGAAACATGTTGATCTAGCTGAAGAATTACAAAACTGATTCCAAATTTAGGTATTCTTCTTTCTTGGCTCATCTAGTTTTGCATCAGAATCATGAATGGCTAGGGAGAAATGTACTAGTAGCTAGGCTGGATGAAAGAGGCTATCTCTAGCCAGTTTCTATGTGGACCCATGTACTTTCTAGAATAGGGGAATATTATTGGTTTGTAGATTATTTATTGAGGCCAATACCTCAAGAATTGTTGCCTCACCCTTTGGGCCACTTCTCTCATGAGGTCCTATAATGGCTGAAAATATCGATGAACCCAGTGGATTATTTCCTGGGCGTAGACTTCACATTTATCAGATTCCACAGGTTTCATGATGAGTCTTTCTATCTCCCCAGATTTTTGACAAACAGAGTCTTCGCATTGGAGGCGTGCCACCAAGTGACCATTGTTGACAAGATCTATGGTGCCGGAAGACATAAAACAAAGTTATATTCACTTCCCCTCAATATTACTAATAGTCGAGTATCGATGATGAAGCAATTTTGAGAGGATGAACTGAGGGATCTATTGGAAATTTTAGGCCTGGTCGTCATCTGTGATAAGTGGGACTACAACCCACAAGGACTTTATAGTATGAGGCATGAAGAGTGGGAATACTTCAAGAAGAGGAAGAATCTAACTCGAGAAATTTTAGAGGTGTACATTGATTTGAAAAACATTCCTTTCAAGTGACCAAAATGGTTGAGCTTCTACACACCAAAGGTACCATACAACAAGAACCTTCTGATAAACAAATCTATCAATACACAACTAAAGAAAAAGGGTTGGTCTGAGAGAAAGAAGGCAGACTTCTGGAGGTTCTGACAGGAGCTACAGTGCCTCACCCTTCCTATTCGACAATTCCAACTAGATGATGAGTTCAAAGAGATTTATGATAAGGAGGCCGACACTAATAACAACAATCTAGAGACCAGCCATGAAATTGCTGAGGAAGAATTTACACATCGGGCTTCCTGACCTTTAGAATTTGAAATTCAAAGGGATTTGAAGTGAAGGGATTTGCGAGCTCCATCCTCCTCTAGTGCCCAAAGTAAAGGAAAGAGTGCCCGATGGTCTCCAAGAGCGTCATCCACTACAATCATCGAGGGCCAAATTTCAGAGTCCACTCAATGGCTAGGAGATCAAAACATGTTAGTTCTAGTTGTGAAAAGAGAAGGCAAGTCCAAGATATAGGCATATCCAACATACAAGCCCAAGGAGAAGAAGAAGCTGAGTCTGCCGGACAAGATGTACCGACTACTACGGTTCAGGTAACTTTCACTCCCTGTCTTCTTCCTATTTTTGCATCCTTGGTAGCCCCCTTGCCTCCTCCTGTGGAAAGGAATTCTCTGTTCTTAGGCCCTAACTTGATAATTTTGTATACACCCCCTCTTGTTTGTAATGAACCCCCCGAAATTACCTCACATGCCGAGTGAGCAACATCTGCTTCGACTGTTGTTGACTCTTTGATCACCCTGACAAGGGCCCCTCTAGAAAGAGCAGAAACATTTGTGCTAACCCCCACTCCAGGCCCATCATCTTCTAGGAAAACACCTTTCTTCCCGACTGTGTCTCTCTTCAACCATACTGGAAAATCCCTCGCTTAGTCTTAGCTAGGTGTGCCACCCTTTTCCATGATAACACTCCCTTTTGCTTTGGTGCATGCTCATACGTCTGAGGTCTCCCCTTCTGTTACCTTTTTTGGTTTCCCTCCTACCGCCCCTATTGTGGCACAGAATGTTGATGTTCCTCAAACCATCCAGGATCATTTAAACACAACCAAGTTGGCCTGATGAAATGCTAACTAGAGATGGCTATTAAAGAATGTTGAGTTTCCAGCTACCAAGAAAATCGAGGCTTGTTACAATGAGGAGCAGAATTCTCTCCCGAGTAGCACCATGACACTACTCATGGCTAAGCCTGAGGGGCAGATGCAGATGGAGGATTATGAAATCTAGACAATAGTCCTAGATTTGAATGAAATTTTTTCATGCAACAAGGTGGTCTTGGCTAAGACCACACAATAAGTAGTATATGTAGACTATGAAAGGTTGGGAAGAAAGTTGAAGAAATGTGAGAGAAATAGTAGGCAAATTGTAGACTGAAATCAAGGCCAAGGATGTTGAGATGGCCCACATAAAGTAGATTCAAGGTAAGCAAGGGGAAACCTCGAGATTGCTTAAAGAAGCACAAAGTGAACAAGTTCGGCTACATGCCGAAATTGAGAAATTGAAATCTAACCTCGCCACCCAGCATTAGACCAACATGGAGCACAAAAGTGCTCATGAAAACCTATAGAAATATTTGGACAGTGTCCAATCTCAAGCTTCCAATAGTGTTAGGAAGGCACAGGTAGAGGTGGAAAGATGAAGCTAGAGAAACAAGAAACTGTGTTGACTTTGCAGACCCATGACCAATAGATGAGAAGAAGCTCTGAATTGGTAAACACTCTCAAGGAGAGAGATCGAGTAGAGGAGAATGTAAAAACCAAAGAAATTCAGCTCAGTCAGGAGCTGGCTATTGCTCAGAAAGTTGGGTCTCTTTCGCTACTAAAAAGATTGGTATATTCACACTAGGAGCGGATTGCAGCTACAGTTCCTATTCTTGGACCCTTCTTGCAATTCTTGAGGGATGTTTGAGGAAATAAATGGGAAGATTGGCTCAATGGCCAATCATATTTTGTAGACATATGGCTCTCGACTAGTGGAATCACAAAGTTTCATTTCCAGGCTTTGTGTGGCTTCCAACAAAATCCTAAAAGATGTCAGAATTTCTAATCAAAGAATCACTTCCATCAAAGCAAGTGAGTTTGACAACTCCCACAAGGTCGCCAAAAAGTGCAAATATTGCCAGATGGTGTTGGCAAGGAGAGTTGAAGAGGTAATAAAGGATTTCAATGTCTTAATCAATTACGAGCTACCTCCTCTTTTCTCCCCAGATGGAGATCTGCAGACAGTAGAACATATTATGAAAGCCATGAAACAAAAGAATTAGACTTTTGCAAAACTCCCGAGTTCAAGTATAGCGCACACAACTGATGAGATCGAGCACGAGATTTTTTTCCATTCTTGTCTTTATCATTACCTTGGAGTGGTTACTGCAAGGTGGGGGTTCATGTCTTTCAAGGAAGTCTTCCAGCTTCACCAAGCATACATGCTCATTTGCAGTATGCCCTTACCAACCGAAGCAGAATGGCAAACGCAACATTCCTCTTTCCTTAAATTCTAGGAATATCTAGAAAGCTGGGTTTGTACCTCCACAAGTGAAGGCCCCTGTGAGTCACCACAATTGTGAAATGTTTTTTCTTTTCCTTACTCTTTTGAACTTTAGCTTCTTTTGTTTTTGGCTTTGGAAATGTCTAGGTTTATGCAAGGCCGGTCGGAAAGATGGGAAATGTACCATGTGGTGGCTGCACGGATTTCTATTATCATTTTCCTTTTGGAGGAGGGCTTGGGACATGCGTTAGTATGGTGGAATTTTTCTCCAAAACATTTTTTGGAAAATGAAAGATCTCCACTTGCGTGATGTGTCATTTCTTCGCTATAGGAGGATTGTTCCTCTTATAAGAAGATGTCTTTTGGGAGTTTATTGGAGCTTGTTGGCCTTTCTTTTCTTGGTTTTTGAGATGGAGGTTTTCAGTCGATGCCTCAGGGTGCTGTGATTGGTCAATAGGACCCTTTTTCTAGATTTTTCTTAGGATTTTATCATTTATAGGCCTCTATCTTTGCTAAATATCTAAAGAACATCAATGCGGAAACTGAGAATTAATGAACAAAGATCTTTGTGGCCTAACCGAGGATCTATGATCAGATTGTAAGCTATCAAACTATCAACATCTCTCAGCAATTACTTCTAAGATGAGGTAGTGATTTCTTCTTTTAGTGGCTATATAGGAAGGCCGATGATATAATCAGGGGTTGGATTCCAAGTTACAGTTTCTTTGTTAGGAAAAATTTCTTTAGTTTTCTTAAGGTTTTTAGAATTATTTTCAGGAGCAAGTTGCAGAACTACTTTACTTTGGCATGTTATATCTATTAAGGCTTAAACAATTGTCGGATTGGCATCTAACCTCTATTTCAAAGCTCATTTAATATTTAAAATCATGAACTATTGAGGAGAATTTGTTGAGACTGTGCATGTATGACCTTTTTCAAGCTTTCTTTCTTTATATTATCATTTTGAATGAAAGACTGTTTCTTGAAAGCTAGATCTCGATAGTTTAAGTAGTGAATTTCTATGTTGTATGCTTGTATGGTAGAGTAATAGCTTAGGAAAACTGGACTATGTCATTGGACTATTCTATTTTTCTGAAAGTTGTTGTTTTGTCATGCTATGTTGTATTGGGAGGAAGAGTTCCTGTGATTTATAAGATATTGTTCTATTACCCATAAGAAATCTTTATGTTTGATCAAACCTTAATGAACACTACCTGCAGAAAGATTTGAAAGTCAGCACTGTGCTTAAAGCTATCCTTTGTTGTTCGTTCTCTTTCCAGCAATGAAGGGTTGTGGCATTCTATGTCTATTTATATCACTCATAGGAATGATTTGGGTTTGAAATGTTGTAAAATATTTGGTGCATCACCTTTTATGTTTTATGTTTACATTTCCTTCTCCCCTTATCTCTAAACCCCAAAGAAGACCCAACTTTCTATAAAATTCTTGGAGTTATTCAATGAGACGCAATTTGTCCCCCACTCGCTAAATTTCCCATTAGACTATTGGAGAGGCACAAGCTTTGATGATCAATAGGTATGAAACCTTGTGTATATGTCTAAAAATGGTCATGGTTAATCAAGCTTGTCAATTAATTAAATATAAACTATTTAATTAATCTTCTAGAGTCATCTACATATAAATAAATTTAATCATTTATTTATATTGTTCACTATTATAATTCCTCTACCTTAATTAAATAAATTACTTTATTTATTTATTATCATATTCCTCTTAATTAATTAAATAGATTTTATAATCTATTTATATTAATTATCATAAGTTTGAATTTTAATCCAAATGATATTCCTCTAAATACCTTCTTCACATTTAATTAAATATTCTAAATATTTAATTAGACACTTTCTAGTTCTCCATTCACATTTAATTAAATATTGTATATATTTAATTAAAAAATTTCCTCACTTCACATTTAATTAAATATTCTAGATATTTAATTAGAAACTTTCCTCACTTCACATTTAATTAAATATTCTAGATATTTAATTAGAAACTTTCCTCACTTCACATTTAATTAAATATTCTAAATATTTAATTAGAAACTTTCCTCACTCTTCAGTTAATTAAATATTCTAAAAATATTTAATTAGAAACTTTCTCCACTTCCTATTTAATTAAGTATTTTATATATTTAATTAAAAGCTTTTTTATCATCTTCTCACACATAATTAGATATTAAATATTTAATTATGGAAACTTCTAAATTCACCGTCACATGTAATTAAATAAATTTATTTATTTAATTATGACACTTATCTCTTAATCACTTTTCAAATGGCAACTTTCCCTTAGATTTGAAAGAGAAAATTTTTGTAGAAGGAAACATTCCATTTCTCTCTCACCTTTCAAAATCTCTCACCGTTCATCTTGACAAGCTTGATCTCAACTGTTGATCATGACAACCAATCAAATTCTTTCGAAAACTCTTTAAATACATGAGCAAATCCAAGTATTGGTTAGACACGCATGCATACGCAATTACGCTAACACTTTTACATCTTCAGCATCTTTATCAATATCCATATCTTAGCAATAATTTTATCACAACAATAGCATAATCTTGCATTTTAGCATAGTATGCATATTTGAATCTCATTCTCTAGTAGTCCATTTCGTTGAGCTTGGCACATGAAATATAAGAGCAAACTTGAACCAATGAAATGCTGGAGATAGAGAGAAATAAGACGACTTCGAAGAATTTGCCACAAAGAGTTTTGATTAAATCTTCTTTAAGATTCTTTGCTATAATTTTTTATTGAATGTGTTTTGAATCCTTTATAATTAGGCATATTTTCATACACACATAAAATGGCACCCACCATGGGGCCCTGCCCCAATTTTGACTTTTTCTGTAGAGTGTTCTGACAAGTTTCCGCGTTCTAGAGTTCGGCTTTTGAAAAATTTCCTCATTTTAGCTCATCTGCCACCTTTCTGCAGCGCATCTGGGAAGTTAATGTTTCTATTTTGTAGGAAATTTCAACGCATCTGAGGACTGTTTCAGCGCTTTTGAGGGTTAATTTAGCGCATTTAAGGACTGTTTTAGTGCATATAGTCTCATTTCATTTAGAGTTAAATCTGCATTTAATTTACAGTAGCGCATTTAAGGACTTTTTTAGCGCATATGAGGTCTGTTTCTGCGCATTTAAGGTAGATTGTAGAGCATATGTTGCTGTATTATTTGCACAGTTAAATTTGCATTTATTTAAAGTTGCGCATTTAAGGACTATTTTAGCACATTTAGAAATTTTTTGTAGTGCATCTGAGGTCTGTTTCTGCGCATATAAGGTCTGTTTATGCACATCTGAGGTGTGTTCCTGTGCATCTGTTGACTATTTTAGCGCATATACTATCTATTTCGGCCCATCTAGGTTGTAACACAAAAATAGGATTATGAGTCTAACACATTTCGCAGATAGAATCATTTCTGGTTTAAAATGAATCAATCTAGGATAGTCACCACACTTTGATCATGTAGTTAAAAATGAATCCCATGCGTGTTGTGAAGCAATATCTTCACTTAACGTAAATCATTGTGATTTTGGTGCATTAAAATGATTTTTTTACTCTACTTGATTGTGCTTGAAAGTGGTAGGTGACTATGCTCTCACCCTGTGCAAACTAGGTGATCAGAAAGCCAAACCCACTTTATCCCTGTGTAACCCTCACGATTTGGTATATTAGAGTATCCTC
Organism: Sequoia sempervirens; assembly: GCA_007258455.2. Taxonomy (NCBI): domain Eukaryota; kingdom Viridiplantae; phylum Streptophyta; class Pinopsida; order Cupressales; family Cupressaceae; genus Sequoia; species Sequoia sempervirens. Next base: position 127,475,641 of record VDFB02000007.1, on the reverse strand, counting down.
TCCCCTTGCACATTCGTGTGATCTGGGGTGTAAGAGAAATGGTTACTAACTCTAGAAATTGGTCTTGCCTGGGGGTTTCATCACCCCAACGTGACTCAAACTGGCAATGGAGCTAAGGCCAAGCTACCCCCGACTGGTATACAAATGTGAATCTTAAGGGAAAACCTAAGATTACGACTGCAGATGTGTCATACAGACAGAGTTGTACTCCCATAAACCCTGTTGAGCTTAACCTCTTTAGGCTGGAGTGCCACCTAAATTAGTGATTAATCTCTTGCCCCATGTATGACCACTTGAACGGGGGTCCCAAATTAAACACCATTGTTTTAGTAAACCAAAAACCTTCTATTTGCTAGTGCAACACCGGTCGGTGTGAAGGCATCCACACTTTCGCAGTCTATAGTAGAGGTGATCAATCTGCCATTGGAGATTCATGGGGATTGGAAGCTTGGTTGGCCTGAGAAGAGAGTGCACTGTAAAGGGGAGCCCGTGCAGCCAAGCTTCTAAATTCACATGCTACCGATATGCGGTTGGGGAAACCCACGTGGAACCTAGTGGATATTGTCCTGGCTTTACCATAGGATGTGCTTGCTTTATCTGTGTTTGGTTACATTCCATTTAATTCGAAGTGTTTGCTGTGTTTTCATTCACATTAATTTAGATAAAAGATCATCCGAAATTAACATGAAAAACAACAACTGAAATCATTCACACACTTGACTTTTTAATAACATTTTGATACTTTCTCCTATGATTAGAAAGTGGAAATCAACAAATTTTTCAAAAAATCAGTTTCCACTAGGATCAAGAAACCCAAGAAATAATTAGGGTACAAGAAAAAATTGCAAAGAAGAAAATTTTTGTACAAAAGTTGACACGTCTTGCTTCATTACCGAGGATTTCTTCATAGATACCAAGACTTTATTAGGGGTTTGACTGACAAGTATGTTGTAGATCCTTTAGATTCTCGAGCTTATTATCAGAGATTAGCTCTATCTCAATGGCATAATCTTAACCAACCTCTTGAGTTTGTTAATATACCACAGCCTTCTATTGAATATCCTTTACATCCCAATCAAATCCTTCAGTGATCTTGAAATCTTTCTTCGAAAAACAAAGATCAAATCTTTAAGAGTGCACTCTTCAAACAAATTTGTAATTATTGATTCAACTTCCCCAATAGGATTCTGAACATCCTTCATCATTGGAAGCCACAACCAAAAATTAGAAACATCTTTGATCATATCATAGGATTCACATCTTATCAGAACTATGATCTAAGTTTAGAAGAAATTTTCAAAATCATATGCCTATCTCCACAAGATCTCAATACAATAAATTGAAGGATGAAAACCAACAAGAAGGTCATACCCCAAACAATCAAGAAGAAGGTGAAAGTAGTAATCCACTCTTCAACAACGACATGGATAACATAGAAGAAAATCCATTTCACAAATACAGGGACATGAGCAAAACCCATGTAGATAGTGATGATGAGTGAGACGAAGAACGTCTTAGAGAGGCTGAGCAAGATCCCAAATTCCACAAAGCCATAGAAAATATCTTGCAATGTGATAAAGAAAAGTATTTTCTCTATCTAGCTAACTAAGGAGCTAAATTGCTTCATGACTTTGATACTGTGAATTTGAAGAACAAACCTGAAGAAACACCCCTATCTGATCTTAGTGCTTTGACTCAAAAAATTAAGGCACTTCAAGGACAAGTTAAGGAGTTACAAGGGGGATCCACCACAAAGAAATATACTCTTGAGGACATTTGTCCTTATCCTTTCGATCTTAGTGTCAACATGATTCTATTTCCTAAACATTGTTAAATTCCAAAATTTGATTTTTATAATGGGAAATTGGATCCAATTGATCATGTTAGAGACTTCTGAAACATGACTTTAAAGTTGGCTCATGAGGACACTTACCTAATGTGTTTGTTTCCTAGGAGTCTTGGAGCCCATTCTATGGAATGGCTGTCAAAAATCACACCTCCCGTCAAGACATTTGAGGAATTAATCAACCTATTTATATCACAATATTCCTACAACATCCAACACCAAATCACTATGATAGATCTCTGCAAAGTGGCACAAAAACCTGGTGAACCTTTCATTACTTTTCTTCAGAGATGGACAAGAATGTTTGCTAGATATCCATGTCCTGTTCTTGAAAAGGAAAAGATGGTCACTTTCATTAACAACTTGAATTCGGAAATGAGCTATCGTTTGTATTTACATTGTCCTCCTTTTGAGAAATTGATTGAGGATGCTATAACCATTGAAAGTGCTTTGGTCAAAAGAGGAACAATAAAACTAGACAAGGACAATCAGGACAAGTCTAAATTTTGGACCTGTAACAAGAACATAGTGAACGATGGTGTTGTTGATGCGAATAATGTCTCAACTAAAAAAATTGTTCTCAGTGCTCCAAATGTTCCTCGCAACAACAATTACCACAATGTCAACTTAGTTTCAAATCAAGGAAATGATCCTCCTCCTCTGAGGAACAATCAAAATTCTACTCCCAATCAAGGGACTGCCAAAAATTAAGGTTATCAAGGAACCACTAAAAATAACAACTCCTTAGGGAATGCCTCAAATACAAATCCACAACGATTTTCATTCTTCTCGAATAGAACTTACACTCCACTAGGGCAATCTTTGGAATCTGCATTCAAAGAGTTGATGGCTAAAAATGTCATTACCTTTCCACCTCAATGAAACTATGAACCCAGTGTGAAGCCTCCATCATGGAATGAGGCATACTATTGTGATTATCATTGGTGCAAAGGTCATCGCACAAATAACTGCCAAGCGTTGAAGAATACCATTTAAGACTTAATTAAAAATGGCACCATCACAATAGAAGGAAATCAACAATCAAATGAAGATCACCAAGCATTTCGCAACCCTTTGCCTAACTATCAAAAGGTGAGTCTTCGGGAAAAATCATGAATCATATTGATGATCCGATAATTAATCATATCTATACCGACGACGACTAGGTCAACGTTATTAAAGTCAAGGAAAAAATGGAATATAGGGAGGTCAACGCAACAACTAGGGCACAAGCTAAAGTTGTCTTAAAAGGTGCCTCTTCAAAATCCATGGGACCTCCATCACAACATAAATATGACCTATTCAATCAACTTCAGAAGACTCCTTAAATTTCCATCTTGGAACTCTTGAAAATTTCCCCAACACAAGGAAATTCTCAGAAAGGCCCTTGTTGAAACAACTGTATCCACTGATTTGGATGTGGGTCAATTTCAAGCCATGGTAGGACACTTGTCCTCACCCACCTGCCTCTCATTCTCTGAAAAAGATGACGTTTCCATAACTCATCCTCATAATTCATCATTATACATAGAGGTCATGGTTCACAAGTTTCGTGTCAGACGAGTTCTAATAGATGGAGGTGCGGGTTTGAACATATGTACCATGAAGTTGGTTAAAGCTTTAGGATTTTCTAAGGATTCCATTGATCGCAGAAGAAAGATTACTATAAAAGCCTATGATGATGAGGAAAGAGCATCCAAAGGTTTAATCACGCTACCAATCAGAGTGGGACCTGTCATCAAAAATACTTTCTATCAAGTATTAGATAGGGATCTTGCATACAACATCTTGTTGGGTCATCCTTGGATCCACGAAATGCAAGCTATCCCATCCACATACCATCAATGTCTCAAGTTTCCTTATGATGGGCATGAAATCATGATACTAGCCGATAAATAAAAGGTCCAAACTTGTGCCGACATCAAAGCTAGCCAAGATATGTTGGTTCCTAACAATCAAGAAGCTTGTGCTAGTACTTCTCTTAGGATTGACATGAAAATCAGTCAGGTAACCAACAATTTTGACAAGAAATTGAAATTCAAGGACCATGGAGTTGGGGAATACTCTTTCTGTTTGGCCAATTTACCTACATCACCTCAGTCCCATGGACAACCATCTATCATGCAACTTCAAATATCAACAAAATCAACATCAATGCAACCACCAACAGGGCCAAGCACAAAGTTTAATGGACAATTCATCAAAGAAAAATTCCCCATGGAAGATCTGGAGGATAGAGAAATCCTAAACTAGCTCTATAAGGATGAAGATGAAGCAGTTTTTAAAGTCAAATTACCAATGGATATATATGGAAAAGGATATTCAATCATGCAGAAGATGGGCTATGATAAGGGTCCTATCGGAAAAAGAAAAGAATGAGTAGTTGAGCCTATTCACCTTCGAGGACTTGCTGCAAAAGAGAAAACTGGATTAGGCTATGATGCTAACTCAAAAGAAGGAACATCTAAGTCACTGCATGGTGATGTCTTCACATTGCAAGAAGGTTCAGATTCAAGAGAAGCATGTTTGACAACAATTCAGAATTTCATGGATAATAACTCCGACATAGACTCTGCTGAATATGAATGGGATACCATTTACAATGATGAGTTCTGGAGGGACAAAGAGGTTGATGTAATACACCAATATGCCCCAATTCTAATCGAAGGTCAAGGTTCAGAGACCCAAACATGAGAATCTGAATTACAAAGTCACTATGATCCTAGTGATACTGAGTCCGATTTAAATGAACAAGATTATCAGGAGAACAATACCATCATTGATTTACCACATACCTCGGATCCTACGGTCAACTCCATTATGACCAAAACCATAGCCTATTTCACACAACCCAACGACCCGCTATCTTTAATCCATCCTAATCTCACTGATTAGGATTCATCTGAACCTATCACTATACCTATGTTCCCAAGTGACAAATCTATCGTCAACTTCCTTTCTGCAGAAGACACAAATGATTGTTCCACCAATGACTTTCAACATAAAGTCTTTAATCAGGAGAGTGTCAAGTCTCCTAGCTACAAAAATAAAAATAAAAAAGAAAGATCTAATGGTGAAAACCAGAATCTGGCAGTATTAGATCAAACAAAAGATAAAATAAAGAGCGTATCGGACGGTGAAAACCTTTTTAAGGCACCAGACGATGGGAATCTTGACACTCTCCTGGAGCACTACCATGAGCAATCACCTATTTTGATTAAGCCTACAAATGCAGTTGATCTTGAAACTTCAAATAAGCCAAGGATTTTATAGTTAGCTACGTCACTGACAGAGAAAGAAATACCAAAGTTCGTGGAATTTCTAAGAACAAATCAAGTCAACTTTGCTTGGTCTTATGTAGACATGCCTGGTCTTGATCCTGACCTTATCATGCATCACTTGTTTATCAAACCAAAGGTGAAGCCTGTGAAACAAAAACTCAGAAAGATGCACCCCCATGTTGCATTATTGGTTAAGGAAGAACTGAGAAAACTCCTTGATGTGGGCTTCATAAGATCAATCGACTATGCAAAATGGATCTCTAACATTGTTCCTGTATCCAAGCCAGATAAGAGTGTCAGAGTGTGCATAGATTTTAAAGATCTTAATAAATCATGTCCTAAGGATGACTTCCCACTGCCAAACATTGACACTATAGTAGATCTGATAGCTGGCCATGCCATGTATTCATTAATGGAATTTTTTTCTGGTTATAGCCAAATCAAGATCGCACCCGAAGACTAGGAGAAAATAACTTTCACATGTCCATGGGGAACCTACTGTTGGAACGTCATGACTTTCAGTTTAAAGAATGTTGGGGCTACTTACCAAAGAGCCATGACTACAATCTTTCATGGCATGATGCATACATTCATGGAAGATTATGTAGATGACATCTTGGAAAAGTCATACACCAGGGAAGGACATCTGGAAATATTGTCCAAAATATTTGCAAGATTGGAGAAATTCAAAGTTTGCCTAAATCCCAAGAAATGTGTTTTTGGGGTCACATATGGAAAACTCCTAGGATATATAGTCTCTGGAAAGGGAATTGAATTAGATCCTGCTAAAGTACAGGCAATTATGGAAATGCCTCCCCCAAGGAAGATCAGTCAATTGAGATCATTGTAAGGATGACTTCAATCTATACAAAGGTTCATTGCACAACTAGCCGACAAAAGTCTTCCTTTCACACATCTACTACATAAGAATGTTCCTTTCAAGTGGGATGACAAGTGTGAATTGTCTTTTCAACAAATCAAGCAGTACCTGATAAACCCTCTAGTTCTAGTACCACCAAATCCAGAAAAACCACTGATCTTATACATTGCCGCAACAGAGACATCCTTGGGTGCATTGCTAGCACAAGAAGACCATATGAAGAAAGAATGTGCAATTTATTACATCAGTAGAACACTCACAAGTCATGAGCTCATCTACACTACCATCAAGAAGGCTTGTCTAGCAGTAGTCTTTGCTTCACAGAAATTTTGGCATTACATGTTAACTCATACGATCAATCTTGTTTCAAAAATTGATCCACTCAAGTATCTGTTAAGCAAAGCATCATTGACAGGAAGGTTAGCAAAGTGGGTAATGATTCTGAGTGAGTTTGAAATCCATTATGTTGATTGCAAAGCAATCAAAGGACAAGTTATCGCTGATCAACTAGGTGAGGCACCACTACAAGCCAACCATCCCCTGCATATTGAATTTCCAGATGCTGATGTCTTTATTGTAGAATCCAAACAACCATGGTCCTTACATTTTGATGGCTCTTTCACTCAACATGGATCAGGGGCAGGCATACTTTTTGTCACCCCCAAGGACACACTATTCCTCGATCATATAGGGTGATGTTTCCATGCACTAACAACATAGCTGAATATGAAGCATTAATCACTGGACTTAAAATAGCATTGGAATGGAGGATTACAGAATTACAAGTGTACGACGACTCACAATTGGTCATTTATTAGATCAATGATGATTATCAGACCAAAGATGACAAACTGTTGCCATATAAAAAGATGGTTGATGACTTCAAGAAGTACTTTGTGGACATCAAATTCACACAAATTCCAAGGCTTGATAACAAAGCAGCCGATGCCATGGCTACGATCGCATCATTGGTACAACTCCCAGAAAATCAGGCTCGCTATGAGTTTCTAGTGGAACAATCATTTTCACTTGCCTATGACACACCTAAAAGCAAAATCATTTGCCACTTGGTGGGATCCGATTCACCTTGTTATGGCAAGATTTATGCCTACTTGAAAGATGACATCTTACCACTTGATTTATCCTGTAACCAAAAGCGAAGCTTTATCCGCCAATCCTCTCACTACACTCTTATCGCTGACACCCTTTATCACCGTGGTCTTGATGATACTTTACTTCGATGTCTTGAATGTGATGAATCTAACAAAGCTTTACAAGAAGTTCATGGTGAAATTTGTGGTACTCATTCTAGTGGACTGACCTTAGCCAAGAAATTGATTAGAATGGGTTACTACTAGCCTACAATGGAGAGAGAATCATTCACTTTTGTGAAAACATGCTCAAAATGCTAGATTCATGGGAATCTCATTCATGCTTCGGCATAGGAACTTCAACCATTTACACCAACATGGCCATTCTCTGAATGGGGGTTAGATTTAGTGGGCAAGATTCATCCTTCCTCATCAAACAGACATAAGTTCATCATCACAGCCACAAAGTATTTTACCAAGTGGATTGAGGCAACACCTCTTAATAAAGTTACCGGCAAACAGATATCATCATTCATACTCAACTATATTATTTTTCGGTATGACATTCCCAACTCCATTATTATAGATAATGGATGACCTTTCAAGAATCAGGATGTTGATGAACTTTGTGAGCGATTTCATATTCAACACCTTATTATCCACAAGGGAATGGCCAAGTAGAGGCCTCAAATAAGACTATACTAAATTTTTTAAAGAAGATTGTGAATGATTTAGGGAAAGATTGGCATGTTCAACTCAATCCCGCTTTATCGGCCTACATAACCAGTATCCGCACGCCAATAGGAGCAATGCCATTTGCTCTTGTCTATGGAGCAGAGGCTATATTACCTCTAGAAGTTGAGATTCCCTCACTCGGAGTTTCACTAAAAGGTCTCACAACAGATGATGAATACAAGGTGTCCCGACTCCAAGAGCTAGAACTCCTAGATGAAAAGAGACAAAGAGCAGTTGACCATTTGAAAACATACCAACAGATGATTTCTCATAGCTATAATCACAAAGTAAAACCACGTACCTTTTAGGTGGGTGATCTGGTTTTGAAAAAAAATCCACGAAATCAGCAAGACAGAGAAAAGAAAGGAAAGTTTGAACCAAATTGGCTAGGTCCTTATGTGGTTATCGCTGTCTGCAGTTCAGAAGCATACAAACTGTCAACCCCAGAAGGAGATTTGTTTGAAGAACCCATCAACAACATGCACCTGAAGAAATATTATGTTTAACTCATCATCTAGAAAAGGTCCTAAAAAAAATACAAAAACAGTAGAAAACGTCCTGAAAAAATACAAAAACAACAGAAAAGGTCCTGAAAAAATACAAAAATAGTAGAAAAGGTACTGAAAAAATACAAAAACAGCAGAAAAGGTACTGAAAAAATACAAAAACAGCAAAAAAGGTCCTGAAGAAATCCAAAAACAGCAGAAAATTTCTTGAAAAAAAAGAAAAAAAAGTCATAGGGTGAAAACCTAGCGATAGGCAGTCTATTGACAAGAATTTAAATGCAATAAAAATAGTGAAAATCTAGCAAATAGACACTATTTGTAGCTCTCCATCTATTAGTTAATGTTCTACACTTTGCTTCTCAGCCTTCAGTTTCATGCATCTTTCCATCATCCTAGGGCCATACCAGCATCATGTTGTCATCATTTTTCCTAGAATGATAACGTTTTACCATGGCTTGATCATTGTACATATCCATTTCAACAAGTTGTGTCAATACTGGGGGCAAAACATTGACATACTGGGGGCAACCAAATTTCAAGTTTTTACTCAAACAACTAGACAATGACATCGAATCCAATCCTGCGAACAAACAACCAAATCAAAACTTATGAACAACTATCCAATCATTGATCCATAACACAACAGTTTTCAGCTATGTACCATATCATGACTCATACCTGGATGATCTAAAATCTGAATAATGTGTGGAATAACAATATTCCATTTTGAACAATGGTTGTTTGCTTTGTGATATCATCTCTCTGGAGCACACTCAATGATGTACTGAACTAGAGTGGCGAAGAAAGAGGATGATTTTTCTTTGTCTACTGTCTTGAGGTTAACTATCCATCTGATTGTCAATATGTCATGACACATGATTTCCAAAGCTTATCATTGACGACAATTCCACATTGGCATTAGAAAGGGGTTAGTCTTTGTCTATTTATGCAAGAAATGCTCAGGTCATCCTGGTCCAATTATACCTCGATGCTTGTGTTTACTTGCTATATCAAAAATCATGAAAATTGTACTCAAGTCATCATTGGTGCTAATTTACTCTCTGATGCTTGTATATATTTCCAACATTTTAAAATGCTCTATGATGATTCAAGAACAATGGAAAAAATCTCAACAAATGGTTCGTTTCATTTAATGGAATTTCAGTTTAGGACATTGTACATATCTGCATATTGGATTTGCATTAGAGTTTTTGAAAGGCTAACAATAACATCAATGGCTGACATGTCTCTTTGAACTATTTGTGGAGGAAGTTCGGATATTTGTTTCATCAGCACCTTTCATCTTCATTATCATTTCATCTAGATCCTACCATCTATCATTTTCCATTCATTTGCATATCACTTAGGCTCTGTTATCATTTTCCATTTATCATTTCATTATCATTTCATCTCATTTATCATTTATCATTTCATTATCATTTCATATCATTTTCCATTTGTCATTTATTATTTCATTATCATTTCATATCATTTTTCCATTATCATTCCATTATTATTTCATCATCATTTCATATCATCATTTCATTATCATTTCATCTCATTTTTCCATTTATCATTTCATATCATTTTCCATTTATCATTTATTATTTCATTATCATTTCATACCATTTTCCATTATCATTCCATTATGATTTCATATTATTTTCCATTTATCATTTCATTATCATTTCATCTCATTTATCATTTATCGTTTCATTATCATTTCATATCCTTTTCCACTATCATTTCGTTATCATCTCATATTAATCATTATCATCTCATTTACCATTATCACTTACCATTATCGTTTCATCATCATATTATCATTATCATATCATTTATCATTTCATTATCCTTTCATGTCATGAACCATCATTATTCCGTATCATCATTTATCATTTCATATCATTTCATTTCATATTATCATTGCATTTCATCTACGTTACATCACATATCATTTATCATACATCACATTATTATTAATCATTTCATTTCATATTAGTTGTCACATTATATTCATCTCATCCTATCATTTTCATATCCATTCATATTACAAATTCATAACGCATATCATAAACACAACATTCATTTTCCGTCATATTATCATTATTTACTTGCATTTGTAAATCCAGAAACAAACATTACATACATGCATTTTCATATCATTTTTCACACAACATTTTTTATATTTTTCAAAAATCCCATGACATATTCTCATCATAAGTCATCCACCTGCATAACATCATTAGTACGTATCATCAATCATTTTTCATCATCATACATACATCATATCAAATTATCCTGCATATCACATTAGTCATCAAATCATTAAAATGCATACCAAAATCCATAACATATAGAAATAAATGCATATCATATAATAAAAAAAGCATGATAGTCATCACATAAATCATCTCGTAAATGCACATCACATCATCAAAAATCATCACCGCTGCATATCATCACTCATAAAAAAAAATGATACAAATGTCCAATATCCAATGAAACTACAAAGTTCAAAAAGAGATACACAGGATATTATAAAAAATTGCATATACATGCGCCAAAAATGATATACATCACAAAAATAGCTAGTCGATGCCCCTGATGGAGCTGGTCCGGAAGGAGGTGGCCTGCCACTGGTAGCTATGTCTGGATCTCGCCGAGGCCCAGTAACTCCCATGCTCTGGGTACGTGTCTGTGATATGCTCCTAGTCCTGCTGTGAGATCGAGGAAATGGCTCTTTGCGCTCGGGCGGACACAACTCCTCATATCTGACACGATAATACTCAGCCTCCCTCGCTATCTCCATGCCTCTGCAATTGCCTCCCGCAAGTATGCACTCTCTAGAGTTCCCATGAGCCTTTGAGCGACGCCCTCGGCCTCCACTTCCCTCCATCTCAAAGCATCTCTCTTTGTGATCAGCTGGGCTATCTGTGGGTCTGGGGTAGGCTGAGATACCTATGTCGGTGCTGGAGCTTGAGCCTGAGCCTGTGCCTGTGTCAGCTGTGCCTGTAACTGGGCTATCATACTCTATGCCTGACCTAGATGACCCTGAATAGTCTGCACCTGGGCCTACAGGGTGGCTATCTATGCCTACTGGGAAGAGGAAGAAACTCTAATAATAGTTCATGGTTTGCCACCAGATTTGGGCCACCATACAATCTGAGCACTGGCTAGACTATCGAACCTCTGCCCCACTGACCTCTCTGCCTCCCCTCCATCATCTCCCCCATCGTCCCCACCATCTGAGTTGTCATCATCCCTGTCACCCTCCTCCTCATCTCTGCTCTCCTCCTCCTCCTCTCCTTCACCCACCACTTGCTCTCCACCCACCACCTCCCCCTATCTCTCCTCCCCTAGCTATTGTACTACTACAATAGGCCTTAGCTGATTGGGGCATGTAAACCATGGAAATTGATGTGTGTGAAAGTATACCAAGTACTCATCCGACATCCTGGCGTCTACCACCTCTGGCCTATATGCCCGTACCTTGGACTGTAAGCCAGAATACTCTATATAGGCCACCTGGTAGGTAATACATCATCCCCATCCAGGATCATCCTTGCACTGCCCATAATGAGCAACACCCTATGGCATCCCCTGTGTATACTCGTACTGCCTCTGAACTCGCAAAGCCAAAAATCTCTCAATAATAAATGGGGTCCGCCCTATCAAATATTGGGGCATGCAGACAAACAACATCTCTAGGTGATCGGTATCCCACGCCTCGCAATTTGTGTATGGCCTCCATATCACTGAATCCACATCATCCAGCACGCGCCGCCAGTACTCCAACTTGCCCAGCTTGAACTGGACAAGTGCACCTAAATAAGCATATACATATGGCCTGCCTGGTGGCCTAGCTCTAGCACACTCTTGCCTCATAATCGCAATATGCTCCCAGGCCCAGATCTGAAGCAGCGTCACACCACTGGCCAAACTCGTCGACCCTCGATACACCACCTGATGTAGATCATGATACAAGTGGGCCAAAATGCAGCTCCCCGAAACATACCTTCGCGGTTGCGTCACCATCCACTCCAACATCCTACCCCATCCAACTAAGAATCCCTTCGACCAATGATCTGGTCCAAGGAAGGCTCCAATGAATGCCGCCAACACAACAATTAGAGCTGGATATATACTAAAATCCACCCACGGCACCCAATATCCAGCTATCGCCATATCACCATAGATCCTCCTCAGTGCCTCCATCCCTCCTATCTCCTTGTGGTCATAAACCACAAGGGCACCTACCACAGGAATCCCTAGAATCCTGTACACATCCTTAGGTGTCACAATCATCTCACCAGTCGGCAAATGAAAGGTGTTATGATCTGAATGCCACCTCTTTGCCAATGCAGTCAACAATCCCCTGTTGACTCGAATCCCTCATGGGATGGTCAATAGGGACCCCAATCCACAGGCACCTATCCACTGTACCTCTGCTGGAGTCAACTCTCCTATCCGATCCCAACATATTGGGAACCGCTCTCTAATATGGAGGTTATCAAAAACCTCCTATTTTTTTTGGCCATCACAAGGGACAATTAATCAGACTCATACCAATGACTCATATCATGTGCTCTATCTATCAAGTGACCCATATCAGTGACCCATATCATACAATCAATCAAATAATGCAATCATTGCTACAACTATCTATCTACATATCAAATCAATCTACTCTATCATCATTTACTATTTGGTTTCTTTTTCAGGAAATCAAATTTATCAACAATCAAATCATCATTTTCTTATTTGTACTTCAGTCATGAATGCAAATATGTTTAAAAACCATCATCTACTATTTGGTTTCTATCACAGAAAATAAATTCATCAGAAGTCATATCAATCCATCTACTCTTTGTTTTTCATCTATCAAAAGCGAAGTTATCAGACAATCAGTCAATCAATCTACTCTTTGTTTTTCATCTATGAGAAGCAAAGTTATCAGACAATTAGTCAATCCTTCTACTCTTTGTTTTTCATTTTTGGGACACAAAGTTATCAATTATCTACTCTTTGTTTTCTATTCAGAAAAGCAAAGTTATCAGTTAATCATCATATGTTCTATCATTTTTATCCATATGAGCACGATGGTGCAACTAATTTCTCTATCCATTGACCAAGGAAGCAATGTCGACCATCATTTTTCATCACAATGCCATTCTGTCAGTAATTTCCCATATGTGCTAATTTGTGCCTCAGATGCGCTAAAACGCATAAACGCTATAGTTTACCTCAAAAGCGCTAAAACCCCGTATGCACAGTTTTGAACCCTAAAAGCGCTAAAATTTCCCCTATAAGCGCTAGAACCCTATATGCGCGAGGATACCCAACATATGTGCAACTTCATACCCTAGATGTGCGAATCCCTAAATGCGCGACTCTATGCCCTAGATGCGCTAAAGTTTTCTAGCTGGGTTTCTAACCTAGAAGCGCTAATCTACACTTCGTATGCGCTAAGAAACCTCAATTTTTCTCTACACCTATATGCGCTAAAGAACACCCTATATGCACCATGGAAAATTTCTCGAATGCACTAAAACAGACAGTCGTATGCGCTAAAACGACATTATAAAAACCTAAAACCGCGTGAAAAACGAAAAAAATTTGATCAAAATCTCAAAATTTCAAAGCATAAAGAGTTTAATCGACTCACCAGTGGTCCATACACGGCTGGTCTATATATTTAATTAAAAAATTTCCTCACTTCACATTTAATTAAATATTCTAAATATTTAATTAGAAACTTTCCTCACTTCACATTTAATTAAATATTCTAAATATTTAATTAGAAACTTTCCTCACTTCACATTTAATTAAATATTCTAAATATTTAATTAGAAACTTTCCTCACTCTTCAGTTAATTAAATATTCTAAAAATATTTAATTAGAAACTTTCTCCACTTCCTATTTAATTAAGTATTTTATATATTTAATTAAAATATTTTTTTATTATCTTCTCACACATAATTAGATATTAAATATTTAATTATGGAAACTTCTAAATTCACCGTCACATGTAATTAAATAAATTTATTTATTTAATTATGACACTTATCTCTTAATCACTTCTCAAATGGCAACTTTCCCTTAGATCTAAAAGAGAAAATTTGTGTAGAAGGAAACATTCCATTTCTCTCTCACCTTTCAAAATCTCTCACCGTTCATCTTGACAAGCTTGATCTCAACCGTTGATCATGAAAGCCAATCAAATTCTTTCAAAAACTCTTTAAATACATGAGCAAATCCAAGCATTGGTTAGACACGCACGCATACGCAATTACGCTAACACTTTTACATCTTCAGCATCTTTATCAATAATTTTATCACAGCAATAGCATAATCTTGCATTTTAGCATAGTATGCATATTTGAATCTCATTCTCTAGTAGTCCATTTCGTTGAGCTTGGCACATGAAATCTGAGAGTAAACTTCAACCAACGAAACGTTGGAGATAGAGAGCAATAAGATGACTCGAAAGAATCTGCCACAAAGAGTTTTGTTTAAATCTTCTTTAAGATTCTTTGATATAATGTTTTATTGAATGTGTTTTTAATCCTTTATAATTAGGCATATTTTCATACACACACCTTGTACTAAGAAAGATAAATATTTTTTACAAAATAACAGAACATCCTCTACTAATGATCAAGAGGGTATCTTGTCAAGGCTCATCCAAGATCATTTGATATCTCTCCCTCCAAGAACATGAAATAAATTTTACTATAAGAGTTTACTTTGTGCATATCATAGAGTCCATAGTCATTCTACTAATGAATGTAAGGCTTTGAATAATAAAATTCAACATCTTAAGGAGTGTGGTGCTCTTCATTGTGTTGAAGTACCTAGCTCCTCTAATTGATACTAACTTTCAAGTCTCTCATCAATCATCTCAGCTCATCCTTGTCTTGCACTAAGTGGGGGAAAGGATTTAGGTAGCCTTTTCCTTGGATGACACTTGTCATCGTCTCTTTTGGCTAGTTGACTGCACTCCATGTATATATAAGAGGAAGCTGGGATGTGGACAAAATACCTTAAGTTGGCTCACTTTTGATGTATTGAGTTTTGGGGGCCACCAATTATTCATAATATATTTTCATTCGATAATATATGACTTGGAATAGGGCTTTCTGAATAACCTCTCATGTGTTCTTCTACTTTAAAGCAATTGCTAACAACAATGGTGTTAGCAACCGCTTTAAAGTGGGGGCATACATCGACACTCATATTTCACTATGTGGATTTCTTTATTCTTGCAATGCATCTTACGCTTTGTGGTGACAATGGGTGTGATATCCTCTGAGAGTGTGATATTTCTTTAACTTGTCCTCTCTTGGAGACATTAAGCATGATGTTTCCCAAGAAGGGACCTTACATGAACTAATAAAAATCCCTTTGAACGTACCTTACACTATTTTGCAATAACCATTGTATGGCCACCTTGCATAACACACTTTCCTTGCCTATGGATCCATCTTTTTTCTTCATGGGTGTCAAGCATACAATTTTTT
This sequence comes from Sequoia sempervirens, assembly GCA_007258455.2. NCBI lineage: Eukaryota > Viridiplantae > Streptophyta > Pinopsida > Cupressales > Cupressaceae > Sequoia > Sequoia sempervirens. Next base: position 127,459,778 of record VDFB02000007.1, on the reverse strand, counting down.
GCTTGCCTCATTGATCCTACTATTCGTGTTGTGTGGTTCCTTATCAAAGTTATTAGAAGGTATAGCTTTGATATGCTTAAGCGTATGGGAGCTAAACTTAGTGTAACTTTCCAGTAGCCACTTTCTTGTGTGTGAGCACATACCGGCTGCATGTGTTTGTGTCTCCCCTCTCTGAGGGCTCACCTAATAGATGGCATGAGGTTCCACTATCCCTTATGAGCATGCATTTGATTTGTATAGTGGACAACGTGTTCCACTTGTAAGCCATCCTTTGGATACTCACCCAAAGGACAACCTAAAGTTTTGTTGCCATAGAGTGAGCATGTATTTTGTTTTAAAAACCTTAGATTTGATCCACAACATGCAGGACAAATGTGTGAATCTTGATTCACTTTTTCTTTCTTTTTCTTTTGTCTATTCTTTAGCATTGTATGTTTGTATATCTTGTTTTGCTGCATATCATACACCTTGTGTGTGTCCCTTTGTGTTGATGTTGGTTTGACATAGGATCTTGGATCCTAGGGGTTTGGCTACCTCCTTTGATCTTTGTGATCCTATTTCATCCACATTGGTGCACTTGGACTTGTCTTGAATGTCTACTTTAGTGTAAGTTTGAAGCAAGTTCCTCCTCTCACTAACATGGGGGCTAAATGTAGTGTAGAAAAAAGTATCCCTTTTACACACTTAATTTGGGAATGATTAACATTAAAATTAACCTAATGTTTCCTTGATCTAGGTTTTTAATGTGTTTTACATGTTCACATTAAGCTTAGGTCCCTTTCAAGCTAAATATACCTAATTTTTCCTTAATTTAGTGTTGTAAAGTGTATTTATTTACACCATCACATTAGGTTTTGGGCCCTCTTGAATTTATGACCTTCATATCATCATTAATATGCCCCTAACACCCTTTATTATTCATCCTCAAGCATATTTCAACCAAAATCCTGACATAATCAACAAATACACCTAATATCATAATCCCCAACATTTCCTTTTCCTAAAAAGCCCTGGTGGGAACCATACGCCACCTTGGTTATGTGATTCCCACCCAGATGGGACCTATACACCACTTTGGGATTATGAGTCCCATTTGAACCCTTTTTAGGGTTTTGAGTGAGAAATCAAGGTTTTGAATCCAAATTTCATGAATGTTGACATTTGGGATCTAATAAACAGTAAATTAGATGGAATTCCTCTATAAACAAGGTTTCAATTCATTATTTCACCTAATAAATCATAATATCAACTAAGTAATTTAAGAGTCAAGTATCCTAAGACTTCACGAGAGAATCATAGAGTATTCAAGATCATTTCTAAGGCATTCAAGGGCAGATTTATTTATCATTTGTTGCAGCAATTCAAGATCTATCATCATGTCAAAAGCATAGGGCATCAAGAATGTTGTTGAGCTAATTTTCTTGATGTAGCATTGAGGATCCAACTTAAGAATTATTTCATATCCAATTCAAGATCAAGATCTACATTCTACATTGTCACATCATGTTAGATTTCTTATTTACATCTCAAGACATCATCCAAGGCATCATTGTTCATGTTTCATGTTTCATACTACATGTTCATGTTTCATGTGTGATTGTAGATCTAGGTGTTTTAGAGCTTGAGGATCCTTTGAAAAAAAAGTTGCAAGATTGAAGAAAGTTTTCAAGGTTGTCACAAGGTTTTCATCTTCATGGAAAGTCACCTATAGGTTAGAATTCAGGGTTTTAGACTCAAAGATTTGGTAGGAGAAAAGCTATAGGAGATCACTAGAGAATACCAGAGTTTTAGCCAAACCCTCATACTGGGACTAAATTTCCACCTTGGGCGTATGATTCCCTATACTACCTTTTTCTAGATTTTAGGAGATCTAGACCAATTACTAAGAGATTCTAGTTTCTACATAGAAACCCTAGTTTGGGACTAAATCACCGAGACTGGCGTATGAGTCCTAGTGAATATCAAATAGTAGAATTTTATGGTTTTGGAGCTTGTTTTGACCACATCTTTCTTCTAGGTGCACCCCTGCCATTTCTCAGTTCATTATTCTGATTTTCAGTCTCATATCTTGAGTTGCATAGTTAGGTTTATATATCATTGCATTTCTTTCTTTCCAAGCTTCACTTGGTGGTGAACCCCCTTTTAGTCTTTAATCACATCCTAGGACACCTTATTGCACATATCATTCCCTCATTCTATCCCTATATTGAGATATCTAAGGTTTTCTTGAATGAAACTTTAGAACACATAGGAACAAAATTTTTCTTCATTTCAAGTACCAATAGCTATAGAAGAATGAGGTGATGAAAATTGAAGAGATCTCTTCAAAGGAGGGATCTTCATGATGCTCTACATGTCAAAAGAAAAGGATGTGAGATATTTACCTTTTAGTGTACTCTTCTCAGTCATATTTTGAGATGAATTTGGTTGATCTTTAGGAGTATCAACATTCATTATCTCAATTTCTTGTTCTTGTTCATTTCCCTTTTCCTTCCAATTTTCTTTTTCTCTCCCTTCTTGATCTTCCACATCACTATATTTTAGAGGACCATCACACATGTCTTCTTGGGACTCCCTCTCTTCTGTGGAGGTTCTTCTCCATCTCCACTATTAATTGGTGTCTGTGTGTTGTGAAGGAGTTTGTTGATGGTGTTTTTAGCACTGCACAAACATAGATAAATTACCAGTACTCTATCTCTCTTGAAAGGTGATTATTTGCAAAAAATATTTAGAAAAGAACGCCAAGGTCTCTAATGTCAGGTCTTGATAATGCTAGTAATCAAAAGGGGTTTTATAAGTCAACAATGTTGGAAGCTTTATTATTAGATGTAACAATGTGGTGATGTTGATTCCATTCTAAAATAACAAGGATTCAAAAAAATACCAAAAGATGCAAGGTTGAGAGAAAGTTCTTAAACTAACACCTAAGATCAATCATAATAATGGATAATGTTGTAGATGGACATCCCCATGACACTAATTTATGTTTGATCAAGGACAAGCCTACAACTACACAAAAACAGTGTAATATTCTAAGGTAATTGAAACATTTTAAGACCATGAACATCCATACATATACCCAATTACTAGCACAATATGAACAAACATCCACAGTTGAACTAAGTACAATATTTGGCTAAGACTAACTTTACATAGCAACTTACAATTGGCAAATTTCTAAAAGTATGAGTAGCAGATTCATCAAACATGATTAGCACCTCACCATTATCATGAAAGAACATGAAAGTAACATCTAAGAATTAAGAACAAGAAACCATAAAATTTTAAAAATCAACACAAAAATTCACCAAATTAATGACCCAAATGTATTAACTTCTTCAGTAGTTACCTAACAATATCTAGTTCTCTCCTCTCCTACAGCCTAATTTAGAACTAACTTTCCAATTCTAGCTTTGTCACCCCTTACAAATGAGAAGGAATTGGAATTTATAGATATTACATTTCAAAATTAATGGCCAGGATTAAATCAATCCAAGGGCTTAGATCACTCGTCTAGAAGCATTAGGAAGTTACATTAATTTTGAAAACTCATGATACATTATCAACCAATCAAGTAAATTCAGTCACATCTGTTAGCCAAAGAGAAAACATCTTTCCACCTTGGCATTGACAACAATCCTCATTGGAGAAACAAAACAACTTCACATGTCCAATTGAAACCTCCTCCAGTTGTAAATAGCTTTGGTACAGATTCATATGTAAGTTCCACATTTAATATTTAAGGTGAATTTAGGTTTATCTTTTAAAATCTTCTTGGCAGCTTATCCTTGAGTGCATATCCATATATGGGGGTATTTTGACTAGTTTCAAATCTCCTCCTTGAGTCTTCTATCATTCATATTTTAGCACTGCATTTTATCTTTATGACTTTTGCACCCTTATCCCTCCTGTAGGAGACTCCTACAAACACATAAAAAGATCATAAGCATCAAGGATTCACATTAAATCATTGAATCTAAATTAGAAACCCAAAAGAAAGCATATCCACGCTAAACAATATTTGTTATAATCTAAAGTCTCTTTGTGTAGTTTGTCAAACAAAGTGCAATAAATTGAACCCTTTAAAGTCAAACTACCAATCCTTCCAAAACCAAATCCACCAAAACCTATTATCAGCAGAAATATATTATTGTAGTTCTGACGCCAATAGCTGGGCCTATTATCCTATGGACTAAATTAGTTCAATGCAGCCTTCCTTGTATTATTGATCCAATTCTGACATATTACAATTTAAACAGTTGGCCCTCCCCTTTACATCAAATCAATCTTCTGAACACGCTTATGTTCCCACAGACTCGACCCATGATCACATAAGCTCACCAACAACAAAAGAAGATACTTATATACCGAACGCTAAACTCACCACACCATTACTTTTCTACAAGAGAAACCCCTTTAATCAATGCCTATTGTAAAATTATATGGCTTTGCTGATTAAATACCCTTCTCAGATGTTCGTAATACAATCATATCTGTTGAGTCATATATTATCAACCATTATTTCTGAATCTCCTCCTCTTTACCTTCATTCTTTCATCTTTTAAGGCACTTTGGCCCTTCACAGGTTGTGTCACCCCTTTTAATCTTCACATACATACTGCAAATGACGTGCTTGAGGAATAATATGCACACAGGGATTAGTGATTAGCCATTTTAAGTGGCTATAATCTCATAATTTGTCTATAGATACTTCATTGTGGCCAACTCTTTTAACCCGCAATCTTTAGGGGTCCCAAAATGTATTGGGGAATACTACTCACCTCCACATACTTCATTTGATAATAGAATTCATGCATTTGAGCTTAGCGCCTTTGCTTCAAGAAGCCGATAGTGCATTAATACTTTGATTTAGAAACTTTGCAAATTACACAATCCTCACATGCTTTCTTATTTGATACCGTTATCTACTAGATTCCACAAGTTCTTTCAAATACAAATTTTTATTGCACTTTGAAGGAAATGATTAATCGGTTTAAATGTTGCACTCCCATCACGAAAGGATATTCAAATTTCACTATCTTATATTTTTCACCGACACCATACTTGAACATCGACCTCCTTCATTTTCATAAATGTTGTGGTTATTTGCAGGATTTAAACACAACTTATGACCTTTCTTTACCAATCCAAACTTTCTCAGCTGAGCATGATTTTCCCATATATTGCTGACATTTATTTTCATCGTTTGAATGCTAATCTTTCATGAATGCCATCCCCTCAAAGAATTCATGATTTCATGGATTTAGAACTCTCGGGGATTCCAACCATGTCCACATTCTGCGAAAAAGGAATCTCTGGGAATCTGGAGTCTCATAGATTCTCTGAATTCACTACTTCCTTCATCATTGTCTCACAAATTGCTTGCTTAAATATCGTTGTAAACTTAATATTTTCATTATGAATTTTCTTTGTTATATGAATTTCGATGTGCTAAGGATCCCATAGATTTCTCTCCATGTATTAAGGCAAAGAAGACACCAACTTTCCTTCATATAATTGTACTGGATCTTACTTATGAGACATGGTCACAAGAAAATACCACACTTCCCAGACCCTGCGATCTTCCTGTAGCTTTACTTAGACTGCAACGTTTATTCTTCATTAACTTCTAAATTGAACTTTCCAAGCCACTATGAGTTCTACCTGCAATACCCTCCTCCATATTCACCTTAACATCGAGATCATCATGTCTCGTGGATTATAAGTCATGTCGGTGTGTTCAAATAATCGATACCACTATATCTCATTGATTACTGAACAAATTTTATGCCTTCCCCATGAATTATAGATTATCACTAACAGTTGAAATATCTTTGCTTTATTCCGAATAGCAATCTTCATTTCCTTGTATTTAAATATCATCTCTTGCAGATTCCATGGGTCCATGGTTTACTTGAAAAGGCTCTCTATCATGAACTCCAAGCATACGTGGATTTATCGAGCTTATGATTTCAAAGATTCAAAACACTCCTGAATTCTCTGAAATTTCCCAGCTTCGTGGATTCCTTGAGCGTCTAGATTCTCCGAACATGTCTTCTTTCGCAGCATCTAGACACAATTGGATTCCCCGAACCATGTTCACCAATAAAATTCTGATCGAACCTCCATTCAAATTCTTGTTGCAATGTGTTGACACAAGATCACCGCATAAAATAGACTTAAACATAGAAAATAAACTTATATTAATCAAAATGAAACACTACATAAATTGGAGCTTCAGCTCTTACATGGACACAAAACATTACATACTTCTTACAGCTCTACAGAGCTAGACTAGTGAGAGTGCTTAGCCACTACAAACCTATTCAATATATAGACTATTAAGCTCATACAAAACATGTGAGAATAATGTTGAAGTGATGGTGGATAGCTTGGAGGAGTAAATAAGCAATCTATTTAAATCTACACAAATATGCATTCAATATTTGTCTTCAATGCTGAGATATCCTGCAACTATGAAAATATGGAGATGAGAAGATTAGTTGAGATAATTAATGAGGAGGTTGTGATTAACTATTGCGAAAAGATCCCAACTAAAGTGGGAAAAGATGAAAACACAGACCAAGGAAACAAAATAAGGAGGCTGAATAAATTTTTTGTTTCATTCAAATACACAAAAAGATGACATTAAAAAATGTTTACATACAAAAATCAAAGCTATGGCTCTGTATTTCCTTCATACAACAAAATGCCTTGATTCCAGTACAATGGAGCTTTTTGTGTGCTTCTCTATGTTGTTGCTACAAATATTTTGGAGTACTCGAGGTCGACACTCTGTGCAATATCTTTTATTGCTGCAAATTCTTCTTCTCCTTCCCCTATTATATTTTCTTGAACATTCCCTCCTTGTTCTTCTCTTTTAAAAAAAATATATTCTTCCTTTTTGTCTTTCTTACCTTTTCCAAAAACTGCCACTTATTTTCAAATTCAACTACTAGAAATTAATTCACTGCCAGAAACATTAACTCGGACAACATATGTCTAACACGAAAAATGGGGGGAAGGATCCAAAATGGATCTCTTTTGACGCTACATTAAATTCATTTGGTTAATGCTTCTCAAGATTATTAATTCGAACACTCCCCCTTAAGCTTGAGCCTTTCTATTTTTCATCACCATTAAATTTTTTTGGAGCAATGTCTTTCCAGAGCAAAATTTATGGAGCTATCATGTTTGCACCTGTTCTATGTTTTGGAGGTGTCTTGTCTACACATGTTCAGATTGTTGGTGCTTTTTTGAGTTTCCATAACTAAAGTTCTAGAGCATTTTTTCATCCCAAGCCTATCCCTTAGACATTCAGAGCAATTGAGCTGCTCAATGCTTTGGTAAAAATTTCTGCAAGTTGCTACTCAGACCTAAAAATTTCATTTTAATTTCACTATTCTCAACTAATTCTCTTATGAAATGATACCTTATTTCAATGTGCTTGCTTCTTCCATGAAAAAAATGATTCTTTGTCAAAGCAATTGATGAAATATTGTCACAAAATATAGTTGTTCCATCCCTTTTTTCTTCCTTCAAATATGTTAAGGTCCTCCTCAACCAAATATCTTGGCATGTTGCTGCATTTGCTACTATATATTTAATCTCAGCTTTAGATAGAGAAACTATGGGCTGTTTCTTGGAAGCCAGTGAAATGACTCCTGATCCCAAGTGAAACACATATCCATATGTGCTCTTTCTATCATCTACACTCCCTTCCCAATCACTATCTATGTAACCAACCAGCTCAAAATCATTTGCTACACTATATAAAATGCCATATCCTTTGGTTCCATTAACATACCTTAGGATTCTTTTACCCGCTTCCCAATGTGACTCTTTTGGAGTCTCCATAAATCTAGAAATTAGACTTACACTATGCATTATATTAGGCCTAGTTGTTGTTAAATACATCAAGCTTCCAACCAAACTCTTACACATGGTTGGATTCACAGTGCTATTGTAATATTCCTTGCTCAACTTCAAACCTATGGCTATTGGTGTAGGGGTAGGCTTGCTATCTTGCATCCCAAACTTCTTCAAAATCTCTGCTACATACTTCACTTGAGATATAAATATACCGTCATGAATTTGTTTTACTTCTATGCCTAGAAAATACCTCAAAAGACCTAAGTCCATCATTTCAAATTTTCTTTTCATTGCATCTTTAAAATCAACAATGAGGAAATCATCATCCCCAGTAAAAACGAAATCATCAACATACAAGAAAACAATTAAAATCTTACCATCAGCTACCTTGATGTAAAGAGTGGGCTCACCATCATTTTTGCTAAAGCCATTGCTCAATAAATATGAGTCAATCTTGTTGTACCATGCCCGTGGTGCTTGCTTCAACCCATAAAAAGATTTCTTTAGCTTGTATACCTTATTTTATTGACTCAGAACTTCATAACCAGTTGGCTTCTCCACATATACTTCCTCTTTCAATACTCTTCAAGAAGGCAGACTTCACATCCATTTGATAGGCCTTCCACTTGTGTTGGGTTGTAATTGCTATGACTTTCCGTGTGCTTTCCATCCTTGCAACTAAAGAAAATTTCTTATTATAATCTCACAAATTGGTTTTTGTACCCCTTGAAAACTAATTTTTTCTTATGCCTCTCTATTCTTCCATCAACATTACTCTTGGTCTTATAGACCCATTTCAATCTAATAACTTGCTTGTTGGGAGGTTCAAATCAATTAGCTCCCATATCTTGTTTCTCTCTATTGCATCTATTTCTTCATCCATAGCTTCACACCATTTCTTTTCTTTCACAACATCCTCAAAATAAATCAGATCACTATGAGAAAATAACACAAATTCATGCTTTCATCAAACTCTTCATCATACCTTGTGCTATCATTAATTTCTCTCATACTTTTTGTCTTTCGTGGAATCAATGATGCAAGTCTAGGGTCAGAATTTTTAGAGCTGCTTGACTGCTGGACTTATGAAGGAGACTAAGCATTGGAATTTTCACTCTGTTGTAAATTTTTGGAGCAACTGCTCTGCTGAAAATTTGTGGAGTTGTTGTTTTCTAAACTATTACCTTGGTGTAGAGTTATGGCGCTCCTAACTTCTAGAGTTTCTTCATCCTCAAAGGGTATTGTGATAGGAATATCCATGTTGTTGTCCACCATTCCATCTCATGACTCATTCTTTAAGAACTCTACATCTCTGCTAATAACTATTTTCTTAGTGACTAGGATATACAATTTGCAGGTTTTAGACTCTTCACTATATCCCATGAAAATACACTTCTCACCCTTGTCATTCAACTTTTTCCTCTTCTTTTAAGGCACAAGTGAATATGCCACACACCGAACACTCTCAAGTGTTCAACTGTCCACTTGCATTTTGTCCATGCCTCTTGTGGAATATTGTCACAAACTACCTTTGTAGGACTTCTATTTATTAAATATACTTTCGTTGCTACAACTTCACCGCAATATTCATTTGGAAGTCTCTAAGCTTTAAGTATACTTCTTTCCACCTCCACAATGGTTCTATTTTTCCTCTCAGCCACTCCATTTTTCTACTAAGTATAGGCTGCTATTATCTCATTCTTAATACCTCATTCCTTAGAAAAATTCACAAAATGATTGGAGGTATACTCTCCCCCTCTATCTAACTTTAGGACCTTGATGAAATTTCCATTTTCCTTTTTAAAGCTTGGTTCTTAAACACTTTAAACTGGTCAAATGCTTCAAATTTATGTTGTAAGAAATAAACCCATGTCTTACGGCTGTAGTCATCTATGAAGGCCATAAAATATTGGCTCTTACCAATAGAATTTTTTTGTATAGGATCACACAAATTAGTGTGCACTAGCTCCAATGGTGTTCTTGCCCTTCTAGAATTGTTCGATTGAAAATGCTTCCTTTGTTGCTTGCCTAAAATATAGGCTTCACATCTACCACTAGACTCTACAATGGTTGGAAAACCTTTAAGGGTGATCCCACAATAGTGGTTTACAATTTTTGGCCAAATTTGACACAGAAATAATTTTTTTTAACTAAATCTTCACTTTCCGGCACCCTTAGCAGCTAAACCGTGAGAAATTTGAAGATGATGCAAACTAGAGTTTCATGAATTTTTTTCTCTAGATTCTATATATATTTGTTTCAAAAAATTTGGAATCAGATTGCACTTCTTTTTCCATCTCCCTCAAAAACTAGTTTTTTTTAGAAAACAACATTTTTAAAAAGTGACGCTCACCGAATAACGCATAACTTTTTTCCATGAAGGATAAGATTATAATTCTTTCGAATTTATATTTTTAACTCCAATATCTAGTGCTTTCACTTTTCTAGATAGTTTTTTATTGAATATTTTTTCTTTAATCAAGTTTCAAAGTCAAACCAATTACAATTCAGACATAGTGTGGCCGTATAACGCGTAACTTTTTTTGTATGTATCGAAATTCAATTTTTTTTATTAGATCAAGGACTTCAATATCTAGTGCACTTATATTTTAATTTTTTTTTTAAATATTCTATTTTTCCACATGTGCAGAATAGAGAGTTTGATTTTCGATGAAAAACCTACATTTACAAGAAATAAAAAATAAATATAATAATAAAATTAAATTTATTTAAAATAATACATTTTGGGAAGCTTATAATAAGGACTACATACTTACAAAAAATAAATTTTAAATGAATTCATTTGATCCCCCAAAAGGTAAATCAAAAGTTGTTTTTTATTAGCATTTTGATAGGTGTAAAGGAGACTCTGTTATAGGTATGGTTTAAAAATAGCGGGGTTCTATCCAAGGGGGTTTGATCTAAGGTAGTTTGATCAAACCCTCTTCAATTGGAATGCTTTAAATGAAATTTTAAACTCTTAAATCATTATATTTTTAAAAAATATGTGATTTCAGCAAAAATCAAAATCTCCCACAAATTGTAACCAACTTTGTGGGATCACTCTTAACCATACCCTTTTTTAACAAAAGATTCAAACTAACATAACCTAAGTGTCCATACCTGAGATTCCAAATATTGGAAGGGTCTTGAATGACTATCTTGAAGGTTGCTTGTTGGTGTACTGTTGTACATTTTCCATGCCTAGGGGTTGCAGTTGTGGACTGAGTTGAGAAACATGTCTCTAACCTCAAGGGAAACATTCTATTATTTGTGATTGGAACTGCTACAATTATTTTCTTGCTTCCATCCTTCTCATAAATGATACATTCACCCTTTTCCATCAACACTTTGTATCCTTTTTGGATCAGTTGCCCAATACTCATGAGATTGTGCTTTATACCATGGAAAAAATATACATTGTCACTCTCCTTCTTTTCTCTTTGCTTGATTTGAAACATAATAAACCCCTTTCCCACAATTGGAACTATTTCATTGTTCCCCATTTTTATCTCGGATTTGATATTTTTGTCAATGAAAGAAAATAAACTCTCATTACCACTCATGTGGTTACTACATCCACTATCTAAAAACCATAGCTCATCACTACATTGCTTAGAAATGTTGGATACGATGAAGGGCTTTGATTGATTACCCTCAGCCACATTTTCATCAGCCACATTTGCACTTTGTTGTTGCTTTTTCCAACACTCACTTGCATAAAGACCAAACTTATGGCAATAATAGCATTCAACGTTTCTCTTTTCAAACCTCTAAATCAATTTGTTGTTCTTCTTGGCTTGTCTAGAGCTAGACTGAGAATCGCTTGCTTCCTCTTGGTTGTGTGCTCTTCTTGAGCTATCTTCTCCAACACCTCCACATCCAAATATGCCTCTACCTCTGCCTCTTGAGCTTCATTTGGAGTTGTTTCTACGTCTCCCCCTGCCTTTTGCATTGGCTCAAGCATTGAAAGCTTGTTGAATGGGAAGAATTTGAAGACTTATTTAGGCATCGCTCATGTGTTTATAGGGAACCCATTAGTTCATCAACGATCAATGTTGAGAGGTCCTTTTCCTCTTTAATGGAAAACATTACTGCATCAAACTTTGAGGGTAAAATTCTAAGGATTTTCTCCACAATCCTCTACTCTTCCATGGTTGCTCCATTCCTCCTCAACTGCTTTATCAAACTAGAAACTCTTGTGTGAAATTATAAGATAGATTCATTGTCCTTCATCTGGAGAGTCTCAAAATATCTTTGAACCATCTGGAGCTTCACCAATCTAACTTTATTAGTCCCTTTGTAACTAGTTTGGAGGATTCCTCATGCTTCTTTTTCATAACTAGCTACTGCTATTTAGGAAAAAATAGCCTTTGTAAAGGCTACCTCAATCAAAATGAGGGCTTTAGCATGATTTTTTCTTGTCTCCTTCAAGAGATTCTTTTGAGCATTGTTCAATGTTGTAAATGCATTTGGGTCAGTCACATCTGTGAACCCATTTGATACTAACTCCCACAAATCATTTGCAACAAAAATAGTTTTCATTTTATTTTCCCGGATGTCATAGTTTTTACCATCAAACATAGGTGGTTGCTGCCAAAGTTCCTATTATCTCCTCCAACCATTTTGCTAAATGGGGGAAAATTACAAATACCCCAAAAAATATAGGGCTTTCCTTAATACCCAGAAGCTAGGGTTCTATCACTGCACGCCAAAAAACACTAGGGATCTTATAGACACAACTCTGATACCAAACTATTGGGAAAAGATCCCAACTAAAGTGGGCAAAGATGGAAACACAGACCAAGGAGACAAAACAAGGAGGAAGAATAAATTTTCTATTTCATTCAAATACACAAAAATATTACATTAAAAAATGTTTACATACAAAAATCAGAGCTATGACTCTGTATTTCCTTCATACGAAAAACTACCTAGATTTATGTGCAACAAAACTTTGTGTGTTGCTCTATGCTGCTGGTGCAAGTATTCTAGAGCACTGGAGCTCTGCACTATATGCAATATTTTCTGTTGCTACATATTCTTCTTCTCCTTCCTCTATTCTATTCTCTTGAACATTCCCTCCTTGTTCTTCTCTTCTAAAAAACATTATATTATTCCCTTTTTTATTTCTTACCTTTTCCAAAAATTGCCGCTCATTTTCAAATTCAATCACCAAAAAATAATTCACTGCTAGAAACATTATCTAGGACAACATATGTCTAACATGAAAAATGGGGGTAACGATCCAAAATGGATCTCTTCTAACACTGCATTAAATGAATTTGGTTGACATTGCTCGAGATTATTAATTCTAACACAATGTTGATACTGTGATTTCTCAAAATTTGCATGCTCTAAATCCTTAACTCTGAATCAATTGAAATATGAAGGCTCAAAGTAATAGATAGATGAAATTCCTTGAAGGATAAATACTTCCTACACCCATTACTCATCAACCCTCTTAACCTTCACCCCTTAACATATTCATAATTGTAATTATCATTTACATTTCAAAACATTAGCACTAGACATTATATTGATGAATATATCCTAGAATTATAACCAAGCCTTCCTTATCCAATAGGCTCATCTCCACAACATTTTTCATACTATGAAACTTTTGCAAAGCAGATTCCATGCAACAGAGAAGTCCGCAAACTACTATGAATTCTATATATTCTAGAGATTACGTATTATTGTGCATATCCTTTGTTCAGGGTACATACACAAGATCAAAACCTCATCATGCTGAAACTGCTTTCGAATTCTATTGTCCTTATGATTCTAAAATGATTTTTGAACAACCACTTAAACATCTTATAAGTTTATGATTGCAATTTTTACATCTTTAGCAGTGCCATGATTTCAATTTCCCTTTCGTACCTCAAATGCCTTCCTATATCCTATAAACATTTGTAATCTTCAAGATTATACCATCTGTGGGTTTAGTTTGCTAATTAGGATTTATATCATCATGAACTAGAAATATACATGTTGTCATCATTTTAAATATTTCCCTCCAAAATTCCTTCGCACAGAGATGGTATTCCTATGAAGATAAATGCCAATCATTCAATGATGTCTAGCCAAGGTTGTCATGGAGACTAATTAATGATTGAATTTCCTCATGAAGTCCCGACCAAATTCAATTACCTGTCTATCCTTATTTGGAATCCCTTTGTCCATTCTCGATTGATAAATCATGATGCGGGCATAAATACTCCTCCCTTATACCTCCATTCTTAAACTCAAACCACTTCAAATGTCTTTACTATTCTCACCCTAATGGGACCCTCTGTATATTTTAAACACATTGATGAGAAGAGGAAAACCTTCGACTGAGTGATGATATTGTAGATTCCTCCAAAGTGCTTGTAGAATATGCAAGATTGTCACCCACTAATAGGATAGTCAATATGATGCAAATTGAATGACCACATTTATAACCTCTAAAATTAAATTCATGTGCTATGATATTGTTGGACAATCATCAAATCCAAAAAATCCTTACTTTTTCAACAATTGAAGATCCCATGCCTATAGATGGTCCTCATAGTGGGTTTTTCCATACAGATTTATTGTTGCACCCACAAGCAACTTCCACATATCCACTATCCATTAGTTTCACAAAAAGTGATGAGACTTTGATAGTAACTAAATACCTAAAAAAATAGATTAGTGTAGATGTTCAAATCTCAATTCAAACTAATGGAACCCATGACTATCAAATTTCAGCCTTCTAGATTGAGGAGTACAATTAGTCCCAAACATGCCAAGACTCGATTAATATTGATTGGCAGCATGCAACAAGATACAGGTAATTAAATGCAAATAATCAAAAAACCCCTAACCTTATGTCAATTACCAAGATTCATGAAATATGATTTAGGATTTACACCAAGATGCATGAAACTTAGCTTTGAAATCAGATTCAGGATCAATTTTCGGGGGAGGCAAGATTGGAAGTCAAAAAGGTAAATCACCCAAAATGGCACTTTTTAATTCCCTATACAACCCACAAAGCATAATAAATCAATTGATGCGATATCTCCATAGACATTGAGTAATCCACAAAAGTATGAATTTCATAGAAAAGAGATATTCGGGGAATCTAGACGAGTCCAGATTTTGCTAAAAGAGACACTTAAGGAAATCCAAGGGGTCTTAGATTACCTAAATGTAGGCCAAAATTAATCATTGAAATGACTTCGTGACTCCATATGTTAAACATATTACAATTGTTGCAAAGTACATTTTCCCCAAATATTAATGTGATCATTGAAAGCTCAAAAGGTGAAGTAATCCAAAATTTAAAATACCCATCCCTTAAGGGGAAAACGAAAAAATAAAAAAATAAAAACAGAAAGAAAAAGAGGGTCCCTGCCTCTGGTGGGGCATGTGTGCAAAAATGACACAATATAGGTGACACTACTATTGATGAGGAGGTCCCTACCTGACTAATATTTACATGTTCTCCTATCTTTTTTCTATGCTTAGGTTGAGACTTAGAAGCATCATTTCTTCTTAGAAATACATATCTTTGTCCTTTTAGGACTATGATAGTTCTAGTCTCTAAGTCTTTAGGATCTATAAGACTCCAATCATTAGGTAGCATGGGATACTTTTGTATGCGACTAATGTATATTGAGTCTGGACTAAGTTTGAATCATTATCTTCAATGTCATTGATGTCCCAACCTAGTCTAAATGAAACAATTTGTCTCAAGGTCATTCTCATCTAACTCATTTTCCTGAACTCATAATCATTAAAGCAATCTGCCTATCCTCCATATGTGGAACATGATAAAATCTAGGACCAAGATGTCTAGATTATCTTTCATAAAATTCTTATTATTAAAAGGAAATATCATGTCATAAGTAGAAACATTGTAATTCAAAATATCCTTTTCAATGTTGAGAGCATCTAATTGATATTTACATAGGTAATACTCGAGACCAATGGGGAAATGTTTGCTTACCTTCTCTCTCTCAACATATTTCCTATTAACCTCTCCAATTTATCCAAAAATTTAAATGATGATGACTCTATCCTCTACATATTTAGTAAATTTGTGAGGTAATCCATTATATCCTCCAACCCTTAAGTAAACAGGTCTCTTAAACTATATAAAGTGGCAACCATATTTTTTTATAAGTTGAATGCACAAGTAGGAGAAATGATTTACACTAAATCACCATGTAGTTACTTGACTATCTTCATGGTGAATACATCATTTTCTCTTCTAAATTAAAGATAGCTCTTCTCTATTTGTAAGGATAATAATTGTAGATTTGAATTTGGTAATCAAATTATTCAACAAGGTTAAGTCTAGGGTATGGCCTAGTTCATGCTAAAGAACTAAGGAGATATGAGGACATGAAGAATATTTTGAAAACAAAGCCAACTATAGCATCATGTACAATTTTTCATTGATAAGGGGTTCCCAATCCAAATATTTTTTACCAACACAAATAATTTGTATGAAGAAAAAAATCCATTCTTCAAATTCATGAGCTTCCACATTACCTCTAAATATATGCAACAATAATTGATATCATAAATTTAATCCTTGAAGGGTAGTTGAGATTTCCATTTCTTTGAGACTACAAACCACTCTTTAGCAATGATGTTTTTGTAGTATCCCTTATTCTCACTAAAATGGTATTGTGACAACATGAAATTGAATTCTTCAAAAACTTCTCTTTTGGGTAGCCTAAAACAACTACTAATAGTATCTCTATCAAGGGTGATTAAAAAATTATTGTATTATATCCTTATTTCCCTAGTTTGATGGTCGTAATTGTTGATACATTCAAGGAAAAGGTCTAGGAACTGCACAACTACAAGGAAGATTATTGCTTCATGAAGACTACTCTCAACTAATATTTGAGTAATCAAATCTTTGTCTTTCTTGTTCACCCTTTCTAAAAACTCATCGAGATTTATGTGCCCTAATTGAATGTTACCAATCTTAGAAAGAATACTGATTAAACTAGCTAAATTCCCATACCCCAATTATTTGTACTTCATTTTACCTTTTACAAATCTTGGATAAAATTTGACAGAGTATCACCTAGGAATTTTGAATTTTGTTGTCAAAAAACTTGTGAATTCACCTAGAATGAATCATTGAAACAATTGCTAGGATGTAGGAAAACACTTGTTAAAATTCCTTATGATAATTTTCTCTTGGAGCTAATTTTATGCACCTTTTTTCTATTATATTTCTTGCCTCGATTCCACCTCCTTGTGCTCTTGGGAACCCCCCAATTCACTATTCATAAATGTGTAAAATTATTAAGATCATCAACCTTTTCTCCTAATGTAATATCGACATTAATTTAACCTCATGCAGATCTGATAGTAATTAAGTTGGTAGGTTTCTTCCTTGGTGCCAAAATCAAGTTGATGAAGAAGATGGTTGAAATTTTGAAAGGTTCAATTAAAATATTATCAGATTCCAACAATGCTTTTGAAACCTTGATCGATCTTTGCTTCAGCCACCTTTCTTTTCTTTATAATTACATATCAAATAACTCGATGTTATGAGTTACATGTCGAGGTTTGGAGTTTGACAAAATTTTCACAACTTAGAAAAGGGTATGTGTAGGATCATGGTGGCCAAAAAGTGGCAATATGATAGGTATGTGGCTGACGACTATTTTTTTACCCAAAATTGATGAAATGAAAAGGGTTTTTAAAGGAGATTGTCAGATTTCCACTGATATAAATTATGCTTTACTTTGAATTTAATAAGTAATTATTATTCATTTTGTATTCAAATTTTGACTAAAGTCCTGATTGATAGGCTAATTGAAAATCATCTATAACTTTCAAACGGTATCACATTTTTTTAATCCAAAACATGCATCACATTCTATGCTTCACATACTATAGGATTAAAAAAATAAAAATTGAATTTCATGATGTTTGGACCAAGTTAAGTTGGTCAGACATATGAGTTTTTATATTTTTTTAAAAAATTGTAATAAAAAATTCATAATTAATTATTTAATTGGAAAAAAATTATAAAAAAATATGCATCACATCAGGGCTTGAGTCCTCTACTTATATCTAAAATCTTATAATTTTTATCATTTTATTGTGGTTAGGGTGGTTAGACAGACACCTACTTCTTATTTTTCCCTAAAATTTAAGTACCACTACATTGAAATTTCAAATTTTCACCAAATAGATTTAAAAAAACAAACCTAGTAGTTTAGAAACTATATTCAATTTCCTACAGATTCTATTCTTACATATTTTTGAAATAATATAGATAACTTATTCAAATTTTTACGTCAAGTTGCCTAACTCTGATTTTTCTAATTTTTTTGCCACTTAAGGGCCTATTTTTTCCATGATGATCCTGCACATACCCAAAAGTGTTTGCAAACCTTGAAAAATTATCTTTCGCTCCCTTCTAGATCTAAAAAATTGAGGTTATTTGTTTGGTTTCAAAGTCTGAGAAGGTTGTGAATGTCTCATTGGCTCCCAAAAAATGGTTTCAAAACTAATAAGAATAACCAATTTTGTCTTTAGTTAATTATTTTGGGTATGTGTAGGATCATCATGGAAAAAAGGCCCTTAAGTAGTGAAAAATTCAGAAAAATCAGAGTTAGGCAACTTGACGTAAAAATTTGAATAAGTTATCTATATTATTTCAAAAATATGTAAGAATAGAATTTGTAGAAAATTGAATGTAGTTTCTAAACTACTAGATTTATATATATATATATATATTTGGTGAAAATTTGAAATTTCAATATAGTAGTACTTAAATTTCAGGGAAAAAATAAGTAGGTGTCTGTCTGACCACCCTAACCACAATAAAATGATAATTATTTTTTATAATATTTTAGATATAAGTAGAGGACTCATGTCTCAATGTGGTGCATATTTTTTTGTCATTTTTTTCAAATAAATAATTAATTATGAATTTTTTATTACAACTTTTAAAAAATATAAAAACTTGTATGTCTGGCCACCTTAACTTGGTCAAAAATTCATGAAATTTAATATTTTTTTTAATCCTATAGTATGTGAAGCATAAAATGTGACACATGTTTTAGATTCAAAAAATGTGATACCGTTTGAAAGCTATAGATGTTTTTCAATCAACCTATCAATCAGGACTTTAGTTATAATTCAAATAGAAAATGAATAATAACTATTTATTAAATTCAAAGTAAAGCATAATTTATATTAGTGGAAAGCTTAAAATATCCTCTAAAAACCCTTATCGTTTCATCAATTTTGGGTTAAAAAAAGGTCGTAAGCCACATACCCTACACATACCCATCATATCACCACTTTTTGGCCCATCATGATCCTGCACATACCTTTTTCTCTTTCAAGACATAATTCTTCAAGAGATTGAAAGGTTTTCAAAATCTTGGTGGACTCTAGAGGAGTTTTTGAAACCAACTTAAAGGTTGCCTCTTGTGGAAAACTTAAGTTCTATCGAGGCTAGAATGGGTTGTTAGGACCTTGTTGAGTCTTGAAACGGTTGTGAAAAGCTTGTTGGATAACAACTATAGTTTTGAAACCACTTCAAAACATCAAATTTGAATAAAATGGATAAGTATGGATGAATTTTTAGGAACTCAAGTAATGTAATGAACAATATGGACAAATTTCAAGATCTTTAGGACCTAGAATTAACCAAATAATGAGTAATATAGTATTTTGAAAGGGAATGGGTATTATAGACCAAAATCAAGGCAACACGATTATATGTGCCACACACCAACACCAACAAAGTGGACTTGATCTTAGTTCTTACAGATGTCAAATTTTGCAACAAACTCAAAGTAAAATTTTACAAAAAAGGGGATCAATATTATCACACTTTGGAAATTCACAAAACATTATGCACTTTTAGGAAAAATATCATCCAAAAATGTTATCATAGGGGAAAGAACAGAGCCTCAAAAGTTTCCAAAATGAGAATGAATTAGTAACACCTATGAGAATCTATAATTTTTGAAAAACCTAGGCACTAAAATCAAAACAAATTGCACCACTATAAAGATCATGAAATTCTATTTTAAATAAAAAATATTGCTAAAAGAAAGAGTCCCTATGACCAAGTTATGAGCCTCCAAAGGTGGAAATTAAAAAATCAAAAGTCCTAATAAAGAGGGGGTGAATTGGAGCAACCCACTGATAGTTATTTTTCTATAAAATTTAGCATAGGCATAGATGATAGTTATTTGACTGTCAAATTTCATACACTACTTTTGATAATCATTTATCTGTCAAATTTAGCATAGTATTTGATGATAGCAATTTGGATGTCAAATATAAGATAGTCAGTTAAAAATTTAAAAAGATCGCCTAAAAAATTTGACGCCAAAAATGAAGTAGCATATATGAACATAGGGGTTTCTAGGCCTTGTGAGTGCAATGGAAGGGTCAAATTTGACCTGAAATACTCTGAAATGAGGGATCTTTTCTAGATTTGGAAACAAACCTTCAAATTGAAACCCTGAATGATTAGTCAAAATATAATAAGAATTGAAAAAATGAAAGGAAAACTTGACTTTATCTGATTCCCTAGATTCAATGATGAGGTCATTGAAACCCCCAATTACACCCAGCAAAATATTTAAGCGAGGATGGGTTCCTCAAATCTAGGAATAAATTTATAAATTTAAAGCTCTGATATCATGTAGGAATTAATGGCGAACTCCTCAACACCCCAAGATCTCCTAGAAGATAACAATAACTTCTAGAAGGAAGAAAAAGCAGAAATATCATGCTATGACTATGGATGCAAGATTACCATATTGAATATGTGATGTACATATGATGCCTTGATTTTAAAGACAAGTTGTGAGAAAGGATTAGACAAGATATTTACATGTTTCTTAATCCTATACAATGAGACAACTGCTTCAACAAATGTTAAATGACTTGGGACACAAACATTAAATACACAAAGATAATATCAGATCTAATATGAATACTATCTAGAAAGGTTCCCTCCTAGGACCTAAGTGGACTTAACATGTAAATATGACCTAGATAGGTAAAAAAGCCATTTACAACAACAAATGGTTTAATAATCTTATGCAACAAAGTGAAGGTATTTCAAGTAAATTGAATCAATCTAAGGCTAGGAAAGAAAACTATTGCAATTATGCTTTGATGTCTAATTTATGGATACAAATGATCCTCAAAATTATAAACAAGTTAAAAATAAACCTCACTGGGAAAAATCTATACAAGAAGAATATAACATATTAATTGTAAATAAAACTAGGGATTTAGTTCCTTTACCTCAAGGAAAGAATCTCATTTTATGTAAATGGTTGTATAAAACTAAGTTCAACGCAAATAATGAGGTTAGAAAATTTAAAGCTATAATAGTTGCTAGAGTTTTCTCCCAAGTGGAAGGCCTAGAATATAATGAAACATTTGAACGAGTAGTTGAAATTTCAACTGTTAATATAATTATTACTTTAGCTTCTCATATGCATTATCTTATTCATCAAATTAAGGTTAAAATTGCATTCTTAAATTGTGATTTACATGAAGAAATTTATGTCTCAACCTTTTGGTTTTATTAAGGAATGTAATGAGTACCTTGTTTGCGAATTAAAGAAATTAATTTATGGTTTAAAACAATCTCCTAGAGAATGGTATTCTAAAATTAATGCATTGTTTCAATCTCATGGTTTCATTAGAAGTCAACATGATCCAAATTTCTATATTAAGCATAGTGAAAATTATATTGTTATCATTATTTTAAATGTTGATGATTTTATTATTACTTCTAGTTCTAAAAATTTGATTTGTGATATTAAGTGTAAACTCAATAATCAATTTTAAATGATTGATTTAGGCTTATTAAATTAATTTTTGGGTATGAAAATTTAGAAAAAACCTAAAGATTTTGTCTTTCTCAACATAAATATGCTCAGTATCTCTTAGAAAAATTTAAAATGAATGGTGCAAATTGTGTTTCTATCCCTTGTAAATTAGGGATTAAATTAAGAATTGATGTACAAACTCCATTTGTTGATCCTAATTTATATAGGCAATTAGTTAGAAGTTTAAATTACTTAACTCTTACTAGACCTGATACTTTTTATACTTTTGCTTTAATTTATAGATGCATGTATAAGCCACAAAAAACTCATTTTAAAGTCAGAAAAATAATTTTAAGATATGTTAAAGGTACTCTTAATCTTGGTCTCTTTTTTTATGCAAATTATAAATTTTCTTTAAAAGTTTATACTGATTCAAATTTAGGAGGTGATCCCAATGATGGGAGATCCACTTGTGGTTATTTTTTCTTTCTTGGATCAGGTATAATCTCATGGAATAGTAAGAAGCAAAAATCTACTTGTTGTTGCTCTACATAAGAAAAATATAAAGGTTGTAGAAATGCATTCAAAGAAGCACTATGGTTAAGAAGACTACTTGGAGACTTGGTTCTACCTAGAAAGTATCCTACACCCTTATATTGTGATAATAAAGTAACATTTATTTGGAAAAGAATCCAATCTTCCATGCAAGGATCGACAAAATTCCTCTCCAACATCACTTCATTAGAGATAAAATTGAAGACAAGAAAATTTCTCCTTTATATTGTAAAATTGAAGATCAAGTTACAAATATTCTCACCAAACCTCTTTGTAAAGATAAATTTCTCTATCATTGTAAAAATCTAGAATTATAACCTATTGAAGGTTTTGATGTAAAGTTCCCAAGTAAAGCTTATTTGTGGGTGTTCTAAATTAATTTTTACCTATGTGAAGAATATTTTTTATTTTTTATTTAATTACTTGTAGGAATATTCCAAACGAATCCCTCTTGTATTTTTTCTTATTTTAGAATTCTTACACATGTGTGAGGATGACTCATTTTAGAATTCCTTTTTGGAAAATATTAAGGCTTAGATGCAACCTCTTCCTTATGAGGATTTTGACACCTTACACACACATAAGATGAAAGGTCTCATGCATAGACATGAGAGTTACTTATGCAACTCATTTCTCGCATCTATTTATTTGAGGTGCTTCTCTTCTTATTCACATAAACCAATATATGATTGAGATCTCTCTCTATCATTATATCTTTGTAATTTTCCTAGGATTTATGCTATTTTTTATAATATTGGGGTTTTGTCTTTTCTTTTTCCCCTTACAAAATCTTATCTTTCCTCTTGGATATTTTGTGTGCATGCTCTTATTTCTCTTGATTTTCATCCTAGATGGTAATCTTTACCTTTAAAAAATTGCTCTTGGATTAGTACTTTCCATTTATTTCATTTATATTTATATTTATTTTTAATAAATAAATAAATTTGTATATTTCACCTCACTTGTTAACTTTGTCTTAAAATTATAAGCTTCTTCTCTCACCAATTAACTCCATCTTGTAATATAAACTTCTTCTCATTTATCATTTTAATGAATTAAAAATTTATTATTATCCTCTTCGGAATTCAAAATGGTAATTTTCTAAGTTCAATAGAGTTGATTCTATAATTAGTTGAATTAACTATTTTTCTTCAATCCTATCCTTATTCATCCATTTCATTTTTTTATAAAATTCCATAAATGGCCTCATCCTCTCATCATTTTCATCAATTATCTTTATGCAAATCTACTCTATCAAAATTGAATATCAATAAATACAGTATTATTCTATTGAATTGTATCTACATCCCTAAATGAGGAAGTTGTAATAGCAATCTCAATATGATACTTCTAGGAAGTTATAATATTGTTTGTTTTTCTATTGTTTCATAAAAAATATTTCCTTTATTTCGATTTCATTGATATAGTTTCCTTTATTATGTTCATTTTTCAACTCGATCATAAGATTTATATTTCCATAGTTTCTTGCATAGGTTATGGGTATGTGCAGGATCATCATGGAAAAAATAGGCCATTAAGTGACGAAAAATTCAAAAAAATCAGAGTTAGGCAACTTGACATAAAAATTTGAATAAGTTATTTATATTATTTCAAAAATATGTAAGAATAGAATTTGTAGCAAATTGAATGTAGTTTCTACACTACTAGGTTTATTTTAAAAAAATCTATATGGTGAAAATTTGAAATTTCAATGCAGTAGTACTTAAATTTTAGGGAAAAAATAAGAAGTGGGTGTTTGTCGACCACCCTAACCATAATAAAATGATAATATTTTTTTATAATATTTTAGATATAAGTAGATGACTCATGTCCCAATGTGATGCATATATTTTTGTATTTTTTTTCCAAGTAAATAATTAATTATGAATTTTTTATTACGACTTTTAAAAAATATAAAAACTTGTATGTTTGACCACCTTAACTTGGTCAAAAATTCATGAAATCCATTTTTTTTAATCCTATAGTATGCAAAGCATAGAATGTGACACATGTTTCAGATTCAAAAAATATGATACCATTTGAAATCTATGGATGTTTTTCAATCAGCCTATCAATCAGTACTTTAGTCATTATTCAAATAGAAAATGAATGATAATTATTTATTAAACTCAAAGTAAAGCATAATTTATATTGGTGGAAAGCTGAGAATCTCCTTTAAAAACCCATTTCATTTCATCAATTTTGGGTAAAAAAAAGTTTGTCAGCCACATACCCTACACATACCCATCATATCGCCACTTTTTGGTCCATCATGATCTTGCACATACCCTTATCTCATGTATTAAGGTAAATTTACTAATGGTATATGTTTCTAATGTTATATTTGTAGATAATACTTTCATGTGACAATGTTTATTATTACAAATTAAATACTTCCTCTCTTTCTCTTTCTACCTCTTTACTTCTAATTTTCTCTCTTTTCTCTCCTTTCTTCCTTTTGTAATTTCTTTTTAGTCTTGTTAGAGTAGGATAAGATTAGGTTTCTCCTTAAATCAAGCTTCACATGCTCTAATTTTTTCTAAAACTAAAACAACACCAAGCCCATTGTTATAACAACAAATTATCTATCATTTAGAAATTATTGTGAAATATAAGACCTAGTAGTCTTAGAGACCATGACAATATTAAAAATCCTCCTTTCTAGAGAGTAATCAAGTGTTGGATTGCATGTTATCTTTTGACCCAACGTTATCATCATATTTGTAGTTAGAAGAAAACTATATACTTTTATTTATACTAATGTTAAAGTCTCCTTAGTTTAGTTTAGATTTTTTCTACTAGTTTTATTATAGTTTGATTCTATAAAACTGGTATAAGAACTTTGAAATTCACAAAAGAAGTTGGAATTAAGATACTCAAAGTTTTCAAAATTTCCTAAGTATGGTATTCTATTATTCTTTACATACTTAAGTTGTAAATTAAATATGATGTTCGATTATTTTAAAATTGTTGATTCATGTTGAATAGATGATTACATTATCTTAGGATTTTGATTGAGCTACTATTAATTATGTTAAGATGGGTGACTTGTTGATTAGTCTTTTTCCATGATTTTTTTACCGTGATAATCTAGGCTCATTTATTTGTTCTCATCCCTCTCAAGCTTGTGTAGTTACTTTACATCTAGTTAATTTATGAACAACTTAGATTTAGATTAAATTTATCGTATATTTTATTGAAATATATTTTTGTAACAATGTATTGGATCATAACTAAAAAATTATTTAGATTGAGAATCCAATTTGAACATTCATGTCTACATTTAAAATATTTTGCTTTTGAGTTAGTTTAGTTCTTTTTTCTTCTAAATCACATTAGAGTTATGTCTTCTTTTATTCAATACGACCATAAGAACTTTTAGTTAAATTGATAAATCATTAACCATTAAGTTATCCTACAATGTCAAGATCTGATTTTCAAAACCTTTCAGAAAATTTCATTTTCTTTCAAGATAGAGTTTGCTATCTACAAATTCCTTTACCTATTAATCCATATCAAAACACCAACCAACACCTTGTATGCATACAATCCACATTTATAGTTTTTGTATAGAGATATTTACTATTGCCTAATGTTTCATAATATATTTATTCATAATATTTTGACTATTGATACATGCATAATGAATAATAGACACTCTTAAGATTTGTGAATAGAACTTTAGTCTTGTCCTTCTCCTTACCTTCATAAACATCATACATTTGGTAGCTATAAAATTTATGGTCTTCAAAGACGACATTCTATTCATATCACTAAAGTTAAACAATTGTAGTATTTAACTCGATTGAATAGGGTTGATATGTGAACTGAGGTATGAGGTATGACAATGCTAGGCCTATAAACCAAACTAATTTTACTTCAATTTTATTTTGGGAGTCCTACCTTTCTCATAAATACTCAGGATATTGGTCAAATTTGGCATCCTCAGACATTTCAAAATGGGATATATTTGTCAAATATGGAAAAGCGATGAAATCGTAGCGTGTTCCACAAGTTCAATGCGATAGAATTATTGATCGAGTCCAACTTGTCATTGTCATTATGACCATTTTCTATAGTTCTTACGGCTCACGAGCAGGCCTGGAATTTGACGGTCACCCCTACCTGTCATATGAAATTTTTATGATGGTTTGGTCATTTAAATCCCTGTAAAAAAAAATGTTTAATTTATGAATTTTTATATAAAATCTTTTATAAATGCGAAAAATCAAAAAACAATGATAATTATTAATAATAAATATAAAATCTACTATTATAATTAACAATTAACAAAAGTTTCTAAATTCATATTAAAAACAAATCTTGTTAAATATATTCTAAAAGTTAAAAATAATTATATTCTATTTTGAAAAGATTCTAAACTAATATATATTTTTATAATAATAATATAAAACACATATATTAATATAAAAAAAGATAACTATTATAAAAATCTCAAAGTTTCTAAATTCATATTAGAAAATATTTAAATAAGTTATATTCTATTCTAAATTAATTCATCTTTTTATAATAAAAATGATCAAATGATCTATATATTACAAATATAAATACTATATTATATTTTGCTTATAATAATTTTTTACGGTTTAATAAAAATTTAGCAAGTCAAACTATACGGTCTAATAAATTTTATAGCTGTAATATACAGTCTAAAATTGAAAAAACGGTCAAATAGACCATCAAATTCCAGGCCTGCAGTCACAAGAGCGTTTACATTAGAACCTCTGCTGGTGTCTGGTCAAACTTAATTTATAGACCTGTAAATAGTCATCGTCAGCCCTAAAACAATCTTTAAATACGGTGGAAGTTGAAGCCTCGACTACTCAAAGTTTGAACAAGTCAAGGGCGTGTTGTGTTTCATACGCAGGAGCGATGACACTAACATTTCACCCATTTGGGCAAAGGACAGTGTCATCCTCCTCCGTATGAAACCGTCTCCTCCTCAGATGCTAAAGGCTAGCCATTAATCTGTCTCTGTTCCTTGCTTGCAATATTAGTTTTCAGAAATATTTTTTCTGCAGACTGAGTTACTTAATGTTTCATTGTAATGTGGGTTTTTAAAGCTTGATGCTGTTAATTAGGCTAATATGTCTGTGTTGTTTTTTCTTTTAAAACATATTGTTTATTCATCAAAAGAGAATTTTATGTAAGTAGAAAATATTTAACACAAGAGTTCTACGGCCCACTGCCTGTTTAGGCAGTGGCATACGATTGACCGTAAGTGGAAGGGCATGTTCACGACCCTAGTTCAACATGTGCGTGAGGCGCAGCTATGGGTTTGATTTTGTTTACCCAATTGTTATGTTTCTTTATAATTAATTCCCGCCTGGTTGTTGATGCTGCTGCAGCTGATACTTGGTTGATCAGGTTCCTCTACCTTCTTGGGTTTATCACTTCATTATCTTATAGTTGCTATTCGCATTCAATAAATTGTGCTTTGGGAGTTGTGTCATGTTAATTGTTATATTTTTGTTGCTAAAAATTAAATTTAAAAAAAACAAAAACATTGGAAGTTAGAGCTTTTCTGCATATTTGTTCTTCAATATTTTTAAAGGACACGCAAATTTTACCTTTTTTTAGACTGTAGGAATCGGAATTAAAGTGCATATGGTAAACTTTTTTCACATGACTGGTGACGCTGGCACAACACCCCCTCCGATACCACAGGGATCATGAAGAGACTAGACCTCATGACCTCTTACCTGCAAGAGAATGCTTTAGCCAATTGAACTAGGCCCACTACCCCAAACACACGTAAATCTTAATATAATAGGTCAGAAATATATTTTAATTCCCCAGCCACTTCAAATTTTACAGTTGACAATATTTTAGTTATCATTAGTAATAGACTTTTCTAACAGATATAGACTTGCACTAGATATAAAAAAGTACAAATATATCATATAAAAGCAGCAGTTAAAATAAATGAAGGTGGAATAAATCTGGAGTATACCTATTTGTATGGTAGCATTGTGGCTATTGAAATTATAATTTTCAAAGAGATCTTTAGAGGAATCAAGAATAACTATAATAATTTAGAGAGGAAGGATTTAAAACAGAGGATAGGTATCGTTGCACTAACATAAAATATACAAATATATTATATAAAAGTAGAAGTTAAAATAAATGGAGACAGAATAAGTGTGAAGCATACTTATTTGTTTGGTAGCAAGTGGCTATTATATTGATTTCATATTGAAATCTAAAATAGTTACTGGAATACTTTAGAGAGAATGATATGGAAAAGATGATAGATGTTGATAACAATAAATATATAACATAATGTTCGACATTTTTTGTAATGTCTATTGGATTTATCAATTTTGCATTTGCATAGTTTGATTTTCTTATATGTATTAAGTATTGTAATTGGATTATTGGTGAATATGAGTATGTATCATAATGTCCCCTATTTTTTGAAACTCTATATAATAGATGTCTCACCTCTTATTTTATTGAGGCAATTTTGAGACATTCATATAATTGTTTGTTCTATGATCAGATGACCAATATTGTTGTTTGGTTTACTTCACCTAGTACCAAAGCTAGTCATTTGAAAGAAAGATCTTAAGTTCATCTAATTATTGTTAAAAACATTTGTGAAAAATTATGTTCTTGTGATAATAAAGAAAAAAAATATAATATTTTTGTCATTTTAGATTGCAATCATATAACATTTGAAAAGAATAGCATGAATAAGGATTTTAAACTCCTCTTTGAGCAAAAGTATGCGATAGTTGAGTAGGTTGTAAAAAGAAAAGGTGTAATTTTCTTTCCAAAATAATTAGTGGTAGAAAAAATATAATATGATCTATGTTATTTGTAGGTTGAAAGAAAGTCTTAAATGTTATTATGTGAAAGGACATGCAAACCATGGAAAGAGAAGTCCTTTTGCTAATCATTAGTTGGTTATGGGATCTTTTCTTTAATGTAAAGGTTCTCATGTCCTTTTGCTGAATTAGTTTTCTGTTTTTTAGGTTCTCTCATTAATTTTCTTCTTTGCAATTTCTCCAATCATTTTTCTCCTCCCCTTGACTTTCTCATCTTTTTGGTTCACGTGCCTTTCAACCTTCCCTCACCACCCTTTCCTCTATTTCTATCCAAGTCTGCTATCTATTCTTCATGTCTCTCTCTATCTGCTAATCATCCTGATGATGGATCATGGAGTATGATCCGAAACGTTGATGGAAAAAAATCGCACACAGTTTTATCCAGAAATCTTGATTATTAATGATCATGGACTGTGGAAACAAAATGTTATTAAGAGAAGTAGATGTTAAAATTTTCTTTCGTTTTAATTTCACATCGAAATTAATATTGTAAAAGCTCCAATTGTTAAAATATTTGTTTTTTTTCCTATAAGCTTGCTATCTTTTATAAAATTATGTTCAAAATTTATGCTTTAACAATCCACATAAATTTATTACTATTTCTTAAAAGATATAAAATATTTATGAATAGAAGAAAATAAAATAAATTAGAAGATTAGGTTGTAATAATATTGAATTTATATATTGAATTTTTTACAGGGGTTATAATTTTAAGTCTCTTAAAATTGGAGGTTTTGGCATCGTAGGATTAAGTCAAGTGTTGAAAACTTGAGAATATTTCGGTGTGTTTCTTATCTAGAGATATCAAAGAACAAAAATATCTCAACTATATTATAAAGGCCTAAATTATAGTTTTATTGGTTATGGATTATGACCTATGGTAGAATAGAATAATAACTTTTCTTTGAGGGCCTATACTAATGTTGTTTGGGCTAGATGTGTGGATGAATAGAGAAGTACAAGTGGTAGTGCATTCTTTTTAGGAGACATATTGGTCTCTTGTTCAATAAAGAACAAGACTCAGTATCTTTATCCAAAAAAAAAGCTGAATACATTTTTGTAACATCTTGCTACACTCAAGTGTTTTGGATGAAGCAAACCTTGAAGGATGTGAAGGTGGTATTTGAAGAACCCATTCCAATACTATGTGATAATACTAGTGTAATTAATATTTATAAGAATTCATTAATGTACTCAAGTACTAAACATATCTCTATCTACTATCACTTTCTGAGAGAGAAGGTTGTAGAGGATGAAGTCAGAATAGAGTATGTGCCTACCAAGAATCAAATTGTAGATATCTTCACAAAGGCACTTTCAAAGGATACTTTTGAGTATCTCTAGTAGAAGTTATGGGTTATTGCCTCATCTTGTTCTAACTAGATGCATAGATGGTACATCTCTCTAGGGGAAGAAATTCATGCATTATTTTTCTCTCCTTGATTGATGTATTCTACCACTCAAGAAGAGTTGGTAGTAAGGGGTATTTTGGTGAAAATATGTATATTGAGAAGAAGTGTTGTTGGTCAAAGAGGGATTTTGTGTTACTGTTTCAATTGGATATATTTTATCCTTTATCCCTGAAGTTTGAATATATGTTTTTTCCTTCTATTTGTAAGTGTCTGTTGCCCTTTGTCCTTGATGTTAAAGGGGGAGAGTGAGCAATTTTTTGTTTCCATTGATGCCAAAGGGGGAGATCATTGGTAGTTGTTGTCATCGATGTCAACACCTCGGGAGATTCATGTAAAATTGTTGGTAGTGGTTATTATTGATGTCAACACTTATTGAATTGGTTGTCATCACCTGGTTAGATTGTTATATATGTTTGTGAGATTGTTGGTAGTGGTTGATGACAACACTTGGTGAATTGTTTGTGGTTGAAATTGTTGTTAGCACTTGAGAAGTAAGTTCGTCATTGGATGGCATCCCTTATCTAATGTATGGTGTTGTTTTTGAAGTTCATGGTTGGATGACATTCTTTATTTGATGTATATTGGTGTTACTAAAGTTCATGGTTGGATGCCATTCCTTGTCTGATGTTATTCAAAGAAGTAATAAGCATTGTTGTTGTTAGTAGATTTGGTTTCATAATGATACATTAAGATGAGGATTAGAAGTATTGTTGATGGTGGAGAGATGTTTCTAATGTTCTATAGTATGTTTCATGCTCTCTCCTATTATTCTTGATGAAGTACGTGGTTTTAGAAGAAATTTTTGACCTTCGCAAGTTTCTTAAGTGTTTCTAGTTTAGAAAATTTCTTTGAGGTTTGCTTGGGAGAATACTCGAAATTCCTCCACTATTCAAGATTTGGTATTGCAGTTTGGGATTCAAAGTCATTGTTATGTGGATGTTGCACATATATTTTTTAGGTTATTAGTGTTGCTGAGGATATTTCTATGAATTGCAAAAGGTTGGTAGTGTTTATTGGTTGTTTGAACTGGTTCAAAAAATGCTCCACATTTCTCTATATTGATGTCTTTATTCCTATGGCTTGGTGAATGTGAGGAAGAACATGAGGAATTCCCTTTAGGGGTTTTCTTTTTAGAGGCTTGTCAACATTCATCGGGCTCGTCAAAGGGCTTAGGGAAAAAACATAGTTATAAAGCTTTTGAATAAGGCCTTGATGCAATGGAGAGGATGCCCCTTTAACCCTACATTGATTCCAAGAGGAGAGCAAAAAAAAATGGAATATTATTTTTGAACTTTCTCCAAATGTGATTTATGTGATTTGTTATTTAGAAAGAAAAAAAAAAATATATTAAATTTTAATAACTTGTTTAATATTGATGATCAAAATCTTAATTTTCAATTATAGATTATGTATTTCATCTTTCAATTTAGTAAATACTTAGAAGAAGGAAATATAGTTGTTTAAAAGATATATAGGTGAATCTTCAAAAATTACAGTTTCAACATAAAATTTAAAAAAATCACATAATTTTGATTATGAAGAGTTTACATTTGGACTCTAGATTTTTTATTTTATCTTCTAACCCAAGTTAGAAATTATGAGTGTTTGGAAGATATAGGTGAGTCATCAAAATTTATGGTTTCATCCTCATCTTTTCCCAATTCCTAGATTTCATACCCCTTGATAAGATCCTCATATATAGTAATAGAAATAAGACAATATAGAAGATAGATTCACACCATACAATAGAATTATGTGGGCTATGATGTTATACTATTAAATATATATAGAAATATAATAAATCCTATGTGGATAATAGCATCGTTTAATATTCCTTATGGATGGATCTAATCCACACTATTTCTCCAAGAGATTCCAAACATGATATCATACTCAACAAATACTTGATAATGATAATCACCTCCATTTAATAAAACTCCTTTTGATAACACAATAGAGGATTAATCCTAATGAGGACATACTCATCACCAAATATAAATAATTACGTAAGTTGTACATATTACGTAACATACATAACTTAAGAAACATGTGCCTAACATTTCATTCCCTTAACACTTTTTGTCCCTAAGAAATAAGAAGAATTGAAATGGTATGATTGTAAATATGACTCCATGACCATTCATTCAACCATCTATAGTTGATCTTAACAATGGTTTTAGCTTGTAAAGAGTTGACCCCTAGTGCTTCTGTGTTTGGTAGATTTGTAAAGGCCCCTAAAATTTCCCCTAATCTGGGCGAAATCAATTCTGCTTTGAATAATCTCAGGCCTGAGGACATAATGGGTGTGGCAGAAAAAAGCACTGATGGTTTTTTAACTGTTCTTAAATGGGCCCAGAAGGAAGTTTGTGAATTGAATGCTCGTAATAGGGATCTCAGCAACAGTGTCAGGGATTTAGAGTGGAAGGTTAGCTGGAGCGGCAATGAGAATGATGGACATGACACCTCCTTACCGGGGAAAAGACAATAGTTGTACGAGGAAAGATTGACTAAGCTGGAGAGCAATATGTCCAAGATTGGCCAAAACATCAGGGCCACTGTGGTGAATAATTATAAAATTGCTAGGCACAACACCATTATTATCAATGCTATGGTGGAAAAGTTGGAAAAAATTAAAAGGGCTCATTGGTCGTGGACTTGGATGCGGACAAAGGCTATAGCAGAGCTTCTTTTGAAGGAGTTTCAACTTGTACCCTGGCTAATATGAAGAGGAAGGCCCCTGCTTCTCCACACACGGTTCAAATCCTCAAGCAGGGGTTATAGGATAAAAGGAAGCCAAGGATTTGATGAATACCTTAGAGTAGTGCTGCTGTAGTTGTTTCTGGTTTTTTGGCGATCCTTTTTTGGGCCCTGTTGTCTCTCTTTGTTTTCGTTTCCTTTTTTGGGACAGCTCTTTATTTGTTTGAACTTTTTTTGCTCTATCTTTGTTTGTCTTAACTCTGTGGTTTTAGGTCCCTGTAAAACTTGTTTTTTCCTTTTCAAAAACAATGGTTTAGCTTGATAGTATCCAAATCCTATCATAGATTTAAGTTTTTATACACCCATCTAACCTCATTATTTATCACACTATATCCTCCTATTCTACCATAAATAGCTATTACTTCTATGATGTCGCAAATTTTTTATTTCTCCTTTGATTCCATGTAGATACATAGTGATTGGCTTGCCAATTTTGTGTAGTTTCATAACTCCATTGTTGTTTCCTACTTGATGCTTACCTCTTATAATAATGTGATCACTATTTAATGCATACTTTGTCATAATTGGAATATTCCTTTATCCTTTACCATTTTTTCCACTTTCTTTGTGGAATTAAGAAGGGTTATATTTTTTACCATTTTTATTTATATCTTTCTTCTCTTCTTTTCATTTAATTCTTTGGTGAACTCTTCAATAGTGTCTTGAAAATTCTTAATATTGACTTTCTTTTTTTCTTCATTCTATGAAATATCTTGCAATGTAACTTTTATTCTATACGAATCTTATTAAATTTCTATTGGTTTTGGCTAGAATTCTTAAGTATCTCTTGTGTAAATAAAATTTATCAAAATCATTGTTATAGTGATCACACAAGATCAATTCGACGTTATAATTGTGAAAGAGGAAGTGTGCAAATCATATGGAAGTGCACAAATATTAAATAAATTAAGCGATATACTCTATTGCACCATCAAGATTATAGAAGCACATTATGTGGATTAATATTCTAAGATAGAATCTTTCAAGAAGCAACATAAGGAACTCACAAAATTGGTTCTATCAATAACTTATTACTTTTGGAATATTATAGAAACATATTTAGGAGGTAGGAAAAGATGTTCTTTTTCTTAAGATATCTAATTAGTTGTGTACATAAATTCCATCATAATAAAAATGGATACATTAGGAAAAAAATATATCCTCTCATTTATTATGTAAATATTTGAAGATATTTAATTACACTTTGAGAAATAAAATTTCAATGTGCTATAAAAGAGAAAGTAGTCAAGGCCATTTTTTTAGTTGATGAAGCCATATAGAGGAAGGAGAAGAATATTGCATGCATTTGGAGGTAGAATCTTGTAAGAGAAAAGAGAAGAAGAAATAAATTATTAATGCACATTATCCTAATATTAAACATTTGACAAGTTTTAGTGATAAGTGTCATTCTTTTCATAATGACTCAAGTTGAATGCACAAATTGTTCACATGATTAACCAATAACCTATAATATATTACAAAATTCTTTGCCCCACATATTACTAAATTATAAGCATTGAGAGATATTCTTATCATATATCATTTCTAAGATAAAAATAAAAAGTATCAATTCTTAGGTTCAAGAACCCATCCTATGCATGAAAACCAAAAGAGATGCCAATATAATAGTGCCTTGGGGAATGAATCATGAAAGACACAATTAGGTCAACAAAATCGCTACTAGGTCCATATAATTCTAGGAAATATTAAGAGAGAATCAATGAATAAAATATGTATAGCATATTCCCTTGCGTATATGGTTAAAGCAATGAAGATTAATAAGGAATAATTTAATGCTAGTCACATGTAATGATAAAAAAATTATATGCATAAGTTATTCAAATCACTCTATATCTTAAAAGATTAATTTGGGTCCTACTTGAGATGGATTTTGGTTTTATATTGTTTGTTCTTACAAAATCTAATTTATTTATGTTATGGGGACATAACCTAGTATTCCATTCAAAGAATTTTGTATCAAAATGATCATATGTTAAATATTGTAATATTTCACCATATATGTATAGGGATAGGATATTTAAAATAATTTTTTTGAGCGCATGCAACTAAATGATATACTTTAGAATTGTGAGATAGTTTTTAGCTAAATATATGAAGTGATTATAGCTAATAATATTTAGGAGGAAATCCTAAGATAATTAATTTGCTACTAGGGAAAAACATCTAGATACACCCTATACTTGTAGTTTAATAATATCAAGGAATGAAAGTAAATAATTTTTATCACACTATTGATACAATGTCTCATGTATGCACATAATTGCTTGTGAATTCTATTCCACATGTTTGTATAATAGTAAATATATTGAGAAAAAATAAGTTTACTAGAGTTCTACAATAGAAATAGTGTATATGGAATTTGAAAGTAAATAAAATATAAAATACTTCATCTACAAAATCATTTCAAATGAAAAATGTAGCATAGTAACCTTATTCACTATTGTAAAATAATATAATCATTCATAATATAGTTATATACTTCTTATTTAACTTTCTTGTATATGTGGATATTAATAAGAACACAAAAGATGTTAAATTCTATAAGAATATTTTGAAACAATGGACATAAACATTTGATTTTTCCACTTGTGGCCTTCTCTTCCTGATTTGCACCTTTGGATCACCAACCATTGGTCTCCTTTGGTTGATGGCTTGATGGAGATTTACCCTTCTCAACAAGGTTTTTTTGTTGTTGGTTTTATTTCTTATGAGGAAAAACAAGCCATTTTAGATCATGGTCTATGGGTTTGGGATTCTCATCCTCTTTCCTTTAGGCCTTGGGTTCTTTCTTTTTAACCCGTTAAAAGAACCTATGGATGTGATGCCTGTTTGGGTAAGACTACCCTATCTTCCCTTATAGTTTTGGTGTTCCTCTGCCTATGAGGGCATTGCTAATGCTATTGGTAGATTTTTGAAAGTGGATATGGCTTCCAAAAATTTTACTTATACTTCCTTTGCTAGGATTCTGGTGGAGGTTGATCTATTGAAGGCTTTACCCATTGAGGTTGTGTTGCAAATTAATGGTTGGTCTTGGTCTTACCTTGTGGACTACGAGGGTCTTCCTTTTTGTTGCAGACATTGTTTCGTTGTTGGCCACTTGGCTCGTTATTGCTCTAGAGCCTCCTGCCCTATTCCTTTCTCTACCTAGTGGAAGAACTCACTCTGTGAACACTAAATAGTTTTCCCTACTATTGACTCTGATTCTTCTGATGATGATGACTCTAGGCCTACTTCTCCTTCTGTGAGGCTTAATATGAGTGATGTGATGGATGCTACTCCTCAAGTGCAAGTTTATTCTACTACACCTGATTTGGTTGAGGTGGTTGTTGCTCCTTCTATGGATACTATTGTGTGGCCTTTAAATTTGGTTGTCCCTAATGCTATTTGTGTTGCCTCCCCTAAGGTCCATGTTTTGGAAAATGTTGTTGTAAATCATCCTTCTTCGAGCTTGGTTTTAGATGCCTTACCTGAAGTATCAACTATTCCTATTGTTTGCTACTCCGAAGTGGAGTCTTCCCCTTCAGATCAAAATTTCTTGATTTTAGTTTCCGATTCTCCTTGGACAACGGTTCACAGAAAGAAGAAACATTTTTCTAAAAAGGTCACGGTTTCGTTTAACACACCCTCAGAGGCTTTACCTGGTTCAAGTGGCACTCCTTGAACAATTTCACATTGTCTGTTGTTTTGATTGGTTGTTTGTCTTTGGTTGGCTATGTTTGGCTAGTTTGTTTTGCTGGGTTGTTTCACTCTGTTTTTCATTTTGTAAGGGTTCAGGGCCCTTCCTCTCCTTTTCTAATTAAAAAAATGGACATAAACCAAAAAACTCATAAAAGTATGAAAAAATTCTAACTTGATCACTACCGATTCCTTCTTTTAATTATTAAACATAACAACTATATAACACACTTTCAACATATGCATCCACATAGAACATATCAAACATCTTTTCAATAAATGTATACTAGTATAGATATCTTAAATATATCTATCTAAACAACTTTGAGTTATATGTTGATGTTTTTTTAATTTTTAGATAGAAGTATTTAACATGTTTTTTTATCTACAATTTTAATAACTTAATTACTCCATATTTTGAGTACAAAACTATAGCTTAAGTACATAAATATTTAAATACTACTATATTTTTATGAAAATAAATTATTTTATTTCTTAAAATACACAATTTTTTCAATTACTTGGTTTTTACTTGAAAATAATGCAAACAAATAAATAAAATAGAACAAATTATTTATTTCATATGTCTAATTATTATTAAATAAGAGATTTATTAATTTAAACAGCTACAAATACATAAATAAATATTTAAGTAGATGAGAGAACACAACTATTTTTTCTTTTTTACTTTAAAACTAATTTATTACCAAAAATTTATTTAAATACTTGTAAAATCATTATAAAAAAATCAATTTAAACCCTAATTTGTAATTTTGATGAAATAAACAAAGAAAAAGCTAATTTAACTATACCATCGTTTTACTCATGACAATTCTAGGCCATTTTTCTTTCCTTTTCACCTCACTTCATAATTTTTTTATTATTTATTAAAAAAAAAATTCATTTTTAAATTTGTGTTCATAGAAAGAAAGAAAATGACAATAATGACGAAAACTAAAGAAAATTTATTTGTATTCACATATAAATAGTTATATTTATTACTGAATAGTTATATTATGTTTATTATTAAATCTTAACATTTTGATGTGTAAATGACTATCAAATTTAAGATAAAATGAAAGAATAATTGTTAATGGTCACCGGTTACCAATCCGTACTACCACCATAAAACATCTCTAATATTAATGACATTACTTTTATCTTACTCTCCATTCACACATTGATCTCGAGGGGTCAAAATTAAGGTCCTAGGAAAATTCACTGCCAGCAATTCACCTCGGAAAATTCACCTCACCCCAAAAAGTAATTCAAAGTCTTGAAATATTTACAAAAAATGTTAATGCCATGAATTTTGGGTTGGTGGTAAATTTTTCTTAGGATGAATTTGTCATAGCCATGAATTTCTTGCTAAATTATTAACAGTGAATTTTCCGAAATGTTGCATGGCATGAAATTGGATTTGAAGATTCACAATATAACCAGCAGTCTTCTCGAAAGAAGATCAATATTTGTCATGTGCCTCTGCAATGCTCTCTCTACGCAATATAACATTCTTGGCACCCTCAGTCTACGCACAAGAGCACATACGCCATGTTTCTTGACTGGCAGCTAGAACGGGATTTGATGGAGAATATCACTTGTTTCATCATCTTTCTAGGCTCGATTCCACCCGGACCGTCATATATCTTTCTATGATATATAACATTGCCAACTTCTATGAGATGCAAGGAAATGGACTTCTTCCCCGTAGATAAGAGGAATGTCGGATAGGTATCTATTAAATAAAGTTTTTCAACAAATTGTTGTCGGATAGGTATCTATTAAATAAAGTTTTTCAACAAATTGTTCGTCAGTTGGAAGCCAGCAAGCAGTAGTCGAGTCTTGTCCAAAAGAAAAACCTTTCATTTTACTAATTGATGCTTGCTGTTTTAGAACACGAGACAAAATTTAATTAGATTAAAAATTGTAAATTAATGGCAAACTATGTTTATCTCCGTACTATCCTCGAATAACATTTTCCAAAATCGGATGCATTCCAGGCTGTAATTTAGATGATGATTGTTACTTGCGCGACTTACAATATTCAACAACGACTATAAACTTGGCTTTTGTGTACCCAGTCAAATTTTGAGGGCGTCCTACTCATAAAAGAAGAAAAGTTTTGTTATTAAACGATATTATGCGCGAAAGTGGAAATGCGGTGAAATAGCAATTTGCCACATAAGGATAGGAAAGCTGGAGGAATTATCCTCAGTGCCTGACCTTTAAGACTGGTTTACAACCGATCTGCTGCCGTCTATTCAAAGCCTAACATGTAGAAGCCCGCAAATAATTTTAAATACGTTTGATATTCAAGCCCAGAATACTCGAAGCTTGGGTTTTGAAGAAGAAGATGAGGGCGTCCTGTGTTTCATACGCAGGAAAGATGACACTGACATATTGCCCCTTTTATCACAGTGTCATCTTCCTTCGTATGAAACCTTCTCTACCTTGGTCGCTAAGAACCAACCATCCTTTATCTGGTATCCTGGTTAGTGATCACTATTTGTTATCAGATATTTGACATCTGCAGTATGAATTAGTGCATGATTTATTTTGATGTGTTTTTAAAGCTAAATACTCTCAATCGCACTAAAATGTATAGTGAAAGTTGCCTTCTTATGCTGAAATGCTTCATGGTTGACGAAATAAACATCAAAGTTTGGCAATGTTTTATTGTCAGGTTCGTTACGAACATTGAAGTTTTCGGCGCAACGTTTTTTGTTATCAGATAGTTTAGTTTGATTAATTACTTATGATTATACTGTTTTATTAGCTAATTCTGGCTTGGTGGTTGATGCTCGTGCAGCTGATACTTGGTTGATTAAATCCCTCAACCTTCACGTTTCTAAGTCCGTTAGGTTATAGTTGCTCTTCACGTTCAATGAATTACGCTTTGGAAATTTTGTCAAGTTAATTGCTATATTTTTGTGGCTCAGATAGAAATTCATTTTTCCATTGTGGCCGTTGTGGAAACTTAAAACGTACGGGAAGAGGTTAGAGCATTTCTACAATTTTTTTACTTCTGCAACCCTAAAGCACAGCTATTCAGAAATACATTTATATTCCTCCTCTTTGCATTTAAGTTTATCATTAGGAAGACTTTTTAAGCTTTTCGAGCAAATGACTGATATATCTCAAGCATGGATATTGACTTGCAGTAGATATAAAAAATACAACTAGGAGTCGCATGCAACGATTAGCCCATGGGGTTCACCGCAAACAGTTATTGAATGGGAAGTAAGGAAGAAACTTGTTTTTGTAATGCAATGTGAAGTATAAATATTGAGAAATATTTACAATTGCTTGAATGAGTTAAGAAAGGGAAAGCATATTAATAATTCAATATGGAATAACGCGAAGTTAGTTTATAGTAGGAGGTGAACGAGGATAAGATTTGTCGAGTACATTGTAATGAACAGTGATGTTTGAAAATCAATTTATATATTTATATGGATAATTAGATGGATAGATCAATTAAAGCAAAGCTATGTGTGCATTAAAAGATATGAATTTGACTTATGTTACTTTGTGTTAATTATTTACAATGTATACATTAATTGCAATCACAAGCAATTAATCATCAAAAAATTTAATTACAATAATTCTTTTAAAATGATTTTAATTAATAATATTAGGAGAATGATTTTTTAATAAAATTTCTCTTAATAAATTGCATTCGGTAAATTAAATACAATTTAAATTTTCAAATAATTAGTTTTGTTTTTGATAAAGGAAAACATGGGTTTTACAGGGACCCAAAACCACAAAGTTTACAGAAAATAAAAGGAATAAGGGTTAAAGAACCCAAAACAAGAAGGACGTAGAAAGATAAGAGCCAAAAAAGCACAGCAACCCCCAACCCAAGGCCAACAAGGGCCATCAAAAAATCCAACCAAAAGAACTAGCAACTGAAACAACCCATAGCTAACTTAAGGATTTTAGAGCATCAACAGCCTCAACTTCGAGAATGTGCATGTCATGGGAACACTTTTTCAGAGCCTAAACCATCTGGGGCATACGAGGCACCTTCCTCTTCAGATTAGCTCTTGTCCTCTTCGAGATACCATCGTTCCCAGTCCTACTTTTATCCTTTTCGGCTTCCATGTCCGCAATCAAAGATCCCTGATGTGTGTTATCCAATTTCTCAGTCATGAAATTAATGATAATGGTGTTATGTTGCGCCATTATGTGGTTGTGCTCCATAATATTTTTCATGGTATCTTTTATTTTAACAATTTCTGCTTCCATGCGCTTGACCTTACCTTCATTATCCTCAGCCTCCATCCTCATTTTTTCCTCATTTCTCTCACCCTCCATGGAATTAAGGGAGTTGAATTTAACTTCCAAATCTTCCACCTTGTTGTTGAGGGCCCTGTTTCTAAGGTTTAAGGTCCTTAATTTCATGGAAAACCCACTTCATAATTCTGAAGTAGTCAACGACACCATTTCTAGTGATAGCCAGGATATCCCTAGGAAACTCATGGTCCTACTTAAAATAATGATCTTCAAGGTTAAGGTCATTAGGGAATCTGGGTTTGTTCTCTCTGTCTATAGCAGGGTACGAAGAGAAAGAGTCTTTACTGGCATTAGGGACCAAAGAAATATCCTCTGAGGTATCCTTAGAATAGGAGACCAATTTATTAGTAGGGGAACCCTTTTGAATGGACTTCTCTTTCAGAACAACTCTACTAGGGTTTTTGACAGTGCTTGATTTTTTGAGTAGGGGATTATGCTGCAGAGTTTTCTTACCAGAATTGTTAGGGGATTCAATCCGCTCAAAGTCAGGCTTATTATTATCCTCCGACACACTATTATCCATGTCATCATCTTTAGAGGATGAGGCTGAGGTAGGGTTGGATAAGGCCGATAAATTTTGAAAATGTTCATAAATAATCCTAATAAGGCCAGTATGTAATATTGATTACTTCTTAGGATTCTTCTTATGATCATCCAAACTATTACTTAAGGAGCAATACAGATACTAAGGAAATGAAACCCTAACCTTGTGATAGAAGTGGTTGAGAAGGGAAAAGTGGTAGTCATAGACCCTGGTGAATCTTTCGTCTAGGGTAATGTATTCCATGATGATTTTGAGCACTTTTCTTTATAACGACTTAATCAAATCAGATTCAAAGTAGCTGTTGGAGACTTTTATCAGCTTAGTCTTCTCCTTTTCTTTCCTAGGGAATCTAATAATCACCTCGTCAGAGAACTTTCTATCACGAAAGAATTTCATTCCCTTAGTAGACATGCCAGTCACTTCCCTTATGAGGTTCTCATCCACATTAACCTTCCTCCCAAAAAGAATAATTTCTCTGTTCTTCCAGTCAAAGTACTCAGTGGCCTTCATATTAGGACCATGAAGCTTTTCAATGAGGGGAAGCAGCCCACCTCTTTCTATCTGTCTCCATACCTTCGGGTTCCTCTTATGCATTTCATAGCTCTTCAAATCTACCCTTTTCTTGTCTCCTCCCATTTTCACAAACACACCAGAGCCAGAGTCCTGAAATGAAATGTTGCAACTGAACCAAAGATCCCACAAAATGTGCCACTTCTTACTACCATTTAAGAAAATCAATGCAGCCCCATCAAATCTAATGATATTGATGTACTTGACCCTACTCTCTTTCATCATAAAAAAAAATTGTTGCCTTCCCATGCATGATATCATAATCAATTAAGGCCCTAGCGTCAACACCCAGACCTTTGGGATTCTTCCATGTAACCAACCCCTTCTGTTTAACCCCCTCATTAGCAAAACAATTGGCCATACTATTGGCTTCCCTAAAAGTGTGAGATATTTTAACTTTCTCGAATCTTGCTAAAAGGGATTTACCATCTTTGATCCAACTCTTGATTGTCCATGAGGGAGGGGACTTTCCTAGGAGGCAATCAATAATATTTTCTGAGTCTCCTTCGAGCCATAAATTTTTATAATTCTGACTAATCACTAAGTTAATCA
This sequence comes from Sequoia sempervirens, assembly GCA_007258455.2. NCBI lineage: Eukaryota > Viridiplantae > Streptophyta > Pinopsida > Cupressales > Cupressaceae > Sequoia > Sequoia sempervirens. Next base: position 127,416,850 of record VDFB02000007.1, on the reverse strand, counting down.
CTTGAAATGCTCCAATAGCTTCTACCACGTGGTTTGTTTGAGATCCAAGGGAGATAGCCACCGCCGCTAAAAAACTTCCATTTGAGTCCCTAGTCACACCTCCACTTCTAGCTAACCTTGGATTTCCCTTCACCGCTCCATAAAAGTTGATCCAGCCACTTGGCAGAAAACACAAGCACACCCCTTCCTGGTCTATTTTAGCTGGTTTAGATGCCCTTAACACATCATTTTTAATCTTCCATTCCTTGGCCATATTTAAATCATAAGGAGAGCACACCACAACCTCTAGTTTATTCTCTTGTTGAGGAATGATGTTAAATTTTTCCACAATTAGCCTAAAGATTTTTTCAAACACATTATTCTTTGAAGTTTCCTTGTCTCTAAAGAGTCTATTATTTCATTCCTTCCACACTCCCTAGGCTATATAGGGGAAAGTAAAGGCCCATAATCTTCAAATAAAAGGATTCAGAGAAGGAGCTTTCCATTGAGAAAAAAGGTCTTTGATAGAATGAGGAAAAACCCATGAGATGTTCTAAAGAGCTAGAAACACTCCCCATATAGCAGCAACAAACAAAAAGTGGAGAAACAAGTGATTTGTAGAATCTGCCTCATTCTTACAAAGATAGCATCTATTAGGTATCTGGAAACCACGCTTGCAAAGATTATCAACTGTAAGCATTTTGTTTTGAAGAAGGATCTAGAAAAATTTATATTGACTTTAGGGGTCAGATGTTTTATGCAAGCTCTGGTCCAAAAAGGAGAGGGGGCTTGAGAAAGGGATAGTAGAGAGTCACTCAATGAAACAAAGTAGTTGCTCAAGGGGTTACTGTCTAGACTAAAAGGTCGTACTACTGATTCAAACCCATCCTTACAGCCATCAGAGATGAGTGAATTGGGGCAAGCTCCAGGCTAAGCTGGCTTAAGTCCACCCATCCCCCTTCACGCCAATAGTCCTTAACTTAAGTACCAAAAGTAATTTTGCACATGTTAGCCCACTTGTTTAACCTTTCATTGTTGATTAGGGATTCCTTAAGTAACCATCTATCCTCCCAGAACCTGGCTTGATTTCCACTTCTTATATTCCACCCAACACCTAAATCAACAATATTTCTCCCAGTAATCATATCATTCTAGCAAGCAGATCCACAAGGCAAAGAGGGAGAATCCAGCAGAGCCTTAGGAGAGCCACAATTAGCCATATATTTACTTTTTAGAATGAATTTCCATTCCCTAGAAGACAAAAAAGACCTCTAAATTTACTTAGTAAGAAGCATCTTATTCATCATTCTAATCTTTCTTAGACCCAATCCTCCCATCTTTTTCAGCCTATAGACAAGATCCCATCCAATAAGGGGCATTCTCTTTCTTTCTTCAACCCCCGACCAAAGAAATATTTTTTTAATTTTTTTAATAGCATCCACAAATTTGGCAGGGATTTTGAAAAGACTTAAGGCATAAATTGGAAGGCTCTAAAGAGAAGCTTTGAGGGGTTGGATTTTTCCTGCTTGACTAAGAAGAGCTCCTTTCCATCCAACAAGTTTTTTATTGAACCTATCAACCAACAAGCTTCAAAAGGAGTCGGGAGGTTTCAGGCCTAAGGGCAAACCAAGATAAGTAGAAGGTAAAGACTCCACTCTACATCCTAGGATTCTGGCTATCTTGACATGTCTATGATTAGGGGTGTTGAAAAAGAATAGAGAACTTTTCTGTCTATTGATCGATTGACTAGAAGCCCTCTCATACACATCCAAAATTCTTTTCAGATTCTTAGCCTCATTCACAATAGATGTCCCCATAAGCATGGTGTCATCAACAAACTATTGATGTGAGCAAATCAAATTGTTAGAAGAGGGACTTAGACCCACCAATGACCCCTGATCAATCATTCTTTTTAGGTTTCTCCCAAGGCATTCAACCATAATAGTGAACAAGATGGGGGAGATTGGATCTCCCTATTTTAAACCTCTCGAATTTTGAAAGAACGCGAAGGGGAGCCATTCACCATAATGGATATAGAAACAGTAAAAATAAGCTGATCCACCATCTAAAGGACTTTGTTGTTGAAACCAAACACCCTCATCATTTTGAATAAAAATTTCCAGTCCACACGGTCATAAGCTTTCGAGATATCGAGCTTAAGGAGAAAACCTTCAGTTTTGGATTCTACTAGGGAATGAATATTCTCATGGACAGTGACAATAGAATTGAGGATCTGCCTTCTAGAAACAAAGCCATTTTTTTGGGGGGAGATCAAAGAAGGTAGGATAATGAGAAGCCTAGATGTCAAAACCTTTGAAATGATTTTGTAGAAAGAATTACAAAGACTTATAGGCCTAAAAGCTTCAAAACTGCTCCAGGTTTTCTAGGAATAAGGACCAAAAAGGTAGCATTTAGTTCCTTTAGGAGACTTCTTGATCCAAAAAACTCTTTGACAACATTCACAACATCCTCCTCAACAATCTCCCAGAACCATTGAAAGAAGAACATGGGAAACCCATCTGGGTTAGAGGCCTTGTTCCCTTCAAAGGAAAACACGGCTTTTTTAATTTCTTCCCTAGAAGGAATAACAACAAGTTTGGTATTATCTTCCTCCTCAACTAAATGAGGGATGGCCTCTAAAAGGTGATCTTGCTCTTCATGGATTATTCCTCTGCTCACTGAGAGGAGATTACTATAGAAAAGGACAACTTGTCTTCTAATGTCATCTTCCTCCCCAAACCGATTGCCATTGCTTTCAATGTGAGAGATTCTGTTGATGACCCTGTGTTTAGTAGACAGGTGAAAGTATCTAGTGTTTTTATCTCTAGCAGAAAGCCACAAAGCTCTAAATCTCTGTCTCCAAAAATCCTCCTCTTTGGCTATAATTTCATGCATTTTCACAAGCAATTCATTTTCTTTTTCCCTATTATCATCAATATATCCTTCCCTCTGGATTTTATCCTGAATCTTTGCTAGCTCCATCTGAAGCTCATATTTGATTCCAAAAATGTTACCAAAGGTCTCTTTTTTCCATCTTATTTTACATTTAACTTCCCTCAATTTCTTAGCAACCCTAAACATGGTTGTCCTAGGGACAACAATATTCCACCATTTCCTTATTTCCTCAAATATCTAAGGATGGGACAACCACATTCTTTTGAATCTGAAAGGAAAGTTCCTCTTCCCCTTTAAAGGACCCGCCACAAAACTTATGGGGAAGTGGTCAGAACCCACCCTAGAAAGAGCTTTTAAAGAATAGTAATAGTTTAAAAACCATTGTCCTAAAATTAACGTTTTGTCTAATCTTACTTGGACCAAGTCCTTACCAGTTCTTCAATTTGACCAAGTAAAGGCAGCTCCCTCCAAATCAAAATCAATTAGTGCCTGGTTATTCATGAAATTGAAAAGGTCCAATCTACTTTCCGTATTAATCTGGGAGCCTCTAAACTTCTCATTATCTTGAAGGGGGATATTACAATCTCCCATGACAACCCAAGAGTCATTATTAAAAATCCTATGAAAGGTAGAAAGCTCCTTCCAAAACAAATTTCTAGCTCCTTTCCCATTAGGGGCATATATGTTAGAGTGAATCCAAGTAAAATCGTCTTTGATATGGGTGAATCTGGTAGCCACATGATTAGTGCTCTCCAACAATGGTTCCCCTTTAATAAGATTTTGGTTCCAAAAAGTGACAATTCCCCTTGAGGCACCTTCTAAATTGTTTCCATGGGCACCACAAAATTGAAACATCTTAATCTTCTCCACCTTCTCCTTAGGAATTTTGGACTCTTGGACCAGTAAAATATTAGGTCTATGTTCCCTAACAAAACTATGCATCACATCCTGCTTATGGAGGCTATTTACCCCCCAATATCCCATGACACATGTGATCTTCATGTCTTACCAGGTGATTGGAGAATCTTAGGGATGGTCTTTTGAACACCATCCGCAATATCCTAAAAACTACCATACTCCCTCAAACACTTTACAGTTTTTCTTCCATGGTTGCTCTTAGTGGTTCCACAATCTGCCTTAGCTCTAGTTCTAGTTGAGACTCCACTCAGGGTATTCTGTTGCTTGTTTTTCTTATTCTTTTTCTTAGACAAAGAGATGGCATCATCTTTATCTATATCTTCTTGGCTTTCCAACTCTCTCCCTAATTCCCAGTCCTTATCAAATATTCTCCTTTGATCCAAGGGAAGGGTGTCTATTAGTCCATTGTTACACTGGGTAGAATTTTCACTTGAGAGCTCTTTAATCAGACTCATGTTCTCAAAGGTGTCCTTGAAAAAATCCGGGGAGAAGGCAGATCCTTGACTCTGAAAAGAGTCCAAGCTAGAGGGAAGGCCTCCTCATAAAGTAGGAGGAGGAGGAAGACCAAATTCTAGTGGAAATCCCTAGATAGGAATATCATCTAGACCTGGTCCCCCAACCTCCAAGCCTTCTGAATCCTTTACAAGGTTGTTGATAAAGGAATCCAAATTTAGCAATCCATTTCCAATGCCTTCCATTTCACACTCTCCATCCTCCTTCAAACTAGATAAGTTCTCTAACTCATTTCATTGAGGCTCTTGATAGCCCAAATCTCCCTTGAAACCCATCACTTCATTAGACTCAGCGGCATTAACCTAATCTTCAAGATTTTCTTTGCACTCTTTGCCCTCCCCCTCACGCTTCTTTCTCTAGACAAGCTTCAAAATAGACTAAGGTTTCTCCTTCTCCTTGCTGGCATTGAGTGGGCATTTCTTAGCCCAATGCCCTATTTTTCTACACTTAAATCAAGAAAACGAGATCGATTCGAACTCTATAGCTTGCATCCACATCCCTAATTTCAATTGGATATCAATAGAAGAAGGGAGGTCAACATTCTGGGATACTCCCACATAGATTCTAGCAAACACAAGCCTTTTTTTAGCAGCTATCATGGGATCTATTAACGAAAGCTCCCCAAAAGAGTTAGTGATGCCATTGAAGACATCCTCGTTCCAGTATTCCAAAGGAAAACTTGGAAGTCTAGCCCAAAGTAGAGCATTCTCAAAAATGGAGTCAGAGAGGTCAAGATTAGATGTCCATTTTTGAAGGCCAGGGAGGATTCCCCTATAACCCAGGGACCACCACTCTTGACAGCCACCATATCCTCCTTGTAGGTAAACTCAAAAGAAAAGTATCCTTTGGGAAGTGCTGCAACTGTAACCTTGCCATTGGTTCTCCATTTGTTTTTGACAAACTCCCTAACCACTTCAATATTTGGTCTAGGGCCAATAAACTTTCCAACCAATGCTTTGTCCATTAATGGAATATTATGATCAATAATCAGATCATGCATAGAGATGGAAAACTTACCTTTCACCAGATTAGATATGTTTCACACTAGAGGAAAAATCGATTTACCATTAGGCTTGAATCCAAAAAGTGAAGACCATGGTCTATGCTTAGCTCCTTCACCTCCAGTGACCCCCACCATGTCACCCTCAGGGTTAGCATGTTTGATAGCCTTCCCCCCTTGGTCCACCAAAATATTGTTTCTAGGGTCCTTCTCATCTGAATCATCCTTACCTTTCTTCTCACTTGGAACTTGCATCGATTATGTTTGTGAATCCTCATATCCTGCTCCACGGCTTGCTCCATTGTTCGAAGATTCAAAATCCTGCTTATCCCGCCTATGCTCCACTACTTTCGCCATTTTTTAAATAATTATTTTGTTACTAGTAATAATTTCTCTCATTATATGTATTTTAGTTTAATAATTGTTAAGCCTAGATGCAAATCTATATTTGACATTTTTTTCTAGGTTAATCAGTGAATCAATTAATTATTATTTAGTTATCTTAAGATAAGGCAATGCATTGCAAGACTAACAACCATTTGCATAAAAGAGCAAATTGATGTTTGATATTTTTTTCTAGGTTAATGAATGAATTGATTGATTATTATTTAATTTTTTTAAGATAACACAATGCACAGGAGATTAAGAACCATTTCCATAGAGCCAAAAATTGATCTTTGTGTTTCCACAACAATATTTCTTAGTTGGAAATTAATTATGAAAATAATCTTAGGAGAATGTTTCTTAAATAATTTTTTTCTTAATAAATTACATTTGAAAAATTAAATACAATTTTAAATTTTAAATAATTAATTTTGTTACTAATAATGATTTCTCTCCAAAATTTAAGGTATGATATAATTTTATCTGTAATTTAGTTTAATAGTTGTTAGGTGTAGATGCACATCCATATATAATGTTTTTGTCTAGGTTAATGAATCAATTGAGTGATTATGATTTAATTATTGTAAGATAGATATGGATAGTAATACATGGCAAACTTCAAGTTGTCAATTAAGCAATATTCATGAAAAGCATGGAACATTAAAGAATTATTGTTCTTTAAAAACTTATTAGTGATCCCATTAATTACTATTATTGAATTAAAAATTTAATTAGTAATATTGAATAAAAAAATATTCTTTGAAAAAAATTGTCAATAAATTAGGGTATGGCATATTTGTTACAATGCTTGTGTGGTACTAGATAATTTAGTAGTTTCATGTTATTTTTTGTGATTATTTCTTATTTGAATATTAGTTAGGATGGTCGTCACTAATGATTTTATCAAAAAAGAAAGATCTTTAATATAGGAAAACTTTTTATAAATAGTATTTACTCCATAATTTTGTAAATAAAAGCATTATTATAAATGCATTTTATGGGTTTGTAGTAGTATAATAAAATCATCACAAGTAGAAAGGACTCAAAATTAGTACATTACAAGGAAACTGAAAGTAAAAAATATTAAATTTTCATTGATTGATTCTAGTAAAAAGATGTTCTATAATTGTTGTATGAACAAAATTAGAAGGACTTAGTGAAACCAAAGTAATAAATAGATTCATGATCAAATAGAATAAGAACAAATAGCACTTAGAGAGTAAAGATATGCATAGTCCAATTGAAGACTAAGTTACACCATCTTTGATGGAAAATGAATAAACAAGCCTCACGAAAAGAAGAATGTGATGACATAACACATATTGTCCATTTTTAGAATAATTGAATTACAAGGTATGCCTTGTTTTGTGGGGAAACAATGCTTTATTTGACTTCAAAAAAAAAATTCTACTCAACCCATTGGAATAAAAAATGAAGCATCAAAAGTAACTAAGTATATGTGCAAAACAAATAAAGACAATGTGAAACTAAAAATAATTAATGATACTTACAATTGGTTCACTGAATCTATCTAGTCATATGCTAGCATTATATAGTTGGGAGTGATGAAGTTTTTTTGGAGCACCCATCTTGAAGTAGACGTATACGCAACATGTAATCGAAATGATCACCATCTAGAAAATCTGACGCATGCACACCAAAGAACCCTTGGCCTGCAGGGTATGCAGTCAGAAGTGTTATAAAATCCATGTCAAACAACATAACTTATAATTTCTTGGAAAATGCCATGAATTTTTAAGTCATGACAAATGCGACGAATTTTCTAACACTTCCCTACATACCTTCTAGGCCAAAATTGTTGCTTTTGTTTCTTCATCTCTATGATTTTAAATGAAATATGTGCTACGCAAATATCTATCCAATGACCAACATATCTGATGACTAGAATTATGCAGATTTGCACCTGCAAAAGCAACATAGTGATGAGCAAAGAATAATTTCATCTTTATGAATTACATAGCATCGCATTCACCATGCTCAATTGTCTATTTGGAAAGCTATATTCTTGGGAGAATTACATTCCATTGCAAAGAAAGTGAGAGATATAATTAATAATATTTAAAATTGTTTCACCACATCTATTTATCGATAATAGGAAAGTTATGTACTTACATGTTCTATTGGTGGTGTTCAAGAAAACTGAGCAACATTGGATCAACTTGTTGGACCATGAAAGAATTTGAAATAGACAATTTACAATACACTAATTTCCTTGAATGTCTATTGTATTTGTGCAACATTATAAAGGAAAAAATATAGATATAGAATAAAATAGGTTAGCATTATTTGTTGTAAATAGAGAGATAAAATAGGAGATTTTGAAAAACATGTGATACTGGGAAACAATTGTGTATAAAAAATCTACTAAAGAAGTTGAAAAGAGAGCTATGGAAACAATGACAAATACAATGGATAGAATAGAGTATGTTTTTTGGTGGACAGGTGGATGTGAGAATTTGTGTTTGCATGCATATAAGCAGCAACAAATGTACAATGGTAGAATCCAAAAGCAGTAAACCGATGCTCGTTGTCCTCCCTACCATATTGGCATCATGAAGCCTCATGGGCTCTAGCCAAACCCCCGAGCAAGAAAAGCAGGTAAGGTCCATGGAAATTCTCAAGGACTCTTATCATATATCATACAATAACAAAAATAGAGAAATTCTAAGAGAACTATTGGAAAGACACTTAAGAATCACAAGTAAGTTGAAATAGACAATTTACAATACACTAATTTCCTTGAATGTTTATTGTATCTGTGCAACATTATAAAGGGAAATATAGATAATGAATAAAATAGGTTAACATTATTTGCTGTAAATAGAAACAGATAAAATAGAAGATTCTGAATACATGGGATATTGGCAAACAATTGTGTATAAGTAATCTATTGAGGAAGTTGAAAAGAGAGTTGTCGAAACAATGACAAATACGATGGATAGAGTAGAGTATGTTTTTGGTGGACAAGTGGATGTGATATTTTGTGTGTCCATGTATATAATCAGCAAAAAATATATCACGATAGAATCCAAAAGAAATAAACCCACGCTCATTGTCCTCCCTACCATATTGGCATCATGAAGCCTCATGGGCTCTAGCCAAACCCGCGAGCAAGAAAGGTAGGTAAGGTCCATGGAAAATCTCAAGGACACTTATCATATATCATACAATAACAAAAATAGAGAAATTTTAAAACAACTATTGCAAAAACACTTAATAATCACAAGTAAGAGATGGTTGGAAACCCACATTAAATAGATTGATACAAGACAAACAATGTCAGTAGATTATAATGGAAAACCAGGAGAAATGAACAATATGATACATATTGAAACAAGCAAGTTGTGTAATAGTTAGCTTCACAACTGAAGATTCGAGCTACATTATTCGATAGTAAATACTATAGGAAAAAAGCAGAATTATAAAAGATCTATTAGGAAAACAATTAATAAATCAATATATACAATATGAATTTAAAAATAATTAATAATATTTACAATTCATTAACCAAATCTATTTATTGAAAATGGAAAAGTTTTGTACTTACATGTATTGTTGTTGGTGTCGAACAAGGGTGAGCAGCATTGGATCAAGTTGTAGGAGCATTAAAAAATTTGAAATAGATAGTTTACAACACACTAATTTTATTGAATGTCTATTGTATCTATTCAGCATTATAAAGTAAATAATATAGATAAAGAGTAAAAGAGCTTACCACTATCTGTTATAAATAGATAGAGATAAAATGGAACAAACCCACATTAAATAGAACTTTAAAATATGGAGAATAGAATAGGAAAACTATGATTATGAATAGTTTGGTATGGGGAACTGGAAAAAAGAATATCATGAAGAAGAGTTTGTTATGGGAAGCTCAAATAGTTGAGGAAAAAATAATATCATAAAACATATTGGTACAAGACAAAAAGCGAAATTGGAAAAGAGCTATTAGGAAAACACTTAAGAATCACAATTGCCTTGTCAATTCAAAATTTGAGTTACATTATTCCCCACTAAATATTATAGACAAAATAGGAAAATTATAAAACAACTATGGGGAACTGAAAAAAAGAATATCATGAAGAACAATTTGTTGTGGGGAAGTTGAGAAAGATGATGAAGGAAGAATATAATGAAACATATTGATATAAGACACTACCATCCCACATAATTAGCAAGCTTGACTCCTTACATAAACAAACCCAGGTAGTTTTTTCTAGGGACCTTCAAGCAACTCAGGAAAAAAACAATATCATGAAACATATTGATACAAGATTCGAGCTATATTCTTTGTTAATAAATATTGAAGACAAATAGAGAAATTGTATAGGAGGTGTTAGAATAACAATTATTTGCTACAAGTCGTTTTACATGGGTATTTTGCATAAATGATTTATCTATAGTATTTAATGCCAAGCAATGTAGCTCAAATTTACAATAAAGCATGTGGCACTATACACATTTTCTAGAGATTGTTGCATCATACAATTGTTGTCATAGGCTAAAGAAAATAGGTATCGTGATAAAGAACTGGGTTTAAATAATTGTTTTTCTGAGCTGAAAAGATACATGTATAAGTGTGGAGGGAAAAATAGTTTGGTGGGTTTGGAATCTGTGAGTTGTATATATATATATAAACATGTATACATGTATATATATATACATGTATGTATGTATGTATATATATATATGTATGTATATGTAAATATATATATATATAGTACCATGCTAGTTTCATAGCAGACTATTCTAAAAATTGTCAGGTTTGGGTCCATGGTTGGTTGAATAGGGGGTCATTCTAAAAATCGATGGCTTCGACTCCATTCTATAGTAGATTGAAGGGTTTGAAAACTATTGTTCTCCACAATCTGTAAGTCATTTGACATGGGTGTTTTGCATAAATGATTTATTTATTGTTTATGTTAAAAATGTTGTTGTTAAGAAACTACATGTCCTTTTACATGGGTGTTTGGCATTATGGTTTTGTATGGATGGAGAAATAAGAGTTAAACCTTCTTTCTTTCATCAACAAAATATGGTTAGGGTTAGTAAGGGAAAGTATACTCTGAAATGTGGCAAAAAATATATTCAGTAGGTTGCATTGTCAAAAGAGCCATTGTGGTGTTGGTTTGATACCATACTATTTAAAAAATTGTGCCTTGATCTCTATTTCATGTTCCACATAACAAACTATTCTTCATGATACTCTTTTCTTGAGTTCCCCATAGCAGACTCTTCATTATTGTAGATTGCTTAAGAATCATAGGTAAATGACAGATCATCAAAAACCCATAGTAAGCATATCCATACAAGAGAAGCAATGTATGTAAGAGTTGAGCTGTCAATTGAAAAATTGAACTACATTCTTTGGCAATAAACCCACACTAAAGAGAACTTGCGAAGGGAATGCGTGGAAATAATTAATCTGTACAAAATGGGTATAACACCATAGAGTTAATTGGGAATTTGAGCTACATCACTTGGCAGTAAATATTATAGACAAATAGAGGAGACTTGCCCAGGTTTTTTTATGATGATATGGAGCTTACCTCTTGAAAAAAGTATGTTGTTAAATGTGGCTCATTGGTTGATAAGAGTTGCAAAAAAATTATGAATTTAGAATTGACAACCAAACTGTTACATAGATTGGTTGTTTTGTATCAATATGTTTCATGATATTCTTTTTTCCTCATCTATTCGAAGGTCCCTACAATAAATTATTCTATTGTTCTTGTAAGAACGAATGTTATCAATTTTTAAAATTCTAAAAAAAAATTAGTGGTTATTTTGTTTGGATGGAACATGTTATATGGCTTCAATAACAAATTGTTCTTCATGATATTGTTTTTTTAGTTGCCCATAACAAACTGTTCATTATCGTAGTTTCCTTGTTCCATGCTCCATATTGTAAAGCTGATTTACGATCATCTGTCATGTTGTTGTAGTTCCTACGTATTTTTCTAATAGTTCTTTTAGAAATTACCAATTTGTCTATAGTGTTTAGTGCCAAATATTGTAGCTTGAATTTAGAATTGAAAAGCTAACTCTCAGATAAATTGTTCATCTTATATCAATAAGGAAAACAGACAAGAGTCATAGGTAAATGATAGAAGATATGAAAACATACACAAACCAAAGAAATTGAAAGTAGGCCAAAGGTTTCCATCCATCTGGCAGTTACGTGTGATTGTTAAATGTTATTCCAATACATCTTACAACTGTTACTTAGGTTGCTTGTACCTTGTAAGAATCTGTTCCATTGTACAACAATGATAGGATGGATTAATCCTAATGTGAGCAAACACTTACAATGCTCTTTTCGCACATGGAGGCAACCAGCTAAAGTACGGCGAACCCTTCTTTCCAATTTCACTTTTTGTCTATAATATTCAGTACCGAATAAGTGTTATTCCAACACCTCTTATACAATTAGTCTATTTGTCTTCAATATGTATATACGCATATGTATCTGTGTATGTTTCCAACCATGGATTTTCACATATAGTTCACATATGCCTACACATACACATACATATACATATACATATACATATATATACATATACATATACATATACATATACATATGCATATACATATACACATGTATACACATACATATACATACATATACATACATACACATATACATATACATATACATATACATATACATATACACATACATACACATATATTGAGAAGTTGAAAAGAGAGCTATAGGAAGAATATGAAATGCAATTGATAGAATAGAGCTTGTGGTTTTCGTAGGCCAGCACATCGGAGAATTTGTGTGTTCATGTATATAACCAGCAAGGAATATATGGTGTTGGAAAGCAAAAGCTATAAACGCAGAGCCAGTCTCCTGCCAACCATATTTGCATCATGAAGCCTGATGGGCTCTAGCCAAAACCGTGAACAAGAATTGCACAAGTTTACTATAAATATCATTCACAAGAAAGGGAAATCGTATCGGATTTCATGAAACATAGAGACGTACACATATATATGTATTGGAATCCCCCTTTCATGTTTAAAAATATAGATATAGGCAGAAATATATATCCATATATATTATCCAAGACCATTGTGGCTCATTCCACAATGCAACAACAATCTATATATACACATGGATGTTTAAACTTCCCTCATCTACTTCAAGCTTCCTAGAACAAACTGTTGAGGCCTGCTTATGACAATTGCAGAGCTTCCTTCTTGCATACGTTGGTGGAAATGTAGCTGGTTGCATCGATACACAGAAGCTAAAGGCAAGTGTTTTCCCATGTGAACAATTTTGATTACACTAGCTAACTCTTACATAGACTGTTTGTCTTGTATCAATATGTTTCATGCAAGTTTTGATCATCTATCATGTATCTCTAATTCATAAAGTGTTTTCCTAATAGTTCTTTTACAATTTATTTATATCGTGAAACATATTGATAGAAGACAAGCAATCTATGTAACAGTTGGGTTGTCAATTCAAAATTCAAGCTACATTATTTGGCACTACTTATTATAGACAAATAGGGAAACTGTAAAAGACTTTTTTGTTCATTTAATTTTTTGTTTTTCTTGGCATCACAATAGTGTTGGTTTGATAGTAGGCTATTGTAAAAATCATTCGCTCCACCTTTGTTTTATAGAAAATTGGAGAGTTTTAAAACCATTGTCCTCCCTTAATAGGACCCCCCTTTCTTTACTAATTTGATATGGGTTTTTGAACCTCTTTCCATCCCCTGGGGTTAGGTCCTGGAAAACTAAGCCAGGACCCATTCACCCTAGGTGGTGAATTGGTCCTCCCTTAATAAGGACCCCATTTTTGAATTTCATTGAGTAGGATTCTAATAATATTCATTTCCATATCTGGTTTCAGCCTTAATTGTTTTAATTTCAGGGTCAATCTCCCAATTTAGTATAAATAAGGGGTTAATTCACATTGTTTCTCCTAGAAATTCATTCTAAGTCTCCACGAATTCAAGTTTACAAGCATTAGAGCATTACAAGAGCATTTTCAAAGGTATTTCAAGGCAAATTTTTAAGGTTTACTACAAAAATTCAAGATTATATCATCATGTCAAGGGTTTAGTGCATTCATGCATGTTGTTGAGCTAAGATTGTGAGTGTAGCATTGAAGATCTACTTGGAAGCATTATTTCACATCATATTCAAGGATCAAGATCTACATTCTTCATGGCTACTACATGTTAGATTGTATATTTGTATTACAATACAACATCCAAGGTATCTACATTGCATCATTTCATGTTTCATGTTTCAATTTCATTGTCTCATCATTTGGTTTAATTACCTACAAGGGGTTTGACTTAGGAAAACCCCTATTCACTAATAATCAAAAAAAATTTCTCTCATTGAATGTGTATTTATAGATTTACAGGTTGAAGATCAAGTGGAGAGAAAATTTAGAGAAAAATTGTCAAAGTTGTCAAGTTGCAAAAGTTGTCATTTAAAGTGCAATAACGAAGAATTGAAGCTATAGAATTAAGTGCAAGTTTTCATGAGCTAACAACTTAGAATATGAGAGTGGAGACATCAAGGAAAATAACCCATATCCCAGTTTCAGAAACCCTAAGAGGGACCCATTCACCACTAAAGGCGAATGAGTCCTTTGTGCCTTAAAACTAGGCTTCTTGTAGCAAGGCACACACCTTTTTCAGCTTTAAAAACTTCCCTCATAGTTGCTATAATAGTTAGGTATCATTTGTGATTGTTATTTGCATCTTTTGGCTCTCATAACTACATCAATCATTGTGATTTGTTTGGTGAAAATTTCTAGTGGTTTATCTAGGTCTTGATAAGCCCCTAAAATTTCCCAACCAACCATTTTGGTGAACTCGACATATTGGAAATTGCAATTTTCTGATTTTAAAGTCTTTCATTGTATCCTAGGGTTAGATCTTGCATTCTTTTGCATCTTATTTGCATTGAATAAAGATCTCATTTAGGGTTTAGATTTGCATTTTTTTGCATCTTTCTAAATATGAAAAATACAAAAATAAATTTGTCATTATGCATCTCATTTAAACCTCATTTATTTGCATTTGAAAATCAAAACAAAATTGCATTTCAAATTAGGCCTTTGCATTCATATTTTCATTGCAATTTTGGAAAAACTTGATCGGGTGGAAAATGTGTAGGGTGAATCCAAGTGCATGAACAAGAGGATTTACCACTGATTTTTCCACACTAAATCACCACAATTATGTGTATGATAATATGCAAATAACAATAAGAAATGACCCTAACTATTATAGAAACTATGAGGGAAGTTTTTAGAGCATAAAAAATTGTGTACCTTGTCAAAAACTTATTGTTTTTAAGGCTACAAAGGACTCATTCGCCTTCAGTGGCGAATGGGTCAGGTATGTGCAGGATCATCATGGAAAAAACAAGCCCTTAAGTGGCAAAAAAATTAGAAAAATCAAAGTTAGACAACTTGACGTAAAAATTTGAATAAGTTATCTATATTATTTCAAAAATATGTAAGAATATAATTTGTAACAAATTGAATGTAGTTTCTAAACTAGTAGGTTTATTTATTTATTTTTAAATCTATTTGGTGAAAATTTGAAGTTTCAATGCAGTGAGTACTTAAATTTCAAGGAAAAATAAGAAGTGGAGTTGTCATGCGACCACCCTAACCACAATAAAATGATAAATTTTTTATAAGATTTTGGATATAGTAGAGGACTCATGTCTTGATGTGATGCCTATTTTTTTTGTAACTTTTTCCCAAGTAAATAATTAATTATCAATTTTTATTATAAATTTTAAAAATATAAAAACTTCATTATGTTTGACCACCTTAACTTGGTCAAAACTTCATGAAATTCAATTTTTTTTTTTTTTAAACCTATAGTATCAGTAAAAAATGTGACACATGTTTGATTCAAAATGTGATACCGTTTGAAAGCTATAGATGTTTTTCAATCAACCTATCAATCAAGACTTTAGTCACAATTCAAATAGAAAATGAATAATAATTATTACTAAATTCAAAGTAAAATATAATTTAAATATTGGTGGAAAGTGAGAATCTCCTTTAAAAACCCTTTTTCGTTTAATTAATTTTGGGTAAAAAAAAATCATCAGCCAGATACCCTACACATACCCATCATATCACCAATTTTTGGCCCATCATGATCCTACACATACCCAGTCCCTGTTAGGGTTTCTAAAACTAAGATCAAGGTCTTGTTCCTTAATGTCTACACTCTAAAATCCTAGTTATAAGTTTCTGAAATTATGTAGGTAATTTTGTAGCTTCAAATATTTGAGTTTGCACTGACAAATTTTGCAACGTGACAACTTTGACAATTTCGCTCCAAACTTGCTCCACTTGATCTTCAACCTGTAAATTTGTACTTACACATTCAAGGGAAGAAAAAAAAAATGTTTGTTAGAAAATTGGGGTTTTCCTTAGTCAAACCCCTTGTAGGTAATTAAACCAAATGATGAAATGAAGGAATGAAGCATGAAACATAAAATATGCAATTGATATCACCTTGGATGATGTGTTGTGAAACAAATCTGCAAACTAGCATGTAGTGGCCATGAAGAATGTAGATCTTGGATCCTTGAATATGATGTGAAAAATTATTGCAAGTAGATCTTCAATGCTACATCCACTTCCTAGCTCAACAACATGAATGAGTGCATCAAACCCTTGTCATGATGATATGATATTGAATTACTCTGGTGCTATCATAATAGTGGTTTACAATTCACAGGAGGAGCAGATTTTAGCTGAAATCACATATTTTTAGAAAATATAATGATTTAAGCCTTAAAAAGTTCCATTTAAAGATTCCAAGTGAAGAGGGTTTGATCAAATCACCTTAGATCAAACCCCCTTGGATAGACCCTCGCTAGTTTTAAACCATACCTATAAATGCATCTCCTTTACACCTATCAAAATCTGATAAAAAATCACTTTTGATTTAGCTTTTGGGGGATCAAATGAATTCATTTAAAATTTATTTCAAATGATTATGGTATTCCTCATAACAAGCTATCCAATGAATATAATTTTAATATGTTTTGGTTTTGTTATGTATTTATTTTTTTAAGTTTTATTAAACATAGGTTTTTCATCGAAAATGAATTTCTTTGTTCTTCACATGTGGAAAAATAGAAGATTATCAATTTTTTTTTGAAAAATATGAGTGCACCAGATATTGAAGTCCTTGATCCAACAAAAAAATAAATGAAATTTTGACATATACAAAAAGTTATCGTTATATGTTGTGATGTGTTTGAATTGTAATTTGTTTGACTTTGAAACTTGATTAAGGAAAAATATTCAATAAAAACTATCTAACCAAGTGGAAGCACTAGATATCAGAGTCATAAATCTAAATTTGAAAAGAATTATAATTTTATCCTTCATGGAAAAAAAGTTATGCGTTATATGATGTGCGTCACTTTTTTAAAAATGTTGTTTTTGAAAAAAATCAATTTTCATGGGAGATGGAAAAAGTGCAATTTGATTCCAAAAATTTTTAAAAATATATTTTTAGAATCTACAAACAAAATTTGATGACTCTAGTTTGTACCATCTTCAAATTCCTCAGTTTAAGCCGCTATAGGTGCACGAGATGTGAAGATTTAGTTAAAATAATAATTTCAGTGACCGGTTTGGCCAAAATTGTAAACCACTATTATGGGATCACCCTACAACAAACTCTAGAAATCTGCCTTGAAATGCCTTGTGAATGTTCTTGAAATGCTCTTGTGAACTCCAATTTTCTATAGTGCTTGAGTGCTTGAAAGTATAGGATTTCTTAGGAGGAAACTAGGTGAATTGACCCCTTATTTATACTAAATTAGGAGATTAACCCCAAAATTCAAACAATTAAGGCTGACACTAGATCTGGAAGCAAACTTTATTAAATTCCTGCTAGAATTAAATTTGAAAAGGGGGTCCTCATTAAGGGATGACCCATTCACCACCTAGGGAGAATGGGTCCTAGCTCAGTTTTCTAGGACCTAACTCTGGGGGATGGAAAGAGTATTAAAAAACCATTTCAAATCAACTCAGAAAGGGGAGTCCTATTAAGGAGGACCCATTCGCCACCTTAGGTGAATGTGTCTTGGCACCATTTTCTAGGACCTAAATTTTCCCAATTAAATGTTATATTATTTAAATCATGGGTGTAGAGATAGATCTTCTAGAGGTATCATAATTAAGGTTTAAATTTGAATTAAAGGGGGTTAATAACTCCAATTAACCACAATTAATTAACACCACCCTAGATAAATGTGAAAGTGCCTTACAACACTTTTTAACATCTAAATAAGGTACAAATTTAAATTCATTTTATTAAGAAGGATCCCATTAAGCTTAATTAAGTAAATAAATCCTAGAAAAGTGTGAAATTATGTTACAACACTTTACAAGAAAAGGACCAATTAAAGCATGTTTTAATCAAATAAAGGTCTTAAAGTGATGTGAATGTGTACAACACTACTCCAAGACACCATTAATTCAATTGTGATGTCAAATATCAAACCAAGTAAGGGAAAAATGATACTTTTTCTATTACTACATTTTGCCCCCATTTTAGTGAGAGGATGACCCCATGTCAAACTCACACTAAAGTAGACATTCAAGACACTTAAGTATGTAGCAATTAAAAAGATACATAATCATACATTATAAAAGGCCAATAAAATGAAAAATAAAGGATCAAGCACAACCATTACAACGTGATGTGAAATGGGGTTGCTTATCTGTAACATGTGCTGCTCACTCTAGGGTAGTGGAACCTCAATTTGTCCACTAGGTGAGTTATCCCAATGAAGTGGTGTAGTGAGAAAGTCATGCCAATGTATCAAATTCTCCCTGTATAATGAGAAAGTCATGTTAGTGTATCGGCTTCTCATCATACTAACCATACTAAAGTTATCCTCATGATAACTTCAATAAGGCACCACAATGTAATGCTTTTGTAAATGATTTTGTTATGTTAAATTTTGTTAAACGATAATTTTCTTTGATCATTTAAGGGTCTTCTTCTTAGGGAGCATTATGTATAATGTCTCCAAGAGAGGAAAAGTCAAAAGTTTTATATTGTCACCCATGGGATGCCTCATTTACATCATGCCATGATAGTAGATTGTACACTCTTGGATGACATCAAATCCAATGACACCACCAAGAAGAAGACACATCACAAGAAAAGAGAAAAAGCATGCCATGAAATTTTTCCAAAAGATGTAATTGATGTATGCCCCCACTTTAAAGTGGTTGCTACACCGTTATTGTGAGAAATTTCTTTAAATTATCCAATGTTTTTAGCCTAACACATGAGAGCTTTCTCCAGAAAACCCTATTCCAATTCATATGTTTCTGAAATAAGTTGTGTCATGAAATAGGAAGGAAGGGTTTCCCCCACAAATACATAAGGGATCTATGGATTTTGGACTAGTATGTCTTTGCTACAATGTTGTCATAGAGCATGGAACTGTCATCATTCCCCATTTATACTCATTGAACTAGAAGAATGACACAAAGGGAGCAAAAACAAAGAAGAAGCCTTTTCGGTCAACATGGAAGAGACTTAAATGTCTTGACGCCTTGCATCATCGCCAAAAGGAAAACACAAGATAAATGAAAAATATAAAGAAAATATTTAGGGTCAACATGGAAGAGACATGAATGTCTCAATGCCTTGTATCATCCCACAAAGGAAAACACAAGAAGAATGAAAAATATTAAAAAAATCTTTTGGGTCAACATGGAAGAGACATGAATGTCTCAATGCCTTGCATCATCCATAAAAGGAAAAACACAAGAAAAATGAAATGATTATGACATATAGAAGAATGAACGTACATATAGAGGAATGCACGAAGAGAGAAGGATACATCAAACAAAACATCACAAGGGATCACATTATGAACATGCAATCACATAAAGAAAAACATGAAAAAGAAAAAGACTAGTAAGGAACAGGAAATTCAATCTAAAGTATGTCGTTCTCCTTCCAATCTTGGTCTAGGTATAAATGGAAGGTAAGAAAATATCCAAAGGGACAGCGACAAATGCATTACTAGGACAAAGCTATCAAATTTTGGCCCCCACTTTGTGCAAGGTAAGAATGAGCTGAGATAGGTGCTGAAAATGAGCTCCTTGCACATTAAAGAAAATGATTTGCAATAAGTGTAAAAATATGTAATAGTGAAAATGTTTTAAGATTAGATCATACAACTATTATATGGCAAGGAATGGAATGATACATTACTAAATCACTGGATGAAAATCATTGCCATCAAAGTGAAAATTGCTCAAGACTGATTTGAATGCTCAACACTCATTAGTACTATATCCAAGAGTTATGTGGTATCGACAATGTGAAACATTTTTACCTTTAGGATATAGTTTTATGTTTTCTTTCATAGGTGGTAATGTTGTAAGTTCTTGGTTTAGAAGTAGTTGTAGTTTTCTTTCACTTTTTGGTGGCAGACAAGGGAACTTTAGTTTCTTTAACTTGTAAGGCCTCTTTCGCTTGCTAGATTCACCAACTTCTCTAGATGGAATTAGGGTAGGAGGAACTAAGATGATCTTGTCTTTGTTATCATCATCCTTAGGAGGCATGGATTGTTCTTTATGAAGGAGGAAACTTATGTCAGGAGGAGGATCTAAGAAAATCCTACCATCATCATGAATCATTATGTATTCTTTAGGGATTAGAGAATCATGAATCCTTATGTCAAGAGGAAGGTCTTGGTATCCTAACCCTTTGGTATTCTATGTGGGTATTTTCTCTAGGAGTTGATGAATTTCATGTTCACTTGTTGTATCGCATCCTTGTTTACTCAAGATTGTAAATCCTTTGCCATATGTCTCTTCAAGGTTGATTAATGTGTTGGTTACATTGTTGACATAGCATGGTTGAATGTTTTCTTGTTTAGAGGAGCTAGGTTCACTTAAGGTAGGGAACTTAAGTTCAACTTGTGACTCAGTTTTAGGATGTAAAAGACCAAACATCACAAGTTGTGTTGGTTGTTTGATTGAAGGATAAAAGGATGCATTAGACTCAAGGTTGTTAAGGAAATCATTTATGAATTCATTCATGCTAGGATCATCTTGTCCAATGATGTCAACATCATGAGGAGGACATGCATTAGGAGTTGTGTGAGCATGAGTAAGTTCCATTTCATTAGGGTCATTGCCAAAAACACAACTTGAAAAATCAACCAAAGAGAACAAGGACTTTCACACATTGCCTAAATAGTTCTCCATTTTTAGAATTTCAGATGTATACATAGTAATTTAATGATTAAAAAATGCAATAAGCTGAAAATGAAATTTTTGAATGCAAATTTGAAATTTTAACTATGCGCTGAAATGCAACAAATTATGCTAAATACAATGAATTTGATGAAACATCAAATTAGGAAATTAAGACAAGAAAGTAACAGCACCAAACAAAAGCTAGAAACTAAGATTTTAATGTCCAAAGAATGCAAATCAGTAGCTAACAGGGACTCATCCACTAGTAAGGGCGAATGAGTCCTGGTTAGATGTTTCTGAAGGAGTTGATGGTGACTCCTCAACACCCCCAAGATTAGTTGCGACCAAAACCACTTCCACAAGAGAGAGAATGGCAAGAATGCTTGCTTCACAATGCAAGATTGATTAATGGCTGAATAGCTATTGCTTGATCAACTTGAATTACAAATGTACAAGAGATACCTTGCTTATATGGGCAAGGTTGAGAGATAGGTATGAATATGATGTTGACAAATGTCATGATCTTATGACATGAGAAAACCAACAACCTAATCACCTAGGAAATGATGCATCCTAGCTAGATAAGATAAGTTCTAGATAAGCCAACTAAGACTTATAGAAAGAATCTTTTACCTAAGTAAACTTAACCATGTGAATAAGTCCCCTAATTACCTAGTGAATTAATTAGCTAGGTACAAGACAATTATTCACACCAGCACCCCCTTAAGTGCAACTTAGGGAGAAGATTATTATGCAAACTAT
>VDFB02000007.1:127320514-127395019 GCA_007258455.2 Sequoia sempervirens | reverse complement strand
AATTTGGATACATACAGTAAAAGTTATGTGTTATACGGTCGCGTTATGTCTAAATTGTAATTGATTTGACTTTGAAACTTGATTAAAGAAAAAATATTTAATAAAAAACTATCTAACCAAGAGGAAGCACTAGATATCAAGTTACAAATCCTAGAATTTGAAAAGAATTGGAATTTTATCTTTCAAGGAAAAAAAGTTATGCGTTATATGGTGTGCGTCACTTTTTAAAAATGCTATTTTTTAAAAAAAACCAATTTTCGTGGGAGATGGAAAAAGAAGTGCAATCTGATTCCAAAAAAATTGAAAAAAATATTTTTAGAATATACAAACAAAATATAAAAGACTCTAGTTTGCATCATTTTGAAATTCTTTACGGTTTAATAGCTATAGGTGCCCGAATGTGGAGATTGTGTTTAAAAAAAAAATATCAGTGTCCAGTTTGGCCAAAAATTGTAAACCACTATTGTGGGATCACCCGAATGTGTCTTGGCACCATTTTCTAGGACCTAAATTTTCCCAATTAAATGTTATATTATTTAAATCATGGGTGTAGAGATAGATCTTCTAGAGGTATCATAATTAAGGTTTAAATTTGAATTAAAGGGGGTTAATAACTCCAATTAACCACAATTAATTAACACCACCCTAGATAAATGTGAAAGTGCCTTACAACACTTTTTAACATCTAAATAAGGTACAAATTTAAATTCATTTTATTAAGAAGGATCCCATTAAGCTTAATTAAGTAAATAAATCCTAGAAAAGTGTGAAATTATGTTACAACACTTTACAAGAAAAGGACCAATTAAAGCATGTTTTAATCAAATAAAGGTCTTAAAGTGATGTGAATGTGTACAACACTACTCCAAGACACCATTAATTCAATTGTGATGTCAAATATCAAACCAAGTAAGGGAAAAATGATACTTTTTCTATTACTACATTTTGCCCCCATTTTAGTGAGAGGATGACCCCATGTCAAACTCACACTAAAGTAGACATTCAAGACACTTAAGTATGTAGCAATTAAAAAGATACATAATCATACATTATAAAAGGCCAATAAAATGAAAAATAAAGGATCAAGCACAACCATTACAACGTGATGTGAAATGGGGTTGCTTATCTGTAACATGTGCTGCTCACTCTAGGGTAGTGGAACCTCAATTTGTCCACTAGGTGAGTTATCCCAATGAAGTGGTGTAGTGAGAAAGTCATGCCAATGTATCAAATTCTCCCTGTATAATGAGAAAGTCATGTTAGTGTATCGGCTTCTCATCATACTAACCATACTAAAGTTATCCTCATGATAACTTCAATAAGGCACCACAATGTAATGCTTTTGTAAATGATTTTGTTATGTTAAATTTTGTTAAACGATAATTTTCTTTGATCATTTAAGGGTCTTCTTCTTAGGGAGCATTATGTATAATGTCTCCAAGAGAGGAAAAGTCAAAAGTTTTATATTGTCACCCATGGGATGCCTCATTTACATCATGCCATGATAGTAGATTGTACACTCTTGGATGACATCAAATCCAATGACACCACCAAGAAGAAGACACATCACAAGAAAAGAGAAAAAGCATGCCATGAAATTTTTCCAAAAGATGTAATTGATGTATGCCCCCACTTTAAAGTGGTTGCTACACCGTTATTGTGAGAAATTTCTTTAAATTATCCAATGTTTTTAGCCTAACACATGAGAGCTTTCTCCAGAAAACCCTATTCCAATTCATATGTTTCTGAAATAAGTTGTGTCATGAAATAGGAAGGAAGGGTTTCCCCCACAAATACATAAGGGATCTATGGATTTTGGACTAGTATGTCTTTGCTACAATGTTGTCATAGAGCATGGAACTGTCATCATTCCCCATTTATACTCATTGAACTAGAAGAATGACACAAAGGGAGCAAAAACAAAGAAGAAGCCTTTTCGGTCAACATGGAAGAGACTTAAATGTCTTGACGCCTTGCATCATCGCCAAAAGGAAAACACAAGATAAATGAAAAATATAAAGAAAATATTTAGGGTCAACATGGAAGAGACATGAATGTCTCAATGCCTTGTATCATCCCACAAAGGAAAACACAAGAAGAATGAAAAATATTAAAAAAATCTTTTGGGTCAACATGGAAGAGACATGAATGTCTCAATGCCTTGCATCATCCATAAAAGGAAAAACACAAGAAAAATGAAATGATTATGACATATAGAAGAATGAACGTACATATAGAGGAATGCACGAAGAGAGAAGGATACATCAAACAAAACATCACAAGGGATCACATTATGAACATGCAATCACATAAAGAAAAACATGAAAAAGAAAAAGACTAGTAAGGAACAGGAAATTCAATCTAAAGTATGTCGTTCTCCTTCCAATCTTGGTCTAGGTATAAATGGAAGGTAAGAAAATATCCAAAGGGACAGCGACAAATGCATTACTAGGACAAAGCTATCAAATTTTGGCCCCCACTTTGTGCAAGGTAAGAATGAGCTGAGATAGGTGCTGAAAATGAGCTCCTTGCACATTAAAGAAAATGATTTGCAATAAGTGTAAAAATATGTAATAGTGAAAATGTTTTAAGATTAGATCATACAACTATTATATGGCAAGGAATGGAATGATACATTACTAAATCACTGGATGAAAATCATTGCCATCAAAGTGAAAATTGCTCAAGACTGATTTGAATGCTCAACACTCATTAGTACTATATCCAAGAGTTATGTGGTATCGACAATGTGAAACATTTTTACCTTTAGGATATAGTTTTATGTTTTCTTTCATAGGTGGTAATGTTGTAAGTTCTTGGTTTAGAAGTAGTTGTAGTTTTCTTTCACTTTTTGGTGGCAGACAAGGGAACTTTAGTTTCTTTAACTTGTAAGGCCTCTTTCGCTTGCTAGATTCACCAACTTCTCTAGATGGAATTAGGGTAGGAGGAACTAAGATGATCTTGTCTTTGTTATCATCATCCTTAGGAGGCATGGATTGTTCTTTATGAAGGAGGAAACTTATGTCAGGAGGAGGATCTAAGAAAATCCTACCATCATCATGAATCATTATGTATTCTTTAGGGATTAGAGAATCATGAATCCTTATGTCAAGAGGAAGGTCTTGGTATCCTAACCCTTTGGTATTCTATGTGGGTATTTTCTCTAGGAGTTGATGAATTTCATGTTCACTTGTTGTATCGCATCCTTGTTTACTCAAGATTGTAAATCCTTTGCCATATGTCTCTTCAAGGTTGATTAATGTGTTGGTTACATTGTTGACATAGCATGGTTGAATGTTTTCTTGTTTAGAGGAGCTAGGTTCACTTAAGGTAGGGAACTTAAGTTCAACTTGTGACTCAGTTTTAGGATGTAAAAGACCAAACATCACAAGTTGTGTTGGTTGTTTGATTGAAGGATAAAAGGATGCATTAGACTCAAGGTTGTTAAGGAAATCATTTATGAATTCATTCATGCTAGGATCATCTTGTCCAATGATGTCAACATCATGAGGAGGACATGCATTAGGAGTTGTGTGAGCATGAGTAAGTTCCATTTCATTAGGGTCATTGCCAAAAACACAACTTGAAAAATCAACCAAAGAGAACAAGGACTTTCACACATTGCCTAAATAGTTCTCCATTTTTAGAATTTCAGATGTATACATAGTAATTTAATGATTAAAAAATGCAATAAGCTGAAAATGAAATTTTTGAATGCAAATTTGAAATTTTAACTATGCGCTGAAATGCAACAAATTATGCTAAATACAATGAATTTGATGAAACATCAAATTAGGAAATTAAGACAAGAAAGTAACAGCACCAAACAAAAGCTAGAAACTAAGATTTTAATGTCCAAAGAATGCAAATCAGTAGCTAACAGGGACTCATCCACTAGTAAGGGCGAATGAGTCCTGGTTAGATGTTTCTGAAGGAGTTGATGGTGACTCCTCAACACCCCCAAGATTAGTTGCGACCAAAACCACTTCCACAAGAGAGAGAATGGCAAGAATGCTTGCTTCACAATGCAAGATTGATTAATGGCTGAATAGCTATTGCTTGATCAACTTGAATTACAAATGTACAAGAGATACCTTGCTTATATGGGCAAGGTTGAGAGATAGGTATGAATATGATGTTGACAAATGTCATGATCTTATGACATGAGAAAACCAACAACCTAATCACCTAGGAAATGATGCATCCTAGCTAGATAAGATAAGTTCTAGATAAGCCAACTAAGACTTATAGAAAGAATCTTTTACCTAAGTAAACTTAACCATGTGAATAAGTCCCCTAATTACCTAGTGAATTAATTAGCTAGGTACAAGACAATTATTCACACCAACAGTTTTTGTGGATTTCAGAATCAATTTTGATGCTTTTTCAATTTCTAGAAGGTACGGATAGGACTTGACCAAGGACTCATTCACCAGTAGCATGAATGGGTCTTGGTTAGGTATTTTTAAACTGTTTTAAAATGATTTTCAATCTTTCAATGATATCTTTTAGTTCCAACTTTGAAATTGTGAATTTAAGTTTTAGATTTTCCAGAAATGTAATGTAAAAATGCAATGAAAAGATGAAATGCAAGACTTAAATTGAAATGCAATTTTGTTTTGATTTTCAAATGCAATTGTATGAGCTCTAAATGAAATGCAAAGTGACTAATTTTATTTTTGTATTTTTTAGATATAGAGGGATGCAAAACAATGCAAGTCTAAACCCTAGATGAGATGCAAAATTTCAATGTAAAACAAGTAATCCTAAATGAGATCTTAATTCAATGCTAATGAATGCAAGATATAACCTAAGATGCTATGAGAGACTTCAAAATTCAAAAAATTGTAATGCTCAAAATGTCAGGTTCACCATTAATGATTAGGTGGTAAATGTGTAGGGTGAATCCAAATGCATGAACAAGACGATTTTTCACTAATTTTTCCACACTAAATTATCACTGCAATTATGTGTATGATAAGATGCAAATAACAATCATAAAATGATCCTAACTATTAAAGCAACTATGAGGGAAGTTTTTAGAGCATAAAAGTTGTGTATCTTGTCAAAAACTTGTTTTTAGGCTATAAAGGACTCATTTGCCTTCAGTGGCGAATGGGTCCCTGTTAGGGTTTCTAAAATTGATATTAGGGTCTTGTTCCTTGATATCTACACTCTCAAAATCCCGATTATCAGTTTCTAAAAGTTTGAAGGTAATTATGTAGCTTCAAATATTTGATTTTGCACTTTGAATGAAAAGTTTTGCAACTTGACAACTTTGACAATTTCGCTCCAAACTTGCTCCACTTGATCTTCAACCTATAAATCTACACTTACACATTCAAGGGAAAAAAAACTTGTTGTTTTTTGGTGAATGGGGGTTTGCCTCAGTCAAAACCCTTGTAGGTAATTAAACCAAATGATGAAATAAAGGAATGAAGCATGAAACATGAAATATGCAATTGATATCACCTTGGATGATGTCTTGTGAAACAAATCTACAAACTAGCATGTAGTGGCCATGAAGAATGTAGATCTTGGATCCTTGAATATGATGTGAATAATTCTTGCAAGTAGATATTCAATGATACATCCACTTCTTAGCTCAACAACATGAATGGATGCATCAAACCCTTGTCATGATGATATGATCTTGAATTGTTGCACTAAACTCTAGAACTTTTCCTTGAAATGCATTGTGAATGCTCTTGAAAAGTTCTTGTGAACTCCAATTTTCTATAGCGCTTGAATTCTTGAAAGTCTATGATTTCTTAGGAGGAAACTAGGTGAATTAACCCCTTATTTATACTAAATTAGGAGATTAACCCCAAAATTTAAACAATCAAGGCTGACACCAGATTTGGAAGTAAAATTTAATAAATTCCTACTAGAATTAAATTTGAAAAGGGGATCCTCATTAAGGGAAGACCCATTCACCACCTAGGGTGAATGGGTCCTAGCTTAGTTTTATAAGACCTAACTCCGGGGGATGGAAAGAATATTCACCACCTACGACGAATGGGTCTTGGAACCATTTTCTAGGACCTAAATTTTTCCAATTAAATGTTATATTATTTAAATAATGGGTTTCGAGATAGACTTCAAGAGGTGCCATGTAATTAAGGTTAAATTTTGAATTAATGGGGGTTAATTACTCCAATTAACCACAATTAATTAAGACCACCATAGATAAATGTGAAAGTGCTTTATAACACTTTTCAACACCTAAATAAGGTACAAATTTAAATTCATTTTATTAAGAAGGGGCCCATTAATCTTAATTAAGTAAATTAATCCTAGAAAAGTGTGAAAGTGTGTTATAAAACTTTACAAAACTACTCTAAGACACCATTAATTCAGTTTTAATATCAATTATCAAACCAAGTAAGGTAAAAAGTCTACTTTTTCAGTTACTACAAAACTGAAATTGAAACTCATTGCCTCAAATCTAGAACTAAAAGTGAACCAAATATTTTTTTGTATGAGTCTCCCTTACACTTCTAGGG
This sequence comes from Sequoia sempervirens, assembly GCA_007258455.2. Taxonomy (NCBI): domain Eukaryota; kingdom Viridiplantae; phylum Streptophyta; class Pinopsida; order Cupressales; family Cupressaceae; genus Sequoia; species Sequoia sempervirens. The sequence continues at coordinate 127,388,513 of VDFB02000007.1, read as the reverse complement.
TTTTGAACCTAAAAGGAGAGGTACAAAAACCTTAATGGCTCACTCAAGAACAAACCCTTGAGATTCCAATGCAAAGAAGATTGAAATCTATCAAAGGGGATTGTCTTAGAGGATGAAAGTAGAAAATAGGGGTTCACCACCAAGTGTAAACTTGGAAAATACAAGATGTTTGAAAATATAATGCAATATGCAAAAAGACCTAGAAAGATGAATAGAAATGCAAGTAAAACAAAATAGGAAAGTAAAACTGAAAATTTGCACATGGAAACTTGTAGAGGATGGAATGAAGATTGGACATGTTGTTGATTCTAAGCTTTTTACCTACTAGGACTCACTCACCATTCTAGGCGAATCAATCCTAGATCTGGAAAACTATATCAAAATTTGTTTCGGGCAAATGGGTATCTGAATCTACAAAAATCTCTAAAAAATAGGTATAATGGGACTCATTCACCACTAATGGAAAATGAGTCCACTTTGACTTTTTTGCAAACTCAAAAGTGGAATATGAAACTCTCAGTCTACTCTTTTTGCTCCAGGTGTCTGGATGTGAAACCCTAATTTTTGGGACTATAAGTGACTTTTTGTGGAGCTTTTGACTTTGATAATAGGGAGGTGACTCCAACAAGTTTGAAACCTAATCTTCAATCATCTCCAATCCTTCAAAGCATTTAGATCTGCAATCACACAAGGAAAGAGAGAAAATGTTGATTGTTAGGGAATAGGGGTTTTCCTTGGTCAAACCCCATTTAGGTGATTAAACCAAAATAATGAAATAAGATAATGAAGCATAAAATAATGCAATTAGAAACTTTCCATGATGATAGAGCTTTAATTGTTACAACAATGGATGAAGAATCTTCCCTTGAATGCCTCATAAAATACCTTGATTGCTATATTGATGCCCTTGTGAAGACTTAAAATGCTAAACCCTAGCTTGCTTGACTTGAGATGGATAATGAATGAATGAAATAATGATTAGAAGTTTGTTTATATAGGAAGTCCACTCAAATTTGTTTTCACTCAAACTCTGAAAATAGCTCAAATGGGACTCATTCACCATCTTGGGCGAATGGTTCCCACCTAGATGGGACTTATTCACCCAAAGTGGTGAATGGGTCCCACAGGGGCTCTTTTGCTAGCTGAGATGTCAGAGAGTGAAGAATTTTAGTTTTTATGTTGATTTTATTGGGTCTTTGATCAAAATAAGCCTCAGGATGCACAATATGGGGTCATAGGGGCCTATTAATGATGATATAAAGGGTGATTAGGGCTAGGGACACAAATTTCAATGTGAAAGTGTGATTAAATACACTCTACAACATTAAAATGAAGTCCACATAGCCTATAAAGGCACAAGATCCAATTTGACTGTGTAAAACACATTACAACACTAGATTAAGGTGAAATTAGGTCCAATTTATCATTAATTGTTCTTGAATCAAGCAAGGTGCACTTTTTTCTATTCTACATTTAGCTCCCACTTTAGTGAGAGGATGAACAAGCTTCAAACTCACACTAAAGTAGACATTCAAGAGGGTTCCAATCGTACCAATGCAGATGGTCTAGGGTAAAAAAGATGAAGGAGGTGATCAAGCCCCCAAGATCCAGGATCCTAAGTAAAACTAACATAAGCGCAAAAGTATAGGCACAAGGTGAATGATTTGCAGCAAAACAAGATATGCAATCATGTAATGGAAATAACTAGAAGGAAGAGAAGTACAAATGAGCAAAAATAAAAAGGTGGATCAAGCTTCGATCGTGTGTCCAACACAATGTGGATCAGATGTAGGTTGTTTGTCTAAAAATGCATACTCACTCTGAGGCGATGAAACTCATGGATGTCTGTCGGGTAAGAAGTCCTAGAAGGTGAGAAACATACACTCATGCCTGGTATACACTCACACACATGTAGTTGGCTATGGGGAAAGTCATGCCTTGGATTGGGCTTCTCGCTCAACCATACCAAAGTTATACCTCCTGATAACTTTAATAAGGCACCATGTAAAAAAAATGATCTTCGAGCTCTATGAGGCAAGCAAAACTTTGTATGATTGAAACTCATAGACATTGTAAATGCAAAATAGTCCAAGGAATGTTCAAAGGGATTTTGTTTAGTTTGTGCAAGGTCTCTTCTTAGGGAACATTATGCCTAATGTTTCCAAGAGAGGACAAGTTGAAGAAATATCATGCTCTTGGAGGAAATCAAGCCTAATGACACCACCAAGAAAAGGGCACATCACAAGAAGAAAGAAAATCATGCAATGAAATATGAGTGTTAATGCATCCCCCCACTATAAAATGGTTGCTAATACCATTACTGTGAGAAATTGCTTTAAAGTAAAAGAAGACATGAGAGCTTATTCGGAAAGCCCTATTCCAAGTTATATGTTTCTGATAAGCTATGTCATGAAAAGGTATTATTCACATGCAAGCCAACTTAAGGCATGTTGTCCATGCTCCAAGCTTTCTCTTTATGTTCATGAAAGGTTAATGGCTAGCCAAAAGAGGCAACAACAAGTGACATACGAGGACAACGCTACATAACCCCTTGCCCCCACTTAGTCCAGGAAAGGGATGAGCTGAAATGATTGATAAGATACATGATAGAGTGAAAATCAATATCAATTAGAGGAATTAGGTGCCCCCACATAAGGGAGAGCACCAAACTCCTTAAGATGTTGTATTTTACAACTCAAAGCCTTAAATTCATTAGTAGCATGACCATGAATTATATGATATGCACATAATGAAGTCTTGTAATAAAATATATTTTGTGTTCTTGGAGGGAAGGATATCAAGTGATCTTGAAGGAGTCTCGACAAGATACCTTCTTGATCAATGGTAGAAGGTGTTCCTAAAGTTTGTGGTAAAGATATCTCTTGCTTAGGACAAGATGTCATACTTACACAAAACTCTTTAGATTGTGAGATTTTGTTCTCTCATTTACATGAGGGTGTAAAATCTAACGAACTCAAATCATTAGTTTTTTGTGTGATGAAATTGGCATTAAGCGAAGTTTTCTTTGTTTGTTTCATTTCAAGCAAAGGATAACAACCAAGAATACTAGTGTCTATCAGTTCAGGATGCATTACTATTAAATTCGGTTTAGAAGAATCTTTTGTTAGAGTGTTGATGTTAAGTGAAGGCTTGTTTATTTTAGATATCAAAGGAAAATAACCAAGACCATGATTTTTTTCTTGTGTGTTAGGCTCTATAGGGCTGCAAATACCTTGTTCTCTAGCACCACATCCTTTTCCACTATAACCAAGTTGTTTCATAAGTTCATAACCTTTTCCATAAAGCTTTTTCATTATTGTTGGATCTGGTGGTTGCTCGTGATTAAGTGCATCAAAGTTTGTTGTGTAATTTGTTATCTTGTGGTCTAAAGTAGTTGAGGTGGATGCTTTTGAAGGGTCTTCCAAGTTTTGTGTTGACGTTACCACTTTTTCATTTCCCTTGTCAAAGTATTTGTTTATGATCTTATACTCACCCATGAATGTATGTTTGAAATCTAAGGATCCCCAATCATCTTTTAATAGCTTCGTGACTTGTTCAATATGTTGTTCTTTGTCTTTTTTTTAGATGGGTTCCACTTGTGTATTTGGTGTTAATGTTTCCAAAGGATTTTCCTTGTTTTTCTCAATGTTCAAACAATTGTTTCGGTCAGGGTCGACCTCACGTGTGTACACTTTTTTTTATTGTAGATGTATTTCATTTTACGGTGAAGAGTAGAAGGCACTCCATTCAGTGCATGAATCCATGGTCTACCTAAAAGGAGATTATATGAATGTTCATGAGGCATAACATGGATCTGTGTATCCAATGTGGCCTTCCCAACTGTAATAGGTAAACTAATCACACTGAGTGGTTTTTTTTTTACATTGTCAAATCCTTTAATAGATAAAGAATTAGGTTGAATGTTTTATTTATCAATGCCAAGCCTATCTAGAAGGCTCACACTACACACATTAATGAAAAATATAGTATCTACAAGAGTTTGCTTTATCCCTTTTCTTTTGTATTGAGATATTATTATGAAAGCTTCATTTTGTTTTTGCACTTCCAAAGGGGGGAGTTCACTTTGGTGGAAAACAATGTCAGCATTTATTCCTTGGATCATGGCTACTATGTCATTTGGTTGCACATTGGAATGGATAGGAACTTGTTGTAAAGCACTTTGAATCATGTTGTGGTAGTGAGGGGATGTTTGAATAAGGTCCCATAAGGATATCTTAGCAGGAGTGTTCTTTAGTTGTTCAACACAATTGTACTCGTTTCCACTTTGTGGAGATAAACAAGGAGGACCTGGTAAGATGGGGTTAGGCAAAGGTAAGGGTTCCGAGGTTGGTTGTTGTGCTTGCAGATTATTTCTAGTGTTATATGTATGAGCAACGATATTATGACTCAATTGTTGCAAATCATGAGTCTTAGGTGGGTAAAGAATAAGTTCAGGTTTATTTTGAGTTGGAGGTTTGTTTGAAGGTGGGTAAAGGATTAGTTGAGGTTGAATAATATTAATGTCCCTTAGTGAATGAGAATCTAATGCTACTTCATCATCTTTGTCTAAGGTTCCAACATCATTATTGTCAATTATTTTCTTTTCTTGCACCATGATATCTTCCCTAGTAAGAGAGTTTTTAGGAGAACTACAAACCAAATGTTCTTGACCTTCAAGGATTGGTTCTTCCAAAATTATTTCATTGCAAGTAAGGGAGTTATCAATAGTTATATTGTCTTGTTTATTGCTTTTGGGGATATTAAGAGAAGGATCCATTTGATTTTCCTTTTTTTCTAAGGTCTCATTCTCTTGTGCCATATTATCTACCCTAGTACCTAAGAGCTTGTAATATGTTCATCCATGGTTAGGTTTTGTAAAGTAGCTTCATCACAAGTAGGGGAGGCATCAAGAGAAGGACCACTATGATTCTTATGCTTACCAAATAAATTTTTCCATATGGTAGGAGCATTAGGGAAGGGAGGGACGAGATTCTCATGACTCTTAATAGGTATATCTTCTAACACCAACCTATCCACTTTGCATGAGGAGGGGTATTAGGAGAAAGAAAAATTTGATTGTCATGGCTATGGAGACTAGGTAAGGTGATGTTTATAATGTTTCTATGATATCATCTTTGTGTTGTCAAATATCTTCCAAAGGGGAATGAGGGGAGGGACAATCAAGACCCTCGATGCTTGTACCTTCTTTCACCAAGATATCTTTGTCACTAATAGTGGAGGTATCGGGAGAAGAAAAAGTATGATTTTTATGATTGTCAACACTACCATCCTCACCAATTGGAAATGTAATATTAAGGATTGTGTCAATGGTTTGATGATTAACATGTTTCTTAATGACCTCATTGGTGTAATCTAAATTGAATTCATAAGAGGGGATTTTGTACTTATGTAATCCATTTTTAACCATATCAAAGTCGCATCTCTTGAAAGAGAACATGCTATCATGAAAAAGGTAAATGAAGTGCAATTCAATTACCTAAAGTGAAATGTTTAAATGCAATTTTCAGATGTGAAACAAGGTAATTTTTTTATTACATTATGCAACAACCTGAAAGATGAAATGTTGTAAATGCAAATTTGAAATTTTGCAATGCATGAAATGAGCTAATTTAAGCTAGATCTAATGGAATGCATGTAACATAAACTTAGCCAACTAATATAGATAGTTAATGGAAACAAACAAAAGTAAAAAAAGAAGGTTAAATTCAATGTTGTAAAACATAGTTTCACGGGTGCAAAGGGACTGATTCGCCCAAGGTGGTGAATGAGTCCCAGTATGGATTTTTTTCAAAAATTTTAGGAATTTTCAATGGATTATGATGCTTTTTATGTTTTCTAATGCAATTCTGAAATGCTAATGTAGAATGTTAGTGTTTTTCAATGAAATAAAATGCAATAATGCAAGCTAAATGAACTTGTCACTAATGCAAAGTTTGAAACCCTAGAATGCAAATTAAACAATGAAAAATACAATGCAATTTTAATGCAAGCTAAATCTAGGATGATGATGGAATCCAAATTAGAAATATAATGCTCTATATGCAGGTTCACCAAAATGAACCAAATATTTTTTGTATGGGTCTCCCTTACACTTCTAGGGTTTTGAACCTAAAAGGAGAGAGGTACAAAAATCTTAATGGCTCACTTAAGAACAAACCCTTGAGATTCCAATGCAAAGGAGATTGAAATCTATCAAAGGGGATTGTCCTAGAGGATGAAAATAGAAATTAGGGGCTCACCACCAAGTGTAAACTTGGAAAATGCAAGATGTTTGAAAACACAATGTGATATGCAAAAAGACCTAGAAAGATGAATAAAAATGCAAGGAAAACAAAATAAGAAAGTAAAACTTAGAATCTGCACTAGGAAAATTGTAGAGGCTAGAATGAAAACTAGAATTGCTGCTGATTCTAAAATTTTGACCTACTGGGACTCATTCACCATTCTGGGTGAATCAATCCCAGATCTAGAAAACTATACTGGAGCCTATTTTGGGCAAATGGGTATCTGAATCTGTAGAAATACCTAAAAAATAGGTACAGTGGGACTCATTTTCCACTAATGGCAAATGAGTCCACTTTGACTTTTTTGAACACTCAAAAGTGGAATCTGTAACTCTTGGTCTGCTCTTTTTGTTCCTCCAAGTGTTCAGATCCAAAACCCTAATTTTTGGGACTATAAGTGGCTTTTTGTGGAGATTTTGACCTTGCCAATAGGGGGATGATTCTAACAATTTTGAAACCTAATCTTCAATCATCTCCAAGCCTTCAAACCATCTAGATCTATAATCACACAAAGAAAGAGAGAGAAAATGTTAATTGTTAAGGAATAGGGGTTTGCCTTGGTCAAACCCCTTTTAGGTAATTAAACCAAAATAATGAAATAAGATAATGAAGCATGAAATAATGCAATTAGAAAATTTCCATGATGATAGATTATGAATTGTTGCAACAATGGATGAAGAATCTACCCTTGAATGCCTCATAATTGATCTTGATTGCTATCTTGATGCCCTTGTGAAGACTTAAAATGCTAAACCCTAGCTTGCTTGACTTGATATGGATAATGAATGAATGAAATAATGATTAGATGTTTTTAATATAGGAAATCCACTCAAATTCCCATTAATTTGATCCCCAAGGCCGACATTAAAGAAAATTAAACTTAAAACCCAATTTTTCTCGCTCGAAATTTGAAAATAGATTAAATGGGACTCATTCACCATCCTGGGTGAATGGGTCCCACCTAAATGGGACTCATTCACCGTGGTGAATGGGTCCCACAGGGGCTATTTTGCCTACTGGGATGTCAAGGAGTGAAGAATTTTAGTTTTTATATTGATTTTACTGGGTCTTTGATCAAAATAATCCTCAAGATGCACAATATGGGGTCATAGGGGCCTATTAATGATGATATAAGTGGTGATTAGGGCTAGGGACAAAAATTTCAATATGAAAGTGTGATTAAATACACTCTACAACATTAAAATGAAGTCCATAGCCTATAAAGGCACAAGATCCAATGTGAATGTGTAAAACACATTACAAAACTAGATCAAGGTGACATTAGGTCCAATTTATCATTAATTATTCCTGAATCAACCAAGGTGCACATTTTTCTACACTATAGAAAAATATTACTAAAAGCTTGTAAATCATTAAAAAATAGTTTTAAAATACCTAACCAGGACCCATTTTCCCTTATTAGTGAATGAGTCCCAGATAAGGTCAAACCTACATCCTCTGGCATCTGAAAGGGCATTAAAAATCACTCTGAAATTAGTAAAAACATCTCAGAAAAATCTAACCAAGACCCATTCGTCCTTACTAGCGAATGAGTTCCTATTAGCTACTGATTTGCATTTTTTGGATATTAAAATCTTAGTTTTTAGCTTATGTTTGGTGCTGTTACTTTCCTATTTTAGTTCCCTAATTTGGTTTTTCATCAATTTCATTGCATTTAGCTTAAATTGCTTCATTTTAGTGCATTATTAAAAAAAATTCAAACATTTCATTTTCAATTTATTGCATTGTGTAATCTGTCAATTGCATTGTTTCAAATCTAAAAATTGCATTTCATTATAGGTTGTTGCATTGCCTCTTTGCCATTTTAGGGTTTGCACACTAGGTTTGTAAAACTTTTTTGAGCTTTACAACTTGGTGTCTTATTCACAATACTATGATAAGACATAGTTTGAGGCTCATTCCATCCCACGATATCTCACTCACCATGGATCTTGGTTTTTCTGACTCTCTTTCCGATAGTGTTGAGAAGAAATCCTTCATGGCTTATATTTTACATACTTCCTTACCCATGACTTCACTCCCTACAATCAACGTGCATGATTTTATTGACAAGCTATATTAACAACTAGACAACTTACAATCTCATATCCTTAATGAATGCATAGACATTAGCATGGTTCCCATTATACAAAATCTAAGGAAAGTGCTTAAAACTCGAAATGAAACACAAATCATCTATAGCATTAGTTGCTTCTTTCATGAGTACTTGAACAAACAAGACAATAACAACATGCATGCCACAATCAATCCTCCTACTAAAACAAAGAACAATGTTAACATGAATCATGATCATATGCAACCACATCCCGTAGAGAAAGTGGTAGCATTTATCAAAGATAGACCTCGTAAGGGATCAAATAAAAAGCCTCTTGACATTACTTTCTCACAAAATGACATACTTAAATGTGCACCTGATGGTCCTCTTTACATAGCTAGTTGAATCAATGATAAGCCCACTAATGGGATATTAATTGATCCCATTTATGGAGAGAATGTGATCACAGAAGAATTCTTACATATGTGCATGAACTATATCAAGATACATATGACAAACCAAAAGCATGGATCAAGATACATAATGGATTTTCTTTCTTGATGATAGGCTCGATAGATCTCCCTTTAAAAGTGGGACCAAAAAAATTAACTATCTCATTTTCCATCATTCCACAATTAGACCAATTTTTTGTGAAGCTAGGCTATCCATGGCTTCGCTCCATGAATTTCATCCCTTCGGTTGTGCATAAATTTCTAAAGTTTCCATTTGGAAATGATATCTTTACTATGCATCATAGTGGATTTAATCCTATGTCAGCCCAAGGGAATTTTTCATTAGATTTCTTTTAGCCCGAGCCTATGGAACCTATCAAGCCTCACAAGGATTTCTTTTTCAAATCATATCAAAAGTTCAAGGAAAATAAAATAGTAGAATTTTCCCTTCAAAACATGCCTCAAACTATAAATGAAACACCTATCCTCGATGAAGCAACGATTGAACCGAAAGAACTTCCAAACATACAAGAACAACCTATAGAAAAACCTCCTACAATTTCCTACAAGAGACCATGAGATAACACAAAAAATATTGTTGTCCCTCCTAGATTCAAAAAAGTTTATAAAGCCAAAGAGAAAGTGGTTGAAAAATGTACTATTGTTTCTTGTATTCCTCCCAAGGAAGAGAAGGAACCTATGATTGGCAAACCCACTCTTACATAAACAAAAATTGACAACAGATTGAAATGAAATCAAAGTGCTAGAGAGCATAGGCATAGGGGACATTCTATTTCTCATAAATTACAAACTCAAGAAGACAAGAACAACATAGAAAATAAGAATCTAAACTTACCTGAAGAAAAAGCATGATGATCCTATATCTTCAATGCAACATAAACAAGAAAAATTTCATGGACAATGTTATTTGACCTCCCATTGTGATAAATCTAGATGATGACACTGGCATAGAAAAAATTGATGAAAAAGTGCATGATGAGTTGAATACATCGTTCTCTTCTTCTCTAAACTTAAATGACATATCTCCTAAAAAGAGTTTTGAACCTGGTGCTTCTCCTAGTTTGACACTTTCTCTTGTCCCTTTGGCTATTTGTCCACTTTCTGTTTATATTGACCAATATTGGGATGTGGATGACCTGCTTTAACTTGAATCGCATTTTCCTTACTAGTATTTTGCATTATTTCTTTTTCTTTTTGTGATTGCATGTGCATAATGTGATCCCCCATGTTGTTTTGTTTGATGTACCTCTCTCTTTTTTGGGTATTCCTTTATATGTACCTTTCATTCTTCTATGTGTCATAATCATTTTTCATTTGTCTTTTGTTTTCCTTTTGGGGATGATGTGAGGCATTGAGACATTTAGGTCTCTTCCATGTTGACCCAAAAGGCCTTTTATTTATTTTTCACTCTCTTTGTGTCATTTTTATAGTTCTATGAGTATTTGGGGAATGATCACAGTTCCATGCTCTATGAAAAAATTATAGCACAAACATACTGACCCCAAATCAATAGATCCCTTGTGTATTCTTGGGGGCAACCCTTCCTATTTCATGAAACAGCTTATCTTAGAAACATATGACTTGGCATAGGGTTTTCTGAGGGAAGCTCTCATGTCATAGGAAAAACATTTGGCTACTTTAAAGCAATTGCTCACAGTAATGGTGTAGCAACCCCTTTAAAGTGAGGGAATACATTGATGACATCTTGCAATAAAATTTCATGGCATGATTTTTATTTTCTCTTGTGATGCGTGCTCTTCTTGGTGGTGTCATTAGGTTTGATTCCATCCAAGAGTGTACGCTCTACTGTCATGGCATGATGCGAATGAGTCATCCCATGAGTGACGATCTAACACTTTGAATTGTCCTCTCTTTGAGACACTAGGCACAATGCTCCCTAAGAAGAAGACCTTTACATGAACATAGAAAAATACCCTTTAACAAAATTTTACATTACAAAAGCATTTACAAAATCATTACATTGTGATGCCTTATCGAAGTTGTTAGGAAGATAACTTCGGTATGGTATGAGATGCTAATATGATTCTTTCATTCTCCATTTCATTGAGATAACTCACCTAGTGGAAAAACTAAGGTTCCACTACCCGAGAGTGAGCAGCATATGTTATGGAAAAATAGCCTAGATGTGTTCCACATCACGTTGGACCCTTGAATCTTGATCCTTTCTCTTGGACAAACAACCCTGCTCCACATTGCATTAGGACAATTGTGCTTGAACCTTTTGTTTTTCTTTATTAGCCTTTGATAGGGTATGGTTATGTTTCTTTGTTATTGCTACATACTTAAGTGTTTTGAATTTCTATCTTAGTGTGAGTTTGACATGGGTTCATCCTCTCACTAAAGTGGGGGCAAAATGCAATGTCAAAAAAAGTAATCCTTTTTCGCACTTAATTTGGATAATAGAAATAAATTTAAATTAATTGTATCTTGGAATAGTTTTTTAATGTGTTGTACACATTCACATAATTCTAGAGTCCTTATTTAATTAAAATACCTTAAATTTTCCTTTGCATGAGTGTTGTAACAAACTTTCACACTTTTCTAGGGTTTATTTAATGAATTAAGCCTGATGGGCCCCTTTTTATAAAATGTACCTAATGTGTGCCTTATTTAGGTGTTGTAAAATGTTTTAAAAAACTTTCACACTTATCTAGGGTCCTTTTAATTCATTGTGGAGCTAATTGGAGTTAATTAACCCCTTTAATTCAAATTTAAACCTTATTTACGATACTTCCCGAAGATCTATCCTAACACCCATAATTTAAATTACATAAAACTTAATTGGATGAATTGAGGTCCTAGAAAATGGTGCCATGATCCATTCACCCTAGGTTGCGAATGGGTCCTCCCTTAATAGGACCTCACTTTCTTTACTAATTTGACATGGGTTTTTGACCCTCTTTCCATCCCTCGGGTTTAGGTCCTAGAAAACTAAGCTAGGACCCATTCACCCTAGGTGGAAAATAGGTCCTTCTTTAATAAGGACCCCCTTTTTGAATTTCATTATGGCAAGATTCTAATAATATTCATTTCCAGATCTAGTATCAGCCTTAATTGTTTGAAATTGGCGATTAATCTCCTAATTTTGGTATAAATAATGGGTTAATTCACATTGTTTCTCCTAGCAATTCATTCTAGAAGTCTTGAAGCATTCAATTTTACAAGCATTAGAGCATTATAAGAGCATTTTCAAAGACATTTCAAGGCATATTTTCAAGGTTTATTGCAGCAATTCAAGATTATATCATCATGTCAAGGGTTTAGTGCATTCATGCATGTTGTTAAGCTAAGATTGTGAGTCTAGCATTGAAGATCTACTTGCAAGTATTTTTTCACATCATATTCAAGGATCAAGATCTACATTCTTCATGGCTAGTACATGTTATATTGCATATTTGTATTACAAGTCAACATCCAAGGTATCTACATTGCATCATTTCATGTTTCATGCCTCAATTTCATTGTCTCATCATTTGGTTTAATTACCTACAAGGGGTTTGACTTAGGAAAACCCTTATTCACTAACAATCAACATTTTTTTCTATCCTTGAATGTGTGTTTGCAGATTTACAGATTGAAGATCAAGCGGAGAGCAACTTTAGAGAAAAATTATCGAAGTTGTCAAGTTGCAAAAGTTGTCATTTAAAGTGCAAGAACGAATAAGTGAAGCTACAAAATTAAGTACAGGTTTTCATGCACTAACAACTGAGAATTTGAAAGTGCAGAAATCAATGAAAATAACTCAAATTTTAGTTTAGAACACAAGGACCCATTCACCACTAAAGACAAATGAGTCCTCTGTGTCCTAAAAATAGGCTTCTTACAGGAAGGTATACACCTCTTTGAGCTCTAAAAACTTCCCTCATAGTTGCTAGGAATCATTTATGATTGTTAGTTGCATCTTTTGGCTCTCATAATTACATTAATCATAGTGATTTGTTTGGTGAAAATTTCTAGTGGTTTATCTAGGTCTTGATAAGCCTCTAATTTTCCCCATCAATCAATCATAATTTTTAACTCTTGGAAAGATTGTTGCATTGGCTGTCATTACTGACAACATTTTGTTTGGATTTTCATTGAGTGTGATGGTGTGATGTTGATTTTCATGGTTGAATTTCATGCCTTGTGTGATAATTATATAGTGGACTATCATTGTCAGCAAATTTATTTTCATAATGGTATATCAAGATGAGCATTACAAGAATTAAGATGAGGATTATATGTATAGTTGATGGTGGAGAGATGTTGTTGATGTCCTATAGCATGTTGTATGCTCTCTTCTATTATTCCTAAAGAAGTATGTGTTGTTGCAAGGCTTTTCTAACCTCTGCAAGTGGGTAAGAAGTTTTAGTTTAGGAGTGGTGTTGTGAAGACTATTTGGGATAATTATCCGCATTCCTCCACTATTGGAGATATGGTCTTGAAGTTTGGGATTCAAAGTTTGTGTTCTATTAATGTTACACTCCTATATTTTAGTTCACTAGTGTTGTCAAGAAGGTTTTCGTTAATTGTAGAATGTTGGCAGTGTTGTTGGTTGTTTGTATTGGTATAAAATGCTTTAAGTTTCTCCACATTGATGTTTATCCTCCTATGGATTGGTGCTTGTGATCTTAGATTTTGTATGGTGTACGTTAAAATTTCATGTGTTGAAGTGGTCAGTAAGTTGATTTGTTAAATTTCTATCTCATGGTTGTGTATTTTGTGCTTCTCAGATGAAGTTTTTTATTATTGTTTGGTTTGTGGTCACTATTGATGGTATAATAGTATGAAATAAGTGTTTGCATGCTTTTTTAGATATTCAAGGAACATATATTTGTGATTCACACATTAGTGGTTGATTTCTTTTGGTACTGCATTGTGTTTGAGTTGGTCTTCTAGAAATTCATGGATATCTGGTAGACATGGCTTGTCCTCTTGCTTGTGCTATGTGCTTGAGAGTTTGCACCAACATATGAAGTTGTGTTTAGATGTATCTGGGTCCTAAACTATCTTCGTTAGAAGTGCATTGAGTGAATTCAATTGGAAGTATGTTTTTGGGTTAACATGTATTGTGCTACATGCTTTCTCTACATGTTTCATTATTGCTAACTTGAGTTGATGTGTGCCAACATGTGATTTATCTGGAATCATGTCAAAAAATGTAACAAGGATTTTTTTGGTCCTCTCTATCCCCTGAATAGGACCACATTGATTTTCTATGGTCGACTTGTTGAGATTATTGTTTATCTTCTTTTTGGCTAACCTAATTATTGTTTTGTGTTCTTATAGTGGATATAAATGAAAGATAAAATTAGTAGCAAAGTGAGTGAGTGCGGAATGTAATTGAACATTTCATAGAAGAAGTGAAAAATTGTGTGGAAGATAGAATAGATGTGCTTAAATGCCTCAGTTAGTAGAGTGTTGTGCTGACATATTTTATAAATTTTAAACTTTCCTTTATCCTACTCTGAGATAGTAAATATCATCTAGTCTTTGTATCTTTGCTTGGAGTTGTGTGCTTCAATCTACAAGCCCTTTGTATCTTTCCCGAAGGTTGTGTGCCTAATTTGTAAGTCTTTTGGCAGTGGCATGCCTTATTTTTTAAGAATTGAGCTTCATATATTGTGAGTTAACTCTCACCCTAGTTTTTCCCTCACTAGGTTTTCCACATAAATCTAGTTTCATCTTGTGCAACTGTGTTGAATTTTTAACTTTCATTTTTTTTTATATGGTTAAGGGTTGCTAACTTGTTAAGAGATTAAATTTCTATATATTTTATTGCTACTAATCTATTTAATGGTTTTTTGGTTTGTTTAAGAAGTTTGAATTGTGTTGGAGGTCTTAAGATCTAGAAGGGGTTCAAGTATTAAGGAGACTGATTCACCCCCCTCTTAGTATCTGGTGTTTTCAACAAAAGATTTATTTGCATCAAACCCTAAGGGATAACTTTGTGAGAGGGGGTAGGTAACTAGGAGATGACAAATGGAAAGGGGGAAGGGATCTAAAAAGACCCCTAAAAAGATGCAATTGTTCAAACATTTTTACCCATCGAAATATCTATATATAAGGACTAATGGAAGTTTGGAGTTGGAAAAAATATGGGAATAAGAGATAATAAAAGGATAAAGGAGATAACAAAAATAATTAATTTGGGAATGGAAATTCATACAAAAGAAAGGAGGTTGAAGGAGATCCAAGAGAGATAGGAAATATATTGTAAAAGAACAGAAGAGGTAGAAAAGAAGTCTAAGGAATAGAACCTAAAGGTTGAGAAAGAAAATAATAACTAAAAAAGTGAGCTCACCTTTAAGGGTGTTGCAAAGAGTGCTAATGTGGGTGTTGCCAGAGGAAAGGAAAAGAGCACGTCAACGAGGGTGCTTCTAGAAAGCATAGAGAAGAGATTTCACATTTAGGTTCTAACATAAGCAACATAAATCAAATAATTCAAAACATAGAAGAAGTGAGTGAAGATTATGGGAAGTTTAGAAAAGAAATGGAATAAGTTGTAATTAAGAAACATAATGCCTCCTAGAAATAAGACATTAGTTATACATCTAGAATGGATAAACACCAAATTAAATAAGGAGTGGTCACCACTAGAAAATTTGATACAAAAATTCTGCAACACAACATTTGATGACAATTACTTGGATGAATTAGTAACCATAAGCATATTGAAGATAAGAAACCAAAATGTAGAGAATTATATAAAGTTAACACCCTATAACAAAATGACTCTATCCAATAATCAAATGACACTAACTAATAAAAAAAAATATCCCCAAGAATGAAAATAAAATTTAAATAGAGGCAATCCCTAGACAAAGAGTCACCCCTAATTCTGATAAAAGAAAGAAGGATTTCAATAAAGGAAGTAGAACATAATTTAGAGGAATAGAGCATAGGTGAGCAGAAAGAAGAGGAATACAATATATGTACATTAGTGGGCAAGAATTTGATATAGGATACATAGATAGTGATTCAGAAGAAGAACCAATCATGAATACTAAAATGAAATTATCCATGGTTGGATAGGACACATTTGAAGGAACCGATCATTTTTTCATTTTAGATGCCTTATAAAGGAGAAAAAACCTAACTAGGGATGGGAATAAATTATTTGGCATTGTTGGATCCATTCAAAGAGAAAAATTGTAATGGTATCAAAAGAACTATCTAAACCATAATGAAGGCTTGTAAATGGTCAAGCAGGATTTCCTAGCAAATTTCACCATACTAGAATTACATACATAAGGAGAAGTTAAACTCTCAGAATTAATGTAACAAGAAGATGAATCAATCAAATAATTCAATAAGAGATTCAAAGAAGTAACTAGAGGACTAGAAGAACCCCTAAGTGATAAATAAAAGATTGAGTAGTTCACCTCCAGAGTCCTATCTGAGGTAATAATAGCACTTGATGTCCATGGAATTTTAACATATATATGGAACTAGTTATATTCACATGCCAAATTGAAAACAATTCATAGCACAAGCAAGAAAAAGAAAGAGAAAACAAAGAGCTAGAGACGATTAGACTAGGCATAGAAAAAATACGACTTTAATAGGATATTAAGGAAAAAGGAGAAATATATACGCTTAGATCTAAAATATGGTGTACATAATACAAAAGATAATGTCATGTTAGAAATGAATGTCCCAAAAAAATAGGTGAAAAGAAAGAAAATGAGTTATGAGTAGACCTCTGGATAGTATCGAAGGTGAGTTTAATATATTGCAGAGTTTGTGGAGTGGGATGGCCATGACACAAAAGAATATCCATCATAACTATTCTAGTTAAGGGAAGAGGTTGAGGTAGAGAAAAAGGAAGGAGATTTGATACCACATGATTCAAATATGGAAAATAAGTGACACTTTGCAATCAAATGCTATGGGGAGCGGAGAAAATAATGTGGATTTTTCAACCAAGAGGATCATAATGCCTTTAATTTTGATAAGGAATTTCAATATATAAAAGAGCATCACAACATAAATAAAATGATGAACCACAAAATTACAATAAAAACAAAGGAGAAAGAATCCTCTAGAAGGTGCCCAAGGACCTGGAAGAAGAAACAAGGAGATGTTGAAAGATAGGAAGATATGAAGGCTATACTAGAGAAGAAAGTAGTATAGGAGAAGAACACCAAAAAAACCAATGGAAAAATATAGCAGTTGTAGTCACAAGGTACCAATACCAAACAACAAGAAGCAATACTGATAGAAGAAGAGAGCTCAAAGGGAGAAGAGGGATTCCACCCCACCAAACAATAACATGATCAATTCTTAGAATAGGCTAGGAAAATGGTTAAAATTGAACAAGGAAAGGAGAGAGAATAGAAATTTTACTTCTTAAAACAAGAAGTAAGAATTACTAAAATGATTGGCATGGATGGTAGGACAAAATGACCTACATACAAAATTGAAACAAGTCACTAAATACCAGAATAAGAAATCCATTCTACAATTTAGGACAGTAGGAAAGTATTGGAAAACTAGGCCCATCATGATTAACCTTTTGATTTATAAGTGGGAAATCTCTAAGTAATGGTTGATTTAGGAGCAAATGTTAATCTCATTCCAAAGAAAATATGGGAATACCTAGGAAGACCCACACTAGAACCTACCCCATACAACATTAGTCTAGAAGATGGTTTCAAAATGAAAACCTTAAGCACTTGGAGACAAGTGGGCAAGTGTAAATTTCTTTAAGGAGTAAAATAGATTATGAATTTTGATACATGTAGTCACAATTAAGGAAAATTTTGATTCCTCTGAAGAACTTTTGGGATTAAGATGTTTTGTAGACTCACATGGAGTAATAGATGCAAGGAAGGAAGAAATATCATTTTCAAATGATAGGAGAATAGTAAAAATCCCCATAGAAAATAATCAAGATGAAACCTATACAAAAGAGGTGGATGTGGTAGAAGATGATAATAATAAAAACCCAAACACCATAACTAAGTTACCTACAACTGAAATTTACGAAGAACCCAACTCAGAAGGAGAACTAGAGATTGATGAAACTAATGGGAGCATAGATAGTGAGTCTACACTAGAAGCATGGATACAAGGAAAGTCTGAAGTATATTCTCACCATACTTTTGGCTCCAAAATGATATTTATGGTCAAGAAGAAACTAGAAGAATAATTACCACATGATAGTGGCACTAGTAGAAAAAAACACAAAATATGACATGTCAAATCCCACATATCAAGTTAACAAAATATTTAGGAGTAGGGGACTTACTAGCATACATTTCACAAATAGAATAAATATTTACAAAATCTTATAGACCTAATATCCTACCACATACTCTCACTTGCATTGTCGTATGCTAGTAAATTACACATAAGCAAACTATTATAAGATGGGAAAATTTCAGAACTCTAATAAAAGTAAGGAAAATACCAAAAGTAGGTGAATATGAGGACATACCCACCTACAAAGAAAATATCTTACTACAACATCATTTAGACATGTGTATGTACTATTGGGAAGGAGCATATGAATATGATGACAGACTATACATCTAGCAATTCTATTGGATGCTAAACCCTATAAAAAAAAAATTGTACATTGACCAAGAGAGATGCAGAGAAACCAAAACATGGGATGAAGTAACAAAAAAATTCCTCCATACTTTTTCCTTCTACAATGAAAACCCTCAAATAAATAAAGTATTAGCCAATATGAAGTAAATTATATTCAAACCAAAAGAGGATCAAGAGATAGCGATATGGTAACCTTCCTCACCACCACCTAAAGAAGAATGTATATGAGAGTATATTAAATGGTTGGAATAGGAATCAACCGTAGCATAAAAATATTGTTATGCAACACAAAATGATGAAGAAGAACATGTTATGAAAATTGAAATAGACCTATATAGGCATGAATTTTTACCCCTTGGGAAAATTTCCCTTTTACATACCTTCACCTTAGAAAATCAAATTTGAAGGAAAAATTACACATTTCCCTCCGTCCTTCCATCCACTTGGCATCTGTCTTGTGCATCGGTGAGAGAATATTTTTTGGGGATGCACGTAAAGTGGGCAAATGTCTATGCGGCATGTTGATGTCCCTAACGGATTCCTGCATCTGAAGTCAACAGAGGTGTTACACACTCGATTGGGGTCAAATTCTAACATCCTTCTTTGATCAATCGACCCAAAAATATTAGATTCTTCCTCATTCTTCCTTCAAATTCATCCATCCTCACTTCATTTGACTCTCTAGCAATCTTCTTGGAATTCTAGCAATTTCTCTTCACTCTTTCACTCCCAAGAAACATTCTAGCATTCTAATTTTGAGCATTGCAGTAGTAGCACTCCATCAACTCCACATTGCAAGTGTGAAGCCATCATAGAAGTAGCGAGCTTGGAGTCTTGCGAGACCTTCCTTAACCATAGTTGTGACGGTGGTGACTTTTCCAAGTTTGTAGCTTGTTTTCTCCTACATTGGCTAGTGAGATTTTGGGTGGAGGTTCTAACACTTCACTCCTCTCCTTTTTGATTTGATTGAGTAGCATAATATTGTTTGTAGTGTTCTTTTCTACCTTTTCTTTCCTTTATCACATATTCTACTCCATTTCTTTTTGGTTGTTCATGCAGTTGGAAACACCAAAATAGGTGTTTGACTAAGACAGGCCCCTATACAACCCCCAAAAAATTTCCCTCTTTCTTGTGTGTAGGTGAACGTACATGTGGAGCTAGCTGAAAAAATTGGTGCTTGTGTGAGACTATCTTCATCACCATCACCCTCATTTATTTGCTTTATCACATTCGTCTTTACTTTATGTATTTCCTCATTCTATTTTTTCCACCTAAAATAACCTAGCTAAGCTGTTAGTATGTTTTTAGGTAGATTTTATTGTACTTCCTATTTTTTGGCCATACAGATGTTAGCACACTAGAGAGACACCAATGCATTGCATTGCCATCCTAGAATTTCTCTTTCGTCCTCAGACAAAGAGCTTTATGAGGTGTATTATTAACTCTAAAAACTAGATCACCTAGCCTAAACCTAAAACTTGGGTTTGAAGAGTGACAAAAGTACTACATATTGCTCTTCAATCTTGATCCCCTTCCTTTAGAGTGAGGTAAGTTAGGCCAGCTCCTCGCTCTCAACTCTCCATGACTTGGAGTCTTGACATGGTTAGTCCCCCTCTCTTACATTTTTGGTGAGCCTGACATGAACCATTTTGGTTTTGTTTGGCAGTGTTGAAGGGTCCTTTCCTTGCATTCTAGGAGCATTGTAGGTGTGAGTGTTGTGAGGTGCCTCTCCTTGTAGCCCAACCTACAACCTCTTATAGGTGTAGTTGGAAGGTTCTATAAGTATTGCAAAATGAAGCCTTAACTGGGTCATTGTCCTATCTTACAACCTTTGGGGGCCTTTGTGATAGTATCATTTAGTGTGTGTGATGGAATATTTCTTGCATCTACCTATCCCCTCTACGTAGCATGTGAGTGGTAGTACAGGTATAACCTTCAACTTGCAAGACCTACCGATGGGTTTTAATAGACAACCATCTCCCCTTTATATTCTTACGTGAATCAATGGGAACAGTGTAGCAGGTGTTCTTGTTGACCTGACGTCTCAAGTGAATATCATAACTAAGGAGATTATGTTAATTAACTTTTGCATAAATATGGGTATGACGCACCTGTGAGCACCATCTATACAGATAATAGACTTTTCGTACTTCCCCTTGGTAGAATTGTTTTTTTAATCCTTATCGGACCTAAATTCGTAAACCTGCTATTTGACATAATCCCACGATCTAAACTCTTCAAAGTGAAGCTGGGTATCTCCTAGCGAGTAGCTATGAACATAGTTCCCTCATTTGTGCATAAATGTTTGAAATTTATTCATGAGGATTCAACGCATGTAATCCATGACACCAGTTATAGACCACTAGTTGCATGTGATAGTTATTCCTTATACCAATTTTGGCTAGCACCTGTTGGTCCTCTTCTGCCTAGGAATGACCTCTTGTATCAAACATATCATAAGTACAAGAAAGGGCACTTGACACCTAGAGTGAGATACCCTCCATCACCTTATGTTGTTTCACATAGGGCATGTTTAAAAGCTAATAGTGATGCTACCAAGGCCCATAGAGGAGAAGAAGAGAAGCACTCTTAAGGTCCCCCTTCTTCCTCTTCTACTATCCATCCTGACACTTCCTCTTGCCTGCTATGGTGCCATCAAATTCTATTTCACACTTGTAGGAGAATCCTATGGTGCCCGCTTGGCGAAAGCCCAAGCGCCCTATGTTTGAGCTTCATGTCCTACCTATGAAGCCTAGGCCCATTCGATATGGTAGAAGGAAGGGTCCCCATGGGGAATCCTCTATGTCTCAGCCTCCATGGCATCCTACTGCTCCTACTCCAAAAGCAATAAACAGGAAGAGGCCCTCCACCAAGGTGTTAGAGTTGATTCCCCTCGTTTCTCAATCTCTTCCTCCTACTCCTATTTAGGAGCTTGTCCCTCTAATAGAAATGGTTATGATGGACACCCCTATGGCTGAGCAGGATCCTTCTATCCCTTTACAACTCTTGGCCTCTAGCTCAAGAGTCATAGAAATCACCTTGTGTGTGAACACTAGTACCAATGAAAGGCTTTGGTGGCTGAGTAGGCCGCTTTGCAAAAGAAGGAAGAGGAGATGAACTCCCCTATCTCAAGGCCTCCTACTGTGTCCTCCTCTCTCCTCCCCTCTATTTCCATTCAATCAAGCTTAGTATCATTTTTTTCTTCTACTGTGAGTGTGCCTAACCCCAAAAAGTTGCAGGTGCTCATCGCTCCTTTGATTGAGCCACCCTTGTTGATGTCCCTTCTAGACATCCCGCCATTCCCTAAACCTATGGACATGTTGAATACCACGGTGGTTTCTGTTGTGGTTTTCTCCTCCTCCTCCATGCCTCTTACCTCGTCTATGGGGAGTTCACATCCCCCAGTAAAGAAAAAGGTAGAGGATGGCCCTTCTAGCAATGGAGGGCATAAGAGGAGCCCACCTTCTCCAAAGTGTGGTCCTGCACTAGCTTGTTCTATTTTGGTGACGAAAAAAGTTCTGACTTCCCCTAAGTTTGTCACCATGCCCAAATTGCTCAATGATCCAAGCAGTGAATCTTAGGCATAGTCCTCTCCTTCCATTGAGGTATGACATGGCACTCCAGTAATGTGCATGTTTAACTCTTTGGATGAAGGTCTAGCCTTGTCCAAGTAATTCACAAAATTATTGACCATAGCTCCATAAGAGCCAAGCGGAGAAGAACTTGTAGGGCCTTCTTCCTTAGCCCTTGTTGGGGAGGGTCGAAAGTACCTCCCCTTAATATTCCATCACTGTAGACTCGTCCTCCTTCCCCTTACAATGATCTATATTGGGAAGTAGATGACCTCTTGGACAATTAGTGTTAGGGGGAGGCCTTTTCTTTATCTTTAGATTGGATGTGTGTGTGTTGTGATGTGTTCCCCCGTACTCATGCTATGTGATCCCGAATGACCCTTGTCACCCTTGTTGTTTCTTTGATATAGGAGTGATTTTGTTTCATTATGTGCAAGTGTTTTTCTATCTAAATATGCAAAGCTAAGGTAGAAATGAAAAATAAAGAAACACAAGACCACCTCAATGATTAGCCTCAATAAAGCACAAAAGAAAGATAACAATGGAAGTGAATATACCTTTCATGCTGATCTCCTTGGTTGGCCTTTGATGTAGCTGGAAATATGTGCTCCTTGGATGGCAATGTTGATGAGAAATGGATGCAAGGTGGGATGAGATCTAGACTAATTATTTCATGATGATGGAATGGAGGTAAGTATGAAAAATGGCTTGAATGAAAGGAAATGTTTGATTATTGTTTGAATAGCAAAAGAGCATAAGTTTGACACAAAATGTATAAGGTCCCTTAATGAATAAAAAGAGGGGAGTATTTATAGAAGAAGTTGAATTCTCTAGGTCAGGATTGATCCACCATGGCCAAGATGAAGGGCTATGGTGAGTTGAGGACTCATAAGCCCTCACATCTTGACATGTGGAGGATGACATGTCCAAAGGACATGGTGAGATGGCAAGGGTACAAGTGATATGGAGGAAGGACAAGCACTTTGAAAGTACCTTGGGAGATGAGAAGATTTCCTCAAAAAAGAAATTTTTGTCCCCAAGTGAGAATGAAAATGACATTTGAAGAATTTTAGTATTCCTCAAAAATCTTCATAGGGAAGAGGAAAGCAGTTGGAGAAATAAATGTGAATTAATTAAAAATTCACATGATTGGAAGAATATTGTGGAAAAGACAAGGTTCCCAAAAAGGTAGGATTTTGACACATGTGACTGATGTGACAAGTCAAAGATTCTAGAAGACTTGGAAACATGTGAGTGATGTGACAAGTCAAAGGTTCTAGAACTTGCATAGGAATAAGGAGAGTCTTGGAAGGATAAATGTGAATTAAAATTCACATGGGGAAAAGAGGAGTCTTGGATGAATAAATGTGAATTAAAAATTCACATGGGGAAGAGGGTCAATGCCAAATGTGGAAAATGTGAAGGTTGACCAAAAAAGGTATGCTAAATGTAGCAAGGGGATTAGATTAAGATTGTAAAAATACATGATTAAGAAAATTAATGAGAGATTAGAAGCAAGTGGAAGATTATGGAGGATGTGACATTAATCCTAATTAAGGTGTGCACATCCTAATCATGGATTAATTAATTTAATCTAGATTAGAGGAGGGTTATGGAGAATGTGACAAGGAGAGAGAAAAGTGAAGAATTTAAAATTGATTTAATTCAAAAAGGTCAAATGACTAAATTAAATAAATTGATATGTTTATTTAATTTAGGGAGGAAAAGGTGAAAGGTAAAGTATTAAATTAAATACTTTAGGAACCTTAGGCAGAAGGTGAAATATTAATTAAGTAAATTGTTTAATTAATATTGATGAAATAGACAAATAAAGTAGATGAGTTTGGCCATGTGGGAGTGGTCAAATTTGGATGTCTACATTTTTCCCATCTTTGAAATATTGTTAGAATAATAGTGTTTCAAAGAAAAAAAATGTAGATGACCCTATAGAGGAAGCGACTAGAAAGTGATGCTCCAGCATGGGATGAGTTGTGTGAGCTTCCCAAATGGAGGGGAATGAAGGGAGATGCCCCAATCTTGCAAGGTAATGATCATGACAGAGAAATGGGGAAAATGGTAGGGTATGCCCCCTTGAGAGGGCGGTTGGGGAAGAGAAAGGTGCCCCATGAAACTTCTCAATAGGAATAAATAGAAGGCATGGTTGGATAGAGATCAAAAAACTAGACAAGTTTTGTTTTTGAACGGAGGCGAATAGACACACGGTTTGCAAATGGCGGCCCCGAGAAGTTAGAGGATTAGTTGAATTAAAAGAATTTTAAATAAAAGGGAAAAAATACCCTTCACTTAAAAAAGGTTAAAAAAAGAGGGAAAAGTTATATAAGGTAATTTTAGAAATTACCACTCCTCATTTGCATAGTGGTAGTTGAGTGAGAGAGAGAGAGAAGAGGAGAGGAAGGAGATGAGGAGTCAAGGAGATAGGATACCAGAGGACTATGATTCGGATATTATGCATTGGGAGGACGAGGTACGACATTTTTTCCACGAGTGTGTGGTTCCACACCAGGTTAGATTCACAACCCCCTTTGTCATTTTAAGCATTTTATATGTATGTTTTAATGTTTAGGCTTATTTTAAAATCTAGGTTTTATTTTTGGGTTAGTTTAGAAAAATGGGTCGAGGGTGAAATTTGGATTTCGCTAAGTGGGTAGGAAAAACTGCATGTTAGAGGCATGGGAAGTGGGGGTGAATTTTCCCAACTAGAGGGTAAAGGCACCTTGAAAATTAAAAAATGCTTGAGACGGGCAGAGGGGACAAAGGGAGGGAAGTATGCCCAGATTTGGGCGAATCCTGCAAGAGGAGTGGGGTGGGTCTGCCCTAGGAGGGGCAGATTTGCCCCTTTCCCAGGTGGGTTCACTCCAGGAGGAGCGGGTCTGCCCCTCACCTGGGGTGGGTTCACCCCAAGAGGGGCAGGTCCACCCAAGGGAGGGCGGATCCACCCCATGCTAGGGTGGGTCTGTCCTCAGCTCAGGTGGGCTAGCTCAAGCTTGGGGCAGGGTCACCCCAAGCTTAGGCGGGGGTTGCCCTGAGCTTGGGGAAGCTCACCCTGAGCTTGGTCAAGCTCACCCCGAGCTCGGGGAAAATCTGTCCCAAGACTGAGCAGGACCACCCACCAAACCGAGCAAGTCTACCTTGAGCTAGGGGCAGGTCTGCCCACCGAGCCGGGGTGGATTCGCCCTGGGCTAGGGGCGGGTTTTCCCATTGAGTCAGGGCGGACCCGCTTTGGGCTAGGGGTGGGTTCGTCCAACACTAGGGGGAACCTAGGGGGGGAGGAAGACAGGCTAGAAGTAGGAAAGAAGAAAAATTAGTAAAATTATTTCTCGGGGCTAGGCGAGAAAGAAAAGAAGAAAGGGATAAAAAAAAAGATAAACAGATTGACATGTGGGACCATGTGGATACAAAGTTTTGACTCATTACAGACACACAAGAGACACTCAATGGTGTTGGTAGCAACGACGATGGCCATGACCGGAGTGGATCACCATACTTTGGAGCAGGCAAGATTGCTTCACCTATTAGGCTACCTAATGATTAGAGTGCATCGAGCTATGCTGACAGTGTTGTTAGAGCAATGGAACTCAGAGACATTGACATTCCATCTTCTGATGGGGGCAATGACAGTGACATTGGAGGATGTATGGCGCATTCTGAGGCTGCCCATAGCAGGCCGCCTAGTGAGTGAGATGACCTCATGAGGGGAAAAACTGGATGAGACCGTGTGGGAGCTATTTGGACGAGATGACCTACCTATATAGAGGCAACAGTTGGATGTAGATCGATGCTTGGCGGTGGGGGTTTCGATCGCTACCATTGAACCTATGCGGGCTGATTAGTGGATTACTGCTGCCATACTGGAGCAGGTGCTTCTGTAGCTTGTGTTATATGGAGGTGATTTGACACATTGTCAAGGTGAGAGAGGGGTAGTTTTCATGGGGTACATGCATACTGACACATCTTTACAGAGACATGCATGTCATCTATTACCGAGAGGTGCTTAGTGTGAAACATGTGATGTTGTTGCAAGTATGGACTTGGGAACACTTTAGTGTCACCAGGCTAGGAGTGGTGAGGGTAGGACAGGTAGATGAGACAACACCCTTAGCTTGGTGGTATGATTAGGAGGAGGGCTAGGTTTTGCACCATGTGGGCTAGGGGGATTTAGATAGATGAAGGAGGACTTTGGATGGCCTACAGGAGGAGCACATAGTGTGGCAACCATATATGTTTCAATGGTTTATGAGATGGAGGGAGGATGAGGTGAGACAATAAGACTACTTCATGACTAGATATTTTTTATTCGGGAGGGAGCCCCACATAGTGGAGGCACATAGGCCAGATAGAGTGGCCAAAGAGTTTGGGATTGTATAGGATATCCTGTAGGGTCCAGACATGTTTCAGCGGCTCACCCGAGAGTAGCCATGGGGAGACACAATTTTTTTGAGGTTTGCTAGAGTGCACTAGGATATATTACATCTAGTGTCCTACCCAGGGAGGGTCATTGGGGAGATAGATGCAGGGGTGATAGGGTGATATGCCTGGTGGTGGAGAAATCACCTACCTCGACGGATTACTCTAGAGGAGCCAATTGTGGAGACCCTAGGATTTGGATCAGAGGATGAGTGATGATTGGCCAGGAAAAGGAGAGGGGGGAGGGGATAGCAGAGGAGAGGATAGGCGGCAGCTGAGGCAACCAGGCAGCAAGAGGATGTGGGGGCTATAGGATAGTAAGATGGAGGATAGGGTGAGGCTAGAGCCACAGGACAGCTGGAGAGGATGAGGAGGAGGAGACAATGGAGGATACTAAGAGTGAGGATTGATGCAGAGGAGGTAGGGATAGTGGAGCAGTAGGGGGATGGGAGACGATCAAATATGGAGATGTTGGATCTTCTTGAGGTGGAGGTGGGAGCTATGGGATAGTAGACGAAGGTAGGGAGTAGAGGACAACCAAGGAGAGCTCAGATGGAGAGCAGGGCTAAGTAGGACAATGATGAGGCAGGGATGTAGGTGAGGGAGGAGGGGATAGGGGTGGCAAGATAGCCAGGGAGGGCAGTGAGGAGGATCAAACAACAGAGGAGGGCCTAGGTGGAGATTGGAGCTGAGTAGAAGCCCCATACGCCAGAGATGGGGATGAGTGAGGAGAGAGATGAGCCTGAGGAGGATGTGAGATTTTTAGGATGACAGATGAGGGGGGGAGGAGGGGACAACTAAGGAGAGTTTGGGTGGTGATTGGGACTAAGCAATAGCGTGAGTCTTAGGAGGATGCTATGGATGTTGACGTTCCCATGGTGGAGCCGTTGGTGATGGTATCAGGTGTACCAAATGAGGACCCTATTTCTTTGTTGAGAGGGGCCTAGGCAATGCTATAAATGATAGAGCAGAGGCTGAGGGTTGCAGAGGCTGAGGTGCGCAGACTTCAAGCAGAGGGACAACGGGATTATGGCTTCATTTTTTATCACCTAACCTCATAGGTACAGGATGCGAAGAGGGAGAGAGATGATCTGCGAGCAGAGGTGCAAGGAGTATGTGGTGAGCTAGCCAAGGTGACCTAGGATTGGGATAGAATATAGGAAGTGACGACTATAGCATAGGCTAGGGGATAACATGCCGAGAGGAAGTTGGAGGAGTTGAGGGTACAGGTGACAGGGCTACTGAGGGAGAGGACTAAGCTCCAAGATAGGGTTTCTATGACAAAGACAATGCTTGGGGATGCGAGGGTGAGAGAGGAGGTAGTAGAGGCCCGGTTAGATATTATACAAAGGGAGAGGGGCACAGTGCATGTAGAGGTGTAGGGCCTCTGGGGGGAGAGAGATAGAGCATAGTCATAGATACAAGTGATGTAAAAGGAGATGGATGTTGTGCAGAGACATATGCGAACCCTACAAGGGGAGAGGGATGTAGCAATGGCTCAGGTAGAGATCGTGGAGAGATATATGGCATAGGGTTGGGCACAGGAAACATAGGGTGAGTGGGTGAGATAGGGCTAGAGGTGCCGAGGTTGCAGGCATAGATGCAAGATGAGAGGGATAGGGCCACAGAGCAAGTGTCACAACTAGGGGTTGAGAGAGATCAACTGAGGTTGGCACAGGTTGCATGGACACAGGAGAAGGGATTCATTACCAGAGATCAAGACAGATATAGGCATGAGCAGAATGCCGCCATATATCAGGCTATGAAGAGTTTTGAGTACATGAGGGAAGCAACCTACTGGATGATCACTTATCAACATGCGGTTCTAGATCTGGCACAACACATGTTTCATTATGTCTGACAGGCTCCTCAGATGCCCGCATCATCCCATACATTAGGGACATAGACCCGAGGATACAGTGAGTCATAGGGGACCCTCCCTCATAGAAGGTCAGTGCCTGACTCTCCACAGAGGTCGGATCTGGGCAGCTGATTTGGTAGATGACAGGATATCATATTTTGATAGGTGCAAGGTGGACAGTATAGAGTATTTGATTGTGAACCTTGTATTGGTACTTTATTTTTTTATAATGATGTATATGATGGATATGTATTTTGATGATATTGATGGACATTATTATGGACTATGTGATGGATATATGATTTTGATATTTATATGATATGGACAGCCCTTATTGACACCATGTTATGTATATAATGGATGATTCTATTTATGCATATGTGTATGTTTGTGATTTTATGATGAGTGATTATGATGATGTAATTATGTGTACATGTTTATGATGTTATTTGTTGATACTTATATGGATGCAACTAACGTGTGTAATGCAGGATGTGATACATGTTTTATGATTTTATGTATGATGGATATGGACTCTAACATTTTGTGATGCAAGTGGCGATGCATATAATATGTTAATGACATAAGTGAATATGGAAAAAAATGAATCTAAGATGCTTAGAATAACCAAAAATGATTAATCTTAACAACTTAATGTAAGATAATAATGTAAATGCAATGAACCTATAATGCAACATGTAATGAACATAAGTGTCAATAAGGACTTGCATGAAAATGTGGGTAGATGGTGTGAATTTACACCTATTGAAAACCATTGGTATCCTAAGAAGAATGGGAGAAAGAGAAGGTGAATATTTGCACAACCAAAATCATAGGTTAATGGATAGGGATGAATGCAACAAAATGGATTATGAAATGCAATCCTAATTTAATTTTTCCATCTTTGGAGCACTATTTTTTACTATAGCATAAGACACTAGGTGCCAGGGTATATAAAACCAAGGCAAGTTAGCATCGAATGCATTAAAAAAACACAAAAAACAAGGTTATCCCCACACCCCAAAGTGACAAAGACTTTGGTCAGGCTAGGTATCGGGATAACCACAAGCACAGAGGGATGTCCCAACATAACACAAGATCTTGGAGATCCTGGTGGGCACTACGTGGGACAACCCAACAAAAAACAACAATAAATGATCAAGATATTCCCCTATGTTAACCAATGAAAACACACCATAATATGATAGATTATGGTGGCCTTGACTAGTTGTAATAGGGAGCTCAAACAATAAACAAAATCCAAAAGCATCAAAAGATCACAATCAATTTCAAATTTCCCTTGCCATAGGATTAAAGGGGATGGATGGGATTGATGAGGTCTGTTAGGAAGGATGCATCCTATTGAGACCGATGATGGATACTAAACTAAGATGACCCACATGACGCAAGATTTTTGACACTAATCAAATCTTTCAATACTAGAGGATCCCATTTGTGAAGAACCAGCTAGATAGGGACACACTTGACAACACAACACAAGAGACAAGACAAAAGAGTGACACATGACTGACACACCTTAACGACCTAGGGGCTCAGGGGTTGATCATAGATTAACCTTGCCTACATGAAAGCGTAGATCCCTTGTAGTTCAAGAAAAGAACATGAATAAAAGTGGAAAGAGGACCAATGGAAACCAATGATGGATGATGAAAGACATGACTGACAAATGGCCTGGGGGAGGATCAAATGATCAATCTTGCCTACATGAAATCATAGGGGAAACATAGTTCGGAAGGGATAAACAACGACTGACCATGGATAAGGTCAGAAAAGGAGCGATGGAGACAGATGATGGAGGACTGAATAGGAAGGCCAAAATGCCCCATGGGCAAATCAAATGACCAGCCTTGCCTACATGAAAGCGCAGGGGCAACGTAGTTCGATAAAGACCAAAAGGACTGACAAGACAATATGGGAACTATATAAAATTGACATGGTGAAGGACCCTAGATGATGATGTGAAACTGACATAAGCTTAGATTAGGATAAAAAGCTTAGGATTACGGATAGTTGATAATCATATAATGCTCAATTAAAACATACCAAGTGGACAAGGATGAAATGCGAATGAAGTGATGGGATAGGATAGGATGTTAGGAATTGGATGTGAGGATAGGATGGATGAATACATGCAGCAATTAGGACACAAGGTAGATAATGATTAAGCTTTATATGGATGACACCTGTTAGTAGGTTTTCACCAACCGTACTTATCCAAGGCACCACCAAGGGTGGTTTTCACCATAGGACAAATTTATTTCTCTTTACTATTTTTTTTTTTCAAATTTTTTGACTTTTTAAAGTTTTTTTTTTTTCTAACTTTGACAAGATAGGATACCCTAGCTGATTTAGGTGTAGAACCTCTTCAAGTGCATGATGTTGATAGGCTTGTCAAGGGGCTCCCCTTCAGGTGTGGCAAGGCGGTATCCCCCTATCCATATTTTTTCTAATTTTCACAAGATAGGATACCCCAGTTGATTTAGGTGTAGAGCCTCTTCAGGTGCATGATGTTGATAGGCTCGTCAAGGGGCTCCCCTTCAGGTATGGCAAGGTGGTATCCCCCTGATCCATACTTTGCAGTAATAAGATAAGGACCCAACCAATTAGGTTCAAAGTTTCCTTTCTTGTCTCGGTCCTATTGGGTATGCTGATTCTCTTTAAGAACTAGATCTCCAATGTTAAATTGGTAGGGGTGAACATTCTTGTTGTAAATTCTCTTGAGACGATTATGACATGCCTGAAGGTGACTATATGCTTTGATCCTCTTTTCATCTAGGAGTTCCAATTGAGCGAGTTGAGCAACTCGTGAGTCTTCTTCAGTGTGAGATTCTTCAAAGTTATTCTCAAAATGGGATCTCAACTTCAATTGGCAAGATGGATTCAATGCCATAGACAAAGGAATATGGAGTGGTGCCAGTGGGAGTGTGGATGGCAATAAATCTAAAGGGCGGGGTGGATGTGGAGGTGCCAATCTCGACCAGTACTGTTGACAACATTTCTCAAGATTTTGATCAAAGTTTTGTTAGTGGCTTCTACTTGTCCATTACCTTGAGGGTAATAGGGCATGGACCACCGATGTTTGATATAAAAGGTGTCACATAACTCTTTTATAGCCTAGTTTTTGAATGGTTTAGCATTGTCAGAAATGATGGTGGAGGGGATGCCATATCTATAGAGAATATGGTAAAGGATGAATTTGGATATCTGAGTACCTGTTATTTAGGAGAGTGGTATGGCTTCCACCCACTTAGTGAAGTACTCAGTGGTAGTGATAATGAAGGTGTGGCCATTGAAGGATGGAGGGTATATCTTGCCAACTAATTCAAAACACCACTGATAAAATGGCCATGGTGTTATGATGGGCTGCAGATCTTGAGCAGGAGCATGTATCAGGTCCGCATGTTGCTGGCAAGGTAAGAATTTCTTCACGAAGTCACAAGATTCATGATCCAATGTAGGCCAATAATAACCAACACTAAGAATCTTCTTAGCTAAGGCCATGTCGTTGGAGTGGGCCCCGCAAACACTGCTATGTACTTTTGTTAACGCAATGTGAGCTTCAGCTTCATTCAGACACCGAAGAAGAGTTCCATCATATTCATGATGATAAAGAGTATCACCTACAATGGTGTATCAAGTTGTATGTTGGATGAATGATTTGCATTGATTGCAGGTATGGTTAGCAGGTAGGATGTTGTCGTGAAGATAAGCATAGATCTCATGATACCATGGGGATGCAGGACCTACAATTTTGCATACCATCTCACTCTCATGGACATCATATGTAGGGATTAAAAGTTGTTTAACCAAGAATTTACACTCTGCCTGATCCTTGGGCATGTCAAGTAAGGAGCCAATTGTAGCCATCACATCAGCAACTGTGTTATGTTTTTATGGGGATCTGGTCAAATAGAATAGAGCTGAAAGACTTCTTAAAGTCATTGACCATGCATTTATATGGTAACAGCTTCTCATCCTTTGTTAAAAACTCATCATTAACTTGCTTGATGATTAATTGCGAATCACCGAAGACCCTTAAGTGGGTGATATCCATTTGATTGCAATTCTAAGGCCAGTGAGAAGAGCTTAATACTCTACTATATTGTTTGTGCATGGAAAGGATAGTTTGAATGACTTTGGGATATAATCACCTTGGGGGGCGACAAACAAGATGCATGACCCTAATCCATTGTGTGTGTATGACCCATCAAAGTATAGTGTCCATATGGTGGCTTCTGCTACTGTAAAGACTTCTTCGTCAAGAAATTTTGTTACCAAAGGATGTGCATCAACTAGGGGAGCATCGACTAACTAATCTACTATTATATGTCCCTTAATAGATTTGAGGTCCACATATTCTATGTCAAATTCACTCAGTAACATGACCCATTTAGCCATTCGCCAGTCAAAGTTGTTCTAGATAGCAAATACTTAAGTGGATCAACTTTTGATATTAACTTGACTGGATGGCTGAGCATATAATGTCTAAGATTTTGTGAGCAGAAAACTACAAGAAGGCATGCCTTCTCTATTGAAGAATAGTTGAGCTCATAGCCAGCTAAGGTTTGACTAATATAGTAGATTGCTCGTTCTCTAGATGACTCATCATGTTGTGCTAGTAGTGCCCCTAGTGCTACTGAGGTAGCTGAGGTGTACAATAAGAGTGGATTCCCTAGAATTGGGGGCATAGGTGATTTTGGGATCCTCTTCAATTCCCAAATTGATTTCTTGCATTTCCTTTATTAGGATGGATGATTGTTCAGACCACTATGTTCCCACAAGGGGAAGATGAATATCCCCATCTTCCAATGACTTAGTAAGGTTTTCACCGTTAGATACACCCTTTGTTTTGACTTTTTCTGAGTCAAGAAGTGCCTCAAAGAGATTTTTACTAGGTGACCCTTTTGGATTTTTCTTTTGCTTATTTTTGTGACTAGGGCGTTCATCCTCCCCCAATCCCATGAGGTGTAAATAGGTATCCACTGAGGTGAGTGAGTTGATAGGTGTGTTTCCAAGTAGGTCCCAATATATGACTTTAGGATGGCGAAGGGAAAGGCTAATTCCCATGATATGCATGTATGATACACTCTTCTTCTGGTATATCTTCCAAAATACCATTGAACATATAGAAGTGTCAATCGGTTGCTTTCTTCCTAGCTCTTCTATACTAAGACCTCCCCCTTGATAATTGTATTTCTCAGCATACTTAGAGGGCGAAGGATACATCTCTTAGAAATATTTCTTTAAAGGGGGAGTAGGTTCAGGCTCTTCATGATATATCCATTGAATTATATCATCTTCACGCGTATATTGTAGTAACACGAGAGATACATAAGTGTTGGTTCCCACATTTTTGGAGCTCAAGGTGACTGTCTTTTTTTCTTCCTTCAGTGCAGACTCAGAGGGTTGACCATATGTGTGCAGAGAGGGTTGCATAGTTGCCATGTTGAAAGTAGTACGCATCTCATACTCACCACATCCCTTGTCAATGATTTGAACCTTGGTGATAGTGGAATCGAATGTATAAGATGAAGTAGATGAGGTGGTGGGTGATGGATTAGATGATGGATTGGATGAGGATGCTGGTGGTGGTCCCATTTCTACTCCTGGACAATAATGGGAATGAGGGAAAGAAACTTCAAGTGAATGGAAGTATTCAAATGGTTGGGGATTAGCTTGTATTGTAACTTTCATTCCATTAAACGAGAACTTCAAGCATTGATGATAGCTAGACAGGACAACTTGCATGGTGTGGATCCATGGTCGACCGAGAAGAAGATTGTAGGGGAGGTCCAGATCAAGGACATGACAAGTGGTGTATTGTATGACTGGGCCAACTTGAATTGGAAGCTCAATAACCCCTTCAGAATCCCTTTCTGCATTATCATAAGCCTTTATATAGTGATGATATTTTTGCTTAAATCAACGTGGGTATATCCTACCTGCTTTATGAATTTTAATGTATAGAGATTGAGAGAAGAGCCATTATCTATCAAGACCCTCTTTACTTTATGTCAAGCGACTAGAACCTCTATATGGAGGGGTCTATTGTGATTGGAATTGATGGTAGGCATGTCATTTTGACTGAAACCTAGTTGGTAGGTTGATGAAAGGTCTCCTACCAGAGCTTGGAACTGTGTGGGGTCAATATCATTAGGGACTCGGGCATCCTGCAAAGCTTTTGTCAAGATTTCCTGATATATTGGAGAAGACTTTAACAAATATCAGATAGATATTTGTGTTGTAGTCTTTCCTAGATGGTCAAGGATGTTATACTGAGAACTCACAGGAGGTGATGGGGCTGACGCTGAGGCTCCAGGGACAGTAATGCAAGTTCAGTGAGTGGTAACAACACATTGAGGGTCTTTTCCTCTGAAATGTATCATACACACAAGTAGTTTTGCTTGCCCAATATGCGTGATGAGGGTCTCATAGTTAAGTGGGACATTCTTGTAAGTGATATTATTAGTATTGTTATCTTGGTTTTTATTGTTACTAGGTCTAGGGTTTGTGTTGGATGTGCTAGGAGCTTGGTTATGCTTGGGAAAAGAATTTTGATATATTTGTAACTAAGCATTGGATGACGAGGCCTGGTTGGTATCCACATGAATATCTCCTCAACCTATAAGATCTTGGATGTATGATTTCAGACTCTGACACTTATTTAAGGTATGCCCTTTAATCCTGTGAAGTTCATAGTATTCATTCTCTTTAAACCAAGCTAGTTTAGGCTTAGATTCATCGGGTGGCTTGGTCATAGGATATGTAATTGGGTAACTGACCTACAACAACCTATATAAGATGACACTCAAGGGTTCTCCTAATTGAGTATATTAACATTTATCGTTCCCTTGATTGTTTTGATTGGATTGTTGAGGGGGTCGAGGTACCCCATGTGGTACGAATATGGCACTGGGCGTGGATGGTTGTTGCCTCTAGGAGGTGTTGGCCACCTGAACATGTTTAGTATCAGTGAAGCCATCGTTGACTGTAGTCTTGTTCTTATTCCAGTAACGGGATTTGTCACCAGATGACTTGTCCTTATCCGAGTTGTATAGTTTAATTTTCCCTTTAGCAACAAGCGCTCTCTCAATGATGGGGCCCTTTTCAATAACCTCTACAAAGGTAGTGACACAATGAAGGTTAAGAGCATGTGCTATTTTGGGATGGGCATTAACCACAAAAAGGGTGTCCATTTATTTCTCACTAGGAGGAGATTTCATATGGCTAGCTACAACTCTCCACCTTTGCAGGTATTTAGTGAAAGTTTCTCCATCACATTGTTTCTCCTTCAAGAGTTCTATAGTGCCAATGTCCTTCTCCAAGTTAAAGGAGAACTGTCTAATAAACTATTCAGAAAGATCAGTGAAGGAAGAAACTATCCCCTTCTTGAGACCCATGAACCAATCTAAGGTTGGCCCTCCTAAGCTTCTAGGGAATAGGCATAGGAGATAATTGTCATTATGTTGGACATCCTGACATTGTGCATATAACTCCTGTAGATGGGCCTTTGGATCTTTAGTTCCTGTATACTTGTCAATTTTGGGTATCTCAAAATGCTTTGGAAAGTGCACAAGTGAAATCAAAGAATCAAACGGATATGGGCAAATCTCCTCAAACTTGAAGGATTTTTTGGATGTACCTACTTATAGGTCCTTCAATGCAGCTTGGAGCTCCTCTAGCTCTTTATTGGAAAGCAGAGTTGGATTAGATGGATGGGGCGGATATTGCTGATGGAATGAAGATGGGATGAAAGCATTGGTATTGTACGAGGGTGTAGGTTGATACTAGTTAGTATAAGGTGGATAGGATGATGACAAATTTTGATAATAGTTTGAAGTGGATGGGGTATTGTGTGGAGTTTGGTAATATGATGATGTGGATGCCCCTTTTTGATAAGGTGGTTGTTGTTGATAATAAGGGGTAGATTGAGCACCTTGTTGATGAGGTGGTCATTGTTGCACATAGGATGTGGATGAGGTACCTTGTTGGTGAGCATAATAGGGATTGGTTTGGTAATTATATGCGACATTGGGTTGTTGCTTGATGTATGGAGGTTGTTGTGGATTAGGCTACTGCTAGTATGGGTTGGTGTACGATTGCAGGGGATTGGTGTAAGGAGGTGGTTGTGTCTATGGTGGATTCTGAATAGTCACATGGATGTTCAAATTAGCATAAGTAGTGTATGTGCTAGATGGATGGTAGAGATATTTTGTGAGAGGATTATGTTGTGTTTGTGTGGGAATGTGTGTATGTGATTGTTGATAAGGAGGGTGAGATGGGATGTGTTGTTATTGTGGAATTGCTACAGAGGCACCATGGGGTGGTTATTGAGGGTGATCCAGTTTGCATTACCTGATGCAGAGGTTCTATATGAGCAATAGTACGTTGCTATGGGTTTGGAACATTTTTTTGTGGCATGTTCTATTACAGAATTGAAACGTTTTGTTGTGAGGGTTGTTGTTGTATGGGGATGGAAGCGACCAGCGGTATGCTATGGTGTTGTTTGCGACAGGATAGTTGCATGTTACGGCAGATTACTAGGAGGTTGTTGGAATGCAAGAGTATTACCCTGAGGGGGTTGTAGGAGGTTTCTTGTTGGCACAGGTCTTGGTGGTGGCATCAATGTGAGAAAGGGATTGCCCCCAGTGTTGGTGGGTGGTTGACCAACATACTGAGGTGGGAGTGGTGGAGCAAACAGGATGCTTTGTGGCATGCCATAGGAATAGGGATCATAAGGGTCAGATGGTGTTGTAGGGGCAGCAGATGGAATGGAAGGATAATTGGAAACTTGATGTATCACAACATTTCCAAACTCAGGATGATACTAGTTATCTATAGGTGTATCCTTGGGAATATAGGAATTTCTGGGAACATTTTGGGGGTCTTGATGCACTGGAGTGGGTTGGGTGTTGGTGTACTATGACATGTCAAAGCCAGATGGTGGTTTTACTCCTTTCATGAGTAAAGTGGAGAGGATCTTATCCCCACGCTCATCGAGGAGGAAATCTCTCATCTGAATGCTATTGGGACTACTTAGGTTTTCATCAACGGTGACTTCAGGTTGATTGATCATGTTTTCATCACTGGGTAGTGAAGTATTTTGACCGTCAGTGTTAGATTGTGATGAAGCACTGTTATGAGGGTCTTGAGGGATGTTCACACCATTGTTAGGATCCTAAGAGGTGTTCACACCGTTGTTGGGATCTTGAGAGATGTTTGCCCCATTGTTAGGATCTTGAGGGATGTTCAACTGGGAACCTTGACCTTTTTGTTGTGCCATTTGCTTCTTGGTTTATGA
Organism: Sequoia sempervirens; assembly: GCA_007258455.2. Taxonomy (NCBI): domain Eukaryota; kingdom Viridiplantae; phylum Streptophyta; class Pinopsida; order Cupressales; family Cupressaceae; genus Sequoia; species Sequoia sempervirens. The sequence goes on along the minus strand of VDFB02000007.1, from coordinate 127,350,941 downwards.
TCTAGTCTATACGGGCATGAAAATGAAAAATGACTAGGTGGATTTTAATGCAATGACAGTTGGAAGATTGATTGGATTGGATAAAGGATTGATTGATAAGATGATGAGATCAGATGATTGGATAAGGATTAATTGGATATGATTGATTGAATGATTGGATTGGATGATTGGATAAGGATTGATTGATAAAACAATTGCTAGGATTAGATGATAGATCAAGATCGTTTGATGAAATGATTGACAAGATTAGATGATGGATGATGTAAGGGATTCTAAACCCAATTTAGAAATCACCCTAGATGACTTAAGGCACTGGTCGATCGGATCGAAGGATAGATAGAGAATCACAACACTAAATCCACCTCAAGCTAGAAATGGATTGATTGGGCCAAGGATGATGACTTAAAACACCGAATCCACCTCATGATAAAAGCGGATTGATTGGGCCAAAGAAAAAGACTGATGTGTAGGATAACAATTGGATTCAGATGCCAAGGTCAATTTGGATAATAACCTTTAAAAAAAGGTTTAGAGGATTTGGATCAAGAGAATGGTGATGAATGATGCAACTTAGAGATATCCTAAGAGTGCCTATATGATGACTAGATGACCTTTGGAAAGTGCAAATGATGAATTACAAGTGAATGGAAGGGGATGAAAGTGTTTAGATCACAAAAAATGACAAGGTTTTAGGTCCCCAATGGAGTGAACGATAAAATAGGTTCCTTGAACGATGAAATAGGTTCCCTAAACAATGAAATGGGTTCCCCAAATGATCAAACGGGTTCCCCGAATGATGAAACAGATTAACTGAATGATAAAATGGATTCCCTGAATGATAACATGGACACTAGAAATGGGAAATGAATGCTTGGAATGGGCAAACGGGTGCTTGGAATGACTGAACGGGAGGTGAAAATGGTCATTTAGAGGGCAGGTACGCCCCTTTGGAGGGTAGGTACACCCCTTTAGAGGGAGGTACTCCCTTTTTTAGGGTAGGTACACCCCTCTAGAGGGCAAGTTTTCTTGTTTGGAAAAATGATTGACAATTCTAACCAAAAATAGTCTAACAACAAGTTGATGTAGAGGGCAGGTACGCCTCTTTATAGGGCAGGTACACCCCTTTAGAGGGTAGGTACGCCCCTCTGTAGGAAACTTGGACTTGACTTAAGTGAAAATAGCTATGGCAAGGACTAAAAACATAGCAAACAATAAGCAATAAGGATGACTGACTTGATTAGTAAGGTATGCACTAGTTTTACACAAGGAGACAGTTCAAACAGCATAATCATATGATTAGTATGAAGGGTATGGCTAACACAATTTTCTAATCTAGGCTAAACAAGGAGATCTAGGGAGTCCTGGATATATGCTCAATACATGAGGCACAACCATGAACAACAACCGTTCACAAGCATGAGTTAGGAACCCCAGCGAGATACTGAAAGGCTCAGACCAACTCTTCACATCTATCTAGGTATCACCCTAGCTTCGACACTTTTCCAGACACGACGTGACTGGATTGGGGTACAACTTTGGCTCTCCCCCCTTTATATACCTTGTTGGTATGCATGGTTGGAATCATCCCTTGGGATGATGAAATCCCCAAGCAGGTCCCACTAAGAAGAGAATGCTAACCATTTTCGGCTACTCCCCAGGCTCACACGAAGTGGAAGGGGAAAGCTTGAATGTTATAACACCCCCTTGGGTAGCACAAAGGACTTAGGTAAGCTATGATTTCTCTTCACCCAAGATCGCCAAATGGAGCAAGGGGATTGGATACGTCAATAGCTTACCTACAAACACAACAAATAGTTTTTTGACTCCCCTACTTAGACTATGTGCCTAGATAATAAAGAAAATGACAAAGTAACCAACTAATTAGCAATCAGATCCATTCGCCCTGCAACAAATATGTTAGAAGTTTACATTTTGGTCTTCAACAAGCATCGAGAGCTGCACAAATGTTAGAAAAACTCACACCAACAAGACAGGTTAGGGTCAGTACTAATCGAAAACAATTGAAAATAGAATCTAAAAATGAATATTACCCATTGTTTTTATCTTGAAAATTTCTCTGTCTAGGGCAGGTTTTCCCCTCTGGGAGGGAAGGTGTGCCCCTCTGCAAGAAACAGTCAGAACAAAAGCTAAAAACTGAAAAAAGAGAGGTTATTTTAGCTATGTCAAGGGTAGGTACACCCCTCTGGGAGGGAAGGTACGCCCCTTTGTAGGAAATAGTTACAAAAAAGCTAAAAAATTTAAAACAAAAGGTTGTTTTACCTGTCTGGAGGGCATGTTCACCCCTCTGCAACAAAAAGTCAAAAAACAGAGGCTAAAACTAAAAATAGAATGTTGTTTTACCTATCTAGAGGGCAGGTATGCCCCTCTACAACAAAAAATTAGAAAACAGAGGCTAAAACTAAAAATAGAATGTTGATTTACCTATTTGGAGGGTAGGTTTTTCCCTATGGGAGGGCAGGTACACCCCTCTACAGCAAAAATTCAGAAAACATAGGCTAAAACTAAAAACAAAATGTTGTTTTACCTGTTTGGAGGGCAGGTTCGCCCCTCTGGGAGGGAAGGTACACCCCTTTAGAGGGAAGGTTCGCCCCTCTATGTCCCTAACTTGCAAAAAGTCCAAAAACAACAAACGTGAAAGTAAAAAGGACCCGTATGTGGGTCCCAACAGGCAAGCTAGAAATTTGTGCAAGTGTTTTTCTATCTAAATATGCAAAACTAAGCTAGAAATGGAAAATAAAGAAACACAATACCACCTCAATGCTTAGCCTAAGTAAAGCACAAAAGAAAGATAATAATGGAAGTGATTATACCTTTCGTGTTGATCTCCTTGGTTGGCCCTTGATGTAGCTAGAAATATGTGCTCCTTGGATGGCATTGTTGATGAGAAATGGATGCAAGGTGGGATGAGATGTAGACTAAGTATGCCATGATGATGGAATGGAGGTAAGTATGCAAAATGGCTTGAATGTAAGGAAATCCTTGATTATTGCTTGAATAACACAAAAGCATAAGTTTGATACAAAATGCATAAGGTCCCTTAATGAATGAAAAGAGAGGGGTATTTATAGAATAATTTGAATTCTCTAGGTCAGGATTGAGCCACCATGTCCAAGATGAAGGGCTATGGTGAGTTGAGGACTCACAAGCCCTCACATCTTGACATGTGGAGGATGGCATGTCCAAAGGACATGGTGAGATGGTAAGGGTACAAGTGATGTGGAGGAAGGACAAACACTTTGAAAGTACCTTGGAAGATGAAAATATTTTCTCAAAAAGGAACTTCTTGTCCCCAAGTGAGAATGAAACTGACATTTAAAGAATTTTAGTATTTCTCAAAAATATCCATGGGGAAGAGGAAAGTAGTTGGAGAAATAAATGTGAATTAAAAATTCACATGATTGGAAGAATATTGTGGATAAGACAAGGTTCCCAAAAAGTAGGATTTTGACACATTTGAGTGATGTGACAAGTCAAAGATTCTAGAAGACTTGGACACATGTGAGTGATGTGATAAGTCAAAGGTTCTAGAACTTGCATAGGAATAAGGAGTCTTGGAAGGATAAATGCGAATTAAAATTCACATGGGGAAGAGAGGAGTCTTGGATGAATAAATGTGAATCAAAAATTCACATGGGGAAGAGAGTCAATTCCAAATGTGGAAAATGTGAAGGTTGACCAAAAAAGGTATGCTAAATGTAGCAATGGGATTAGATTAAGGTTGTGCAAATACATGATTAAGAAAATTAATGAGAGATTAGAAGCAAGTGGAAGATTATGGCGGATGTGACATTAATCTTGATTAAGGTGTGCACATTCTAATCATGGATTAATTAACTTAATCTAGATTAGAAGAGGGTTATGGAGGATGTGACAAGGAGAGAGAAAAAGGAAGAATTTAAAATTGATTTAATTCAAAAATATCAAATGACTAAATTAAATAAATTGATATGTTTATTTAATTTAGGGAGGAAAAGGTGTAAGGTAAAGTATTAAATTAAATACTTTAGGAACCTTAGGTAGAGGGTGAAATATTAATTAAGTAAATTATTTAATTAATATTGACGAAATAGAGGAACAAAGTAGATGAGTTTGACCATGTGGGAGTGGTCAAATTTGGATGTCTACAGTCATAAACCTTCTTATATTTGTATCATCATTTTTGCCTCTATTATGTGTTTTGAATTTTGGAAAATTAGGGATGATGCAAAGTGTTGGGGGAATTTAGGCTTCTCTTCCATGTTGACCCATTTTTTTATTTTTACATTCTCTTCTATAAATTCTTCCTAATTTGGTGGGGATTGATGATCTTTCACCTTGCACCATGGTTACCTATTATTTGTAACATAAGCATGAGCATATTTGACCATGTAAAACCATATCCCCCTATGTCTCTTGTTTGTTATTGTTTCTATTTTTCTCTTTTATCTCTCCTTCTTTGCTTGAGTTTTCCCTCCCATGTGTGACAACACCATTTCTACGATACTCTAATTTTTAGAAAATGAATTCGTTGCCAACGAATCTTTTCTTTAAATTACTTGCAACCCTTTTTCAAAAATCGCATTCCTGACTTAGACCCCTAACAAAACATGTTTCCTTCATCATGGGTGCACAAAGAAAGAAACTTGAGAAATTTCCTCTGAGGTGGGAGAATATTTTTCCTATGGGAGAAGCCTAGACCTTCCCCTTGCTTGAGGGCATTTTCTTCCTTTCGAATTCCTTAATGAAGTGAACATCTTTCGAAAGGATTCCATGATGATGAATTTATTTAAGAAAAAAATGAACATATTTCGAAAGGATTCCATGATGATGAATTTATTTAAGAAAAAAAATCTCCTTTGCACTTCCAAATAGTGTGTCCCTTGAGTGGACCCCTCTTCTTTTGAAGGGTTCCTGAGGGACCCCTTTGAAAGCCTTCCAATTTTTGGATGGTTTGCTTGAATGTTCGCTTATTTTCCTATGTGGCTACTTTGTTTTCTGACATTTTTCATCTATAGATTGAATGTTGCTTTTTGGGTGCACTTGTAAGCTACTTTCCAATCCAAATTTGTAGAGTCCCCTTCTCTAGGTTTCCCTCATGAGAGAGAACTTGGGGGATGCCTCCTTCCAGGTCTGCAGGCATATAAGGTGCTTACTTTACTCAGTTTCCCTCATGAGAGAGAACTTGGGGGATGCCTCCTTGCGGGTCTGTGGACCTGTAAGGCACTTATTTCTCTAGGCTTCCTTCATGAGATAGAACTTGGGGGTTGCCTTCTTGCAGGTATGTGGGCCTATGAGATGATTTCATCCTATGGGATTTGTCTATTTTTGGTTTGAGGACCTTCTGTGTACTCTCTACAACTTCATGGTTCTACGGAGTTACAAAGTCCTTTTGTTTGAAACTCCTTAAGGAGAGTACTTGTGGAGTCCTTTGATGTCCCTATGCTTTCAATTTCACCAAATCACGGTCTGCTTCCTCGATGGTTTGGGTATACATTTCTAATCCTACTAACACTTTGATCTACTTTACTAAGTGCTCATTAGTATTTTTGCTTGCTAAAGTGAGGAAAAAATGAATAGGGACGAATTTGTGCCCCTTGGGAAAATTCCCCTTTTACATACCTTCACCTTAGAAAATCAAATCCAAAGGAAAAATTCCACATCACCCTCCTACCTTCCATCCACTCGACATCTGTCTTGTGCATTGATGAGAGAATATTTATCAAGGACGCATGCGCTGTGCACAGACATTTGTGTGACACACTATTGTCCCTGATGGATTCATGCATTTGAAGTCGGCAGAGGCATTACACACCTAATTGGGGTCAAATTGTAACATCCCTCTTCAACTAACCGACCCAAAAATGGTATATTTTTCCTCATTCTTCCTTAAAATTCATCCATCCTCACTTCATCTGACTCTCTATCAATCTTCTTGGTATTCTATCAATTTCTCTTCAATCTTTCACTCCCAAGCAACATTCTAGCATTCTTCTTTTGAGCATTGCAGCAGTATGACTCCATCAACTCCACATTGCAAGTGTGAAGCCATCATAGACGTGAGCTTGGAGTCTTTCAAGACCTCCCTTCACCATGGTTTTGGTGGCGGTGACTTTTCCAATTTCGTAGCTTGCTTTCTCCTCCATTAGCTAGTGATCTTTTAGGTGGAGGTGTAATGCTTCACTCATCTCCTTTGTGATTTGATTGAGTAGCATAATATTTTTTTGTAGTGTTCTTTGCTTCCTTTTCTTTCCTTTATCACATATTCTACTTCGTTTCTTTTTGGTTATCCATGGAGGTGGAAACACCAAAACGGGGGTCTGACTGAGACAGGTCCCTATACGGCCCCCAACAATTTTCCCTCTTTCTTGTGTGTAGGTGAACATATGTGTGGAGCTAGCTGGTAAACTATCGCTTGTGGGAGATTATCTTCATCACCCTAGCCCTCATTTATTTTCTTTATCGCATTCATCTTTACTTTCTTTTTTTCCTCATTCTATTTTTTCTACCTAAAATCAACTAGCTAGGCTATTAGCACACTTTTAGGTAGTATTTATTGTACTTCCTATTTTTTGGCCATACAGATGCTATAGGGCTAGAGAGATGCCAACATGCCATGTTGTTGTCCCAAAACTACACTTCCATCCTTGGATAGAGAGCTGTCTGAGGTGCAGTATTGACTTTGAAAACTAGCTTGCATAGCCTAAACCTAAAACTCAAGTCTGAAGAGTGATAGAAGTACTAAATAACACTCTTCATTCTTGATCCCCTTCTTTTAGACTGAGGTAAGTTAGGACAGCCCTCCACTCTTGGCTCTCTATGACCTAGAGCCTTGACATGGTTGGTCCCCCTCTCTTACAAGACAAAGGAGAAAGAGAAATAGAATAATCTATCAAACCTAAGAAGAAATACTCTAATAGTACCATCCAACTAAGAAAATCAAACATTGCAGTAGAAGGAGACACTAAGATGGCCAAAATAGGAGATTTTTGGGATGGAAAGGTAGTATCATAGACAATAGAAGCCCTCTTAGAATTTCAAGATTTATTCCCTAGAACATTCACAAAAAATGAAAGAGATTAAAAAAGAGGTAGGAGTGATGAAAATCTAACTAAAGGAAGGATAAACCAGTCTGAAAAAGACCTTATGGAAAATCCAAATATGAAAAGAAAGGTCAAAACAAAGATAGAAAAAATATTATATGTCAAAAATATTAAACTAGTAGAGTATGCAAATTAGATAAGCCCTATGGTTGTCCAAAACAAGAAAATTGGAGAGATACAAATTTGTGTACACTTTCAAGAATTGAATAAATCTTGCATACATGATTCGTTTCCCACACCATTCACTAAGGAAATCTTGGAGTCAGATGCAAGAAGAGAGATATACTCATTTACTAATGGATTTTATTGATATCATCAAGTTAAGATAAGAGAGGAGGATCAGCCCAAAAATAAATTTTCCATAGAATGGGGATCATATATGTACACTATAATTCCTTTTGCATTGAAAAATACCCCTATGGTATTCAGTAGAATAATGATTAACATATTTAAGGATTGCATACATGATTTTCTAGAAGTTTACAAGGATGACTAGACTATTTATGGGTCAAGGAAAGATCATGTATAGGTATTCTGCATGATGCTAAATAGATGTAGGAGCAAGTAAATTTCACTAGATTTGAATAAATGTACCTTTGTGGTACCCTTTAGGACTCTACTAGACCATATTATATGTAAGAAAGGATTAGTGGTGGACCCTCTAAAGGTTGCACTAGTACCAAACCTACCACCACCTAAGAATGTACTAGAATTTAAGACATTTTGGGATATATAGGGTATCATAGAAAGTTCATAAAAATATTTGTCAATATTGCTACTCCATTAGAAGATCTCTTAAAGAAAAAAACTGATAGGAATATTGAATGGAATGAGGAATCTCAAAAAGAATTTGATACTTTAAAACACAAGATTGTGGAAACACCAATCCTAATATTCCTAGATTGGAACAACACTTTTCATGTGCATGTAGATGCTTCTAGTATCACTATCAAAGAAGTTCCTATCCATCCTAAAGGGAACAAAGACCACCCCATTTCCTTTGCCATCAAAAAACTATCTACCATAGAAAAAAATTACACTACCCTTCAAAGAGAGGCACTGGCTATGGTCTACACACTATAAAAATATAGACATTACCTACTATCCACCCAATTTACAATATTCACCAATCATGAACCTCTTAAGTATTTAATTAATAAAATAGTAACACATGGCTGAATATGTAGATGGTTGCTACTATTTCAAGAGTTTGTTTTAAATATTATGCTAAAAATCGGTAAAAGTAACCAAGGACCAGGCTACTTGTCTCAAATTAAGACAAGAGAAGAACCAAATTCTCAAGGGGAAGAGCTCCCTAGCACACATCTATTTCAAATTAAAGTGGTAGCAAAGGAGCTACAAGATATTTCCATTTTACATTTTACAGGGGAATTTCCCAAAAATATCCCACTACAGGAGAAACAATCACTTGTGCAGAGGGATGATCCCATACACTTTAGTTGAAGGAGAACTTCACCATTAGGTAAGGATAATATCTTGGGAATGGTAGCATATAAGCATGAAATGAAATCAATCTTAAACGAAGCACATGAAGGAGTTGTAGGGGGCATAAATTTAGAGAAACTATAGCCAAAAGGGTACAATTTGTAGGACTGTGGTGGCCAAATCTTCATAAAGATGCTGAGGAATATACAAAACAATATGACATTTTTCAATGAGTAGGGAAACCTACCGCAAGATATGAAATGTTGTTAAGACCTATACTAGCACAAAATCCTTTTGAAAAGTGGGCCATAGATTTTATTGGACCTATTGATCCATTGGAAAAATATTCTAAGGCAAGGTTCGTCATAATGGGAGTGCAATATCTTAAAAAATGGGTGGAGGAAGAACCTACAAAGGATTTTACTGCAAAGACTATCACAAATTGTTTATATGAGAATATAATTACAAGGTATGGATGCCCATTAAGTATAGTGAGTGACCAGGAAAAAAAATTGTAAATAAGAGAATAATATAATTACTACAAAACTTCATGATAACACAAAATAGAAGCTCCCCTATCACCCACAAGCTAATGGAGAAAGTGAACCATTAAACAAGATAATTGGAAAATCCCTCACCAAAATATGTATATAAAATAGAATAGATTGGGATATAAAAGTACCTGCGATACTCTGGGCATACTGCACATCTAACAAAAGAACCAATAAATTTACTATGTTTCAACTATTCTATTGCACTAATGCTACAATCCCTATGAATTTTATAGTTTTGAACCTACATACCACACTTACCTTGCACTTGGAAGATGACCAATCCCTCATACAATGACTACAAGACCTAGACAAATTAGATGAGTATAAGCAAATTACAATATATAATAGCCAACTTGAGTTTCAAAGACAAAAACATGGCTTCATAAGAACTTAAGACTAAAAACATAAAAAAATAGGGGATTTGGTACTACTTTATGACAACAAGTTCAAGAAACAAGCGAAATTTAAGATTGCATGGCTAGGACCATAACTTATCCATAACATAAATGATTTTGAAGCATTGGAACTTCAACAAATAAATGACACCCTTCTAAATACCCATGTAAATGAAGAATGCATTAAACACTACCACTTCCCAAAAGACTAAAGAAATCAAAGAAGGAAAATCATAATTTATATTATGTATTATAGTTCAAATCATACAAACAATAAAAAAATTAGAAAATCTAAAAAGCACCATATCACATCAAGAAAATTAAATGGATAGAAAAACCTATGTAATGGGAAGCAACATTAAATACACTATCACGCACCTATTTAACACTCACATCTCACTCCAAAGCACTCACTTTTTACCTACATAATTTACAATGTATGCTCATTTAGCTCAGCCAAAATCCTTAGCTATCCGCACTCTACAAAATTTTCTACTATGGCCACACCATCCTTCCTTAAAATCTCTGAGAAACCTCATCCAAAATACTAGAAGTACCCATACAAGGTCCTAGAAACATATAAGGATGGATAATTCTCTCAAATACCCCACAATGTGGTACACTTGGATGATGTTTGCAAGTATATTCATGAGAAAATCATAGAAATTAATCATACAAAGTTCAAGGAGCTTTGCAAGACACTCCTCCAAGACGATGAAAATGCATATAAACTAGAATACATAGAGATTGGATGAAAGAAGTTGGATATCTGGAAAGAATACAAAAATTTCTCTAACAAGCATGCATGGGTGAGAATTATATTGAGTTAGGTGCATGATGAATTCATTTACTGAAAAAATCCCTACTACATTATAAGGGAGGAAATTTGTGTGGTGATAGGGCTCAACATGGTAAGCAGTTCATCCTCACCAAGAAATCCATCAAAAATAGTGAGGTGCAACAATTGAAAGGAGCCACCCTTGATGGAATGAGCATGAACATAAAAACAATCATGAATGACATAGTATGCTATGTCATGATGGGGATTGCATATAAAGTATAGTATTCCAACCAAGACGACTTGAGTACCACTAGTTCAATTCACACTGCCTATCAAATGGTGGTGGAGGGCAAAGACTTTGACCTCTATGAAGTCGTGTGAGAGAAACTAATGGAGAATATCCATAAAATAAAGAACTCCAAGTACCACTTTCAATATGGTACACTAATCATATGCTTAATTTTTTATTTCCTTAGAGAATCATCAAACTTCAAGGGTAAAGTTTGGAAAAACAACCAGATGGTGGCGGCCCAAATCAAGTAACACATTCATCAATTCATGTACATTCAGTCCTACAAAGTTGCATATTGGGGGTTCTTCAAAGCCTTCCAGGAGAAAATGCATGAAAGGGAAAGGATTCCCCATGAGTCCACCACCCAATATACCAACATAGTGAATTTTTCAGTTGACAAAAATTACACATACATGGAGGTAGTAGAATCACATACAATTTGGATACCATGGCTACCATATGAACTTACCGCACAAGAGGTATATGCCTATTCAACCACCCGACTCACGTACCCCAAGGATCCTAACAAAAAGTAGTATGGTACTTAGAAGGAAGTAATGGATAATAGAATAAATAAAGAAGAATAAGATAAGTTAGAAAAGAATAAAAAGAAACTCCATAAATAGTGGAGAATACTGAAAGGAGGGTTTGACCATTTTTTTTTACTACCATAGTATGATCAAAACCCTCCACTGTAAGAAGATGGTAAGGTTACAAACCACTTCATCGGGAATTTTAGAAGGCTCCACAACCTCTATACAAATAGTATCTACACTAAAAAAGCACCACAAATCACCCCACAAAAGAGGCCCCAACAAGCAGGGCTTAAATAAATAACAAAGAGACAAATGCATAAGGATACAATAGAGGAAGAGGTGGAAGAAGTGGAAGTTGAAGAGATAGCAGAGGGTGAAGAAGAGGTCGAGTAACCTATTAGGAGGAAGAAAAGAGAACAACAGACTCTGGCACCCCCTCCTCAAGCACCTTTGTAGCAATCTCAACAACCAATTGACATTTGGTGACCACTAATGTCATCCTCCACTTCGACATGCTATCGATCACAAATAGTCAACATGTATGAGGACATCGATGAGGACAATAAAGGTAGTGTGTAAGGGGGAAATTGGGAAGGTGCAAGAAGATCATATTGATGATTGCAAACTAATCTAAACAACAAAATGCTAAGTGATTTATGCCCATTACTGAAAAAATGTAACTATAAAATCAAGAATTCAAGAATGAATTTCACAAAAAGCAATAGCAATGAATTCCAAATGAAATAGCTTTACCATCCTATGTCGAAGTTTATCTATATTGATGTATGTTGGATTTTTCAATTCAATTTGAATCCTCGATTGTGCATGCAAGAGCTTGAAGAACATTCATGTGTTGATCAAAGATGTGGGCTGAAGCTTTTTCCAATGTCGGTTATGATATTGGCATCACTTCATTGCATAAACTGTATTGATTCTCCGATCCTCTTTTATGAAGGAAGAGGTTTGTTATATAGAATTTGTGATTTCGAATGAACGTTTGAGATCACGTAGTATAATATCTTGATCAACAGTCAAAATATGTTGAGAGGATTTAGATGGGCATAATCTGTGCAAATTTATTATGTAATTAGTGTGATTGAATAATAGATTGATCTGTCAAGAATATAGATTGATCAGCTAGGAAATAGATTGATCAATCAGAAAATAGATTGATCAATCAGGAAATAGATTGAGCAAATGGTGGTTCATAATTTACTCAATCAGGAAAGTGGGTGAGGATAATTAATTAATTGATTTAATTAATTAATTCTTTTTGGAGTTGAACGTGCAAATCAAGTTTGACTTTTGTAAACAAAGTTACATTTGTTTGATTTGAATTTTGATGATGTTTTGAATAATTAAATTTGATAATTCAAATTTTGGGGGGTGGGGGAGTGATACAATTAAACTATTATTAATTGACTTAGGGGAATAAAGTGAATTAGTGACATAATTAAATAATTGGTGTTATTTAATTAATCGGGAGGAATAAAGTTAGATTAGGATTTTATTAAATAAATTAAATTTATTTAATTGGTCAAATTTGATGAAAAAGTGAATTAATTAAATAATATCATATTATTCAATTAATAGAAAAAATTAGGTTTTTAGGACTTTATTAAATATGTTAGATTTATTTAATTCATCAAAAATGATGAAAAAGTGAATTAATTAAATAATTTTGTATTATTCAATTAATGGAGGAAATTAGGGTTTTTGATGCTTTTTATGTGAAATGCAGTGATATTCAATGATAATGATGTTGATGAAGTGAAAATGCCATTTAAAGTGTGTGATAAGTGTTAAGTCAATTTTACATGTCTACATTTTTCCTCTCTTTGAGATAAAGTATTGATTGCCTTGTTTCAAAGATTCGATGTTAAAATCAAGTTTTGAAAACTTTTATATGCCTCACTATGCCTTAGCAGTCAGCAGAATGATGGTAGGACATAGGGCTACCCCCTCGAGACATTGGCTGAAAATGTTAAATTGAAGGTCAGGATCATGACACTATTTTATTTTAGTTTGGATGTGTGGAGGGTGAAAAATTAATTATATAGGTCTTTCTTTCCTCGTTCGAATGTTCCTGAGAGGTCCTATTTTTAACCTAGGAAGGTTTCTTAAGAAAAATTAGGGTTTTTTGGGGGTTAAAATAGGTAATTAGGGTTGTAATTTCCTCATACGCACTTTGAGCCTATAGAGAATTCTTACCTCTAGTTTTCTCATTTTGTTAGTTGTCGAGGAGCTATGGCGAGGATTCAGGGAGCCCCACATTGCATGGACGTGGTTCAAGAATTTGGATGGCCTGGAGGTGTTGATGCCCCGATATGGTCCCTTTCAATTTTCATTTTCGTCATTTCATGTAACTTGCATAATTAATGCACAAAGATCAACTAGGCGATAGTGCTAGGTTTAGTATTTTGCACTTTTGAATCGGTTTTAGCACTTTTTCCTTCAAAAATAGCTTTATTTTGATTTTTCCTTGTGCACTTGCTATAAATCTACGCTTTTGACTTAAGTCTTCGCTTCTGAATTTCACCTATCTTAATTTTGTGCTTTTGTCATGTTGCTTCATTTTTGTGCCCACTTGTGATCAAATTATAGTTTTGAAAAACTTTTGTACTTTTAATTTTTTTGCTCTTGAAATTTTCCATCACTTCTACTTGAGAATTCCTCGCATTTTCCTTTTTCTTTGGCTTTTGTTAGAATTTTTATCACTTTTCCTAAAAAAATTTCACTTTTGAATTTTTGGAACCTTAGGTCAATTTTCTCATGTTTTTGGGTTTGTTTTGCATTTCCAAAGTGAATCCTTAACATTGTGGGTTGAATGATTATAGGTGGTCCATAATCCACTCCAGTGAAGGGAGCAACATCCATGAGATCTATTTGATTTGATCGTGGGTTTCAATGTTTTAGAGAAATATTTTTTATATGTTGGCGGGTTGTGGCACATTTGTTATATACCCACCATCAGTTGTCATAGTGCGATGATGACTGCACTCGCCGAGAGGTGTCACTTGGAGAACTCTTCACTTTATTTACCTACTAGGGAGGCCACCATCACTCTTGAGGATGTGTGAAGGATCCTCCACATACCCATTCATGGAGAGCTCATTACATACTCTGTTCGACGGGGAACCCATGCTATATGTCACGTTCTTAGTGTGAGATGTCTTGAGGTTCGACAGTCAGAGATAGATTTATCAGATTTTGTTGAAAATATTGATCTTGTTTCACTTGTTCTCTATGGTTTGGTTTCAGGGCTCATTGTTCTTGATAGGTGGGGTCAACACTTTCTTATGGAATGGGGTATATGCATTGAGAAAATGTTCAAGCATGACACCAGATATGCATGGGGTCCATTTCTCCTTTCCCACCTATATAGAGATATGCATGAGGTTGCATATCATGGTGGGCAATCTATTTCCATCGGTGTTTCCCTTCTTCATGTATGGGCATGGGAGCACATTTTTGTTACATAGCATAATGGTATATTGGATCGTACTGTTGGGGATCCATACTCTTATCACTATGGATATTTTCTACATTATACATTGCCTGGACAACTTTCCTACTAGTGTCATGTATTTGATGGCATGCCAAGTTTTGTATGGAGACCATATATAGATTGTGAAGCATGGCTTGATGACCAGGAGTAGTTAGTATACTACAGATAGACTAGATGGTTGATTGATCATGTGCACTCTCTCTTGGAGAGATATCTTCCTAACAAGGTTTGTAGGTAGTTTGGAGAGAGACAAGGTTGATTTCCAGATGTTTATGACCTGGCTCAGTTTGGTTAAACCACTAGATAGGTTCATGTTTGGGGTTTGTAGGCTAATCGAGATGTTGTTGTTGCTATGTTCAAAGCTCTTGCTCCAGTCGAATGGGGTTGGCCAGTGGGCTTAGATGATTCAGGTACTACTCCTGATTATGATCAATGGTGGGCATCACATGTTCCTTTGAGATTCATAGATCTTGGTGGTGATCCCGTAGTGGGTAGAACATGCATCACAGGTCATTGAGGAGAAAAATAGTGTGTCAATATTTTAGCAGAGAAGCTTGGTAGGGCTCGACAAGACAGTGTCGAGGGTGATCTGATGCAAGCAGATCAGGGACTTGTTCTAGGTCCTCCACCTAGAGATGGGGGTACAAAGTTATTAGAGATGATGATTGCGAGAGATGTCAAGATATTGCAGTGATAGGCCGCAAAGGTACAAATTTTCACTCTCACTATAGAGCAAGACACATCTTGGTAGGAGAGAGAGGGCTTTAGGATGGAGAGAGATACAAAGATCAGGTGATAGTATCCATGCTCAGCAAGATCATTTGCTATAGAAGGAAACATACTATTAGACCCTATATGAGGCCTTTGTTTCTAGAGCATAGTGTCATCCACATTTTGGAGAGCCAAGTGTTACGATAGGGGCCAAGTTAGGTGGACACTCGATTAGATAGCCTGATCAGCCTGATCCACAACCTGATTTTTAGAGTCCTCTGGCCAAGCAATAGTTCATTTCTACTTCATCTTTGTGTTGTTTTCAATTCAAAGACTTATATTACAAACATGATTTTGTATATATATTCATCGGCCCAGTTGAGGCCTTGTATATATGTATATTTTTGTATTATCATACCACACGTGTTTTCATGATGATGTACTATGACATTCTCCTTTTTTTATGATGATATACATGAGATATATATGCTCTAATTTAGCCTCGTTATGTGTTTATGTGATGATTTATGGATGATGATGTATGATGATGTACATTGATGCATGTTTATACATGTTTTTGTGTACTTTTCTGATGTATGCATATGATGTGGATGGATGGACCATATATTGTCCTATATGATGTTTTATTATTTATATGATGATGTTGATATATGATGGGTGTATGCCTTATACATGATAAATGATGTTTTCATTGAATTATTATCATCATGATATGTATTGATGATATTGTGGATGTAGGATGGATATGGCACTAATGATATTGTGATGTAGGATTGAAATTAGTTTGAAGATATTTGATGATGGATAGAAATTTGATGTTGTTAGTATTGATGAGTTTGCTTTCGCTTTGCTTGGAGGCTTCACATTTTAAAAATCACTATTAATGTAGAAAACAGATACGCTGCACCAGGGTGTTAATGACCAAGGTGAATTTATATGCATTGCATGGAATTTGACTTGACATACAAAGACTATTCTTGCTCATACTAGACATACAAAAAATTTGTTTAAAATGTATGGTTGGGTTATGTTAAAGCTTTTTAGACTAGTTACACAAAGAGGTATAAAATACCTAACATGCAACTACTACACAAATCATCTTAAAACAACTTACATGGACTGAATAAAGCAAGTATTTGTTCTGGTAGTATCACAAGAACATATTACAAACAACAAACTGAAATGATGCTCAATTTCCCCCATTCCTTCTTCTCGAAATTCTTATGGACATCCTCAAGAGATCTTGGGAATGAATCAATAAAATAAATCATAAATATGAGACTATAAAAAGATAAAACAAAGTTGTAGTATCACTTACCATATTTGTTTTGAGGTTCTAGGCTATTATCCATTGTTCATCATGTCTATTGTAGGAATGGATTTGTTAAGGCATATCTCAGGATGTTCTTGGTGAATTGTCAAAAGATAGGTAGTTAACACATTGGCATTGTGTTTTGTATGTTTGTAATCAAAGCTTTGTGATTGTTTACTTGAAAGTTATAGCTTTTGATGCTTTCTCTATTTTTTTATTTTTTTTGTCGAAGGGTGGATGTGATGATTTGTTTATTATGAATGGAAAGTTTATTATAGATTGTGATGATGGAGTCTAGAATTTTTTTTATTTTTTGAGCTTTTATGATGCTATTTTTTTGTTATTTTTAGGGGACTAACCTGGGCCTCGAGGGCTCATCAAAGATAATCATTTCCTACATTGTACACGCAAATGCTCGTAGTTTTCTTGGTTTGATGTGAACATTTTTTTGATATTTTTCTATTTTGTGAATGTTTTTGGATTTTGAATTTTTTGTAAATGCTTTTAGATTTTTGAATTTTTGAATGTTTTTGGATTTTGAGTTTTAGAATGTTTTTGAATTTTGATTTTTTTGAATAAGCATGATAGAAACCTAAAGGGATTGACCTAAGGCCTTGAGGGCTAATAAGCATTGACTACATTGTACATGTAGAGACCACATAGTTCGACCAGTTGAATCAAAGCATAACATGTTTTTGGAATTCAAACAACATTGATAATTTGGATTGATATTCCACTTTTGGTTCTAGAGGATATGTTGCAAAAAATATACTTGAACTAGCTGTGAGGTTCAAGAAAATGTTGATATCTTATATTTTTTAGTGAAGGAATAATCCAAAGTTGTTTTTTTTATTTTGTTGATTTTTAGATGTTTTTGATTTTTAAAAGTTTTCTAGATGTTTTTGATTTTCAATAGTTTTGACCATGCGTAAAGATATAATCCATGACCATCTTTAGGAAGTTGCTTCCAATTGGAGACAAGACTACTTTCCTAGATTAGTAATGAGTCATGGTTGGGCAATGCTTTATTTATTGAATGAATGAGTGGATGCTTCAGATAACACCGATAGATAATGATGCAAGTCTTATTCAAACATAACACTTGTTTTCTAGGTTTTCACTATGGTACATGTTCTAGGAGAACCACAAAGTGGTTTTCACTTAAATAATGTTTCTTTCGCTTTACTATTTTTCTTTCTTTTTCATCTTTTTGATTTTTTTGGATTTTTACCCTTTTTCCTAGGGTACTCTAACGTGTTTCATGTATAGAAATTTTTGAGGTAGTTGTTGTTAAGTGGTTCGGATAAGGGTTCTCCTTTAGGAGTACTTAGCCAACTGATAAGCTCCAAAATTGTAGCTCATTGTGATGATAAATGGGCCTAACCAATTGGGTTCAAATTTACCTTTGCCATCTTCATTTAGTTGTACCTTTTGATTCTCTTTGAGGACCAAGTCACTAACCTGAAAGTTTCTATCCTTGATCCTTTTTTATAGCTTCATTTGAGCTAATTTTGATAAACCTATAGATGGTTTAGCGTGCTCAAATTCCTTTCTTCTGGGAGTTCCAACTCATTTAATTTGGATACCTGATATTCTTCATTGTTGACCATTCCTTTTAGTGAGATTTGCAATGAGGGGATTTTTACCTTGATACGTAAGACAAATTCCAACCCATAAACTAAGGAGAAAGGTGTGGCATATGTAGGTGTTCAAATGCTAGTTTGACAAGCCCATAGAGTTGGGTTTACTTGCAAGTTTCAATCATGATCGACTTCATTAATAGTTTTCTTTAGTATCTTTAAGATGGTTTTATTAGATGCTTCAACCTGATTGTTTCCTTGAGGATAGTAGGGTGTTGAAAATCTATGTTCGATAGAGAATTTGAAACAAAGTTCCTAGACATCTTGATTTTTGATTGGAATTCTATTGTTCGTTATAATTTTTTTGGGAATTCCATACCTACAAATCAGATAATTCTGAATGACCTTGGATATTTGTTTCCAGTGATGTAGGCCAATGGAAATACTTTTGGTGAAATACTTTGTTGTTGTAATAATAAAATTACGCCCACTAGAGGAATTAGGAGAAATCTTTCCTACTAGGTCTAATCCCCATTACAAAAAAGGCCATGGTGTTGTGATGGGTCTCAACTCTTGTACTGGTGCATGAATAAGGTCATTGTGTTGCTAGAATTGATGACACTTGAATACACTCCTTTTCCATGGGGGGCTAATAGTATCCCATTCTCAGCAAATTTTGAACTAAGTTAGGTATGCTAGAGTGGGATCCACAAATACCTTCATGTACCTCTTATAATGTCATTTGTGCTTCTTTTGCATTAATACATTGGAGTAATATACCATCTAAACTATGACAATATAGGGTATTTCCTAGGATTGTAAATCAGTAAGTCGTATGGGTCAAGGTCCTCTTTTGGGTGGTGGTTAGGTCAAGTGGTATGATACCATGCTAGATGTAATCAAATATGTCTTGGTACCATTGGGAGTTAAGGCCAACAACAACACACACTAGTTCTAATTTTGGGATGTCAAATGTTGGAACGA
The DNA here is from genome assembly GCA_007258455.2 of Sequoia sempervirens. Lineage (NCBI taxonomy): Eukaryota > Viridiplantae > Streptophyta > Pinopsida > Cupressales > Cupressaceae > Sequoia > Sequoia sempervirens. The sequence continues at coordinate 127,331,721 of VDFB02000007.1, read as the reverse complement.
GCAATTGTTCGACAAGGAACTCATACTAAGGAATATTCTGTGAAATATCAAGAAGTGAACCTATTGTTGTCATGGCATTAGTTGCTTTGCTGTTGATCAGAGGAATCTATTCAAAGGTTAAAGTGAAAAAATATTCCTTGAAGCTATCCACCATTCTTTTATATGACATCAGCTTGTCGTCTTTTGTTTGGTATTCATCATTCACTTTCCTAATCACTAGCTAAGAGTCTCCAAAGGCCTATAGTTCTTTTATTCTCCATTCAATAGTCATCTTAAGCCCTATGATTAGAGCTTCATACTCTGAAATATTGTTTTTGCATGGGAATGCAATTCTCTATGTGTTGGGTATACTATCTCCCCATGGTGTGAGAAATAGGATACCTACTCTAGAGCCATTTTGCATGTGGGACCCATAAAAATACAAGGCACAATGGCCTATTTGTTCTGTTAGCAATATACTCTCATATAGGAAGTATACTATGAGAGGCTTATGATCCTCCAGTGGTGCTTTGACCATTTGGTTTTCTATGATTTGTCCCTTGATGGCTCTTTTATCCACATACTCTATCTCGAACTCACTTAGAATCATTGCCCATTTAGCAATTCTACCTGTTAAGGCTAATTTTGCTAGTAGGTATTTTAGTAGGTGTACCTTTGAAATCAAATTTACTTGTTTGTTTGAGATATAGTGTCTTAGCTTCTATGTTGCAAATACGACTGACAGACACACTCTTTCAACAGGCGAGTAGTTTAACTTATATTCCACTAGTGTTCAGCTGATGTAGTAGATCACTCTTTCTTTGTTATTATCATTTAGCTAGTCTAGGAGAGCTCCCAACACTGCTTGTTTGGTAGACATAGAGTATCATTTCTTTTTATGGAATAGGCGGCATGAATACAGGAGGAGTGAGTAGGTACACCTTGACTTGCTGGAACATGCTGGTTATTTTTTATGAACCAAACTTACTCTTACCACTTGCCTATGAATCTGCAAAAGTTTAATAATTAGCAAAGGTAAGGATTGGCCAACACACAAGTAAAGATTTTGAGGTCCTTACTTCTTGACTTTGGGATCTGTGAAACCCAGGAGGGTAATCCTTATTATGCTCATATGATATTCATTTGGTCAAGAACATTTCTACACACAAATAGATCCCTATGAATGCAAATATACAATATTCATTAAATATTTGGCTAACCTTTAAACAAACTACTATCTATTGTAAGGAATAAAAGGGCACTTCAGATTGGTACATTGTAATCGAAAGAATTTTAGATGATTTTCATTCTCATTTCAAGCCCTTGGTCAAGTGAACAACTAACTCATTTGTGTAGACATTCAAAATTAGCATTATGCACTTAGTTCATATTCATCCGCTCATTAAATTAATCAAGCTCATCAAATCCATTCACCAAGTAAATCAGGACTATTTAATTCATTCTTAAAGTTATTCATTTAAATTAAATAAATCAAAGTCTCACATCAAACTTTTAATTAAATAAACCAAACTTTATTTAATTAAATCTCCAAATGCATATTTCTCCCTCTTGATTTAAATAAATCAAAATATTCAAGTCAAAGGGGTCAAAATCAACTAATCATCACCTAAGCTAATTTAATCCTGATTAACCTAATCTAACCACCCATCACATCCTCTAGATTTTCCCACTTGCACCAATAAATCATTTTAATTCATTTATAAATTCATCATTTTCTTTCAACTTGGCATAAAAATGGAATATTCCCTCAAGTTTGAAAATGAAGACAAGTTGACTTGTCCCTTCCAACATTGCAATAAGTTCTCTTTCATGTCCCCCTCTCAACATTTAATTCACAAATTCAAATTTGAATCTCCCCCTCTTGGGCACATTCGCCAGAACTTGCACATTCCTCAACCTATCACAAGTTGACAAGTGGCCTCATCTCATTGGTCAAATCATTATCCCACATTGCTCTATTTTGAGCTCCCTTCCAATTTGAAAATCTATAAATAGAGGGCTTCATCCTTCATCAAATAATCTACACTCTCATGCAAAGTTACTCTCTTAAATTGAGAACTAATTTTTCCCATCACCATTGCATTGTATCTTATCAGTTTTAGCAAGGATTGGGAAAGGGTCATTTGCACATTTGACACCAATCCAATATGGAATAGGTACTTGTCTTGCTTCTATATGTTTATTTGATGTTCTTTGTTATTTGTTTGCATCTTGGGAGCATGACATTGTTATTTCATAGAAGCATTGGATGAATTTGCACATGACTAACCCATGTTTGGGGTTTTAGAGTTTTGCAGATTTTAAGGTGCTTCAATTTGTCTTTAAGGTAACTAGATGAAAAGACCAATGCCTCGTCCTGGGATAATGGTGTCATGTTCATAATAACCAGTAATTCCATAGCAATTTGAAACAATAATTAATGGACTATTGATATATTGCATTATAGTATTCAACTCACTGTGCCTAAAACATAACTACTTATCAATCCTATGCTCTTTCCTTAAAAAATTGGGACCTCACTTTAGCATTTAATCAATTCCTTGAATTGAAGCAGAAATGAAATCAATCATTCAATTAAAACAATTGAATACAAATGAAAAGATCATTAACCATTTCATTCATAATAAGGAAAAAAATTACATAGGAGAGAATATGCTTAGGAACTAGCATTTTCATTTATAAACTACTGCTACAGTACTTTTTGAGATCACTATAAACCAACTTACACTCTAGACTAATTACTAGACTATTCATCTCTAAATTGATTTAGATTTTGCTCTTCCATGAGCTTAGTTTTCCCACTTAGACCATTCTGAGACTCAAAACTCAAACCCCCTATAATCAGCCCTGAAATCCCTTTTATAGAACAAGGGAACAACGAGCAATAGGTTGAATTACAATTACATTTCATTTCACACCCATTTCATTTCAGATTTAGAAACCTCCTAGACAGTTATACATAATCATTTTAGAACAGGGGAGAGGAAAAGACATCAAAACTCCATGTAATTTGATTGAAGAAAATTGGAAAGCCTTCCAAAAGGCATAGTTCAATGCTACAGTAGCACAAAAACACCTTGTCCTTGTTGACCAAAGAATATTCTCCATTAGTAGCCAAAGAAAAAACATACATACTACCTAGAAAAGGCATAATTATCATCGAAATTAAGGAGTCCAACACCTCTCCTTCATACCAGCCAAAAAGATTTCCACATCAGCATTAAAGCTAAAAAACCATAGATATGCTAAATAGAATAATCTTGATGTAGTGGCAATGGTTTCATAAAAAAAAATAGGGCAAGGATGCTACTCTGAGTCGTCAGCATCAGAGTATGCTCACCCGCTCCTTGTTCATGATGAAACTAGAGGAACCATCATCCCCCCTCATCAGATTCTTCATATGACACCAAGGAAAGAAGGTAATTGTTGTACTCTAGGTCAGTATCACCTCCACCATCCAAAGGACTATTTGAAACCTCAATGGGAGAATTGTGTCTCCCTAGCTAGGCCTTATGATACTTGTTTCTCTTCTTTTCTTTCTTCACAGGCTCAACTAATTCCTTCCCTTTAAACTTGACCAGTTCTTCTGAAATGGTCCCTCTTCTCAAACTATACATGCTTTTGACAATAGTCTTCTTATTTTTACCATGGGAATTTATCTTCCCCTTTGGTGTTGTAGAAGTCTCAGGGACTTCTTGCTCAACCACAGATATATCCTCTTGAAATTTGAACACACTAAGTCTCTTGGACATCTTAGTTGGTTGAACAGACACACCAATCTTACCCATTCTCATAAGACACAGGGTAAAGACTAGCAAATCCAAATTGCAAGGAGATTTACTGGTTTAAGCTACTAAATTGAATTTGTAGAGAAGAAAACCCACAAACCCAACCAACTTCAACTAGCTCTAGTGACAATTGCAATCAATCAACACTCTCACTATCCCAAAAATATGAAACTCTCAAACAAACTAATGCATGAATCAAACAAAGATCATATGAAAAAGAAACTCACCCCTAGGATAAACATTTCAATACCTCAACAATTAAAAGCCCAAGACTCACACACTTCTACTTTGGCTCACACTTCTCAATTCATGAAGACTACAAATGGTGAGATGAAATGGTAGGCAATCTGCATTAAGTAGATAATTTAGAGCGTGTAGTAATTAATGATTGAGGAGAACTTCGCGCGAGTGAGCTGACAACTTAGCCGATCAACTTTGAATTTGGACTATCAATCTTTTTGGATTTAAAACACTATCAATGGCGATCCTCAAGCATCATTTCTAGCTTTTACAACTTTCCTCAAAAATGGTGATACCACCTCAAAATGCTACCACATTTTCCTCTAACTTCATTAGTCATCTTAATCTGACAATTATCATGCATCACCACCCTACCATACCTTTTCATTTATATCGACGAAGTACAAAGGGTTAGCATTTGAAGAGAATATTGCCTAAAACAACATATCACGTGTCATGGATCTACTCTACCCTTTCAGAATTTAATTAGCGATGAGAGATTTTAGCGCAATGAAACTTAGACCACTGGATCACTATCCCTTTTGGAGATCTTCACCCTGCATCGGGCATCGATGATTTATGTTTCAAATTCTAAACCATATTAGTGACGGATGGAAAATAGTGATAGAACCAAAACAAGCCATGCACATCATCCTTTGAAATCAACGTTCAACAACATCACTCATTTACCCCCTATCAAAATAGTGACCTATCACATTGACTGGTGACCTCATCGATCATCACTAATCTGATCAAGATAAGTGCACAGTTATTTGTGATGAGCGATGGAAAGATATACAAAGAGCCCCAAGGTTATCCCTCATCACCAATTTGAAATTTAAAACTTGGGGCGAATCTGCGATGAGTGATAGGAGAAAATACAAAAGAATCAAGGGTCATCACACATCACTAATGCACATTATAAAACTCAGTAGCAATTAGCGATGAAAGAGATCCTAGTGATATAAAGAGAAACTTGTGCATCGTGCATCACTGATTTGAATCAAATGTTCTCAAAGCCATTCGTGATGAGCGATAAATGGAAATGGTAGACTAGACTAAAGTGAAGTATTTTAGCACGTACTCACAAGTTGTTTTAAGAAAGGGCCCATCTAGGACGACGCATAAAAAGGCCTCAAAATATTTTAAAACATATCACATCAAAGGATTACAAATGCCAAATAAGATCAATCGATAAATCTTATAAAATAAAATAATATCAGACCTAGGCATGAGGGGTCAGTTATTCCATGAGTTCTAATGACTCAAGATGTTTTAGGATGATTAGAGACGAGTGATAATAGGTCAACAATATATCATAACATTGGCAAGGGTTTTGATTTAAGGGTTTCTTAGGAGAGATTTTGACAACAAAATCCCCAAGGCAATTTCAGTGGGTAGAACCCTAAGTCTAGACATTTGAGACTGATCTAAATTTTTAGAGTTTAGGAATGGAACCAAAACATTTTTTTAGGGGTTCCATCAGAACGGTTGGTCATATCTCCCATACCACTTGATAGTGATTTCCTTGTGTAGGAGATGAGTGAAAGGGTGACATTTTTTTTCCATCTATGTGATAAATTTCCTAATAGATTGTAGGTTTCCTTGTAAAATTCTCAATTGCTTTAATGTCTTTAGTGGAGGCATCTCTTGTAGTGCTTTTACTTTCACAAGATCTACTTCAATGCCCCTTCTTGACACTATATACAGGTATGTGCAGGATCATGATGGGCCAAAAAGTGGTGATATGATGGGTATGTGTAGGGTATGTGGTAGACAACTTTTTTTACCCAAAATTGATGAAACAAAAAAGGTTTTTAAAGGAGATTCTCAGATTTCCATATTATTCATTTTCTATTTGAATTACGACTAAAGTCCTGATTGATAGGCTGATTGAAAAACATCTATAACTTTCAAACAATATCACATTTTGTGAATACGAAACATGCGTCACATTCTATGCTTCGTATACTATAGGATTAAAAAAAATGAATTTCATGAAGTTTTGACCAAGTTAAGGTGGTTAGACATATGAGTTTTATATTTTTTAAAAGTTGTAATAAAAATTCATAATTAAATATTTTACTTGGAAAAAATTACAAAAAAATATGCATCACATTAGGACATGAGTCCTCTACTTATATCTATAAAATCTTATAAAAATATTATCATTTTATTGTGGTTAGGGTGGTCGATAGACACCTACTTTATTTTTCTTTGAAATTTAAGTGCTACTACATTGAAATTTCAAATTTTCACCAAATAGATTTTTTTTAAAAACCTAGTAGTTTAGAAACTACATTCAATTTTCTACGTATTCTATTCTTACATATTTTTGAAATAATATAGATAACTTATTCAAATTTTTATGTCAAGTTGCCTAACTCTGATTTTTTTGAATTTCATCGCCACTTAAGGGCCTATTTTTTCCATGATGATCTTGCACATACCCATACCCTAGTAGTTTTCTAGATGTTACTATGAACACACACATTTTTGAGTTAAGTCTTAGGTTATATCGTTCTAGCCTATCAAACACCTTTGCAAGATTGTTCAAGTGATCTTCCCTTTTGATGGACTTTGCTAGAATGTCATCCATATAGTCTTCCATAATTGCATGTAGCATATCATGGAAGATGGTCATCATTGCTCTTTGATATGTCACTCCTACGCTCTTTAGGACAAATGGAATTACATTCTAGTAGAAGGTCCCCCAAACACAAGTAAAAGTCATTTTGTGCTTATCATCAGGGGATATTTTTATCTGATTATACCCAAAAAAACCATCCATTAATGATAGCATCTCATGCCTTGCTGCTAGATCCACGACCATTTCAATATTAGGAAGCAAGAATTCATCTTTCAGACAAGATTTTTATAGGTCTTAGAAATATGTGCAGATCCTTATGCCCCTAGTGGGCTTTGAAACTGTTACTAGATTTGATATCCCTTTTGGATACTTCATGGGCCTGATGAAACACACATCTAGAAATTTCTTTAGTTTGACCTTCACTAACTGTGCTATTTGAGGATCCATTTTCCTTATTTTCTATTTGATAGGTTTTCCTCTAGGGAATACGACCAAATGATGTACCACTAATTCTGGATCTAGTCCAGGCATATATGCATAGGTCCAAGCATTTATCTTTCTATCATTGATTAATGCTATGAAGTTTACTTTCTCTTCAGTATCAAGTGATGTCACATGGTATGTGATCTTTGGGCTCTTTGGTCTGCCAACATTTATGGATTATGCTTCTTACACTAGGAGTGTTGATCTTTCTTGATATTTAGATATGGGGAGATTGAATCCTCCATCCTTAGGTGCCTCAGAGAGGTTTTCACCTTGGATTCATCCTTTATTTTATTCTTTTTAGGATTCGATAGAGCCACCTTGTGGTTTTCTCTAGGGGATTGTATTTTTATTTTTTATATTTTATTTTTCATTTTTTTGACTAGAAGATACAATCTCCCCACTGAAGTATGCATCCTATTTGAGTTCCATGATAAACCCAACTTTGTGATCTCCTAATGGCATGTCTTTTCAAAGTCCCATGAACTCTACAATTGCTTCACCATTCTGGAATTGATCTAGAATCTAGGTGTATGTTATTGTTGGTCCCAATTTATCAATTGTGGGTACAAGAGGGGTAGGCTATCATCATTATCTACGAAGCTTATGGAGGTTGTTGAAATGGTTAGTATGGCTTTGGTATCATTCTCCTATTGGGTGTCGAGGTCATCATCACTTCACATGGAGGAATCATATTTAGTGACAAAGGAAGGAGAATCCCACTCGTACTTGTTAGGATCCGCTCTAGAATAATAATAGATATTGGGAATAGTTTTGATAGATTGGATAGGGAACCTATCAATGGTAAAGTTTTCAAATAAGTCTTTGATGGGTAAATCATTTTCCATAATGTGGTAGATATCCAATGCCTTAATGCTAGTAGAAGTTGGTTGTTTCTTAAAAGAGGTTTGTCTAGTATTTGGAGTAACCATGTCTTTTGGCTCATAACCTAGTCCCATATTTTTCTTTCTCTGTTCCACTATGATAGGCTCCCACCTGCCTTGTTTGTGTAGCCCAAGGCCACTTGTTCCCCGATATCCCATTTTTTTTAGCTAATTGATAACCTTTACTATTATGATCAATTAGAAAGGGTTGTTGCTTTTCTGGTTTATTTTGGTCCTCTTTGTAGATCATGGATGAGAAGTGTTCTTTGAATATATATTCATCCTTCATATCTCCTCACTTGGTGAAAATTGTGGGTTTGGCTATCATTTGCACTGTTTGAACATTTTTGATCTCCTTCAGGCCTCCATAAACCTTAGGTGTTGTTGGGAGCATGCCAATGCAAAATGCTTGGTTGAAGTGATAATTTCCATTACCCCTATCAAGTACTTGAACCTTGGTTTCCATTTTTGGTTTCTCACTTGATGTGATTTTGGTTGAGGTTGATGGTAGTGTGGAAGGGTCAACATATGAGAATGGATGGGAGGATATGTCATTATTGGGTATACACTAGATTTTATTATACTTCTCCAACAATTTTACACAAAAGTGGAAGGGTTTAGGATTGACGTATAATGTCACCTCTTTTCCTTTGTGAGGAAACTTTAGGCATTAGTGAAAGGTTGAAGGAACCACTTGTAATGGATGAATCCAAGGATGTCCTAGGAGGAGGTTATACAGTAACTCAAGGTCAAGTACTTGACATATAGTTTCTATGATGGTTGGTCCTATCTGCACTAGTAGTTTGAATGTCCCTTTTGAATTCCTTTCAAGGTCATCATAGGCCCTTATAGTGATGCTCTTTCCTTTGTATATAACATCGTCAGAATACCCCAACTGCTTGATGAATTTCAATGTACAGATGTTTAGATCCACACCATTATCTATCAACACTCTCTTGACCATGTTCTTGTGGACACCAACCTCTATGTAGAGAGCTTGGTTGTGGAATGACCTTTGTGGAAGATCTTTCTTAGAAAATACTAAATTGTGATTGGTTGTGACTTTTCCAGCCATGGATTGGAATTGATCCAGATTGTGTTCATTAGGGACTGATGCTTCTAATGCATTTTCTATTATCTCCCTATGTGCGGGTGATAGTTTTAACAATTCTAGGATTGAGATCAAGGCAAGAGTCTTCTTCAATTGTTCCACAATGTCGTAGTCATTTAATGACTTGGCTATGGGCTTAGGTGGGGCTCCCTATATTGTAACTCTCCCTTGATGGATAGTTACGTTACAGTGGTTTTATCCACCTCGTATAGTCACTACATCTACCCTATTGTCATCTACTTGAGAGAGGGTTCCTAGAACTATGTCACCATAAGTGTAGTTAGCATTGCCATAGTCTTGGTCCTTTCCTTTGTCATTTCTTTTAGTGTGGTTTGGAATTGGGTTTGTGTATATCTGGAGGTCCTTATTCCTAGGATTATGTTTGACATCTACTTCTCTTTTGTCTATCAAGTCTTGTATGAGGTGCTTGAGTCTCATGAAATAATTTGCTGTATGTTCTTTTAATTTTGTGGAACTCACACAAGTCCTTCTCATTGTACTAGGGTGTTTTGAAGTTTAGCTCCTCATAGTTTGGGAGATCGTTAACCTTGATGAGGTTTTATTGCACTACCTTGTGCATGACCATCTCAAGTGGTTCTCCTATTATTGCGAACTTCCTTCTTGGTTGATTGTATTATCTCTACTGCCCTCCTTGATATGTTTGTTGGTTACCTACTTCATTGTTTTGGGGATATGTAAGTTGGTTGTTTTGTGCATTATTAGGAGTATAGCTTGTTTGTGCCACATGATGTTTATTTTGAGGTACATTTGGATTTTTCACATTCCATACTACTCTTGCATCCACCACCCCATCATTTGTGATATTTTTGTCCTTGGCTCAAATTTTAGGTTTCTCATTTTAGTTAGAGGAACTGTCTCTTGGGTTGTTTAGCTTGATCACTCCTCTTGCTACGAGGTCCCTTTCTATGTGGAGTCCCTTTTTCAATGACCTCTTCAAATTTTGTGGGACATAGAATGGTAAGTTTGTAGTTGACTTTTTCTTGGACATTTGAAACGAATATGTTGACCAGTTCCTTATTGAGAATAGGTGATTTGCATTGACTAGCCTTATTTTTCCATCATTGAAGGTAGGAGGTGAAGGATTCTCCTCAACTTTTCTTAATTTTGTATAGATCCGTGATGGTGATATCTTGTTTTATATTGAATGAGAAGTGGGTTATGAACTTGTTAGATAGTTTATCAAAGCTTTTAACTCCTAGTGGTAGATGGGTGAAGCACTCCATGGCGTGGTCAGTAAGACTACGAGGAAAGAGTCTCATGAGGTATGAGTCATTATTTTGTACTTCCATGCATTCTACCGAGAAATATCTCATTTTTCCTACTAGATCTCCTTTTCCTTTATATTTATCAAACTTTGGTATCTCAAAGTTTTTTGGAAAGGGAAATATAGTGATGGAATGATCAAATGGAAATGGACATATATCTTGAAGGGTATAAGTCTTCTTTGGTTTACCTACCTACATATTTGATATTGTCTGATTCAATGGTTGTAGTTGCATTTCCATCTCTATCTTTGGTGTGTTTGTTTGGGAATCCTGCATGTAGTGACCTTGTTGTCCTATCATGTTTTGATCATAAGTTGGGTATTGTTGAGGTACAGGACCTTGGTAACCATGTTGGGTGGAAGGAGAGTTAAATCCTTGTTGAATATAAGGAGGGTTAGCTCTTTATTGAATGTAAGGAGGGTTAGCTCCTTGTTGGATGTAAGGAGGGTTAGCTCCTTGTTAAATGCAAGGAGGATTAGCTCCTTGTTCGACGTAAGGAGGGTTAGCTCCTTGTTGTTGGGATGAATTGAGAAGGGTTCCCTATGGCACTACTTGTTGGGGTGAATTATTGTGAAGGCTTCCTTGATGGTGTGTTGGTTGGTTACCTTGTTGATGAAACGAATTGGGAAGGGTGCCCTATGGAACACCTTGTTGTTGGGGTGAATTATATTGAAGGTTTACTTGATGGTGTGTTGGTGGGTTACCTTTTTGATGGGATGAATTGGGAAGGGTTCCTTGTGGTACACCTTGTTGTCGAGGTGAACTATATTGAAGTTTTCTTTGATGGTGCATTGGAGGGTTACCTTGTTAATGGGATGAATTGGG
>VDFB02000007.1:127039582-127320414 GCA_007258455.2 Sequoia sempervirens | reverse complement strand
GAGTATTCTGGTGACCTGACGCCGTTTGTTGTCCTCTCCAGCTTTCATTTCCTTGACGCCGTATGCTGTCCCTCTGCACCTAGTATGGGCGTCCTGACAGAAGTATGGGTGAAAAATAAAAGGATCACTCATATCGGTGAACAACGTACCATCTACTCCCTGCACACTGTATTAATTTTACCTTGACTTTCGGGGTTTTGCGTGCGAGTTGAAGTAGTTGTGTCTACGTGTATTCCCTATTTGCCTATTTCTATTGCTTTTTCAAGTGGCCTTCTTTAGAATTAAATGGCAATGGCGGTTATGACAGGAGGAGAGCAAGGAAACATCAGAAGGGAGAAGGTAATTTCTATTTTTATGCTTCATGGCCTTTGTTGCTTTTACCAGTGGCATTGGGTTACTTCTTCAGAAGGGAGAAGGTAATTTCTATTGTAATGCAAACCCTTTCATATTAAGGCAATGGCTGTTAACCCTCCATTCTTTTTATCGCTGGTGTTGGAGAAATTTTGCAGTTGAAGTAAATGTCTCTTTCCAATGTATTTTTTTTGTAGGTCCACAATTTCTCTCATCCTTGCACAGGCGGGAAGGATGCTGGCAAAGCTTATGGGGTCGAGCTTTACACTTGGAGATAGGGATTTATCTGCAATCCGGTGATGGAGTGTACGGGCCGCCTTTTCCTTTCTGGGATGAAGAAATAGAGAGCTTGGGAGCTGCAATGGAGGATGCAATAGAAGTGATGTTTGGTGCTGTGGATGAAACAATTAATGAGACTCATTTCTGGAGATAGAGTGCCTATTTCCTTACTCCATAGATCGTATTCAGGAGTGAAACAATCTGCAAGAGGATAGCAATATGAGTCCTGTGAGTATCAGGGTTTTTTGAGGGTTTGAAAAATTCAACCTATCGAATTTGTCATGGTATTCGCTTTCAACATTTATTGATTGTGGGTTATCTGATATTACTGAAAAAATTGGTGTTTCTTGTGGGGTTTTGGAATAGTTGTAGGATTTAACGTTTCGTTATTGTTTCTATTTTTGGTTTTGCTGATTACAGATCCCTGCTTTGTTTGGTGGGTACTTTTGAATGCTCAGTTTACATTTGTGGGTTACTTGGTTTGTTTAAAAAGCAATTGCTTTGGTTTCCTCTATTTCATTTGACAAAAGAAGACTGTTTGATGAATAATGGATCCAGGTTCAACTTGGAAGCATCTTTGATCAATTTTGGTATGTGGGGTTTAACTAGAAAGCCTGTTTTGTTATTTTAGACATGCAAGTTTTAACTCTAAAGCCTGTTTGGCATGTTATAGGCTTTACCTAGGAAACCTGCTTATTCAATTTTGGCCTGTTTGTTTTATCAGGAAAAGCTTGTTTGATCAATTTTTGTATTTAGATTCCTTGCCCAAATAAAACTTGTACGTGGGTTTCAACTTTTTATATTTGAGTGTGAATGATAGAAAGGTAGCTTTGCCTGATTGTATTATTCGGTGTTGGTTCTTGGGCCTAGCTAAGATTAGGGTTAGAATTAGGTTTAAGGTCAAGGTTAGGGTTACGAATAAGGTGAGGGTTAGGGGTTGCATAATTGTTATGGTCATACTTAGGGTTAGGTTTTGAGTTAGAAATATCATTAGGTTTAGGGGATTAGAAATTTAGTTAAGAATAGGGTTAGGTTAGGGTTAACATCAAGATCGGGGTTAGGGCTAGCATCAAAATTAGGATTAGGGTTAGAATGAAGATTAGCTTAAAATTAGGGTTAGAGTTAGGATTAGGGTTAGGGTTACAATTAGATTTAAGATCAATTTTAGGTTTAGGGTTACGATTGACATCGTGGTTATGGTTATGCTTATGGTTAGGATTTGGGATAGAGATATAGTTAGGTTTAATGTCATTATGTGGTTAGGTTTAGGGATAGACAATGACTTAGGAATAGGGTTAGTGTTAAGATTAAGAGATATGGTTAAATGTTCTCAAAGGTAAAAATATATAGTTAGGTTTAGGGTTTAGGTTAGGATTAGGGATAGAGATATAGTTAAGCTTATGGTTAGGGTTAAGAGATACAGTTAGGGTTAGAAATATGGTTAACATTAGGATGAGGGTTAGGTTTTGCATAAAAATTAGGGTTAGGGTTAGCATGAAGAATAGTTTAGGATTAGGGATAGGATTCAAAATAATAAATAGTTATAAAAATAATATATTCAAAAATAATCTTAAATGAAAGAAATTTCCTAAAATTTACAATTGCATATAAAACTAAGTTTTCAAATTTAAAAATAGAATTGAAATAAAACTATTTAGTAATGAAAAGAAAATGGTCTTTTTAAATATTTATTGTTAGAGTTTAATTAGGGATAGGGTTCAATTATGGTTAGGGTTCAAAAAAGGTGAAGATTAGGGTACCATTAAAGTCAAATTTAGGGTTTGGATACAATTAAGGTTAGGGTTAGGGTTACAGTTTAATTAGGGTGAGGGTTTGATTAGTGTTCAATATGGGTTAGGGTTAGGGTTCTACAATAAAGCTTGGGTTTAGGGTTAGGGTTATGGTTTTACAATAAAGCTTGGGGTTTGGGTTAGGATTAGGGTTGAGCTTCAAATAGGGATATGATTAGGGTTAGGCTTACAATTCAATTAAGGTTAGGTTCAAGGTTTAATTAGAATTCTAAAATAAATCTTTTGTTACGCTTAGGGTTAGGGTTAGGGTTAGGGTTAGTGTGAATGTTGGGGTTATCATCACAAATAGGGATTAGGGTTATGGTTAGGGTTATGGTTAGGGATAGGTTTATAAATGATAAAATATAGTAATTTGGTTAGGGTTAGAGTTAAATTTGGGATTAGGGTTGGGGTTATCATCACGAATAGGGTCAAGGTACAATTAAGATCAAATTTAGGGTTTACATACAATTAAGGTTAGGGTTAGGGTTACATTTTAATTAGGGTTAGTGTTCACTTAAGGTTAGGGTGAGGGTTTGATTAGTATTTAATGTGGGTTAGGGTTAGGGTTCTACAATAAAGCTTTAGTTTAGGGTTAGGGTTATGGTTTGACAATAAAGCTTGGGGTTTGGGTTAGGATTGGGGTTGAGCTTCAAATAGGGTTATCATCAAGGTTAGGCTTACAATTCAATTAAGGTTAGGTTTAGGGTTTAATTAGAATTCTAAAATAAATCTTTTGTTACGCTTAGGGTTAGGGTTAGGGTTAGTGTTAGGGTTGGAGTTATCATCAAGAATAGGAATTAGGGTTAGGGTTAGGGTTAAGGTTAGGATCAGGGTTATGGTTATGGTTAGGGATAGGGATAGGTTTATAATGATAAATATAGTAATTTGGTTAGGGTTAAAGTTAAAATTGGGATTAGGGTTTGGATAATCATCACAAATAGGTTTATAATCATGAATAGGGATTAGGGTTACGGTTACAGTTATGGTTAGTGATAGGATTAGGCTTAGGCTTAAGGTTATAGTTATGGTTAGGCATATGTTCATAAATGATAAAATATAGTAATTTGGTTAGGGTTAGAGTTAAAATTGGGATTAGGGTTGGATTATCATCACGAATAATGATTAGGGTTAGGGTTGGGGTTAGGATTAGGATTAGGATTAGAGTTAGGGTTAGTGTTAGGGTTAGGGTTATGGTTAAGGTTAGGGTTAGGATTAGGGTTACGGTTACGGTTACAATTACGATTAGGGTTACAGTTACGGTTATAGTTATGATTATAGTTATGATTATGGTTATGATTATGGTTAGGGTTATCATCACGTATAGGTTTATCATTACGAATAGAATTATCATCACAAATAGAATTAGGGTTATGTTTATCATCACAAATAGGTTTATTATCATGAATAGGATTAGGGTTAGGGTTAGGGTTAGGGTTAGGGTTGTGGTTAGGGATAGGTTTATAAATGATAAAATATAGTAATTTGGTTAGGGTTAGATGTATTGATGTGGGTTTAATAACAGTTTTAGAAGTCTCCTTAAAGTAAAAGACACCTATTTATTGATTGTTAGTATAAATTCTCTTATTGTCTTCCCTTTTGAACATCCCAAAACTCAGTTTTATGCTTTTGAGTCAAATTAGGTTCCACATGTTCATGTTCAGCTCTACTCACACGCCAATCACTTGTTGACATCTACTACAAACAATTAGTCTTACAAAAACCAAATTGCACTTTTCCCACATGATCTTCCCCTCTCCTCCCTCTCGATGCATTGCCATAGTATATCCTTCTATCGATGTAACCCTTGCACCTTGTTGGGGTGCAAGCGCTAGTTTTAAATACGTTTGATATTCAAGTCCAGAATACTCGAAGCATGGGTTTTGAAGAAGAAGATGAGGGCGTCCTGTGTTTCATACGCAGGAAAGATGACACTGACATATTGCCCCTTTTATCACAGTGTCATCTTCCTTCGTATGAAACCTTCTCTACCTTGGTCGTTAAGAACCAACCATCCTTTATCTGGCATCCTGGTTAGTGATCACTATTTGTTATCAGATATTTGACATCTGCAGTATGAATTAGTGCATGACTTATTTTGATGTGTTTTTTAAGCTAAATACTCTCAATCACACTAAAATGTATAGTGAAAGTTGCCTTCTTATGCTGAAATGCTTCATGGTTGACGAAATAAACATCAAAGTTTGGCAATGTTTTATTGTCAGGTTCGTTACGAACATTGAAGTTTTCGGCGCGCAACGTTTTTGTTACCAGATAGTTTAGTTTGATTAATTACTTCTGATTATACTGTTTTATTAGCTAATTCTGGCTTGGTGGTTGATGCTCGTGCAGCTGATACTTGGTTGATTAAATCCCTCAACCTTGACGTTTCTAAGTCCGTTAGGTTATAGTTGCTCTTCACGTTCAATGAATTACGCTTTGGAAATTTTGTCAAGTTAATTGCTATATTTTTGTGGCTCAGATAGAAATTCATTTTTCCATTGTGGCCGTTGTGGAAACTTAAAACGTACGGGAAGAGGTTAGAGCATTTCTACAAATTTTTACTTCTGCAACCCTAAAGCACAGCTATGCCTTAATATGGTAGTTCAGAAATACATTTATATTCCTCCTCTTTGCATTTAAGTTTATCATTAGGAAGACTTTTTAAGCTTTTCTAGCAAATGACTGATATATCTCAAGCAAGGATATTGACTTGTTGTGTAGATATAAAAAATACAACTAGCAGTCGCATGCAACAATTAGTAGTATAATAAAATCATCACAAGTAGAAAGGACTCAAAATTAGTACATTACAAGAAAATTGAAAGTAAAAAATATTAAATTTCCATTGATTGGTTCTAGTAAAAAGATGTTCTATAATTGTTGTATGAACAAAATTAGAAGGACTTAGTTAAACCAAAGTAATAAATGGATGATCAAATAGAATAAGAACAAATAGCACTTAGAGAGCGAAGATGTGCAAAGTCCAATTCAAGACTAAGTTACACCATCTTTGATGGGAAATGAATAAACAAGCCTCACGAAAAGAAGAATGTGATGACACAACACATATTTTCCATTTTTAGAATAATTGAATTACAAGGTATGCCTTGTTTTGTGGGGAAACAATGCTTTATTTGACTTCAAAAAAGATATTCTACTCAACCCATTGGAATAAAAAAGGAAGCATCAAAAGTAACTAAGTATACGTGCAAAACCAATAAAGACAATGTGAAACTAAAAATAATTAATGATATTTACAATTGGTTCACTGAATCTATCTAGTCATATGCTAGCATTATATAGTTGGGAGTGATGAAGATTTTTTTTGGAGCACCCATTCTGAAGTAGACATATACGCAACATACAATCAAAATGATCACCATCTAGAAAATCCGACACATGCACACCAAAGCACCCTTGGCCTGCAAGGTATGCAGTCATAACTGTTATAAAATCTGTGGAAAATAACATAACTTATAATTTCTTGGAAAATGCCATGAATTTTAAAGTCATGAAAAATGCGACAAATTTTCTAACACTTCCCTACATACCTTCCAAGCCAAAATTGCTACTTTTGTTTCTTCATCTCTATGATTTTAAATGAAATATGTGCTATGCAAATATATATCCAATGAACAACATATTTGATGACTAGAATTATGTAGATTTGCACTTGCAAAAGCAACATAGTGATGAGCAAAGAATAATTTCATCTTTATGAATTACATAACATCGCATTCACCATGCTCAGTTGTGTATTTGGAAAGCTAGATTCTTGGGAGAATTACATTCCATTGCAAGGAAATTGGTTCACCACATCTATTTATTGATAATAGGAAAGTTTTGTACTTACATGTACTGTTGGTAGTGTTCAAGAAGACCGAGCAGTATTGGATCAACTTGTTGGACCATGAAAGAATTTGAAATAGATAATTTACAATACACTAATTTCCTTGAATGTCTATTGTATCTATGCAACATTATAAAGGAAAAAATATAGATATAGAATAAAATAGGTTAGCATTATTTGTTGTGAATAGAGAGAGATAAAATAGGATATTTTGAATACATGCGATACTGGAAAACAATTGTGTATAAAAAATCTACTAAATAAGTTGAAAAGAGAGCTATGGAAACAATGGAAAATACAATGAATAGAATAGAGTATGTTTTTTGGTGGACAGGTGGATGTGAGAATTTGTGTGTGCATGTATATAAGCAGCAACAAATGTACGATGGTAGAATCCAAAAGCAGTAAATCGACGCTTGTTGCCCTCCCTACCATATTGGCATCATGAAGCCTCATGGGCTCTAGCCAAACCCCCGAGCAAGAAAAGCAAGTAAGGTCCATGGAAAATCTCAAGGACTCTTATCATATATCAGACAATAACAAAAATAGAGAAATTCTAAAACAACTATTGGAAAAACACTTAAGAATCACAAGTAAGTTGAAATAGACAATTTACAATACACTAATTTCCTTGAATATATATTCTATCTATGCAACATTATAAAGGGAAAAATATAGATAATGAATAAAATAGGTTAGCATTATTTGTTGTAAATAGAAACATATAAAATAGAAGATTTTGAATACATCGGATATTGGAAAACAATTGTGTATAAGTAATCTATTGAGGAAGTTGAAAAGAGAGCTATCCAAACAATAACAAATAGGATGGATAGAGTAGAGTATGTTTTTGGTGGACAAGTGGATGTGATATTTTGTGTCCATGTATATAAGCAACAACAAATATATCATGATAGAATCCAAAAGAACTAAACCCATGCTCATTGTCCTCTCTACCAT
The DNA here is from genome assembly GCA_007258455.2 of Sequoia sempervirens. Lineage (NCBI taxonomy): Eukaryota > Viridiplantae > Streptophyta > Pinopsida > Cupressales > Cupressaceae > Sequoia > Sequoia sempervirens. The sequence goes on along the minus strand of VDFB02000007.1, from coordinate 127,313,181 downwards.
ATTGGCATCATGAAGCCTCATGGGCTCTAGCCAAACCCTCGAGCAAGAAAGGCAGGTAAGGTCCATGGAAAATATCAAGGACACTTATCATATATCACACAATAACAAAAAAAGATATATTTTAAAACAACTATTGGGAAAACACTTAAGAATCACAAGTAAGAGATGGTTGGAAACCCACATTAAACATATTGATACAAGACAAACAATGTCAATAGATTGTAATGGAAAACTAGGAGAAATGAATAGTATGATACATATTGAAACAAGAAAGTTGTGTAATAGTTAGCTTCACAATTGAAGATTTGAGCTACAATATTCGGTAGTAAATACTATAGGAAAAAAGAAAAATTATGAAAGATCTATTAGAAAAACAATTAACAAATCAATATATTCAATTTGAATTTAAAAATAATTAATAATATTTACAATTCATTGACTCGATCTATTTATTGAAAATGGAAAAGTTTTGTACTTAAATGTATTGTTGTTGGTGTCGAACAAGGGTGAGCAGCATTAGATCAAATTGTAGGAGAATTAATGAATTTGAAATAGATAGTTTACAACACACTAATTTTCTTGAATGTCTATTATATCTAGTCAGTATTATAAAGTAAATAATATAGATAAAGAGTAAAAGAGCTTATCACTGTTTGTTACAAATAGATAGAGATAAAATGGAACAAATCCACATTAAATAGAACTTTAAAATATGGAGAATAGAATAGGAAAACTATGATTATGAATAGCTTGGTATGGGGAATTGGAAAAAAGAATATCATGAAGAAGAGTTTGTTATGGGAAGCTCAAACAGTTGAGGAAAAAAGAATATTATAAAACATATTGGTACAAGACAAAAAGTGAAATTGGAGAAGAGCTATTAGGAAAACACTTAAGAGTCATAGTTTCCCTGTCAATTCAAAATTTAATTTACATTATTTCCCACTAAATATTATAGAAAAAATAGGGAAACTATAAAACAACTATGGGGAACTAAAAAAAGGAATATCATGAAGAATAGTTTGTTGTGGGGAAGTTGAGAAAGATGAGGAAGAAATAATATAATGAAACATATTGATATAAGACACTGCCATCCCACATAATTAGCAAGCTTGAGTCCTTACATAAACAGACCCGGGCAATTTGTGTAGATGTCTTTTTCTGCATTTGGCTTTAAAAACAAACATTAGCATTGTCAATTAAAACAACAAAAAATAAAAACATCTCTATGAAATAATGAATCATGTAAAGTGAAAACAAGGAAGATAAATAAAACACATAATAACATGAACCAAACCCTATTTCATTGTGGATTGGTGCTTCTGTGGAAATAAGCCCTTTCCCAATCCTTGATAAGCTCCAAATATGTTGATGATCAAGATGATGAGTTGGGGAGGAGTAATACAATAGAGGAGGCCTCTATTTATAGCCAAGAAGGATAAAATAATTCCAAACATGGAGGATGTGGGACTAAAAACCAACCAATGGCAAGATGCCACTTGTCCAAATGTGAGAGGTTGACAAATGAACACATTTTGATCAATGTGCCAAAGAGGGGGAGATTTGAAATTTGAATTTGAGAGTTAAATGTTGAGTTTTACCTTTGCAAGAGCCATGTAAGAGACATGTAAGACCTCTTAAATGCTTTGTTGGATGTACATGTCAACTTTTTTTTGAATTCAAACTTGAGGAAATAATCTCCAAAGATGCCTGGTTGAGGGAAAATGAGGATTTTAATAAATGAATTAAAATGCCTTATTTGTGCAAGTGGGTAAAGCTAGAGGATGTGATGGGTGATTATATTAGATTAATCATGGTTAGATTAACTTAGTGAGGGATTAGGTGATTTGACCCATTTGACTTAGATTTAGGGATTTAAATTAAATCAAAGGGAGATGAAAGGCGATTTCAGATTTAATTAAATAAAGGTTTGATTTATTTAATTACAAGGATGATGATAGGCTTAAATTAAATAAAGTTAATTTATTTAATTTAAATGGATGACCTTAAGAGATTAATCAATTAAACTTGGTTTATTTAATTGACGAGTGAATATGATTATGCATGATGTCAATTTTGTGTGTCTACATTTTGCCCCTCTTTGAAGCAATGTACTTGATGTGTTGGTTCAAAGAATAAACTTGCCGCGATCAAAATTGAAAAAAATTCTAGTTTTTTCGGATGCCCCAGTGGAAAGAAGAACAATGGTACATTTCCCCCTTGAGAGATCGAGCGAAAAGATTAGATTTGAGCATCGATCTCATGATAAAGAGGTTCAAGATAGACATATGGATGGTTATGATGATGATGCAAATGAGATGGTTTCAAGATGCTTAGAATAAGCAATCTATATTATCCTAAACAACTTAAATGATGATATAATGCATGTGAGATGGATGAGATGGATGATGTGATATGCTATGATTATGAGATTTATGTATGTTAATGATTTGTGGATGCAAGATGGGTGCATCAGTGATGTTATGTTAGTGCGGAGAGAAGAAAGAAGGAATAAGATGATGACAAGAGGATCCAACAAGTCCATGATCTAATGATACTTTATTAGAGATGATGATGATTATTTTCTTATCAAGGATTGGGATTTTAAAAGGGCTACTTAACTTATGTTTGATAATACACATAGATATGATGCATCAAGGTATAAAGAACCAGGATGACATTGTACCTAGTGCGATGGACTTTGACTCAACAAATAGATAGGAGTATTTTTGTTCACACTTGACATACAAAAACCTTGCTAGGACGTACCTGACAAAGAAAGTATTCGCCAAGTTATATTAAAAGAACATCCAAAAAACATAACAGACAAAAGATAATGATTGTTTCCCCATTCCTTTCTCTCGAAATCGTTTCGAGTAGACATCATCGAGAGGTCATTGGAATGAGTGCAATAATATAAATCAAAAGAAAAGATCAAGTACACAAACAGGCCAATGTTCTTCATACCTTCAACCAAAGGGATGTGTTTTGATAGGATAAGAATCCAAAGTGATATCCAAAATGATGCCCATTGTCGAAACGATATATCCTAGGACATGCATTGTATAGGATGATGATGGCTTGATAAATTGATTGATAGGCTGTTGATATAAGGTTGATTGACATGTCTGAAAATGATCAAGAGTTTGATTTTGTTTTAAAGGTTTGTTATCTGCCTTTGACTTTACGTTTGAAGTTTTCTTTTTCCAATTGTTCTGGTTGTTTTTGTTTATGTTTCCAAAGGATGAAGGTGATGATTAGTTTATTATGGATGATTGATTATTTCGAGTGAAAGCGAGATGGGGTGGATTAATTTTTTTCAAATATTTGGATGTTTTTGACGTTTTTGGAATGTTTTGAGGTTGTTTTTGGTATTTTCAAGATTTTCCAAATGTTTTGATTTTTGATTTTTTTTGAATGTTTTGCCCAATTTTTTGAGATCCAAATGGATGAAAATGGATTGGATAAATGGTTCATGGAAGAATGGATTTATTATGGATAAGATGGATGGGATGAGATTCTTCCACCTGAACTAGTGCACGTAGAAGCTCGATTCTACACATGACGCATGTTTTCCAGGTTTTCATCATGGTCTTTCCCAAAGCGCCGTCCATGCAGTTTTCACGAGAAAACATTTTTTCTCTTTACTGTTTTCAATCCCTTTTCTAATTTTTTTTGGATTTTTCTAAAAGATTTTAAGCTTATGCTGAATCACCTTGTGGTGTTGATGTAGAAGCATTTTTCATAATGTTCCATCAATATCTTGCCTGAAGAAGTTGTTTTTCTAAGATACATGCACTTGAATACAACTTTTGAGATTCCTGATCTGCTTCGTCAATACGAGAGTTAACTTTGTCTTTGTGTGCACATCGTGATAGAGTGCCTTCTAAATCCTTATGATGAAGGGTCATTGCCAATACATGGTCAATGTAAGAATTGGATATCATGCATGGAGGTGTGGATGGAGTGTGTTTAGGGATAAAAGATGGATTGGTTGACAGTTTGGAACCTTTGACTCTCCAAACTTGGGAAGATGAGCAATGATGGGTGGATGCGAAAGTGTACATGGAATTAGGACCAACTGATTGATATACTTTTTTGCGTCGTCACCGAAAAAGAGAAAAATCAACGAAAAAAGAAAAAACCCAATTTTGTAGAACCCTAATCTAGAAGCTTCTAAGCTTGTTAAAAAGGGGTTCAGATGGGTGTTACAGTATGATGAAAAACGTGATTATTCACAAGATTGTAATAGGTTTTTACACTGGATAATAAAATCATTGGATGGCTACGATTTGGTGGATGTAGCCTGGATTGGGTGAACCACGTTAAATTCTTTGTGTTATAATTTATTTTGTGTGTTTTTAGTTTCTCTATTTTATTAATTAAATCTGCATTTAATTGTTAGATATCTTCCTTTCTAACCCTAACACATCTTTCTTTGTATTCTTTGGTATCCACTTGTATTTTTTTTTTCTTTTATGCTTCTCAGCTTCTTTTTCTTTGATAACGTTCTTCATGCTTTGATTCAATTCTTTCTTTTAACGTTGGTCCCAATTCATGGATGGGGTGATGGGTGGATGAAGATCCATGACATGGCTAGTTATAGTATTGGCATTGGTTTCATCACAAGGATTCTTTGTGCTCCCTATTTTGACGCTTGTTTGAGACATAGTTTCCCCCAGTATTGTGGAAGTAGTACCTTCATGCTTTGATTCCACCTGTTTCGAGAACTCTTGTTTAGAATGCATTCTCAGATAAATGACCATTGCAGATGATATTATTTCGATTGGATGCTCTGTTGACTCTAGAATATCTTGTTTTGTATGACCTACTTTCATGATTGGATAATGTTGGATATCTTCATACATGATGTCCTCAGTCTGAATTTGGGATATATCTGATCCTGATGTTGACAATTCAGTTTGACTATAGAGATTAATAACTTGCTCTTTTTTTGTAATAATGTCAGGAGTAACGGAATCCAGTTCTGAATGCAGATCATCTATATGTCCATCCAAAGAAAGCATCTCCTGGCTAGATGGAGGAGTATGTGCTATGTGGATATGTTAATCATTTTTGACATCTTGTATAGATAGGAGAGTGTCCATTAGATGATTATAGTATCTTGGAGATACAAATTCTTGATCTTGATTAATTTTGGGATTGCTTTTGACATGCTTTGGATCAAGTTCTCGACATGGGTCAGTTTCCAAGGATGGATTGCTTATAAAGGGTTCTTGGATATCTTCATTAGGCATGGGAAGTGGCTCAATATTCTCTTAATATTTGAGTGGACTTGGATCAAGTGTCAAGTTGAGGATTCCTTCAATATCTATAACCACAAGGTCAAAGGGTGTCAATATGTCTTGGAAAGGACCATTGCTAGACCTTGGTGAAGGATGTTGATCATGCTTTGGAATAGATTCTTGAGATATGTTCTCTAACTCATTAGGTGATGTTAAGACATTTTCAAAATGATCATTCGGTTGATGGGTCTTGCATTATGTCAATAGAATCAAATAATTCTAACACTCCTTGAAATAGATCACTAAAAAGTGGCACTTGATGTATGGTGATTTGGTCATTGGATGAGGTGGAAACATCTTCAACGTGCTACTTAATTGAGAGATCTTGAACATTGTTTTCAACAATTGTGGTAGAGAGATTGTGAATGTCTTCAACCATAGGGTTAAATGATGTTGGCATTTCTTGAATTGGATCATTGTTGGGTATTGTTGGTGGATTTTGATCATGATGGAAAAGTGACTCTTGACATATGTTGATTTGATCATTGGATGAAGTAGACACAACTTCAAGGTGCTCATTGATTGATAGATTTTGATCATTGTTTTCACCAATTGTGATGGAGAGATTGTCAATGCTATCGCCAGTGGTTGAATCTTGATCATTGTCCCCAATAGTGATTATCTTTTGATCAATAAGGTATTGGATGAGATTTTTGTGTCAAAAATAATTTGATGTTGTGTGTCCCTTTGTTTTGTGAAAATCACAAAGGTGCTCCTCGTTATATCCTGGTGGTTTAACTAGGGGTTCTTGATAGTTCCCATAGATGGGGAGATTAATGAGATTTTCTTGTACCAATTGTTGCAGGAATGATTCAATTGGTCTCCCAAGTGGTGTGTATTTTTGTTTGTTCCCTTGTGAGATTTGACCTTGTGGTGATTGATTTTGGAGATGGGGTGATTGGGTTTGCTGTTGATGTTGTTGATCTTGGTATCCAACTTCTTGACATTGGAGATATTGTTCTTGACATGGTTGTGGCCACAACTTTCTGCTTTGATGACATGGTTCAACCAATGGTAGAGTACATTGATTTTGGAGCAAAAATGTCTCTTGTTTGAAGGCTTTAATTAGTTTGTCAAGTGAAGAAATTTGGTCTAGCAAAACTTGGTCTTGATTTTGATCTTGGCACCCTTGATGTGGTTGACTCTTTTGCTTAAGGAGATTTGGAATGTGTACTTGTGGTGTTTGCATGAGATCATGGACAAATTGATTTTGGACAATGTTTTGATTTGGGATGACATTCAGATTTGGCATTATAGGTTGAAATTGAACATTGTCTTGATTTAGGTAACTTTGATTTTGCATGGTGTTACCTTGTCTTGGAGTCGTTAACATCTTGTTTGGACTTGGAACAACATTTGTAAACATATCTATCCCAAAATTTTCCATTTGTGGATTTGAAATGTTCATGTTTAGAAAACTTGTACTTAGTATATTCACATTTGGCATGTATGGACTTGGTGGGATGATGTTGTTCATTTGAAGACTCATGCCTTGATTGTTCGGTTGATAGATTTGTAGGTTTGGGCTCAGATTTAAATCTATCATTGGGAAAGGTATTCCAAAGTTTTGACTGGGTATACTCACATTTTTTTATACCATCGAGGTTTGTAGGGGTAATGATCCCATGTACAGATTGTATAAATGTGAGTTTTGATAATCAATCAACATTGCAAGGTTTTTAAAGTTTAGTTGATTTGGATTACTCATGATGTATGGAGAAAGTTTATATTCCATGTTCTTCTTGTGTTTTGACCTATTTGCAAAAGTCACCCCTAAGGTGTTTAGGACCAATGATGATATGAAGGATGAAGGGGTGAATGATATGGGTGTTAAACGTTTAGGAACTTTGGATCAATGCTAGACTTAGGGTTTTATTTTTATTGGTTTGATTTGGATAATGAACTTGTAAAACCTAAGATGTTAGATGTGATTTTTAGGATAAACTTGTTCAATTAAGTGATAATTTAACTAAGTGTATGTGGAAGGATTCGTCCAAACACACCTAACTAAACAAATGATTTTGATTTGGTTTATGGATGTACCCAAGTCTAGATAATAATGTTTCCAAAGCTCTAAAGTTGTTTGATGGGATGATGATGATGAACGTTTCGAATGGATGAAGTGTTTGATTTTATCTTAAGTGAACCTAAGGAGAACCTTGTTTACAAGACCAAGATAGTGAAGAACATGCTTTTCTCTAAGAGTAGTTCAAAACCCAAAAGACCAATGTTTGCATGAAAAACCATACGATCAAAAGATACACAAGCACATGTGTGGGGTCCAATTTACTTAATCTTTTCTTAATGGATTCTTTTTACCAAAAAAACTTCTTGATTAGTTCTCAAGTTGAATATCCAATGTCATAATTTTCTTTCATCCCACAAAATGCATTATGTGGAAATCGAGGAAATCAAGGCAAATGTTTCCTAATGTTGACCTTAGTAGGAGCAAATTGAGATGAAATCCAAATGCCTAGAAACCTCTAAGGACATGAATCCCAAGGGAAAGCAAGGGCATGCAAATTCATTCAAGGATATTTGCTTCTCCTAAAGGGTTTGAACTTTGAATGATTTGTTTAATGTTTGTCTCAATATTTTGGATCCAAGCACTGTGTTTTCAAAATGACTCACAAGCAATATAACATCCTAGCTCAATTGGTACGATTTTATTGGTGGGCTTGCCTCATGCCCTTCATAGTAGAAGAGATGATTTTATATACAACTAAGGAAAAAATATAAAGGTATGTTAAGAATGAAGTCTTAACCTTTATATTTTAACCAAGATCGAACATGGCAAGTAACTTCTTGGAATCTAAGTTCCAATGCACCACTTTGATAAACTCATTGGATGGACTGGTTGGCTACTACAAACAAGGTTCTTAATGACAAAAAACCATGAACACTAGAACCAACACTCACTCACTTGGCCACTTAAGGCTCTTCATCCATTCTCATTCCACTTAAGGAATGGGATTAGGTGCAGTCTGTTGTTGGCACAGATTGGTGCTAATTTCTCATGATTTCACACCCTTTGATATAGCCCATCGGTAAATGTGCTTGCAAGAAATTTCCTATGAGTTTCCTGTTGCGAGGTGTTTCTCATAGTAATCCCTCTCTTAAAGGTGACTCAAAGCAATAAAATGCATTTTGAGTCTTTCTCTTGCACCCTAGATCGCATGAAGCACAAGGGGAGAGGATACGTACACAAAATGCACAAAAGAAAAAATCACACAATTCAAGCATTTGTTTGTTTTAGCCTCAAAGCAATGATGAGTTCGTTTTAAGCACCAAAAATCAAATGTGAAGTTTTCTTGTTCAATTTTAGACCAAATCGAAATCTAGTAGGTATGTAGTGTTCAGTTTTAGCCCAACATGAAAGATCAACTCAATGGTTAAATTTTAAACCCAAAAATAAAACTAGTTGGCTTAAAACAAAAAAAGAAAACTAGAAATGGATGCCCTTAGATTATTACAAAAAGAATTTAAAAATGCTTTGTCAAGTTCAAGCTCAGTGTTTACTTCTCCAGCTCAATTTTGTTTGTGATTTTCACATGAGAGGGACCACAATATTTTCATGATGTAAACCTACAAACAAAGTAAAAAATATTAGCAATGAGATTTATGTCAAGGAATCAATAAAGCCTACAACACTTTCACAATCTGTAGAAGTAAAGTTACAAAAAGATTTCAAATCACAAACAGTTAGTTGTACGAAGAATACATAGAGAACTAACATGATATCTTTTTATAAACTTCACAAAATTGACAAATAGTTCAGTCATTTAAAAAGCCACAGCCACTAGATGCAACGTATTTATAACCATGAGAATGATTGCTCACCAGTGTTAGCATTTGTAACAAGGAAATCGACAAAAATAATTTAAAAAAATCATATTCTAGCAAACCTACTACATTGGATACCTCCTTTTACCATCCACGTACTGAAGGATTTAATTCCCTCCAACTTTTAGATCAGCCAAATTTGAATTTCAAGCATTAAATCTGCAACAACCTATCAGTCACACTATTTTCAATAGATTTGATTAAAAGGCGAACCAAAAAAATAATCATGACTAATAAAAATCAATGATCATAGCCTTTAAACTTTCTCTTTCCACGTGGGATCCTTTCAGAAAATGGGGAAAGAAACAAACAAAGTTGATCAAGAAGGTTGCACGAAAGTCCTTAAAATGTTTATTGATTACTTGTCTACAAGGGAAATGGATAACTTTAAACATCAAACGAAACACAATTAAAATTTTGTAACTTTGACAATGATGCATCAGTCAAAAGGCTTGGAATGGGACACAATTTTCATTGTGAAGGCTAATGATTTGGAGATACCCTTGCTCCATGAATCAATGGGATCAACAAATAATGGAGCAACCTCTTTTGAGGAGGAGATACGATTGTTCTATGTGGCAATGGCTTGTGCTTGAAAAAGGCCATAGATTTTATATGTTATTGTAGACTCAAATTGGTAGGTTCTTCAACCCTCTAGATTCTTGAAAGAACTACCTCTCCATCTTGTCGATACCCAGGCATAATCAACAAATTCAAGGACAATTTCAAAGTCATGCCAACTAGCTGAGAGGTCCAATGATGATGAAAGTTTAGATAGACAAGAATTTAAAGCTTAGAAAGATGATGTAGCTTCGAACAAAGCTTATCAAATTTGAGAATACTATTTCTAATGAGTGTTTACCTTCCAATATAGCTGAAGAAAAAGAATACAGAGCAAGACTTCAAAAAAATAAGGATTTTTTGCGAGCTATTAAGTGTTGCTTGAACATAGTACAAGACGGTTTTAGAAATGTATTATATCGGCATGCATCATTGAGTGAGGAGAGAGAAAGAGAGTATCTTACACTTTGTGTGCATCTATTCTAGCCAAATGTACTTGAAAGGGCAACAAAGAAGAAATATTTGTTTATAGATTAGCAGAAAAGAGGTAAATCCTAGGTGTGGGAAATGCTCTAGGAACCAACTTTCACTTCTCCAATTTGGTGAACTCACAAGGCATCTCAAAGTCACGTGGCATCCTCAGTTCTTATGTGTTGTACCTTGCCTTTTCCTTCATGTTCACAATAATAAATATGAAGATCTTTTACCAGTGGGAAATCTTGTACATGGGTTGCATCAACAAATATGGAGATCTTTTACCATTTTTTGGTTAATACATGGATGGGATGACTTTATATGTTCGCCAGCTTGTAAGAAATAACTCCCACACAAGAAATTCAATAGATTGTGATTTATAAAACTATTTCTTACGCTTCTAAGATAGATTTATTTGAAACTCATTAGTTTAACAATAGACAAAAATGGGTTAGTGGGATTAACCCAATGCCTATGAGACTTGAATAAATGCACGGAATGAGCAGACGCAGTTTGTGGACTTGAGTAAATGCATTTCCTTGTTCAATACAACAAACAACTACAATTCGTGGAAAATAAACTAGACATCTTGCCCACTCCAACTACTTGATTTAACCACTGACACATGCTTAGAAATAGACTATATTAGTGTCTATGCAAATTTAAAGTTTAGAATGTACCTAAAGTAGTTTCTAGTTCACTTCACTAAAATAGCTTTGCTATTGTCAACCACAGCAGAGAGATGGACTTTATTGAGAGCAACCTGAATATGAAGATTTTCTTTTTTGTCTTTGACAGAAGAAATTACCCTCTGTTATTATTGGCTTGACCATTTACTTTACCATATACAGATAAAACGCCAAATCTTCCTAAGGAGATTTTCCCATGCTAAGTAAAGTCGTGAGGTGCAGGAATGTGGGACTGAATATCAACAACTTAGTTGTCAATGAGTGACACGACTCAAGAAAAAGACTAAGATTTTTCTCAAGCTCCGAGCCAAGAAAGAGTGCATGTTAAACTATTTTTTAAAGAAAATATCTAGAGCTTGCACACTTTCCTACACATGCGTTAGTCATAATTATTCTTACCACTTAGAAAAATAGAAAATCATGCCCATTTTCTAACATAATTACTGGAAACACAAAGCCTTCTTATTTTCAATGTCTAAAGCCTACTTGAAAACCATTTTTCAAGGACAAAAAAAACATTACTTTAGTGAATAGTGCAATGTATTTCCCTTCTCTTTCTTTGATATCCTAAATAGGAATACGATGGCCTTACATTTGAAAATCAGTAAATGTAAATCTACTTCCCAAACTTTAAAATGTGAACACAAATCTATACTTGATCAAAGACTGAAAAATACGACCATAAACAAACATAGACAAGCATAGACAATAGTTTTGGGTTCGAGCCCTCCTTCTAGAGCCATTTTGTAGATGTCTTTTTCTGCATTTGGCTTAAAAAATAAACATTAGCATTGTCATTTAAAACAAAGAAAAATAAAAACATCTCTATGAAATAATGAATCATGTAAAGTGAAAACAAGGAAGATAAATAAAACACACAATAACATGAAACAAACCCTATGTCATAGTGGATTGGTGCTTCTATGGAAATAATCCCTTTCCCAATCCTTGATAAGCTCCAGATATGTTGATGATCAAGATGATGAGTTGGGGAGGAGTAATACAATAGAGGGGCCTCTATTTATAGCCAAGAAGGATAAAAGAATGCCAAACATGGAGGATGTGGGACTAAAAACCAACCAATGGCAAGATGCCACTTGTCCAAATGTTAGAGGTTAATGAATGAGCACATTTTGGTCAATGTGCCAAAGAGGGGGAGATTTGAAATTTGAATTTGAGAGTTAAATGTTGAGTTTGACCTTTGCAAGAGACATGTAAGACCTCTTAAATGCTTTGTTGGATGTACATTTCAACTTGTTTTTGAATTCAAACTTGAGGGAATATTCTCCAAAGATGCCTTGTTGAGGGAAAATGAGGATTTTAATAAATGAATTAAAATGCCTTATTTGTGCAAGTGGGAAAAGCTAGAGGATGTGATGGGTGATTAGATTAGATTAATCATGGTTAGATTAACTTAGTGAGGGATTAGGTTTTGAGGATGTGATGGGTGATTAGATTAGATTAATCATGGAATAATATTTTTGAACTTTCTCCAAATGTGATTTATGTGATTTGTTATTTAGAAAGAAAAACAAAAGAAAAATATTAAATTTTAATAACTTGTTTAATATTGATGATCAAAATCTTAATTTTCAATTATAGATTATGTATTTCATATTTCAATTTAGTAAATACTTAGAAGAAGGAAATATAGTTGTTTAAAAGATATATAGGTGAATCTTCAAAAATTACAATTTCAACATAAAATTTAAAAAAATCACATAATTTTGATTATGAAGAGTTTACATTTGGACTCTAGATTTTTTATTTTATCTTCTAACCCAAGTTAGAAATTATGAGTGTTTGGAAGATATAGTTGAGTCATCAAAATTTATGGTTTCATCCTCATCTTTTCCCAATTCCTAGATTTCATACCCCTTGATAAGATCCTCATATATAGTAATAGAAATAAGACAATATAGAAGATAGATTCACACCATACAAGAGAATTATGTGGGCTATGATGTTATAATATTAAATATATATAGAAATATAATAAATCCTATGTGGATAATAGCATCGTTTAATATTCCTTATGGATGGATCTAATCCACACTATTTCTCCAAGAGATTCCAAACATGATATCATACTCAACAAATACTTGATAATGATAATCACCTCCATTTAATAAAACTCCTTTTGATAACACAATAGAGGATTAATCCTAATGAGGACATACTCATCACCAAATATAAATAATTACGTAAGTTGTACATATTACGTAACATACATAACTTAAGAAACATGTGCCTAACATTTCATTCCCTTAACACTTTTTGTCCCTAAGAAATAAGAAAAATTGAAATGGTATGATTGTAAATATGACTCCATGACCATTCATTCAACCATCTATAGTTGATCTTAACAATGGTTTTACCTTGATAGTATCCAAATCCTATCATGGATTTAAGTTTTTATAGACCCATCTAACTTCATTATTTATCACACTATATCCTCCTATTCTACCATAAATAGCTATTACTTCTATGATGTCACTATTTTTTTTATTTCTCCTTTGATTCCATGTAGATACATAGTGATTGGCTTGTCGATTTTGTGTAGTATCATAACTCCATTGTTGTTTCCTACTTGATGCTTACCTCTTATAATAATGTGATCACTATTTAATGCATACTTTGTCATAATTGGAATATTCCTTTATCCTTTACCATTTTTTCCACTTTCTTTGTGGAATTAAGAAGGGTTATATTTTTTACCATTTTTATTTATATCTTTCTTCTCTTCTTTCCATTTAATTCTTTGGTGAACTCTTCAATAGCATCTTGAAAATTCTTAATATCGACTTTCTTTTTTTCTTCATTCTATGAAATATCTTGCAATGTAACTTTTATTCTATACGTATCTTATTAAATTGCTATTGGTTTTGCCTAGAATTCTTAAGTATCTCTTGTGTAAATAAAATTTATCAAAATAATTGTTATAGTGATCACACAAGATCAATTCGACGTTATAATTGTGAAAGAGGAAGTGTGCAAATCATATGGAAGTGCACAAATATTAAATAAATTAAACAATATACTCTATTGCACCATTAAGATTATAGAAGCACATTATGTGGATTAATATTCTAAGATAGAATCTTTCAAGAAGCAACATAAGGAACTCACAAAATTGGTTCTATCAATAACTTATTATTTTTGGAATATTATAGAAACATATTTAGGAGGTAGGAAAAGATGTTCTTTTTCTTAAGATATCTAATTAGTTGTGTACATAAATTCCATCATAATAAAAATTGATACATTAGGAAAAATATATCCTCTCATTTATTATGCAAATATTTGAAGATATTTAATTACACTTTGAGAAATAAAAATTCAATGTGCTATAAAAGAGAAAGTAGTCAAGGCCAATTTTTTAGTTGATTAAGCCACATAGAGGAAGGAGAAGAATATTGCATGCATTTGGAGGTAGAATCTTGTAAGAGAAAAGAGAAGAAGAAATAAATTATTAATGCACATTATCCTAATATTAAACATTTGACAAATTTTAGTGATAAGTGTCATTCTTTTCATAATGACTCAAGTTGAATGCACAAATTTTTTACATGATTAACCAATAGCCTATAATATATTACAAAATTCTTTGCCCCACATATTACTAAATTATAGGCATTGAGAGATATTCTTATCATATATCATTTCTAAGATAAAAATAAAAAGTATCAATTCTTAGGTTCAAGAACCCATCCTATGCATGAATACCAAAAGAGATGCCAATATAATAGTGCCTTATGGAATGAATCATGAAAGACACAATTAGGTCAACAAAATCGCTACTAGGTCCATATAATTCTAGGAAATATTGAGAGAGAATCAATGAGTAAAATATGTATAGCATATTCCCTTGTGTATATGGGTAATGCAATGAAGATTCTTAAGGAATAATTTAATGCTAGTCACATGTAATGATAAAAAAATTATATGCATAAGTTATTCAAATCACTCTATATCTTAAAAGATTAATTTGGGTTCTACTTGAGATGGATTTTGGTTTTATATTGTTTGTTCTTACAAACTCTAATGTATTTATGTTATGGGGACATAACCCAGTATTCCATTCAAAGAATTTTGTTTCAAAATGATCATATTTTAAATATTGTAATATTTCACCATATATGTATAGGGATAGGATATTTAAAAATAATTTTTTTGAGCACATGCAAGTAAATGATATACTTTAGAATTGTGAGATAATTTTTAGCTAAATATATGAAGTGATTATAGCTAATAATATTTAGGAGGAAATCCTAAGATAATTAATTTGCTACTAGGGAAAAACATCTAGATACACGCTATACTTGTAGTATAATAATATCAAGGAATGAAAGTAAATAATTTTTATCACACTATTGATACAATGTCTCATGTATGCACATAATTGCTTGTGAATTCTATTCCAGATGTTTGTATAATAGTAAATATATTGAGAAAAAATAAGTTTGCTAGAGTTCTACAATAGAAATAGTGTATATGGAATTTGAAAGTAAATAAAATAAAATATAAAATAAATAAAATATAAAATATTTCATCTACGAAATCATTTCAAATGAAAAATGTAGTACAATAACCTTATTCACTATTGTAAAATAATATAATCATTCATAATATAGTTATATACTTCTTATTTAACTTTCTTGTATATGTGGATATTAATAAGAACACAAAAGATGTTAAAATCTATAAGAATATTTTGAAACAATGGACATAAACATTTGATTTTTCAGCTTGTGGCCTTCTCTTCCTGATTTGCACCTTTGGATCACCAACCATTGGTCTCCTTTTGTTGATGGCTTGATGGAGATTTACCCTTCTCCACAAGGTTTTTTTGTTGTTGGTTTTAGTTCTTCTAAGGAAAAACAAGCCATTTTAGATCATGGTCTATGGGTTTGGGATTCTCATCCTCTTTCCTTTAGGCCTTGTGTTCTTTCTTTTTAACTTGTTAAAAGAACCTATGGATTTGATACCTGTTTGGGTAAGACTGCCCTATCTTCCCTTACCGTTTTGGTGTTCCTCTGCCTATGAGGGCATTGGTAATGCTATTGGTAGATTTTTGAAAGTGGATATGGCTTCCAAAAATTTTACTCATACTTCCTTTGCTAGGATTTTGGTGGAGGTTGATCTATTGAAGGCTTTACCTGTTGAGGTTGTGTTGCAAATTAATGGTTGGTCTTGGTATCACCTTGTGGACTATGAGGGTCTTCCTTTTTGTTGCAGACATTGTTTCATTGTTGACCACTTGGCTCGTGATTGCTCTAGAGCCTCCAACCCTATTCCTTCCTCTACCTAGTGGAATAATTCACTCTATGAACATTGAATAGTTCACCCTACTATTGACTCTACTTCTTTTGATGATGATGACTCTAGGCCTGCTTCTCCTTTTGTGAGGCTTAATATGAGTGATGTGATGGATGTTACTCCTCAAGTGCAGGTTTATTCTACTACACCTAATTTGGTTGAAGTGGTCATTGCTCCTTCTATGGATACTACTGCGTGGCCTTTGAATTTGGTTGTCCCTAGTGCTATTTGTGTTGCCTCCCCTAAGGTCCATGTTTTGGAAAATGTTGTTGTAAATCCTCCTACTTCAAGCTTGGTTTTAGATGCCTTACCTGAAGTATCAACTATTCCTCTGGTCTACTACTCCGAAGTGGAGTCTTCCCCTTCAGATCAAAATTTCTTGATTTCAGTTTCTGATTCTCCTTGGACAACGGTTCACAGAAAGAAGAAACATTTTTCTAAAAAGGTCATAGTTTTGTTTAACACACCCTCAGAGGCTTTACCTAGTTCAAGTGACACTCCTTGAACAATTTCACATTGTATGTTGTTTTGATTGGTTGTTTCTCTTTGGTTGGCTATGTTTGGCTAGTTTGTTTTGCTGAGCTGTTTGGCTCTGTTTTTCATTTTGTAAGGGTTCAGGGCCCTTCCTCTCCTTTTCTAATAAAAAACAATGGAAATAAACCAAAAAACTCATAAAAGTATGAAAAAATTCTAACTTGATCACTATCGATTCCTTCTTTTAATTATAAAACATAAGAACTATATAACACACTTTCAACATATGCATCCACATAGAACATATCAAACATCTTTTCAATAAATGTATACTAGTATAGATATCTTAAATATATCTATCTAAACAACTTTGAGTTATATGTTGATGTTTTCTTATTTTTAGATAGAAGTATTTAACATGTTTTTTTATCTACAGTTTTAATAACTTAATTACTCCATATTTTGAGTACAAAACTATAGCTTAAGTACATAAATATTTAAATACTGCTATATTTTTATGAAAATAAATTATTTTATTTCTTAAAATACACAATTTTTTCAATTACTTGGTTTTTACTTGAAAATAATGTAAACAAATAAATAAAATAGAACAAATTATTTATTTCATATATTTAATTATTATTAAATAAGAGATTTATTAATTTAAACAACTACAAATACATAAATAATTATTTAAGTAGATGAGAGAACACAACTATTTTTTCTTTTTTACTTTAAAACTAATTTATTACCAAAAATTTATTTAAATACTTGTAAAATCATTATAAAATATCAATTTAAACCCTAATTTGTAATTTTGATGAAATAAACAAAGAAAAAGCTAATTTAACTATACCATCATTTTACTCATGACAATTCTAGGCCATTTTTCTTTCCCTTTCACCTCACTTCATAATTTTTTTATTATTTATTAAAAAAATATTTTCATTTTTAAATTTGTGTTCATAGAAAGAAAGAAAATGAGAACAATGATGAAAACTAAACAAAATTTATTTGTATTCATATATAAATAGTTATATTTATTAGTGAATATTTATATTATGCTTATTACTAAATCTTAACATTTTGATGTGTAAGTGACTATCAAATTTAAGATAAAATGAAAGAATAATTGTTAATGGTCACTTCCGTACTACCACTATAAAACATCTCTAATAGTAATCACATTACTTTTATCTTACTCTCCATTCACACATTGATCTCGAGGGGTCAAAATTAAGGTCCTAGGAAAATTCACTGCCAGCAATTCACCTCGGAAAATTCACCTCACCCCAAAAAATAATTCAAAGTCTTGAAATATTTACAAAAAATGTTAATGCCATGAATTTTCGGTTGGTGGTAAATTTTCCTTAGGATGAACTTGTCATAGCCATGAATTTTTTGCGTAAATTATTGACAATGAATTTTCCGAAATGTTGCATCGCATGAAATTGGATTTGAAGATTCACAATATAACCAGCAGTCTTCTCGAAAGAAGATCAATATTTGTCATGTGCCTCTGAAATGCTCTCTCTACGCAATATACCATTCTTGGCACCCTCAGTCTACGCACAAGAGCACATACGCCATGTTTCTTGACTGGCAGCTAGAACGGGATTTGATGGAGAATATGACTTGTTTCATCATCTTTCTAGGCTCGATTCCACCCGGACCGTCATATATCTTTCTATGATATATAACATTGCCAACTTCTATGAGATGCAAGGAAATGGACTTCTTCCCCGTAGATAAGAGGAATGTCGGATAGGTATCTATTAAATAAAGTTTTTCAACAAATTGTTCGTCAGTTGGAAGCCAGCAAGCAGTAGTCGAGTCTTGTCCAAAAGAAAAACCTTTTATTTTACTAATTGATGCTTGCTGTTTTAGAACACGAGACAAAATTTAATTAGATTAAAAAATGTAAATTAATGGCAAACTATGTTTCTCTCCGTACTATCCTCGAATAACATTTTCCAAAATCGGATGCATTCCAGGCTGTAATTTAGATGATGATTGTTACTTGCGCGACTTACAATATTCAACAACGACTATAAACTTGGCTTTTGTGTACCCAGTCAAATTTTGAGGGCGTCAAGTTTTGTTATTAAACAATATTATGCGCGAAAGTGGAAATGCGGTGAAATAGCAATTTGCCACATAAGGACAGGAAAGCTGGAGGAATTATCCTCAGTGCCTCACCTTTATGACTGGTTTACAACCGATCTGCTGCCGTCTGTTCAGACCCTAACATGTAGAAGCCCGCAAATAATTAGCCGATAGGCTATTATAGGTGAGAATTCAACCGGAAAAGTCTCACTGTCTGATGCCGGCTGAGACTATTCTGGTTGGATTCTCACCTGAGACATGCCATCCGCATTTTTTCCTTGAGAAGGTTTTTCCGGTGGGAAGAGTATTCTGGTGACCTGACGCCGTTTGTTGTCCTCTCCAGCTTTCATTTCCTTGACGCCGTATGCTGTCCCTCTGCACCTAGTATGGGCGTCCTGACAGAAGTATGGGTGAAAAATAAAAGGATCACTCATATCGGTGAACAACGTACCATCTACTCCCTGCACACTGTATTAATTTTACCTTGACTTTCGGGGTTTTGCGTGCGAGTTGAAGTAGTTGTGTCTACGTGTATTCCCTATTTGCCTATTTCTATTGCTTTTTCAAGTGGCCTTCTTTAGAATTAAATGGCAATGGCGGTTATGACAGGAGGAGAGTAAGGAAACATCAGAAGGGAGAAGGTAATTTCTATTTTTATGCTTCATGGCTTTTGTTGCTTTTACTAGTGGCATTGGGTTACTTCTTCAGAAGGGAGAAGGTAATTTCTATTGTAATGCAAACCCTTTCATATTAAGGCAATGGCTGTTAACCCTCCATTCTTTTTATCGCTGGTGTTGGAGAAATTTTGCAGTTGAAGTAAATGTCTCTTTCCAATGTATTTTTTTTGTAGGTCCACAATTTCTCTCATCCTTGCACAGGCGGGAAGGATGCTGGCAAAGCTTATGGGGTCGAGCTTTACACTTGGAGATAGGGATTTATCTGCAATCCGGTGATGGAGTGTACGGGCCGCCTTTTCCTTTCTGGGATGAAGAAATAGAGAGCTTGGGAGCTGCAATGGAGGATGCAATAGAAGTGATGTTTGGTGCTGTGGATGAAACAATTAATGAGACTCATTTCTGGAGATAGAGTGCCTATTTCCTTACTCCATAGATCGTATTCAGGAGTGAAACAATCTGCAAGAGGATAGCAATATGAGTCCTGTGAGTATCAGGGTTTTTTGAGGGTTTGAAAAATTCAACCTATCAAATTTGTCATGGTATTCGCTTTCAACATTTATTGATTGTGGGTTATCTGATATTACTGAAAAAATTGGTGTTTCTTGTGGGGTTTTGGAATAGTTGTAGGATTTAACGTTTCGTTATTGTTTCATTTTTGGTTTTGCTGATTACAGATGCCTGCTTTGTTTGGTGGGTACTTTTGAATGCTCAGTTTACATTTGTGGGTTACTTGGTTTGTTTAAAAAGCAATTGCTTTGCTTTCCTCTATTTCATCTGACAAAAGAAGACTGTTTGATGAATAATGGATCCAGGTTCAACTTGGAAGCATCTTTGATCAATTTTGGTATGTGGGGTTTAACTAGAAAGCCTGTTTTGTTATTTTAGACATGCAGGTTTTAACTCTAAAGCCTGTTTGGCATGTTATAGGTTTTACCTAGGAAACCTGCTTATTCAATTTTGGCCTGTTTGTTTTATCAGGAAAAGCCTGTTTGATCAATTTTTGTATTTAGATTCCTTGCCCAAATAAAACTTGTACGTGGGTTTCAACTTTTTATATTTGAGTGTGAATGATAGAAAGGTAGCTTTGCCTGATTGTATTATTCGGTGTTGGTTCTTGGGCCTAGCTAAGATTAGGGTTAGAATTAGGTTTAAGGTCAAGGTTAGGGTTACGAATAAGGTGAGGGTTAGGGGTTGCATAATTGTTATGGTCATACTTAGGGTTAGGTTTTGAGTTAGAAATATCATTAGGTTTAGGGGATTAGAAATTTAGTTAAGAATAGGGTTAGGTTAGGGTTAACATCAAGATCGAGGTTAGGGCTAGCATCAAAATTAGGATTAGGGTTAGAATGAAGATTAGCTTAAAATGAGGGTTAGAGTTAGGATTAGGGTTAGGGTTACAATTAGATTTAAGATCAATTTTAGGTTTAGGGTTACGATTTACATCATGGTTATGGTTATGCTTATGGTTAGGATTTGGGATAGAGATATAGTTAGGTTTAATGTCATTATGTGGTTAGGTTTAGGGATAGACAATGACTTAGGAATAGGGTTAGTGTTAAGATTAAGAGATATGGTTAAATGTTCTCAAAGGTAAAAATATATAGTTAGGTTTAGGGTTTAGGTTAGGATTAGGGATAGAGATATAGTTAAGCTTATGGTTAGGGTTAAGAGATACAGTTAGGGTTAGAAATATGGTTAACATTAGGATGAGGGTTAGGTTTTGCATAAAAATTAGGGTTAGGGTTAGCATGAAGAATAGTTTAGGATTAGGGATAGGATTCAAAATAATAAATAGTTATAAAAATAATATATTCAAAAATAATCTTAAATGAAAGAAATTTCCTAAAATTTACAATTGCATATAAAACTAAGTTTTCAAATTTAAAAATAGAATTGAAATAAAACTATTTAGTAATGAAAAGAAAATGGTCTTTTTAAATATTTATTGTTAGAGTTTAATTAGGGATAGGGTTCAATTATGGTTAGGGTTCAAAAAAGGTGAAGATTAGGGTACCATTAAAATCAAATTTAGGGTTTGGATACAATTAAGGTTAGGGTTAGGGTTACAGTTTAATTAGGGTTAGTGTTCACTTAAGGTTAGGGTGAGGGTTTGATTAGTGTTCAATATGGGTTAGGGTTAGGGTTCTACAATAAAGCTTGGGTTTAGGGTTAGGGTTATGGTTTTACAATAAAGCTTGGGGTTTGGGTTAGGATTAGGGTTGAGCTTCAAATAGGGATATGATTAGGGTTAGGCTTACAATTCAATTAAGGTTAGGTTCAAGGTTTAATTAGAATTCTAAAATAAATCTTTTGTTACGCTTAGGGTTAGGGTTAGGGTTAGGGTTAGTGTGAATGTTGGGGTTATCATCACAAATAGGGATTAGGGTTATGGTTAGGGATAGGTTTATAAATGATAAAATATAGTAATTTGGTTAGGGTTAGAGTTAAATTTGGGATTAGGGTTGGGGTTATCATCACGAATAGGGTCAAGGTACAATTAAGATCAAAGTTAGGGTTTACATACAATTAAGGTTAGGGTTAGGGTTACATTTTAATTAGGGTTAGTGTTCACTTAAGGTTAGGGTGAGGGTTTGATTAGTATTTAATATGGGTTAGGGTTAGGGTTCTACAATAAAGCTTTAGTTTAGGGTTAGGGTTATGGTTTGACAATAAAGCTTGGGGTTTGGGTTAGGATTGGGGTTGAGCTTCAAATAGGGTTATCATCAAGGTTAGGCTTACAATTCAATTAAGGTTAGGTTTAGGGTTTAATTAGAATTCTAAAATAAATCTTTTGTTATGCTTAGGGTTAGGGTTAGGGCTAGGGTTAGGGTTAGTGTTAGGGTTGGAGTTATCATCAAGAATAGGAATTAGGGTTAGGGTTAGGGTTAAGGTTAGGATCAGGGTTATGGTTATGGTTAGGGATAGGGATAGGTTTATAATGATAAATATAGTAATTTGGTTAGGGTTAAAGTTAAAATTGGGATTAGGGTTTGGATAATCATCACAAATAGGTTTATAATCATGAATAGGGATTAGGGTTACAGTTACAGTTATGGTTAGTGATAGGATTAGGCTTAGGCTTGGGGTTATAGTTATGGTTAGGCATATGTTCATAAATGATAAAATATAGTAATTTGGTTAGGGTTAGAGTTAAAATTGGGATTAGGGTTGGATTATCATCACGAATAATGATTAGGGTTAGGGTTGGGGTTAGGATTAGGATTAGAGTTAGGGTTAGTGTTAGGGTTAGGGTTATGGTTAAGGTTAGGGTTAGGATTAGGGTTACGGTTACGGTTACAATTACGATTAGGGTTACAGTTACGGTTATAGTTATGATTATAGTTATGATTATGGTTATGATTATGGTTAGGGTTATCATCACGTATAGGTTTATCATTACGAATAGGATTATCATCACAAATAGAATTAGGGTTATGTTTATCATCACAAATAGGTTTATTATCATGAATAGGATTAGGGTTAGGGTTAGGGTTGTGGTTAGGGATAGGTTTATAAATGATAAAATATAGTAATTTGGTTAGGGTTATATGTATTGATGTGGGTTTAATAACAGTTTTAGAAGTCTCCTTAAAGTAAAAGACACCTATTTATTGATTGTTAGTATAAATTCTCTTATTGTCTTCCCTTTTGAACATCCCAAAACTCGGTTTTATGCTTTTGAGTCAAATTAGGTTCCACGTGTTCATGTTCAGCTCTACTCACACGCCAATCACTTGTTGACATCTACTACAAACAATTAGTCTTACAAAAACCAAATTGCACTTTTCCCACATGATCTTCCCCTCTCCTCCCTCTCGATGCATTGCCATAGTATATCCTTCTATCGGTGTAACCCTTGCACCTTGTTGGGGTGCAAGCGCTAGTTTTAAATACGTTTGATATTCAAGTCCAGAATACTCGAAGCATGGGTTTTGAAGAAGAAGATGAGGGCGTCCTGTGTTTCATACGCAGGAAAGATGACACTGACATATTGCCCCTTTTATCAGAGTGTCATCTTCCTTCGTATGAAACCTTCTCTACCTTGGTCGTTAAGAACCAACCATCCTTTATCTGGCATCCTGGTTAGTGATCACTATTTGTTATCAGATATTTGACATCTGCAGTATGAATTAGTGCATGATTTATTTTGATGTGTTTTTTAAGCTAAATACTCTCAATCACACTAAAATGTATAGTGAAAGTTGCCTTCTTATGCTGAAATGCTTCATGGTTGACGAAATAAACATCAAAGTTTGGCAATGTTTTATTGTCAGGTTCGTTACGAACATTGAAGTTTTCGGCGCGCAACGTTTTTGTTACCAGATAGTTTAGTTTGATTAATTACTTCTGATTATACTGTTTTATTAGCTAATTCTGGCTTGGTGGTTGATGCTCGTGCAGCTGATACTTGGTTGATTAAATCCCTCAACCTTGACGTTTCTAAGTCCGTTAGGTTATAGTTGCTCTTCACGTTCAATGAATTACGCTTTGGAAATTTTGTCAAGTTAATTGCTATATTTTTGTGGCTCAGATAGAAATTCATTTTTCCATTGTGGCCGTTGTGGAAACTTAAAACGTACGGGAAGAGGTTAGATCATTTCTACAAATTTTTACTTCTGCAACCCTAAAGCACAGCTATGCCTTAATATGGTAGTTCAGAAATACATTTATATTCCTCCTCTTTGCATTTAAGTTTATCATTAGAAAGACTTTTTAAGCTTTTCTAGCAAATGACTGATATATCTCAAGCAAGGATATTGACTTGTTGTGTAGATATAAAAAATACAACTAGCAGTCGCATGCAACAATTAGTTCATAGGGATCTGCCGCAAATAGTTATTGAATGAGAATCAAGGAAGAAACTTGTTTTTGTAATGCAATGCGAAGTATAAATATTGAGAAATATTTACAATTGCTTGAATGAGTTAAGAAAGGGAAAGCATATTAATAATTCAATATGGAATAACATGAAGTTAGTTTATAGTAGGAGGTGAACGAGGATAAGATTTGTCAAGTACATTGTAATGAACAATGATGTTTGAAAATCAATTTATATATTTATATGGATAATTAGATGGATAGATCAATTAAAGCAAAGCTATGTGTGCATTAAAAGATATGAATTTGACTTACATTACTTTGTGTTAATTATTTGCAATGTATGCATTAATTGCAATCTCAAGCAATTAATAAAATTACAATAATTCTTTTAAAATGATTTTAATTAATAATATTAGGAGAATGATTTTTTAATAAAATTTCTCTTAATAAATTACATTTGGTAAATTAAATACAATTTAAATTTTCAAATAATTAGTTTTGTTAATAGTAATAATTTCTCTCTTTATATGTATTTTAGTTTAATAGTTGCTAAGCTTAGATACACATCTATATTTGACGTTTTTCTCTAGGTTAATTAATGAATCAATTAATTATTATTTAGTTATCTTAAGATAAGGCAATGCATTGCAAGACTAACAACCATTTGCATAAAAGAGGAAATTGATGTTTGATATTTTTGTCTAGGTTAATGAATGAATTGATTGATTATTATTTAATTATTTTAAGATAATGCAATGCATGGGAGATTAAGAACCATTTCCATAGAGCAGAAAATTGATCTTTGTGTTTCCACAACAAATTTTTTAGTTGGAAATTGATTATGAAAATAATCTTAGGAGAGTGTTTCTTAAATAAATATTTTCTTAATAAATTACATTTGAAAAATTAAATACAATTTAATTTTTTAAATAATTAGTTTTGTTACTAACAATGATTTCTCTCCAAAATTTAAGGCATGATATAATTTTATCTATATTTTAGTTTAATAGTTGTTAGGCATAGATGCACATCCATATATAATGTTTTTGTCTAGGTTAATGAATCAATTGAGTGATTATGATTTAATTATCATAAGATAGATATGAATAGTAATACATGGCAAACTTCAAGTTGTGAATTAAATAGTATTTATGAAAAGTATGGAACATTAAAGAATTCTCATTCTTTAAAAATTTATTAGTGATCCCGTTAATTACTATTATTGAATTAAAAATTTAATTAGTAATATTGTATAAAAATATATTCTTTGAAAAAAAATGTCCATAAATTTAGGTATGGCATATTTGTTGCAATGCTTGTGTGGCACTAGATAATTTAGTAGTTTCATGTTATTTGTTGTGATTATTTCTTATTTGAATATTAGTTATAATTGTCGTCACTAATGATTTTATCAAAAAAGAAAGATATTTAATATAGGAATACTTTTTATAAATAGTATTTACTCCATAATTTTGTAAATAAAAGCATTATTATCCATGCATTTTATGGGTTTGTAGTAGTATAATAAAATCATCACAAGTAGAAAGGACTCAAAATTAGTACATTACAAGAAAATTGAAAGTAAAAAATATTAAATTTCCATTGATTGGTTCTAGTAAAAAGATGTTCTATAATTGTTGTATGAACAAAATTAGGACTTAGTTAAACCAGAGTAATAAATGGATGATCAAATAGAATAAGAACAAATAGCACTTAGAGAGCGAAGATGTGCATAGTCCAATTCAAGACTAAGTTACACCATCTTTGATGGGAAATGAATAAACAAGCCTCACGAAAAGAAGAATGTGATGACACAACACATATTTTCCATTTTTAGAATAATTGAATTACAAGGTATGCTTTGTTTTGTGGGGAAACAATGCTTTATTTGACTTCAAAAAAGATATTCTACTCAACCCATTGGAATAAAAAAGGAAGCATAAAAAGTAACTAAGTATACGTGCAAAACCAATAAAGACAATGTGAAACTAAAAATAATTATTGATATTTACAATTGGTTCAATGAATCTATCTAGTCATATGCTAGCATTATATAGTTGGGAGTGATAAAGATTTTTTTTGGAGCACCCATTCTGAAGTAGACATATACGCAACATACAATCAAAATGATCACCATCTAGAAAATCCGACGCATGCACACCAAAGCACCCTTGGCCTGCAAGGTATGCAGTCATAACTGTTATAAAATCTGTGGAAAATAACATAACTTATAATTTCTTGGAAAATGCCATGAATTTTTAAGTCATGAAAAATGCGACAAATTTTCTAACACTTCCCTACATACCTTCCAAGCCAAAATTGCTAATTTTGTTTCTTCATCTCTATGATTTTAAATGAAATATGTGCTATGCAAATATATATCCAATGAACAACATATTTGATGACTAGAATTATGTAGATTTGCACTTGCAAAAGCAACATAGTGATGAGCAAAGAATAATTTCATCTTTATGAATTACATAACATCGCATTCACCATGCTCAGTTGTGTATTTGGAAAGCTAGATTCTTGGGAGAATTACATTCCATTGCAAGGAAATTGGTTCACCACATCTATTTATTGATAATAGGAAAGTTTTGTACTTACATGTACTGTTGGTGGTGTTCAAGAAGACCGAGCAGTATTGGATCAACTTGTTGGACCATGAAAGAATTTGAAATAGATAATTTACAATACACTAATTTCCTTGAATGTCTATTGTATCTATGCAACATTATAAAGGAAAAAATATAGATATAGAATAAAATAGGTTAGCATTATTTGTTGTAAATAGAGAGAGATAAAATAGGATATTTTGAATACATGCGATACTAGAAAACAATTGTGTATAAAAAATCTACTAAATAAGTTGAAAAGAGAGCTATGGAAATAATGGAAAATACAATGAATAGAATAGAGTATGTTTTTTGGTGGACAGGTGGATGTGAGAATTTGTGTGTGCATGTATATAAGCAGCAACAAATGTACGATGGTAGAATCCAAAAGCAGTAAATCGACGCTTGTTGCCCTCCCTACCATATTGGCATCATGAAGCCTCATGGGCTCTAGCCAAACCCCCGAGCAAGAAAAGCAAGTAAGGTCCATGGAAAATCTCAAGGACTTATCATATATCAGACAATAACAAAAATAGAGAAATTCTAAAACAACTATTGGAAAAACACTTAAGAATCACAAGTAAGTTGAAATAGACAATTTACAATACACTAATTTCCTTGAATATATATTCTATCTATGCAACATTATAAAGGGAAAAATATAGATAATGAATAAAATAGGTTAGCATTATTTGTTGTAAATAGAAACATATAAAATAGAAGATTTTGAATACATCGGATATTGGAAAACAATTGTGTATAAGTAATCTATTGAGGAAGTTGAAAAGAGAGCTATCCAAACAATAACAAATAGGATGGATAGAGTAGAGTATGTTTTTGGTGGACAAGTGGATGTGATATTTTGTGTCCATGTATATAAGCAACAACAAATATATCATGATAGAA
Organism: Sequoia sempervirens; assembly: GCA_007258455.2. Lineage (NCBI taxonomy): Eukaryota > Viridiplantae > Streptophyta > Pinopsida > Cupressales > Cupressaceae > Sequoia > Sequoia sempervirens. The sequence goes on along the minus strand of VDFB02000007.1, from coordinate 127,285,390 downwards.
TCCAAAAGAACTAAACCCATGCTCATTGTCCTCTCTACCATATTGGCATCATGAAGCCTCATGGGCTCTAGCCAAACCCTCGAGCAAGAAAGGCAGGTAAGGTCCATGGAAAATATCAAGGACACTTATCATATATCACACAATAACAAAAAAAGATATATTTTAAAACAACTATTGGGAAAACACTTAAGAATCACAAGTAAGAGATGGTTGGAAACCCACATTAAACATATTGATACAAGACAAACAATGTCAATAGATTGTAATGGAAAACTAGGAGAAATGAATAGTATGATACATATTGAAACAAGAAAGTTGTGTAATAGTTAGCTTCACAATTGAAGATTTGAGCTACAATATTCGGTAGTAAATACTATAGGAAAAAAGAAAAATTATGAAAGATCTATTAGAAAAACAATTAACAAATCAATATATTCAATTTGAATTTAAAAATAATTAATAATATTTACAATTCATTGACTCGATCTATTTATTGAAAATGGAAAAGTTTTGTACTTAAATGTATTGTTGTTGGTGTCGAACAAGGGTGAGCAGCATTAGATCAAATTGTAGGAGAATTAATGAATTTGAAATAGATAGTTTACAACACACTAATTTTCTTGAATGTCTATTATATCTAGTCAGTATTATAAAGTAAATAATATAGATAAAGAGTAAAAGAGCTTATCACTGTTTGTTACAAATAGATAGAGATAAAATGGAACAAATCCACATTAAATAGAACTTTAAAATATGGAGAATAGAATAGGAAAACTATGATTATGAATAGCTTGGTATGGGGAATTGGAAAAAAGAATATCATGAAGAAGAGTTTGTTATGGGAAGCTCAAACAGTTGAGGAAAAAAGAATATTATAAAACATATTGGTACAAGACAAAAAGTGAAATTGGAGAAGAGCTATTAGGAAAACACTTAAGAGTCATAGTTTCCCTGTCAATTCAAAATTTAATTTACATTATTTCCCACTAAATATTATAGAAAAAATAGGGAAACTATAAAACAACTATGGGGAACTAAAAAAAGGAATATCATGAAGAATAGTTTGTTGTGGGGAAGTTGAGAAAGATGAGGAAGAAATAATATAATGAAACATATTGATATAAGACACTGCCATCCCACATAATTAGCAAGCTTGAGTCCTTACATAAACAGACCCGGGCAATTTGTGTAGATGTCTTTTTCTGCATTTGGCTTTAAAAACAAACATTAGCATTGTCAATTAAAACAACAAAAAATAAAAACATCTCTATGAAATAATGAATCATGTAAAGTGAAAACAAGGAAGATAAATAAAACACATAATAACATGAACCAAACCCTATTTCATTGTGGATTGGTGCTTCTGTGGAAATAAGCCCTTTCCCAATCCTTGATAAGCTCCAAATATGTTGATGATCAAGATGATGAGTTGGGGAGGAGTAATACAATAGAGGAGGCCTCTATTTATAGCCAAGAAGGATAAAATAATTCCAAACATGGAGGATGTGGGACTAAAAACCAACCAATGGCAAGATGCCACTTGTCCAAATGTGAGAGGTTGACAAATGAACACATTTTGATCAATGTGCCAAAGAGGGGGAGATTTGAAATTTGAATTTGAGAGTTAAATGTTGAGTTTTACCTTTGCAAGAGCCATGTAAGAGACATGTAAGACCTCTTAAATGCTTTGTTGGATGTACATGTCAACTTTTTTTTGAATTCAAACTTGAGGAAATAATCTCCAAAGATGCCTGGTTGAGGGAAAATGAGGATTTTAATAAATGAATTAAAATGCCTTATTTGTGCAAGTGGGTAAAGCTAGAGGATGTGATGGGTGATTATATTAGATTAATCATGGTTAGATTAACTTAGTGAGGGATTAGGTGATTTGACCCATTTGACTTAGATTTAGGGATTTAAATTAAATCAAAGGGAGATGAAAGGCGATTTCAGATTTAATTAAATAAAGGTTTGATTTATTTAATTACAAGGATGATGATAGGCTTAAATTAAATAAAGTTAATTTATTTAATTTAAATGGATGACCTTAAGAGATTAATCAATTAAACTTGGTTTATTTAATTGACGAGTGAATATGATTATGCATGATGTCAATTTTGTGTGTCTACATTTTGCCCCTCTTTGAAGCAATGTACTTGATGTGTTGGTTCAAAGAATAAACTTGCCGCGATCAAAATTGAAAAAAATTCTAGTTTTTTCGGATGCCCCAGTGGAAAGAAGAACAATGGTACATTTCCCCCTTGAGAGATCGAGCGAAAAGATTAGATTTGAGCATCGATCTCATGATAAAGAGGTTCAAGATAGACATATGGATGGTTATGATGATGATGCAAATGAGATGGTTTCAAGATGCTTAGAATAAGCAATCTATATTATCCTAAACAACTTAAATGATGATATAATGCATGTGAGATGGATGAGATGGATGATGTGATATGCTATGATTATGAGATTTATGTATGTTAATGATTTGTGGATGCAAGATGGGTGCATCAGTGATGTTATGTTAGTGCGGAGAGAAGAAAGAAGGAATAAGATGATGACAAGAGGATCCAACAAGTCCATGATCTAATGATACTTTATTAGAGATGATGATGATTATTTTCTTATCAAGGATTGGGATTTTAAAAGGGCTACTTAACTTATGTTTGATAATACACATAGATATGATGCATCAAGGTATAAAGAACCAGGATGACATTGTACCTAGTGCGATGGACTTTGACTCAACAAATAGATAGGAGTATTTTTGTTCACACTTGACATACAAAAACCTTGCTAGGACGTACCTGACAAAGAAAGTATTCGCCAAGTTATATTAAAAGAACATCCAAAAAACATAACAGACAAAAGATAATGATTGTTTCCCCATTCCTTTCTCTCGAAATCGTTTCGAGTAGACATCATCGAGAGGTCATTGGAATGAGTGCAATAATATAAATCAAAAGAAAAGATCAAGTACACAAACAGGCCAATGTTCTTCATACCTTCAACCAAAGGGATGTGTTTTGATAGGATAAGAATCCAAAGTGATATCCAAAATGATGCCCATTGTCGAAACGATATATCCTAGGACATGCATTGTATAGGATGATGATGGCTTGATAAATTGATTGATAGGCTGTTGATATAAGGTTGATTGACATGTCTGAAAATGATCAAGAGTTTGATTTTGTTTTAAAGGTTTGTTATCTGCCTTTGACTTTACGTTTGAAGTTTTCTTTTTCCAATTGTTCTGGTTGTTTTTGTTTATGTTTCCAAAGGATGAAGGTGATGATTAGTTTATTATGGATGATTGATTATTTCGAGTGAAAGCGAGATGGGGTGGATTAATTTTTTTCAAATATTTGGATGTTTTTGACATTTTTGGAATGTTTTGAGGTTGTTTTTGGTATTTTCAAGATTTTCCAAATGTTTTGATTTTTGATTTTTTTTGAATGTTTTGCCCAATTTTTTGAGATCCAAATGGATGAAAATGGATTGGATAAATGGTTCATGGAAGAATGGATTTATTATGGATAAGATGGATGGGATGAGATTCTTCCACCTGAACTAGTGCACGTAGAAGCTCGATTCTACACATGACGCATGTTTTCCAGGTTTTCATCATGGTCTTTCCCAAAGCGCCGTCCATGCAGTTTTCACGAGAAAACATTTTTTCTCTTTACTGTTTTCAATCCCTTTTCTAATTTTTTTTGGATTTTTCTAAAAGATTTTAAGCTTATGCTGAATCACCTTGTGGTGTTGATGTAGAAGCATTTTTCATAATGTTCCATCAATATCTTGCCTGAAGAAGTTGTTTTTCTAAGATACATGCACTTGAATACAACTTTTGAGATTCCTGATCTGCTTCGTCAATACGAGAGTTAACTTTGTCTTTGTGTGCACATCGTGATAGAGTGCCTTCTAAATCCTTATGATGAAGGGTCATTGCCAATACATGGTCAATGTAAGAATTGGATATCATGCATGGAGGTGTGGATGGAGTGTGTTTAGGGATAAAAGATGGATTGGTTGACAGTTTGGAACCTTTGACTCTCCAAACTTGGGAAGATGAGCAATGATGGGTGGATGCGAAAGTGTACATGGAATTAGGACCAACTGATTGATATACTTTTTTGCGTCGTCACCGAAAAAGAGAAAAATCAACGAAAAAAGAAAAAACCCAATTTTGTAGAACCCTAATCTAGAAGCTTCTAAGCTTGTTAAAAAGGGGTTCAGATGGGTGTTACAGTATGATGAAAAACGTGATTATTCACAAGATTGTAATAGGTTTTTACACTGGATAATAAAATCATTGGATGGCTACGATTTGGTGGATGTAGCCTGGATTGGGTGAACCACGTTAAATTCTTTGTGTTATAATTTATTTTGTGTGTTTTTAGTTTCTCTATTTTATTAATTAAATCTGCATTTAATTGTTAGATATCTTCCTTTCTAACCCTAACACATCTTTCTTTGTATTCTTTGGTATCCACTTGTATTTTTTTTTTCTTTTATGCTTCTCAGCTTCTTTTTCTTTGATAACGTTCTTCATGCTTTGATTCAATTCTTTCTTTTAACGTTGGTCCCAATTCATGGATGGGGTGATGGGTGGATGAAGATCCATGACATGGCTAGTTATAGTATTGGCATTGGTTTCATCACAAGGATTCTTTGTGCTCCCTATTTTGACGCTTGTTTGAGACATAGTTTCCCCCAGTATTGTGGAAGTAGTACCTTCATGCTTTGATTCCACCTGTTTCGAGAACTCTTGTTTAGAATGCATTCTCAGATAAATGACCATTGCAGATGATATTATTTCGATTGGATGCTCTGTTGACTCTAGAATATCTTGTTTTGTATGACCTACTTTCATGATTGGATAATGTTGGATATCTTCATACATGATGTCCTCAGTCTGAATTTGGGATATATCTGATCCTGATGTTGACAATTCAGTTTGACTATAGAGATTAATAACTTGCTCTTTTTTTGTAATAATGTCAGGAGTAACGGAATCTAGTTCTGAATGCAGATCATCTATATGTCCATCCAAAGAAAGCATCTCCTGGCTAGATGGAGGAGTATTTGCTATGTGGATATGTTAATCATTTTTGACATCTTGTATAGATAGGAGAGTGTCCATTAGATGATTATAGTATCTTGGAGATACAAATTCTTGATCTTGATTAATTTTGGGATTGCTTTTGACATGCTTTGGATCAAGTTCTCGACATGGGTCAGTTTCCAAGGATGGATTGCTTATAAAGGGTTCTTGGATATCTTCATTAGGCATGGGAAGTGGCTCAATATTCTCTTAATATTTGAGTGGACTTGGATCAAGTGTCAAGTTGAGGATTCCTTCAATATCTATAACCACAAGGTCAAAGGGTGTCAATATGTCTTGGAAAGGACCATTGCTAGACCTTGGTGAAGGATGTTGATCATGCTTTGGAATAGATTCTTGAGATATGTTCTCTAACTCATTAGGTGATGTTAAGACATTTTCAAAATGATCATTAGTTGATGGGTCTTGCATTATGTCAATAGAATCAAATAATTCTAACACTCCTTGAAATAGATCACTAAAAAGTGGCACTTGATGTATGGTGATTTGGTCATTGGATGAGGTGGAAACATCTTCAACGTGCTACTTAATTGAGAGATCTTGAACATTGTTTTCAACAATTGTGGTAGAGAGATTGTGAATGTCTTCAACCATAGGGTTAAATGATGTTGGCATTTCTTGAATTGGATCATTGTTGGGTATTGTTGGTGGATTTTGATCATGATGGAAAAGTGACTCTTGACATATGTTGATTTGATCATTGGATGAAGTAGACACAACTTCAAGGTGCTCATTGATTGATAGATTTTGATCATTGTTTTCACCAATTGTGATGGAGAGATTGTCAATGCTATCGCCAGTGGTTGAATCTTGATCATTGTCCCCAATAGTGATTATCTTTTGATCAATAAGGTATTGGATGAGATTTTTGTGTCAAAAATAATTTGATGTTGTGTGTCCCTTTGTTTTGTGAAAATCACAAAGGTGCTCCTCGTTATATCCTGGTGGTTTAACTAGGGGTTCTTGATAGTTCCCATAGATGGGGAGATTAATGAGATTTTCTTGTACCAATTGTTGCAGGAATGATTCAATTGGTCTCCCAAGTGGTGTGTATTTTTGTTTGTTCCCTTGTGAGATTTGACCTTGTGGTGATTGATTTTGGAGATGGGGTGATTGGGTTTGCTGTTGATGTTGTTGATCTTGGTATCCAACTTCTTGACATTGGAGATATTGTTCTTGACATGGTTGTGGCCACAACTTTCTGCTTTGATGACATGGTTCAACCAATGGTAGAGTACATTGATTTTGGAGCAAAAATGTCTCTTGTTTGAAGGCTTTAATTAGTTTGTCAAGTGAAGAAATTTGGTCTAGCAAAACTTGGTCTTGATTTTGATCTTGGCACCCTTGATGTGGTTGACTCTTTTGCTTAAGGAGATTTGGAATGTGTACTTGTGGTGTTTGCATGAGATCATGGACAAATTGATTTTGGACAATGTTTTGATTTGGGATGACATTCAGATTTGGCATTATAGGTTGAAATTGAACATTGTCTTGATTTAGGTAACTTTGATTTTGCATGGTGTTACCTTGTCTTGGAGTCATTAACATCTTGTTTGGACTTGGAACAACATTTGTAAACATATCTATCCCAAAATTTTCCATTTGTGGATTTGAAATGTTCATGTTTAGAAAACTTGTACTTAGTATATTCACATTTGGCATGTATGGACTTGGTGGGATGATGTTGTTCATTTGAAGACTCATGCCTTGATTGTTCGGTTGATAGATTTGTAGGTTTGGGCTCAGATTTAAATCTATCATTGGGAAAGGTATTCCAAAGTTTTGACTGGGTATACTCACATTTTTTTATACCATCGAGGTTTGTAGGGGTAATGATCCCATGTACAGATTGTATAAATGTGAGTTTTGATAATCAATCAACATTGCAAGGTTTTTAAAGTTTAGTTGATTTGGATTACTCATGATGTATGGAGAAAGTTTATATTCCATGTTCTTCTTGTGTTTTGACCTATTTGCAAAAGTCACCCCTAAGGTGTTTAGGACCAATGATGATATGAAGGATGAAGGGGTGAATGATATGGGTGTTAAACGTTTAGGAACTTTGGATCAATGCTAGACTTAGGGTTTTATTTTTATTGGTTTGATTTGGATAATGAACTTGTAAAACCTAAGATGTTAGATGTGATTTTTAGGATAAACTTGTTCAATTAAGTGATAATTTAACTAAGTGTATGTGGAAGGATTCGTCCAAACACACCTAACTAAACAAATGATTTTGATTTGGTTTATGGATGTACCCAAGTCTAGATAATAATGTTTCCAAAGCTCTAAAGTTGTTTGATGGGATGATGATGATGAACGTTTCGAATGGATGAAGTGTTTGATTTTATCTTAAGTGAACCTAAGGAGAACCTTGTTTACAAGACCAAGATAGTGAAGAACATGCTTTTCTCTAAGAGTAGTTCAAAACCCAAAAGACCAATGTTTGCATGAAAAACCATACGATCAAAAGATACACAAGCACATGTGTGGGGTCCAATTTACTTAATCTTTTCTTAATGGATTCTTTTTACCAAAAAAACTTCTTGATTAGTTCTCAAGTTGAATATCCAATGTCATAATTTTCTTTCATCCCACAAAATGCATTATGTGGAAATCGAGGAAATCAAGGCAAATGTTTCCTAATGTTGACCTTAGTAGGAGCAAATTGAGATGAAATCCAAATGCCTAGAAACCTCTAAGGACATGAATCCCAAGGGAAAGCAAGGGCATGCAAATTCATTCAAGGATATTTGCTTCTCCTAAAGGGTTTGAACTTTGAATGATTTGTTTAATGTTTGTCTCAATATTTTGGATCCAAGCACTGTGTTTTCAAAATGACTCACAAGCAATATAACATCCTAGATCAATTGGTACGATTTTATTGGTGGGCTTGCCTCATGCCCTTCATAGTAGAAGAGATGATTTTATATACAACTAAGGAAAAAATATAAAGGTATGTTAAGAATGAAGTCTTAACCTTTATATTTTAACCAAGATCGAACATGGCAAGTAACTTCTTGGAATCTAAGTTCCAATGCACCACTTTGATAAACTCATTGGATGGACTGGTTGGCTACTACAAACAAGGTTCTTAATGACAAAAAACCATGAACACTAGAACCAACACTCACTCACTTGGCCACTTAAGGCTCTTCATCCATTCTCATTCCACTTAAGGAATGGGATTAGGTGCAGTCTGTTGTTGGCACAGATTGGTGCTAATTTCTCATGATTTCACACCCTTTGATATAGCCCATCGGTAAATGTGCTTGCAAGAAATTTCCTATGAGTTTCCTGTTGCGAGGTGTTTCTCATAGTAATCCCTCTCTTAAAGGTGACTCAAAGCAATAAAATGCATTTTGAGTCTTTCTCTTGCACCCTAGATCGCATGAAGCACAAGGGGAGAGGATACGTACACAAAATGCACAAAAGAAAAAATCACACAATTCAAGCATTTGTTTGTTTTAGCCTCAAAGCAATGATGAGTTCGTTTTAAGCACCAAAAATCAAATGTGAAGTTTTCTTGTTCAATTTTAGACCAAATCGAAATCTAGTAGGTATGTAGTGTTCAGTTTTAGCCCAACATGAAAGATCAACTCAATGGTTAAATTTTAAACCCAAAAATAAAACTAGTTGGCTTAAAACAAAAAAAGAAAACTAGAAATGGATGCCCTTAGATTATTACAAAAAGAATTTAAAAATGCTTTGTCAAGTTCAAGCTCAGTGTTTACTTCTCCAGCTCAATTTTGTTTGTGATTTTCACATGAGAGGGACCACAATATTTTCATGATGTAAACCTACAAACAAAGTAAAAAATATTAGCAATGAGATTTATGTCAAGGAATCAATAAAGCCTACAACACTTTCACAATCTGTAGAAGTAAAGTTACAAAAAGATTTCAAATCACAAACAGTTAGTTGTACGAAGAATACATAGAGAACTAACATGATATCTTTTTATAAACTTCACAAAATTGACAAATAGTTCAGTCATTTAAAAAGCCACAGCCACTAGATGCAACGTATTTATAACCATGAGAATGATTGCTCACCAGTGTTAGCATTTGTAACAAGGAAATCGACAAAAATAATTTAAAAAAATCATATTCTAGCAAACCTACTACATTGGATACCTCCTTTTACCATCCACGTACTGAAGGATTTAATTCCCTCCAACTTTTAGATCAGCCAAATTTGAATTTCAAGCATTAAATCTGCAACAACCTATCAGTCACACTATTTTCAATAGATTTGATTAAAAGGCGAACCAAAAAAATAATCATGACTAATAAAAATCAATGATCATAGCCTTTAAACTTTCTCTTTCCACGTGGGATCCTTTCAGAAAATGGGGAAAGAAACAAACAAAGTTGATCAAGAAGGTTGCACGAAAGTCCTTAAAATGTTTATTGATTACTTGTCTACAAGGGAAATGGATAACTTTAAACATCAAACGAAACACAATTAAAATTTTGTAACTTTGACAATGATGCATCAGTCAAAAGGCTTGGAATGGGACACAATTTTCATTGTGAAGGCTAATGATTTGGAGATACCCTTGCTCCATGAATCAATGGGATCAACAAATAATGGAGCAACCTCTTTTGAGGAGGAGATACGATTGTTCTATGTGGCAATGGCTTGTGCTTGAAAAAGGCCATAGATTTTATATGTTATTGTAGACTCAAATTGGTAGGTTCTTCAACCCTCTAGATTCTTGAAAGAACTACCTCTCCATCTTGTCGATACCCAGGCATAATCAACAAATTCAAGGACAATTTCAAAGTCATGCCAACTAGCTGAGAGGTCCAATGATGATGAAAGTTTAGATAGACAAGAATTTAAAGCTTAGAAAGATGATGTAGCTTCGAACAAAGCTTATCAAATTTGAGAATACTATTTCTAATGAGTGTTTACCTTCCAATATAGCTGAAGAAAAAGAATACAGAGCAAGACTTCAAAAAAATAAGGATTTTTTGCGAGCTATTAAGTGTTGCTTGAACATAGTACAAGACGGTTTTAGAAATGTATTATATCGGCATGCATCATTGAGTGAGGAGATAGAAAGAGAGTATCTTACACTTTGTGTGCATCTATTCTAGCCAAATGTACTTGAAAGGGCAACAAAGAAGAAATATTTGTTTATAGATTAGCAGAAAAGAGGTAAATCCTAGGTGTGGGAAATGCTCTAGGAACCAACTTTCACTTCTCCAATTTGGTGAACTCACAAGGCATCTCAAAGTCACGTGGCATCCTCAGTTCTTATGTGTTGTACCTTGCCTTTTCCTTCATGTTCACAATAATAAATATGAAGATCTTTTACCAGTGGGAAATCTTGTACATGGGTTGCATCAACAAATATGGAGATCTTTTACCATTTTTTGGTTAATACATGGATGGGATGACTTTATATGTTCGCCAGCTTGTAAGAAATAACTCCCACACAAGAAATTCAATAGATTGTGATTTATAAAACTATTTCTTACGCTTCTAAGATAGATTTATTTGAAACTCATTAGTTTAACAATAGACAAAAATGGGTTAGTGGGATTAACCCAATGCCTATGAGACTTGAATAAATGCACGGAATGAGCAGACGCAGTTTGTGGACTTGAGTAAATGCATTTCCTTGTTCAATACAACAAACAACTACAATTCGTGGAAAATAAACTAGACATCTTGCCCACTCCAACTACTTGATTTAACCACTGACACATGCTTAGAAATAGACTATATTAGTGTCTATGCAAATTTAAAGTTTAGAATGTACCTAAAGTAGTTTCTAGTTCACTTCACTAAAATAGCTTTGCTATTGTCAACCACAGCAGAGAGATGGACTTTATTGAGAGCAACCTGAATATGAAGATTTTCTTTTTTGTCTTTGACAGAAGAAATTACCCTCTGTTATTATTGGCTTGACCATTTACTTTACCATATACAGATAAAACGCCAAATCTTCCTAAGGAGATTTTCCCATGCTAAGTAAAGTCGTGAGGTGCAGGAATGTGGGACTGAATATCAACAACTTAGTTGTCAATGAGTGACACGACTCAAGAAAAAGACTAAGATTTTTCTCAAGCTCCGAGCCAAGAAAGAGTGCATGTTAAACTATTTTTTAAAGAAAATATCTAGAGCTTGCACACTTTCCTACACATGCGTTAGTCATAATTATTCTTACCACTTAGAAAAATAGAAAATCATGCCCATTTTCTAACATAATTACTGGAAACACAAAGCCTTCTTATTTTCAATGTCTAAAGCCTACTTGAAAACCATTTTTCAAGGACAAAAAAAAACATTACTTTAGTGAATAGTGCAATGTATTTCCCTTCTCTTTCTTTGATATCCTAAATAGGAATACGATGGCCTTACATTTGAAAATCAGTAAATGTAAATCTACTTCCCAAACTTTAAAATGTGAACACAAATCTATACTTGATCAAAGACTGAAAAATACGACCATAAACAAACATAGACAAGCATAGACAATAGTTTTGGGTTCGAGCCCTCCTTCTAGAGCCATTTTGTAGATGTCTTTTTCTGCATTTGGCTTAAAAAATAAACATTAGCATTGTCATTTAAAACAAAGAAAAATAAAAACATCTCTATGAAATAATGAATCATGTAAAGTGAAAACAAGGAAGATAAATAAAACACACAATAACATGAAACAAACCCTATGTCATAGTGGATTGGTGCTTCTATGGAAATAATCCCTTTCCCAATCCTTGATAAGCTCCAGATATGTTGATGATCAAGATGATGAGTTGGGGAGGAGTAATACAATAGAGGGGCCTCTATTTATAGCCAAGAAGGATAAAAGAATGCCAAACATGGAGGATGTGGGACTAAAAACCAACCAATGGCAAGATGCCACTTGTCCAAATGTTAGAGGTTAATGAATGAGCACATTTTGGTCAATGTGCCAAAGAGGGGGAGATTTGAAATTTGAATTTGAGAGTTAAATGTTGAGTTTGACCTTTGCAAGAGACATGTAAGACCTCTTAAATGCTTTGTTGGATGTACATTTCAACTTGTTTTTGAATTCAAACTTGAGGGAATATTCTCCAAAGATGCCTTGTTGAGGGAAAATGAGGATTTTAATAAATGAATTAAAATGCCTTATTTGTGCAAGTGGGAAAAGCTAGAGGATGTGATGGGGTGATTAATTTTGATTTAGATTAACTTAGATTTTTTATTTTATCTTCTAACCCAAGTTAGAAATTATGATTATATAGTTGAGTCATCAAAATTTATGGATCTTTTCCCAATTCCTAGATTTCATACCCCTTGATAAGATCCTCATATTAGTAATAGATTATAGAAGATAGATTAAATCAAATGTGGGGAGATGAAAGGTGATTTATGGATGGATTTCTTAATTAAATAAAGGTTTGATTTCATTTAATTACAAGTTGATGATAGGCTTAAATTAAACTCCATGTTAATTTATTTAATTCCTAATGGATTTAAGTTTTTATAGACCCATCTAACTTCATTATTTATCACACTATATCCTCCTATTCTACCATAAATAGCTATTACTTCTATGATGTCACTATTTTTTTTATTTCTCCTTTGATTCCATTATACATAGTGATTGGCTTGTCGATTTTGTGTAGTATCATAACTCCATTGTTGTTTCCTACTTGATGCTTACCTCTTATTAATGTGATAATTTAATGCATACTTTGTCATAATTGGAATATTCCTTTATCCTTTACCATTTTTTCCACTTTCTTTGTGGAATTAAGAAGGGTTATATTTTTTACCATTTTTATTTATATCTTTCTTCTCTTCTTTCCATTTAATTCTTTGGTGAACTCTTATAGCATCTTGAAAATTCTTAATATCGACTTTCTTTTTTTCTTCATTCTATGAAATATCTTGCAATGTAACTTTTATTCTATACGTATCTTATTAAATTGCTACTAGAATTCTTAAGTATCTCTTGTGTAAATAAAATTTATCAAAATAATTGTTATAGTGATCACACAAGATCAATTCGACGTTATAATTGTGAAAGAGGAAGTGTGCAAATCATATGGAAGTGCACAAATATTAAATAAATTAAACAATATACTCTATTGCACCATTAAGATTATAGAAGCACATTATGTGGATTAATATTCTAAGATAGAATCTTTCAAAAGCAACATAAGGAATCACAAAATGGTTCTATCAATAACTTATTATTTTTGAATATTATAGAAACATATTTAGGAGGTAGGAAAAGATGTTCTTTTTCTTAAGATATCTAATTAGTTGTGTACATAAATTCCATCATAATAAAAATTGATACATTAGGAAAAATATATCCTCTCATTTATTATGCAAATATTTGAAGATATTTAATTACACTTTGAGAAATAAAAATTATGTGCTATAAAAGAGAAAGTAGTCAAGGCCAATTTTTTAATTAAGCCACATAGAGGAAGGAGAAGAATATGCATGCAGAGGTGAATCTTGTAAGAGAAAAGAGAAGAAGAAATAAATTATATGCACATTATCCTATATTAAACATTTGACAAATTTTAGTGATAAGTGTCATTCATTGACTCATGCACAAATTTTTTACATGATTAACCAATAGCCTATAATATATTCAAAATTCTTTGCCCCACATATTACTAAATTATAATGAGAGATATTCTTATCATATATCATTTCTAAGATAAAAATAAAAAGTATCAATTCTTAGGTTCAAGAACCCATCCTATGCATGAATACCAAAAGAGATGCCAATATAATAGTGCCTTTGGAATGAATCATGAAAGACACAATTAGGTCAACAAAATCGCTACTAGGTCCATATAATTCTAGGAAATATTGAGAGAGAATCAATGAGTAAAATATGTATAGCATATTCCCTTGTGTATAATGGGTAATGCAATGAAGATTCTTAAGGAATAATTTAATGCTAGTCACATGTAATGATAAAAAAATTATATGCATAGTTATTCAAATCATCTATATCTTAAAATATTAAATTGGGTTCTACTTGAGATGGATTTTGGTTTTATATTGTTTGTTCTTACAAACTCTAATGTATTTATGTTATGGGGACATAACCCAGTATTCCATTCAAAGAATTTTGTTTCAAAATTGTTCTATTTGTAATCATTGTACATATTTTTGCATAAATGTTTATTTATTGATATGTTAAAAATGTTTTTTGAGCAATTGCAAGTAAATGATTTTTAGCATTATGGTTTTTTAGGATGGAAAATAAGAGTTAAATCTAATTTCTTTAGGAAAAAAAGATATTATTTGTAAGGGAAAGTATACTTCGAAATGTGGCAGAAAATATATTCGTTAGGTTGCATTGTCAAAAGAATTGTGGTATTGGTTTGATACCATACTATTGTAAAAATTGTGCCTCGTTGTCTGTTTCAAGTTCCCCATAACAAATATTCTTCATGATACTCTTTTCCCTAGTTCCCCATAGCAAACTCTTATTATTGTAGATTGCTTAAGAATCAAGGTAAATGATAAATCATCAAAAATCCACAGTAAGCAGCTGTCAATTGAAATTTTGAACTACATTCTTTGGCAGTAAACCCACACTAAAGAGAACTTGTAAAGGGAATGGGTGTCAATAATCTATACAAAATGGGTATAACACCATAGAGTTAATTGGGAGTTTGAGCTACATCACTTGGTGGTAAATATTATAGACAAATAGAGGAGACTTGCCTGGGTTTTTTTATGACAATAAGGAGCTTACCTCTTGAACAAAGTATGTTGTTAAATGTGGCTCATCAGTTGATAAGAGTTGCAAAAAAATTATGAATTTAGAATTGCCAACTGAACTATTACATAGATTGGTTGTTTTGCATCAATATGTTTCATGATATTCTTTTTACCTCATCTATTCAAAGGGCCCTACAATAAATTATTCTATTGTTCTTGTAAGAATGAATGTTATCAACTTTTAAAATTCTAAAAAAAAAATTGTGGTTATTTTGTTTGGATGGAACATGTTATATGGATTCAATAACAAACCATTCTTCATGATATTGTTTTTTTCAATTGCCCATAACAAACTATTCATTATCGTAGTTTCCTTGTTCCATGCTCCATATTGTAAAGTTGATTTACGATCATTTGTTATTTTGTTGTGGTTCCTAAGTATTTTGCTAATATTTCTTTTAGAATTTACCTATTTGTCTATAGTGTTTAGTGCCAAATACTATAGCTTGAATTTAGAATTGACAAGCCAACTCTCAGATAGATTGTTCGTCTTATATCAATCAAGAAAACAAACAAGAGTCACAGGTAAATGATAGATGATATGAAAACATACACAAACCAAAGAAATTGAAAGCAGGCCAAAGGTTTCTGTCCATCTGGCATTTACGTGTGATTGTTAAATATTATTCCAATACGTCTTACAACTATTACTTAGGTTTCTTTCCTTGTAAGAATCTATTCCATTTTACAACAATGACAGGATACATTAATCCTGATGTGAGAAAAAACTTGCAATGCTCTTTCCGCACATGGAGGCAACCAACTAAAGTATGACAAACTCTTCTTTCCAATTTCACTTTTTTTCTATAATATTTAGTACCAAATAATTGTTATTCCAACACCTCTTATACAATTAGTCTATTTGTCTTCAATATATATATATATATGCATATGTATCTGTGTATTTTTCCAACCATTTATTTTCACATATAGTTCACATATGCATACACATACACATACATATACATTTACATACATATACATATACATATACATATACATATACATATACATATATACATACACATACATATACATACATATATGCACACATACATACACATATACATATACATATAAATATACATATACATATACATATACACATACATACACATATATATGGTGTTGGAAAGCAAAAGCTCTAAATGCATAGCCGGTCTCCTGCCAACCATATTCACATCATGAAGCCTCATGGGCTCTAGCCAAACCTGTGAGCAAGAATGGCACACTTACTGTAAATATCATTCACAAGAGAGGGAAATCGTATTGGATTTCTTGAAACATAGAGAGGTACATATATATATATGTATTGGAATCCCCCTTTCATGTTTAAAAATATAGATATAGGAAAAAATATATATCTATATATATTGTCCAAGACCACTGTGGCCCATTCCACAATGCAACAACAATCTATATATACACATGGATGTTTAAACTTCCCTCATCTGCTTCAAGCTTCCTAGAACAAACTGCTGAGGCTTGCTTATGACAGCTATAGAGCTTCCTACCTGCATACGTTGGCGGTGATGTAGCTAGTTGCATTGATATGCAGAAGCAGAAGAAAGTGTTTTCTCATGTGAGCAATTTTGATTACACTAGCCAACTCTTACATAGACTGTTTGTCTTGTATCAATATGTTTCATGCGGGTTTCAATCATCTGTCATGTATCTCTAATTCGTAAAGTGTTTTCCTAATAGTTCTTTTACAATTTCTCTATATCGTGAAACATATTGATAGAAGACAAGCAATCTATGTAACAACTGGGCTGTCAATTCAAAATTCAAGCTACATTATTTTGCACTACATATTATAGACAAAAAGGGAAACTGTAAAAGAGTTTTTTGTGCATTTAATATTTTCTTTTTTGCTTGGCATCACAGCGGTGCTGGTTTGATACTAGGGTATTGTAAAAATCATTCGCTCCACCTCTATTTTATAGCAGATTGGAGGATTTTAAAACTGTTTTCCTCCCTTAATAGGACCCCCCTTTCTTTATTGATTTTACATGGGTTTTTGAACCTCTTTCCATCCCCTGGGGTTAGGTACTAGAAAACTGAGCCAAGACCCATTCGCCCTAGGTGGTGAATGGGTCCTCCCTTAATAAGGACCCCCTTTTTGAATTTCATTGTGGCAGGATTCTAATAATATTCATTTCCATATCTGGTGTCGACCTTAATTATTTTAATTTCGAGGTTAATCTCCTAATTTAGTATAAATAAGGGGTTAATTCACATTGTTTCTCCTAGAAATTCATTCTAAGTCTCCAAGCATTCAAGTTTACAAGAATTAGAGCATTGCAAGAGCATTTTAAAAGACATTTCAAGGCAGATTTTTAAGGTTTATTGCAACAATTCAAGATTATATCATCATGTCAAGGGTTTAGTGCATTCATGCATGTTGAGCTAAGATTGTGAGTGTAGCATTGAATATCTACTTGCAAGCATTGTTTCACATCATTTTCAAGGATCAAGATATACATTCTTCATGGCTACTACATGTTAGATTGCAAATTTTTATTACAATACAACATCCAAGGTATCTACATTGCATCATTTCATGTTTCATCCTTCAATTTCATTGTCTCATCATTTGGTTTAACTACAAGTGGTTTGACTTAGGAAAACCCCTATTCACTAATAATCAACAATTTTTTCTCTCCTTGAATTTGTGTTCATAGATTTACAGGTTGAAGATCAAGTGGAGAGAAAGTTTAGAGAAAAATGTCAAAGTTTTCAAGTTGCAAAAGTTGTCATTTAAAGTGCAATAACGAAGAATTGAAGCTACATAATTAAGTACAGGTTTTCATGAGCTAACAACTTGGAATCTGAGAGTGGAGACATCAAGGACAATAACTCATATCTCAGTTTCAGAAACCCTAACAGGGACCCATTCACCACTAAAGGAGAATGAGTCCTTTGTGCCTTAAAAATAGGCTTCTTGCAGCAAGGTACACACTTTGTTTAGCTTTAAAAACTTCCCTCATAGTTGCTATAATAGTTAGGTATCATTTTTTATTGTTATTTTAATCTTTTGGCTCTCATAACTACATCAATCATTGTGACTTTCTTGGTGAAAATTTCTAGTGGTTTATCTAGATCTTGATAAGCCCCTAAAATTTCCCAACTAATCATTTTGGTGAACTCAACATATTGGACATTACAATTTTCTGATTTTGAAGTCTTTCATTGTATCCTAGGGTTAGATCTTGCATTTTTTTTTATATTATTTGCATTGAATAAAGATCTCATTTAGGGTTTCTTGCATTGCATTTATAATTACATCTCATTTAGGGTTTATATTTGCATTGTTTCGCATCTTTCTAAATCTGAAAAATACAAAAATAAATCACTAATTATGCATCTCATTTAGACCTCATTTATTTGCATTTGAAAATAAAATCAAAATTACATTTCAAATTAGGCCTTTGCATTCACCTTTTCATTGCATTTTCACATTGCAATTTTGGAAAAACTTGATCAGGCAGAAAAAGTGTAGGATGAATCCAAATGCATGAACAGGAGGATTTACCACTAATTTTTCCACATTATATCACTACAATTATGTGTATGATAATATGCAAATAACAATCAGAAAATGACCCTAACTATTATACAAACTACAAGGGAAGTTTTTAGAGCATAAAAAGTTGTGTACCTCATCAGAAACCTATTGTCTTTAGGCTACAAAGGACTCATTCGACTTCAATGGAAAATGGGTCCCTGTTAGGGTGTCTAAAAATGAGATCAGGTTCTTGTTCCTTGATGTCTACACTCTTAAAATCCTAGTTATTAGTTTTTGAAATTATGTAGGTAATTTTGTAGCTTCAAATATTTGATTTTGCACTTTGAATGACAAATTTTGCAACTTGACAACTTTGACAATTTTGCTCCAAACTTGCTCCACTTGATCTTCAACCTATAAAACTATACTTACACATTCATGGGAAGAAAAAAACTTTGTTTTTTAGAGAATTGGGTTTTTCCTCAGTCAAACCCCTTGTAGGTAATTAAACCAAATGATGAAATAAAGGAATAAAGAATGACACATAAAATAAGCAATTGATATCACCTTGGATGATGTGTTGTGAAACAAATCTGCAAACTAGCATGTAGTGGCCATGAAGAATGTAGATCTTGGATCCTTGAATATGATGTGAAAAATTATTGCAAGTAGATCTTCAATGCTACATCCACTTCCTAGCTCAAAAACATGAATGAATGCATCAAACCCTTGTCATGATGATATGATATTGATTTACTACAATAAACTCTAGAAATCTTCCTTGAAATGCCTTGTGAATGCTCTTGTGAACTCCAATTTGCTATAGTGCTTGAGTGCTTGAAAGTATAGGATTGCTTAGGAGGAAACTAGGTGAATTAACCCCTTATTTATACTAAATTAGGAGATTAACCCCGAAACTCAAACAATTAAGGCTAACACTAGATCTAGAAGCAACTTTATTAAATTCTAGTTAGAATTAAATTTGAAAAGGAGGTCCTCATTAAGGGAGGACGCATTCGCCACATAGGGAAAATGGGTCCTAGCTCAATTTTCCAGGACCTAACTCCTGGGGATGGAAAGAGTATTAAAAACCCATTTCAGATCAACTCAGAAAGGGGAGTCCTATTAAGGGAGGACCCATTCGCCACCTAGGGCGAATGGGTCTTGGCACCATTTTCTAGGACCTAACTTTTCCCAATTAAATGTTATATTATTTGAATTGTGGGTGTCGAGATAGATCTTCTAGAGGTATCATAATTAAGGTTTAAATTTGAATTAAAGGGGGTTAATAAGTCCAATTAACCACAATTAATTAACACCACCCTAGATAAATGTGAAAGTGATTTACAACACTTTTTAACACCTAAATAAGGTACAAATTTAAATTCATTTTATTAAGAAGGGGCCCATTAAGCTTAATTAAGTAAATAAATCCTAGAAAAGTGTGAAATTGTGTTACAACACTTTACAACACCTTTGAAAAGGGCCAATTAAAGCATGTTTTAATCAAATAAAGGTCTTAAAGTGATGTGAATGTGTACAACACATTACAACACTACTCCAAGACACCATTAATTCAATTTTGATGTCAATTATCAAACCAAGTAAGGGAAAAAGGATACTTTTTCTCTTACTACATTTTTCCCCCATTTTAGTGAGAGGATGACCCCATGTCAAACTCACACTAAAGTAGACATCCAAGACACTTAAGTATGTGAAATTGGGTTGTTTATTTGTAACATGTGCTGCTCACTCTGGGGTAGTGTAACCTCAATCTTTCCACTAGGTGAGTTATCCCAATGAAGTGGTTTAGTGAGAAAGTCATGCCAATGTATCAACTTCTCCCCATATAATGATAAAGTCATGTCAATGTATTGACTTCTCATCATACTAACCATACTAAAGTTATCCTCCTAATAACTTCAATAAGGCACCACAATTTAATGCTTTTGTTGTGTTAAATTTTGTTAAAGGGGATTTTTCTTTGTTCATGTAAGGGTCTTCTTCTTAGGGAGCATTATGTATAATCTCTCCAAGAGAGGACAAGTCAAAAGTTTCATATCATCGCCCATGGGATGCCTTATTCACATCATGCCATGATAGTAGATCGTACACTCTTGGATGACATCAAATCCAATGACACCACTAAGAAGAGGACACATCACAAGAAAAGAGAAAATTCCATGTGCCATGAAATTTTTCCAACAGATGTCATTGATGTATACCCCCACTTTAAAGTGGTTGCTACACCGTTATTGTGAGAAATTGCTTTAAAGTATCCAATTTTTTTAGCCTAAGACATGAAATCTTTCCCCATAAAACCCTATTCCAATTCATATGCTTCTAAAATAAGTCATGTCATGAAATAGGAAGGAAGGGTTTCCTCCACAAATACATAAGGGATCTATGGATTTTGGACCAGTATGTCTTTGCTACAATGTTGTCAGAGAGCATGGAACTGTCATCATTCCCCAAATATCATAGAACTAGAAGAATGACACAAAGGGAGTGAAAAAAAAGAAGAAGCCTTTTGGGTCAACACGGAAGAGACCTAAACATGTCTTGATGCCTTGTGTCATCCCCAAAAGGAAAACATAAGATAAATGAAAAAGATAAAGAAAATATTTTGGATCAACATGGAAGAGACATGAATGTCTCAATTCCTTGTGTCATCCCAAAAAGGAAAACACAAGACAAATGAAAAATATTAAAAAAAGATTTTGGATCAACATGGAAGAGACTTGAACATCTCAATGCCTTGCATCATCCCCAAAAGGAAAAACACAAGACAAATGAAATGATTATGACATATAGAAGAATGAAGGTACCTATAGAGAAATGCATGAAGAGAGAAGGATACATCAAATGAAATGTCATAGGGGATCACATTATGCACATCCAATCACATAAAGAAAAACATGAAAAAGAAAAAGACTAGTAAGGCACAGGTGATTCAATCTAAAGCAAGTCATTCTCCTTCCAATCTTAGCCCATGTATAAACAGAAGGCAAGAAAATATCCAAAGGGACAGTGACAAATGCATTACTAGGAAAAAGCTATCAAATTTTGGCCCCCACTTTGTGCAAGGAAAGAATGAGCTGAGATAGGTGATGAAAATGAGCTCCTTGCATTAAAGAAAATGATTTGCAATAAGTGTAAAAATATGTAATAGTGAAAATGTTTTAAGATTCTACAATTATTACATGGCAAGGAGCAAAACAATCACTGAATGAAAATCGTTGCCATCAAAGTGAAAATTGCTCAAGACCAATTTGAATGCTCAACATTCATCAATACTATATCCAAGAGTTATGTGGTATCGATAATGTGAAACATCTTCACCTTTAGGATATATCCTTATTTTTTCTTTCATAGGTGGTAATGTTGTAAGTTCTTGGTTTAGAAGTAGTTGTACTTTTCTTTCACTTTCTAGTGGTAGACAAGGGAACTTTAGTTTCTTTAACTTGTCAGGCCTCTTTTGCTTGCTAGATTCACCAACTTCTCAAGATGGAATTAGGGTAGGAGGTCTTGAGATGATCTTTTCTTTGTTATCATCATCCTTAGGAGGTATGGATTGTTCTTTATGGAGGAAACTTATGTCAGGAGGAGGATCTAAGACAATCCTACCATTATCACAAATCATTATGTATTCTTTAGGGATTAGAGCATTTATGTCAGGAGGAGGATCTTGATATCCTAACCCTTTGGTATTCTCTGTGGGTATTTTGTCTAGGAGTTGATGAATTTCATGTTCACTTGTTGTATCGCATCCTTGTTTGTTAAGATTGTAAATCCTTTGCCATATGTCTCTTCAAGGTTGATTAATGTGTCAAGGTTACATTGTTGACATAGCATGGTTGAATGTTTTCTTGTTAGAGGAGCTAGGTTCACTTAAGGTAGGGAAATTAAGTTAAACTTGTGACTTAGTTTCAGGATGTAAAAGACCAAACATCTCAAGTTGTGTTGGTTGTTTCATTGAAGGATAAAAGGATACATTAGACTCAAGGTTGTTAACGAAATCGTTTATGAATTCATTCATGCTAGCATCATCTTCTTTAATGATGTCAACATCACGAGAAGGACATGCATTAGGAGTTGTGTGAGCATGAGTAAGTTCAATTTCATTAGGGTCATTACCAAAACCATAACTTGAAAAATCAACCAAAGAGAACAAGGACTTTCACACATTGCCTAAATAGTTCTCCATTTTCAGAATTTCAGATGTATACATAGTAATTTAATGATTACAAAATGCAATAACATTATTAATGAAATGTTTGAATGTAATTTTGAATTTTTAACTATGCACTGAAATGCAGCAAATTATGCTAAATACAATGAATTTGATGAAACATCAAATTAGGAAACTAAGACAGGAAAGTAACAACACCAAAAAAAATCTAGAAACTAAGATTTTAATGTCCAGAGAATGCAAATCAGTAGCTAATAGGGACTCATTCACCTGTAAGGGCGAATGAGTCCTGGTTAGATGTTTTTTGAGATGTTTCTATGGATTTTAGAATGAATTTTGAAATTTCTAGAAGGTATGGATAGGACTTGACTAGGGATTCATTCACCAGTAGCATGAATGGGTCTTGGTTAGGCATTTTTTATATATTTTTAAATGATTTTCAAGCTTTCAGTGATATGTTTTAGTTCCAACTCTAAAATAGTGAATTTCAGTTTTAGATTTTCCAAAAATGTAATTTAAATATGCAATGAAAAGATGAAATGCAATAATTATATTGAAATGCAATTTTGTTTTGATTTTCAAATGTAATTGTATGAGCTCTAAATAAAATGCAAAGTGACTAATTTTCTTTTTGTATTTTTCAGATATAGAGGGATGTAAAACAATGCAAGTCTAAACCCTAGATGAGATGCAAGATTTCAATGTAAAACAAGTAATCCTAAATGAGATCTTAATCCAATGCTAATGAATGCAATATTTAACCTAAGATGCTATGAGAGACTTCAAAAATCAGAAAATTGTAATGCTCAAAATGTCGGGTTCACCATTAATGATTAGGTGGAAAATGTGTAGGGTGAATCCAAATGCATGAACAAGAGGATTTTCCACTGATTTTCCCACACTAAATCACTACAATTATGTGTATGATAATATGCAAATAACAATCATAAAATGACCCTAACTATTATAGCAACTATGAGGGAAGTTTTTAGAGCATAAAAGTTGTGTACATTGTCAAAAACTTTTTTTTAGGATACAGAGGACTCATTCGCCTTCAGTGGCGAATGCGTCCCTGTTAGGGTTTCTGAAATTGAGATTAGGGTCTTGTTCCTTGATATTTGCACTCTCAAAATCCCGGTTATCAGTTTCTGAAATTCTTTAGGTAATTTTGTAGCTTCAAATATTTAATTTTGCACTTTGAATGACAACTTTTGCAACTTGACAACTTTGACAATTTTGCTCCAAACTTGCTACACTTGATCTTCAACCTGTAAATCTACACTTACACATTCAAGGGAAAAAAACTTGTTGTTTTTTAGTGAATGGGGGTTTTTCTCAGTCAAACCCCTTGTAGGTAATTAAACCAAATGATGAAATAAAGGAATGAAGCATGAAACATGAAATATGCAATTGATATCACCTTGGATGATGTGTTGTGAAACAAATCTGCAAACTAGCATGTAGTGGCCATGAAGAATGTAGATCTTGGATCCTTGAATATGATGTGAATAATTCTTGCAAGTAGATATTCAATGCTACATCCAATTCTTAGCTCAACAACATGAATGGATGCATCAAACCCTTGTCATGATGATATGATCTTGAATTGTTGCACTAAACTCTAGAACTTTGCCTTGAAATGAATTGTGAATGCTCTTGAAATGCTCTTGTAAACTCCAATTTTCTATAGTAAATGAGTGCTTGAAAGTATAGGATTGCTTAGGAGGAAACTAGGTGAATTAACCCTGAAATTCAAACAATTAAGGCTGACACCAGATCTAGAAGTAAACTTTATTAAATTCTTGTTAGAATTAAATTTGAAAATGGGATCCTCATTAAGGGAGGACCCATTCACCACCTAGGGTGAATGGGTCCTAGCTCAGTTTTCCAAGGCCTAACTTCAAGGGATGGAAATAGTATTAAAAACCCATTTTAGATCAACTCAGAAAGGTGGGTCCTATTAAGGGAGGACCCATTCACCACCAAGGGAAAATGGGTCCTGGCACCATTTTTTAGGACCTAACTTTTCCCAATTAAATGTTATTTTATTGAAGTCATGGGCGTTAGGATAGACTTCAAGAGGTGTCATGTAATTAAGGTTAAAATTTGAATTAATGGGGGTTAATTACTCAAATTAACCACAATTAATTAAGACCACCATAGATAAATGTGAAAATGCTTTATAACACTTTTCAATACCTAAATAAGGTACAAATTTAAATTCATTTTATTAAGAAGGGGCCCATTAAGTTGAATTAAGTAAATAAATCCTAGAAAAGTGTGAAAGTGTACTGCAAAACTTTACAACACCTTTGCAAAGGATCAATTAAAGGATTTTTTAATCAAATAAAGGTCTTAGAGTGATGTGAATGTGTACAACACATTACAACACTACTCTAAGATACCATTAATTCAGTTTTAATGTCAATTATAAAAACCAAGTAAGGGAAAAAGGCTACTTTTCAGTTACTACAAAACTGAAACTTAAACTCATTGCCTCAGATCTAGAACTAAAAGTGAACCAAAGATTTTTTTGTATGATTCTCTCTTACACTTCTAGGGTTTTGAACCTAAAAGGAGAGAGGTACAAAAATCTTAATGGCTCACTCAAGAACAAACCCTTGAGATTCCAACACAAAGGAGATTGAAATCTATCAAAGGGGATTGTCCTAGAGGTTGAAAACAGAAAATAGGGGTTCACCAACAAGTGTAAACTTGGAAAATGCAAGATGTTTGAAAACACAATGCGATATGCAAAAAGACCTAGAAAGATGAATAGAAATGCAAGTAAAACAGAACAGGAAAGTAAAACTAAAAATGTGCACCTGGAAACTTGTAGAGGCTGGAATGAAGATTGGAAATGCTGTTGATTATGAAATTTTGACCTACTAGGACTCATTCGCCATTCTAGGCGAATCAGTCCCAGATCTGGAAAACTATATTGAAGCCTATTTCGGGCAAATGGGTATCTAAATCTATAGAAAGCTCTAAAACATAGATACAATGGGACTCATTCACCACTAATGGCGAATGAGTCCACTTCGACTTTTCTAAAAACTCAAAAGTGGAATTTGAAACTCTCGATCTGCTCTTTCTCTTCCTCTAGGTGTCCAGATGCGAAACCCTAATTTTTAGGACTATAAGTGACTTTTTGTGGAGGATTTTACCTTGCTAATATGGAGGTGACTCCAAAAATTTTGAAACCTAATCTTCAATCATCTCCAATCCTTCAAATCATTTAGATCTACAATCACACAAGGAAAGAGAGAAAATGTGGATTGTTAGGGAATAGGGGTTTGCCTTGGTCAAACCCCATTTAGGTGATTAAACCAAAATAATGAAATAAGATAATGAAGCATGAAATAATGCAATTAGAAACTTTCCATGATGATGTACCTTGAATTTTTGCAACAATGGATGAAGAATCAACCCTTGAATGCCTCATAAAATATCTTGATTGCTATCTTGATGCTCTTTTGAAGACTTAAAATGCTAAACCCTAGCTTGCTTGACTTGAGATGGATAATGAATGAATGAAATAATGATTAGAAGTTTTTATATAGGAAATCCACTGAAATTCCCGTTAATTTGATCCCCAAGGCCGACATTGAAGAAAATTAAACTTAAAACCCAATTTTTCTCGCTCTAACTCCAAAAATAGCTCAAATGGGACTCATTCACCATCTTGGGTGAATGGTTCCCACCTAGATGGGACTCATTCACCAAAAGTGGTGAATGGTTCATGCCTAGATGGGACTCATTCACCCAAAGTGGTGAATGGGTTCTACAAGGCCTCTTTTGCTAGTTGGGATGTCGGGGAGTGAAGAATTTTAGTTTTTATGTTGATTTTATTAGGTCTTTGATCAAAATAAGCCTCAAGATACATAATATGGGGTCATAGGGGCCTATTAATGATGATATAAAGGGTGATTATGGCTAGGGACACAAATTTCAATTTGAAAGTGTGATTAAATACACTCTACAACATTAAAATGAAGTCCACATAGCCTATAAATGCACAAGATCCAATGTGAATGTGTAAAACACATACAACACTAGATTAAGGTGAAATTAGGTCCAATTTATCATTAATTATTCCTGAATCAAGCAAGTTGCACTTTTTTATATTCTACATTTAGCCCCCACTTTAGTGAGAGGATGTACTTGCTTCAAACTCACACTAAAGTAGACATTCAAGAGGGGTCCAATCATACCAATGTGGATGGTCTAGGGTAACAAAGATGAAGGAGGCGATCAAGCTCCCAAGATCTAGGATCCTAAGTCAAACCATCATAAGAGAAAAAGGATAGGCACAAGGTGAATGATTTGCAAAAAAACAAGATATGCAATCATGCAATGCAAATAACTAGAAGGAAGAGAAGTACAAATGAGAAAAAATAAAAATGTGGATCAAGCTTTGACCATTTTTCCAACACAATGTGGATTAGATCTAGGTTGTTTGTCCAAAAATGCATACTCACTCTAAGGTGATGGAACTCACAGATGTCCATCAGGTAAGAAGTCCTAGAAGGTGAGAAACATACACTCATGGCTGATATGCACTCACACACATGCAGTTGGCTATGGGGAAAGTCATGCCTCAAATTGGGCTTCCAACTCAACCATACCAAAGTTATACCTCCTGATAACTTTAATAAGGAACCATGTAAAAAAAATGATCTTTGAGCTCTATGAGGCAAGAAAAACATTGCATGCTTGAAACTCATAGACATTGTAAATGCAAAATAGTGGATGGAATGTTCAAAAGGATTTTGTTTAGCTTTTGCAAGGTATCTTCTTAGGGAACATTGTGCCTAATATTTCCAAGAGAGGACAAGTCGAAGAAATATCATGCTCTTGGAGGAAATCAAGCCCAATGACACCACCAAGAAAAGGACGCATCACAAGAAGAAAGAAAATAGTGCAATGAAATATGAGTGTTAATGCATGCACCCACTGTAAATTGGTTGATAATACCATTACTGTGATAAATTTCTTTAAAGTAAAAGAAGACATGAGAGCTTATTCGGAAATCCCTATGCCAAGTTATATGTTTCTAATAAGCTATGTCATGAAAAGGTAGTATGTCACATGCGAGCCAACTTAAGGCATGTCATCCACATTCCAAGCTTTCTCTTTATGTTCATGAAAGGTTAACAACTAGCCAAAAGAGGAAACAACAAGTGACATACAAGGACAAGGCTACCTAACCCCTTGCCCCCGCTTAGTGCAGGATAGGGATGAGCTGAAATGATTGATAAGATACATGATAGAGTGAAAATCAATATCAATTAGAGGAATTAGGTTCCCCCACATAGGGGAGAGCACCAAAATCCTTAAGATGTTGGGTTTTACAACTCAAAGCCTTAAATTCATTAGTAGCATGACCATGAAATCTATGATATGCACAAAATGAAGTCTTGTAATAAAATTTATTTCGTGTTCTTGGAGGGAGGGATGTCAAGTGATCTTGGAGGAGTCTCGACAAGATACATTCTTGATCAATGGTAGAAGGTGTCCCTAAAGTTTGTGGTAAAGATATCTCTTGCTTAGGACAAGATGTCATACTTATGCAAGACTCTTTAGATTGTGAGATTTTGTTCTCTCCTTTACATGAGGGTGTAAAATCTAACAAAATAAAATCATTAGTTTTTTGTGTGATGACATTGAAATTAAGTGAAGTTGTCTTTGTTTGTTTCATTTCAAGCAAAGGATAACAACCAAGACTACTAGTGTCTATCAGTTCAAGATGCATCACTATTAAATTTGGCTTAGAAGAATCTTGTGAGAGTGTTGATGTTAAGTGAAGGCTTGTTTATTTCTATCAAAGGACAATAACCAAGACCATGAGTTGTTTCTTGTGTGTTAGGCTCTATAGGGTTGCAAATACCTTGTTCTCTAGCACCACATCATTTTCCACTATAACCAAGTTGTTTCATAGGTTCATAACCTTTTCCATAAAGCTTTTTCATTATTTTTGGATCTGGTAGTTGCTCATGATTAAGTGCATCAAATTTTGTTGTGTAATTTGTTATCTTGTGGTCTAAAGTAGTTGAGGTGGATGCTTTCAAAGGGTCTTCTGAGTTTTGTTTTGACATTACCACTTTTTCGTTTCCCTTGTCAAAGTTTTTGTTTATGATCTTATACTCACCCATGAATGTATGTTTGAAATCTAAGGAACCCCAATCATCTGTTAATAGCTTCGTGACTTGTTCAATATTTTGTTCTTTGTCTTTTTTTGGGCGGGTTCCACTTGTGCATTTGGTATTAATGTTGCCAAAGAAATTTTCTTGTTTTTCTCAATGTTCAAACAACTGTTTGGGTTAGGGTCAGCCTCAAGTATGTACACTTTTTTATTGTAGATGTATTTCATTTTACAGTGAAGAGTAGAATGCACTCCATTCATTGCATGAATCCATGGTCTACATAAAAGGATATTATATAAAATTTCATGAGGCATAACATGGATCTATGTATCCAATGTGGCCTTCCCAACTGTAATAGGTAAAGTAATCACACCAAGTGGTTTTTTTTTTACATTGTCAAATTCTTTAATAGATAAAGAATCAGGTTGAATGTTTTATTTATCAATGCCAAGCCTATCCAAAAGGCTCACAATACACACATTAAGGGTAGAGCCAATATCTACAAGAGTTTTCTTTATCCCTTTTCTTTTGTATTGAGATATTATTATGAAAGCTTCATTTTGTTTTTGCACTTCTAAAGGGGGGAGTTCACTTTGGTGGAAAACAATGTCAACATTTATTCCTTGGACCATGGTTGATATGTCATTCGGTTGCACATTGGAAGGGATAGGAACTTGTTGTAAAGCACTTTGAATCATGTTGTGGTAATGAGGGGATGTTTGAATAAGGTCCCATTAGGATATCTTAGCAGGAGTGTTCGTTAGTTGTTAACCTAGATTGTACTCCTTTCCACTTTGTGGAGATAAACCAAGAGGACTTGGTAAGATGGGGTTAGGCAAAGGTAAGGGTGTAGAGGTGAGTTGTTGTGGTTGTAGATTATTTCTAGTGTTTTATTTATGAGCAACAGTATTATGACTTGATTGTTGTAAATCGTGAGTCTTAGGTGGGTAAAGGATAAGTTCGGGTTTATTTTGAGTTGGAGGTTTTTTGAAGGTGGGTAAAGGATGAGTTGACTTTGAATAATATTAATGTCTCTTAGTGAATGAGAGTCTAATGCTACTTCATCATCTTCATCTAAGGTTCCAACATCATTATTGTCAATGTTTTTCTTTTCTTGCACCATGATATCTTCCCTAGTAGGAGAGTTTTTAGGAGAACTACAAACCAAATTTTCTTGACCTTCAAGGATTGGTTTTTCCAAAATGATTTCATCGCAAGTAAGGGAGTTATCAATAGTTAGAGTGTCTTGTTTATTTCTTGTGGGGATATTAGGAGAAGGCTCCATTTTATTGTCCTTTTTTTCTACAGTCTCATTCTCTTGTGTCATATTATCTACCCTAGTAGGAGAGCTTGTAATATTTTCATCCATGGTTAGGTTTTGTAAAGTAGCTTCATCACAAGTAGGGGAGGTATCAAGAGAAGGAAAACTATGATTCTTGTGCTTACCAAATAAATCTTCCCATATGGTAGAGCATCAGGGAAGGGAGGGATGAGATTCTCATGACTCTTAATAGGTATATCTTCTAACACCAACCTATCCACTTTGCATGAGAAGGGGTATTAGTAGAAAGACAATTTTGATTGTCATGGCTATGGAGACTAGGTAAGGTGACGTTTAGAAAATTTTCTATGATATCATCTTTGTGTTGTCTAATATATTCCAAAGGGGAATGAGGGGAGGGACAATAAAGACCCTCAATGATTGTACCTTATTTCACCAAGATATCTTCGTCACTAATAGGAGAGGTATCGGGAGAAGAACAAGTATGATTGTTATTATTGTCAACACTACCATCCTCACCAATTGGCAATGTAATATTAAGGATTGTGTCAATGGTTTGATGATTAACATGTTTCTTAATGACCTCATTGGTGTAATCTAAATTGAATTCATAAGAGGGTATGTTGTACTTATGTAATCCATTTTTAACCATATCAAAGTCACATCTCTTGAAAGAGAACATGCTATCATGAAAAAAGTAAATAAAGTGAAATTCAATGACCTAAAGTGAAATGTTTAAATGCAATTTTTAGATGTGAAACAAGGTAATTTTTTTATTACATTATGCAACAAACTAAAAGATTAAATGTTTTAAATGCAAATTTGAAATTTTGCAATGCATGAAATGAGCTAATTTAAGCTTGATCTAATGAAATGCATGTAACCGAAACTCAACCAATTGATATAGATAGTTAATGGAAGCAAACAAAAGTGTAGAAAGAAGGTTTTCAATGCTGTAAAACGTAGTTTCAGGGGTGCAAAGGGACTAATTCTCCCAAGGTGGCGAATGAGTCCCAGTATGGATTTTTTTTCAAAAATTTAAGGAATTTTCAATGGATTATGATGCTTTTTATGCTTTCTAATGAAATTATGAAATGATAATGTAGAATGTTATTTGTTTTCAATGAAATAAAATGCAATAATGCAAGCTAAATGAACCTATCACTAATGCAAATTTTGAAACCCTAGAATGCAAATTAAATAATGCAAAATGCAATGCGTTACTTCAAGCTAAATCTAGGATGATGATGGACTCCAAATCAGAAATATAATGCTATATATGTAGGTTCACCAAAATGAACCAAAGATTTTTTGTATGGGTTTCCCTTACACTTCTATGGTTTTGAACCTAAAATGAGAGAGGTACAAAAATCTTAATGGTTCACTCAAGAACAAAACCTTGAGATTCCAATGCAAAGGAGATTTAAATTTGTCAAAGGGGATTGTCCTAGAGGCTGAGAAAAGAAATTAGGGGTTCACCACCAAGTGTAAACTTGGAAAATGCAAGATGTTTGTAAACACAATGTGATATGCAAAAGACCTAGAAAGATGAATAGAAATGCAAGTAAAACAAAACAGGAAAGTAAAACTTAAAATGTGCACATGGAAAATTGTAGAGGATAGAATGAAGACTGGAAATGCTGATGATTCTAAAATTTTGACCTACTAGGACTCATTCGCCATTCTGGGCAAATTAGTCCTAGATCTAGAAAACTATACCGGAGCTTGTTTTAGGAAAATGGGCATCTGAATGTGTAGAAATATCCAAAAAATAAGTACAGTGGGTATCATTTTCCACTAATGGAAAATGAGTCCACTTTGACTTTTTTGAACACTCAAAAGTGGAATCTAAAACTCTCAGTCTGCTCTTTTTGTTCCTCCACGTGTCCGGATCTGAAACCCTGATTTTCAGGACTATAAGTGACTTTTTGTGGAGATTTTGACCTTTCCAATAGGGGGATGACTCCAACAAGTTTGAAACCTAATCTTCAATCATATCCAAGCCTTCAAACCATCTAGATATTCAATCACACAAAGAAAGAGAGAAAATGTTAATTGTTAGGGAATAGGGGTTTTCCTTGGTCAAACCCTTTTTAGGTAATTAAACCAAAATAATGAAATAAGATAATGAAGCATGAAACAATGTAATTAGAAACTTTCCATGATGATAGATCTTGAATTTTTGACAATGGATGAAGAATCTACCCTTGAATTCCTCAAAATTGATCTTGATTGCTATCTTGATGCCCTTGTGAAGACTTAAAATGCTAAACCCTAGCTTGCTTGACTTGAGATGGATAATGAATGAATGAAATAATGATTAGATTTTTTTATATATAGGAAATCCACTCAAATTCCCATTAATTTGATCCCCAAGATTGACATTGAAGAAAATTAAACATAAAACCCATTTTTTCCTACTCGAACTCTAAAAATAGCTCAAATGGGACTCATTCACCATCTTGGGAAAATGGGTCCCACCTAGATGGGACTCATTTTCCCTAAGTGGTGAATGGGTCCCACAGGGGCTCTTTTCCCTACTAGGATGTTGAAGAGTGAAGAATTTTAGTTGGGTATGTGCAGGATCATCATGGAAAAAACAAGCCCTTAAGTGGCAAAGAATTTAGAAAAATCAGAGTTAGGAAACTTGACATAAAAATTTGAATAAGTTATCTATATTATTTCAAAAATATGTAAGAATAGAATCTCTAGAAAATTGAATGTAGCTTCTAAACTACTAGGTTTATTTAAAAAATCTATTTGGTGAAAATTTGAAATTTCAATGTAGTAGTACTTAAATTTAAGGGAAAAATAAAGAAGTAGGTTAATACCATCCTAACCACAATAAAATGATAATATGTTTTTATAAGATTTTAGATATAAGTTACAGGACTTATGTGGATGTGATGCATATTTTTGTAATTTTTTCCAAGTAAATAATTAATTATGATTTTTTTATTACAACTTTTAAAAAACATAAAAACTCGTATGTCTGACCACCTCAACTTGGTCAAAAATTCATGAAATTTATTTTTTATTCTTTTAATCCTATAGTATGTGAAGCATAGAATGTGATGCATGTTTCAAATTCAAAAAATGTGATACCGTTTCAAAGCTATAGATGTTTTTCAATCAGCCTATTGATTAGGACTTTAGTCTTAATTCAAATAGAAAATGAATAATAATTATTTATTAAATTCAAAGTAAGACATAATTTATATTGGTGGAAATCTGAGAATCTCCTTTAAAAACCCTTTTCGTTTCATCAATTTTGGGTAAAAAAAAGTCGTTAGCCACATACCCATAATATCGCCACTTTTTGGCTCATCATGATCTTGCACATACCCAGTTTTTATGGTGATTTTATTAGGTCTTTGATCAAAATAACCCTCAAGATGAACAATATGGGGTCATAGGGGCCTATTAATGATGATATAAAGGGTGATTAGAGCTAGGGACACAAATTTCAATATGAAAGTGTGATTAAATACACTCTACAACATTAAAATGAATTACATAGCCTATAAAGGCACAAGATCCAATGTGAATGTGTAAAACACATTACAAAACTAGATCAAGGTGACATTAGGTTCAATTTATCATTAATTATTCCTAAATCAATCAAGATGCACTTTTTTCTACACTACAAAAAGATATTACTAAAATATTGCAAATCATTAAAAAATAGTTTAAAAATACCTAACCAGGACCCATTCATCCTTACTAGTGAATGAGTCCTAGATAAGGTCAAACCTACATCCTCTGGAATCTAAAAAGGCATTAAAAATCACTTTGAAATTAGTAAAAACATCTCAAAAAAATCTAATTAGGACCCATTCACCCTTACTGGCGAATGAGTTACTATTAGCTATTGATCTGCATTTTTTAGATATTAAAATCTCAGTTTTTAGGTTATGTTTGGTGTTGTTACTTTCCTATTTTAGTTCCCTAAATTTTTGTTTCATCAATTTCATTGAATTTAGCTTAAATTGCTTCATTTTAGTGCATTATTAAAAAAAATCAAAATTGCATTCAAACATTTCATTTTTAGTTTATTGCATTGTGTAATCTGTCAATTGCATTGTTTTGAATCTAAAAATTGCATTTCATTCTAGGTTGTTGCATTACCTCTTTTCTATTTTAGGGTTTGCACACTAGGCTTGTAAAACTTGTTTGAGCTTTACAACTTGGTGTCCTATTTTCAATACTCTGATAAGACATAGTTTGAGGCTCATGTCATCCCATGATATCTCACTCACCATGGATCTTGGGTTTTCTAACTCTCTTTCTCATAATGTTGAGAATCAATCCTCCATGGCTCATATTTTACATACTTCATTACCCATGACTTCACCCCGTACAATCAATGTGAATGATGCTATTGTAAAGCTAGATGAACAACTATAAAACTTACAAGTCCATATCCTTAATGAATGCATAGACATTACCATGGTTCCCATTATACAAAATATAAGGAAAGTGCTTAAAACTCTAAATGAAACACAAATCATATATAGCCTTAGTTGCTTCTTTCATGAGTACTTGAAAAAACAAGACAATAACAACATACATGCCACAATCAATCCTCCTACTGAAATGAAGAACAATGTTAACATGGATCATGATCATATGCAACCACATCTCGTAGAGAAAGTGGTAGCATTTATCAAAGGTAGACCTCGTAAGGGCTCAAATAAAAAGCCTCTTGGCATTGCTTTCTCAAAAAATGACATACTTAAATGTGCACCTAATGGTCCTCTTTACATAGTTGGTCAAATCAATGATAAGCCCACTAGTGGGATATTAATTGATGTTGTCTATGGAGAGAATGTGATTAGAGAATAATTCTTATATGTGCATGAGCTATATCAAGATACATATGACAAACTGAAAGCATGGATCAAGATGCATAATGAATTTTCTTTCCCTATGATAGGCTCAATAGATCTCCCTTTAAAAGTGGGACCAAAAACATTAATTGTCTCATTTTCCATCATTCCGCAATTAAACCAATTTCATGTGAAGCTAGGCTATCCATGGCTTCGCTCCATGAATTTCATCCCTTCAGTTGTGCATAAATGTCTAAAGTTTCCTTTTGAAAATGATATCTTTACTGTGCATCATAATGGATTTAATCCTATGTCGGCCCGAGGGAATTTTTCATTAGATTTCTTTTGGCCCAAGCCTATGGAACCTATCAAGCCTCGCAAGGATTTCTTTTTCAAATCATATCAAAAGTTCAAGGAAAATAAAATAGTAGAATTGTCCCTTCGAAACATGGATCAACCTATAAATGAAACACCTATCCTTGATGAAGCAATGATCAAACCAAAAGAACTTCCAAACATACAAGAACAACCTATAGAAAAACCTCCTACAATTTCCTACAAGAGACCATGAGATAACACAAACAATCTCGTTGTCCCTCCTAGAGTCAAACAAGTTTATAAAGCCAAAGAGAAAGCAGTTGAAAAATGTACTATTGTTTCTTCTATTCCTCCCAAGGAAGAGAAGGAACCTATGATTGACAAACCGACTCTTACATAAACACAAATTGACAATAGATTGAAATGAAATCAAAGTTCTAGAGAGCATAGGCATAGGGGACATGCTATTTCTTATAAATTACAAACTCAAGAAGACAAGAACAACATAGAAAATAAGAATCCAAACTTACCTAAAGAAAAGCATGATGATCCTATATCTTCACCGCAACATAAACAAGACAATTTCATGGACATTGTTATTTGACCTCTCATTGTGATAAATCTAGATGATGACATTGACATAGCAAAAAATTATGAACAAGTGAATGATGAGTTGAATACATTTTTCTCTTCTTCTCTAAACTTAAATGGCATATCTCCTAAAAAGAGTGTTGAACCCGATGCTTCTCCTAGTTTGACACTTGCTCTTGTCCCTTTGGCTATTTGTCCACTTTTCATTTATACTGACCAATATTGGGATGTGGATGACTTGTTTTAAGTTGAATCGCATGTTCCTTACTAGTCTTTCACATTATTTCTTTTTCTTTTGTTTGATTGTGTGTGCATAATGTGATCCCCCATGTAGTTTTGTTTGATGTACCTCTCTCTTTTTGTGTATTCCTCTATATGTACCTTTCATTCTTCTATATATCGTAATCATTTTTCATTTGTCTTTTTCTTTTCCTTTTGGGGATGATGCAAGGCATCAAGACATTTAGGTCTCTTCTATGTTGACCCAAAAAGCCTTTTTTTTCACTCTCTTTGTGTCATTTTTCCAGTTCTATGAGTATTTGGTGAATGATGACAGTTCCATGCTCTATGAAAACATTGTAGTACAAACATACTGACCCCAAATCCATAGATCCCTTGTGTATTCATGGGGGTAACCCTTCCTATTTCATGATAGCTTATCTCGAAAACATATGACTTGGCATATGGTTTTCTGAGGAAAGCTCTCGTCTTAGGAAATTTTTTTGGCTACTTTAAAGAAATTTCTCATATTAATGGTGTAGCAACCACTTTAAAGTGGGGGCATACATCGATGACATCTTGCAAAAAAATTTCATGGCATGATTTTTCTTTTCTCTTATGATGTGTCCTCTTCTTGGTGGTGTCATTAGGTTTGATGCCATCCAAGAGTGTATGATCTACCGTCATGGCATGATGTGAATGAGTCATCCCATGAGTGATGATCTAACACCTTGAATTGTCCTCTCTTTGAAAAATTAGGCACAATACTCCCTAAGAAGAAGACCTTTACATGAACAAAGCAAAATACCCTTTAACAAAATTTTACTTTACAAAAGCATTTACAAAATAATTACATTGTGGTGCCTTATCGAAGTTGTCGGGAGGATAACTTCGGTATGGTATGAGATGCTAATATGATTCTCTCATTTTCCCTTTCATTGGGATAACTCACCTAGTGGAAAAACTGAGGTTCCACTACCCTAGAGTGAGCAACATATGTTATGGAAAAACATCCTATATGTGTTCCACACCACATTGGACCATCGAATCTTGATCCTTTCTCTTGGACAAACAACCCCATTCCAAATTGCATTAGGATGGTTGTGCTTGAACCTTTTGTTTTTCTTTATTGGCCTTTGATAGGGTATGGTTATGTTTCTTTGTTATTGCTACATACTTAATTGTCTTGAATTTCTATCTTAGTGTGAGTTTGACATGGGTTCATCCTCTCACTAAAGTGGGGGAAAAATGTAGTGTCGAAAAAAGTAATCCTTTTTTGCACTTAATTTGGATAATTAACATAAATTTGAATTAATTGTATCTTGGAATAGTTTTGTAATGTGTTTTACACATTCACATCATTCTAGAGTCCTTATTTAATTAAAATACCTTAAATTTTCCTTTTCATGAGTGTTGTAAAGTGTTGTAACAAACTTTCACACTTTCTAGGGTTTATTTAATGAATTAAGCATGATGGGCCCCTTTTAATGAAATGTACCTAATGTGTACCTTATTTAGGTGTTGTAAAGTGTTCTAACACACTTTCACACTTATCTAGGGTCCTTTTAATTCATTGTGGATCTAATTCGAGTTAATTAACCCCTTTAATTCAAATTTAAACCTTATTTACGACACTTCCCAAAGATCTATCCTAACACCCATAATTTAAATTACATAAAAGTTTATTGGATGAATTAAGGTCCTGGAAAATGGTTCAGATCCATTCACCCTAGGTGGTGAATGGGTCCTCCCTTAATAGGACCTCCCTTTCTTTACTAATTTGACATGGGTTTTTTACCCTATTTCCATCCCCTGGAGTTATGTCCTAGAAAACTGAGCTAGGACCCATTCACCTTAGGTTGAAAATAGGTCCTCATTTAATAAGGACCCCCTTTTTGAATTTCATTGTGGTAGGATTCTAATATTGTTCATTTCGAGATCTGGTGTCAGCCTTAATTGTTTGAAATTTAGGGTTAATCTCCTAATTTAGTACTTGCATGAATTTTTTCACATCATATTCAAGGATCAAGATCTACATTCTTCATGGCCACTACATGTTATATTGTATATTTTTATTACAAGTCAACATACAAGGTATCTACATTGCATCATTTCATGTTTCATGCTTCAATTTCATTGTCTCATCATTTAGTTTAATTACCTACAAGGGGTTTGACTTGGAAAACCCCTATTCACTAACAATCAACAATTTTTTCTCTCCTTGAATGTGTGTTTTTAGATTTATAGATTGAAGATCAAGTGGAGAGGAGCTTTAGAGAAAAATTATCAAAGTTTTCAAGTTGCAAAATTTTTCATTTAAAGTACAAGAATGAATAATTGAAGCTACAGAATTAAGTACAAGTTTTCATGAGCTAACGACTGAGAATATGAGAGTGCAAAAATCAAGGAAAATAACCCAGATCTTAGTTCAGAACACATGGACCCATTCACCACTAAAGGAAAATGAGTCCTTTGTGTCCTAAAAATAGGCTTCTTGTAGCAAGGTATACATCCCTTTGAGCTCTAAAAACTTCCCTCATAGTTGCTAGGTATCATTTATGATTGTTATGTGAATATTTTGGCTCTCATAATTACATTAATTATAGTGATTTTTTTGGTGAAAATTTCTAGTGTTTTATCTAGGTCTTGATAAGCCTCTAATTTTCCCCATCAATCAATCATAAATTTTAACTCTTGGAAAGATTGTTGCATTGGTTGTCATTACTGATGAAATTTTGTTTGGATTTTCATTTAGTGTGGTGGTGTGTTGCTGATGTTCATGGTTGGATTTCATGCCTTGTGCGATAATTATATAGTGGATTATCATTGTCAGTAGATTTATTTTCATAATGGTATAATAAGATGAGCATTAAAAGCATTAAGGTGAGGATTATAAGTATCGTTGATGGTGGAGAGATGTTGTTGATGTCCTGTAGCATGTTGTATGCTCTCTCCTATTATTCCTAAAGAATTATGTGTTGTTGCAAGGATTTTCTGACCTCTTCAAGTGGGTAAGAAGTTTTAGTTTTGGAGTGGTGTTGTGAAGACTATTTGGGAGAATTATCCATACTCCTCCACTATTGGAGATATGGTCTTGAAGTGCGGGATTCAAATTTTGTGTTCTATAGATGTTACACTCCTATATTTTAGTTTAGTAGTGTTTTCAAGAAGGCTATTCTAGAGAATGCTTTAAGTTTCTCCACATTGATGTTTATCCTCCTATGGATTGGTGCTTGTGCTCTTAGATTCTGTGTGGTGTCAGTTAAAATTTCATGTGTTGAAGAAGTCAGTAAGTTGATTCGTTAAAGTTCTATCTCATGGTTGTGTATTTTGTGCTTCTTAGATGAAGTGTTTTATTCTTTTTTGGTTTATGGTCGCTATTGATGGTATAATAGTATGAAATAAGTGTTTGGATGTTTTTTTAGATATTCAAGGAACATATATTTTTGATTTACAAATTAGTGGTTGATTTCTTTTGGTACTACATTGTGTTTGAGTTGGTCTTGTAGAAATTCATGGATATCTGGTAGACATGGATTTTTCTCTTTCTTGCGCTATGTGCTTGAGGGTTTGCACCAACATATGAAGTTGTGTTCAGATGTATTTGGGTCCTGAACTATCTTCGTTAGAAGTGCATTGAGTGAATTCAATTGGAAGTATATTTTTGGGTCGACGTGTATTGTGCTACATGCTTTCTCTACATGTTTCCTTATTGCAAACTTGAGTTGATCTATGCTAGCATGTGATTTATCTGGAATCATGTCAAAAAATGTAATAAGGATTTTTTTGGTCCTCTCTATCCCCTGAATAGGACCACATTGATTTTCTATGGCTGACTTGTTGAGATTATTGTATATCTTCTTTTTGGCTAACCTAATTGATGTTTTGTGTTCTTATAGTGGATATAAATGAAAGATAAAATTAGTTGCAAAGTGAGTGAGTGTGGAATATAATTGAACATTTCATAGAAGTGAAAAATTGTGTGGAAGATAGATCAGATTTGCTTAAATGCCTCAGTCAGTAGAGTGTACTGTTGACATATTTTATAAATTCTAAAATTTCCTTTATCCTACTCTGAGATAGTAAATATCATCTAGTCTTTGTATCTTTCCTTGGAGTTGTGTGCTTGAATCTACAAGTCCTTTGTATATTTCCCTAAGGTTGTGTGCCTAATTTGTAAGTATTTTGGAAGTGCACCTTATTTTTAAATAATTGAGCTTCATATATTGTGAGTTAATTCTCACCCTAGTTTTTCCCTCACTAGGTTTTCCACATAAATCTAGTTTCATCTTGTGCATGTTTGTTGTGTTTTTATCTTTCATTGTTTTTTATATGGTTAAGGGTTGTTGAACTTGTTAAGATATTAAATTTCTATATCTTTTATTAATACTAATCTATTTAAGGGTTTTTAGTTTGTTTAAGAAGTTTGAATTGTGTGGAGGTCTTAATTTCTAGAAGGCATTCAAGTTTTAAGGAGACTGATTCACCCCCCCTCTTAGTATCCAGTTTTTTCAACAAAAGATTGATTTGCATCAAACCCTAAGGGATACCTTTGTGAGAGGGGGTAGGTAACTAGGAGATGACAAATGGAAAGGGGGAAGGGATCTAAAAAGGCCCCTAAAAAGATGCAATTGTTAAAAAAAAATTACCCATTGGAATATCTATATATAAGGACTAATAGAAGTTTGAAGTTGGAAAAAATATGGGAATAGGAGATAATAAAAGGATAAAGGAGATAACAAAAATAATTAAGTTGGGAATGGAAATTCATACAAAAGAAAGGAGGTTGATGGAGATCTAAGAGAGATCAAAAATATATCATAAAAGAATGGAAGAGGTAGAAAAGAAGTCTAAGGAATAGAACCTAAAGTTTGCGAAAGAAAATAATAACTAAAAAAGTGAGCTCACCATTAAGGGTGTTGCAAAGAGTGCCAATGTGAGTGCTGCCAAAGGAGAGGAAAAGAGCACGTCAACGAGGGTGCTTCTAGAAAGCATAGAGAAGAGATTTCACATTTAGGTTCTAACATAAGCAACATAAATCAAATAATTCAAAACATAGAAGAATTAATTGAAGATTATGGGAAGTTTATAAAATAAATTGAATAAGTTGTAATAAGAATCATGATGCCTCCTAGAAATAAGAAATTAGTTATACATCTAGAATGGATAAACACCAAATTAAATAAGGATTGGTCACCACTAGATACTTCGATACAAAAATTCTACAACACAACATTTGATGACAATTACTCGGATGAATTATTAACCATAAGCATATTAAAGATAAGAAACAAATATGTAGAGAATTATATGAAGTTAACACTCTATAACAAAATGACCCTATCCAATAATCAAATGACACTAACTAATAAAAAAAATATCTCCAAGAATGAAAATAAAATTTAAATAGATGCAATCCCTGGACCAGGAGTCACCTCTAATTCTGATAAAATAAAGAAGGATTTCAATAAAGGAAGTAGAACATAATCTAGAGAAATAGAGCATAGGTGAGTAGAAAGAAGAGGAATAAAATATAGATACATTAGTGGACAAGAATTTGATATAGGATACATAGATAGTGATTCAGAAGAAGAACCAATCATGAATACTACAATGAAATTATTCATGTTTGGATAGGACATATGTGAAGCAACCGATCATGTTTTAATTTTGGAGTCCTTATAATAAAGAAAAAACCTAACTAGGGATGAGAATAAACTATTTGACATTGTTGGATCCATTCGAGGAGAAAAATTCTAATGGTATTAAATGAACTGTCTAAAACATAATAAAGACTTGTAAATGGCCAAGCAGGATTTCCTAGAAAATTTCACCATACTAGAATTACATACATAAGGAGTAAGTAAAATCTTAGAATTAATGTAACAAGAAGATGAATCAATCAAAGAATTCAATAAGAGATTGAAAGAAGTAACTAGAGGACTAGAAGAACCCCTAAGTGATAAATAAAAAAATGAGTGGTTCACCTCCAAAGTCCTATCTGAGGTAATAATAGCACTTGATGTCCATGGAATTTTAACATATATATGGAACTAGTTATATTCACATGCCAAATTGAAAACAATTCATAGCACAAGCAAGAAAAAGAAAGATAAAACAAAGAGCTAGAGATGATTAGACTAGGCATAGAACAATTACGACTTTAATAAGATATTATGGAAAAACAAGAAATATATACACCTAGATCTAAAATATGGTGTACATAATATGAAAGAGAATGTCATGTTAGAAATGAATGCCCCAAAAAAATAGGTGAAAAGAAAGAAAATGAGCTATGAGTAGACCTTTGGACAGTATCGAAGGTGAGTTCAATATATTGCAAAGTTTGTGGAGTGGGATGGCCATGACACAGAAGAACGTCCATCATAACTATTTTGGTTAAGGGAAGACCTAACCACAATAATCAATAATGACCAACATACACTAGCATATGTAAAACCTGATTGGTGAAAATAAAATTATATGCATAGCATAATGGGTACATAGCTCCTCAATGAAAACAAAAACAAAGGTCCATAAAAAACAACTAGAATCAAGAGCCATACAATAATAATGGTTCATTCTAGGGAGGAAGAGGTTGAGGTAGAGAAAGAGGAAGGAGAGTTGATGCCACATGATTCAAATATGGAAAATAAGTGACACTTTGCAATCAAATGCTATGGGGAGAGGAGAAAATAATGTAGATTTTGCAACAAAGAGGATCATAATGCCTTTAATTTTGATAAGGCATTTCAATATTATAAAAGCACATCACGACATAAACAAAATGATGAACCACAAAATTACAATAAAAATAAAGGAGAAAGAATCCTTTGGAAGGTGCCCAAAGACTTGAAAGAAGAAACAAGGAGATGTTGAAAGATAGGAAGAGATGAAGTCTATACCAGAGAAGAAAGTAGTAAAGGAGAAGAACACCAAAAAAACCAAGGGAAAAATATAGCAATTGTAGTCACAAGGTACCAATACCAAACAACAAGAAGCAATACTGGTAGAAGAAGAGAGCTCAAAGGGCGAATAGAGATTCCACCCAACCAAACAAGAACATGATCAAATCTTAGAATAGGCTAGGAAAATTGTTAAAATCAAACAAGGAAAGGAGAGAGAATAGAAATGTTACTTCTTAAAACAAGAAGTAAGAATTACTAAAATAATTGGGATGGATGGTAGGACAAAATTACCTACATACAAAATTGAAACAAGT
Organism: Sequoia sempervirens; assembly: GCA_007258455.2. Classification (NCBI taxonomy): domain Eukaryota; kingdom Viridiplantae; phylum Streptophyta; class Pinopsida; order Cupressales; family Cupressaceae; genus Sequoia; species Sequoia sempervirens. The sequence goes on along the minus strand of VDFB02000007.1, from coordinate 127,242,196 downwards.
CACTAAATACTAGAATAAGAAATCCATTCTTCAATTTAGGACAGTAGGAAAGTATTGGAAAACTAGGCCCATCATGATTAACCTTTCAATTGACAAGAGGGAAATATCTAAGTAATGGTTAATTTAGGAGCAGATGTTAATCTCATTCCAAAGAAAATATGGGAATACCTAGGAAGACCCACACTAGAACCTACCCCATACAACATTAGTCTAGAAGATGGTTTCAAAATGAAAACCTTAAGCACTTGGAGACAAGTGGACTTGTAAATTTCTGTAAGGAGTAAAATTGATTGTGGATTTTGATGTAGTCACAATTAAGGAAAATTTTGATTCCTCTTAAGAAAATTTGGGATTAATATGGTTTGTAGACTCACACAGAGTAATAGATGCAAGGAAGGAAGAAATTTCATTTGCAAATTATATGAGAATAGTACAAATCCCCTTAACAAATAATCAAGATGAAACCTATACAAAAGAGGTGGATGTGGTAGAAGATGATGATAATAAAAACCCAAATACCATAAGTAAGTTACCTACAACTGAAATTTATGAAGAACCCAACTCAGAAGGAGAACTAGAGATTGATGAAATTAATGTGAGCATAGATAGTGAGTCTACACTAGAAACATGGATACAAGGAAAGTATGAAGTATATTCTCACCATACTTTTGGCTCTAGAATGGTATTTATGGTCAAGAAGAAACTAGAAGAATAATTACCACATGATAGTGGCACTAGCAAAAAAAAAAGACAAAATATCACATGTCAAATCCCACATATCAAGTTAACAAAATATTTAGGAGTAGGGAACTTACTAGCATACATTTCACAAATAGAATAAATATTTACAAAATATTATAGACCTAATATCCTACCACATACTCTCACTTGCATTGTTGCATGCTAGTGAAATACACATAAGCAAGCTATTATAAAATGGGAAACTTTTAGAACTCTAATAAAAGTAAGGAAAATACCAGAAGTAGGTGAATATGAGGACATACCCACCTACAAAGCAGATATCTTACTACAACATCATTTAGACATGTGTATGTACTATTGGGAAGAAGCATATGAATATGATGACAAACTATACATCTAGCTATTCTATTGGATGCTAAACCCCATAGAAAAAAAATTGTACATTGACCAGGAGAGATGAAAAGAAACCAAAACATGGGATGAAGTAACAAAAAACTTGCTCCATACTTTGTCCTTCTACAATGAAACCCTCAAATAATTAAAGTATTAACCAATATGAAGTAAATCGTATTCAAACTAGAAGAGGATAAAGAGATAGCGGTATGGTAACCTTCCCCACTGCCACCTAAAGAAGAAGGTATATGAGAGTATATTAAATGGTTGGAATACAAATCAACCGGAGCACAAAAATATTGTTATGCAACACAAAATGATGAAGAAGAACATGTTATGAAAATTGAAATAGACCTATAGAGGCACAAATTTGGGCCCCTTGGGAAAATTTCCCTTTTACATACCTTCACCTTAGAAAGTCAAATCTAAAGGAAAATTCCACATCACCTTCCTGCCTTCGATCCACTTGGCATTTGTCCTGTGCATCGGTGAGAGAATATTTGTTTGGGACACATGTGTGGTAGGTAGAAGTCCACGTGGTGCACTGCCATCCCTAACGGATTCCTGCATCTGAAGTTAGCAGAGGTTTTAAACACTCGATTGGGGTCGAATTGTAACATCCCTCTTTGACCAATCGACCCAAAAATGGTAGATTCTTCCTCATTCTTCCTTCAAATTCATCCATCCTCACTTCATTTGACTCTCTAGAAATCCTCTTGGCATTCTAGCAATTTCTCTTCACTCTTTCACTCCCAAGCAACATTTTAGCATTCTAATTTTGAGCATTGCAGCAATAGTACTCCATCAACTCCACATTGCAAGTGTGAACCATCATAGAAGTAGTGAGCTTGGAGTCTTGCAAGACCTTCCTTAACCACAGTTGTGATGGTGGTGACTTTTCCAAGTTTGTATCTTACTTTCTCCTACATTGGCTAGTGAGATTTTGGGTGGAGGTGGTAATACTTCACTCCTCTCCTTTGTGATTTGATTGAGTAGCATAATATTGTTTTTAGTGTTCTTTGCTTCCTTTTCTTTCCTTTATCGTATATTCTACTCTGTTTCATTTTTTTTGTTCATGTAGTTGGAAACACCAAAATGGGGGTCTAACTAACACAGGCCCCTATATAGCCCCCAACAATTTTCCCTCTTGCTTGTGTGTAGGTGAACGTACGTGTGGAGCTAGCTGGAAAATTGGTGCTTGTGTGAGATTATCTTCATCACCCTAGCCCTCATTTATTTGATTTATCACATTCATCTTTACTTTTTGTATTTCCTCATTCTATTTTTTCCACCTAAAATAACCTAGCTAGGTTGTTAGTACATTTTTAGGTAGTCTTTATTGTACTTCCTATTTTTCATCCGTACAGATGCTAGCACACCAGAGCACTATGTTGTCATCCCATAACTACGCTTCCATCCTTAGATAGAGAGCTTTTTGAGGTGTAGTATTGACTCAAAAAACCAACTCGCCTAGGCTAAACCTAAAACTCGGGTCTAAAGAGTGACATAAGTACTACATAGCACTCTTCAATCTTGATCCCCTTCCTTTAGAGTGAGGTAAGGTAGGTCAGCCCCTCACTCTTGGCTCTCCATGACTTGTAGCCTTGATGTGGTTGGTCCCCCTCTCTTACATTTTTGGTGAACCTGATGTGAACCATTTTGGTTTTGTTTGGCAGTGTTGAAGGGTCCTTTCCTTGCATTCTAGGGGAATTGTAGGTGTGAGTGTTGTGAGGTGTCTCTACCTATAGCCCAACCTACAACCTCTAGTAGGTGTAGTTGGAAGGTTCTATATGTATTGCGAAATGAAGCCTTAATTGGTTCACTGTCCTATCTTACAACCTTTGGGGGCCTTTGTGATAGTATTGTTTAGTGTGTGTGATAGAATCTTTCCTGCATCTACCTATCCCCTCTATGTAGCATGTGAGTGGTAGTATAGGTATAACCTTCAACTTGTAGGACCTACCAATGTGTTTTAATAGACAACCATCTCCCCTTTATATTCCTACATGAATCAATGGGAAAACTATAGTAGGTGTTCTTGTTGACCCGATGTCTCAGTTGAATATCATAACTGAGGAGATTATGTTAATTAACTTTTTGCATAAGTATGGGTATGACACACATGTGAGCACCATCTATACAGATAACATACTTTTTCGTACTTCCCCTTGGTAGCATTTTTTTTATAGTCCTTATCAGACCTAAATCCGTAAACCTGCTATTTGACATAATCCCATAGTCTAAACTCTTCAAAGTGAAGTTGGGGATCTCCTAGCGAGTATCTATGAACAAAGTTCCCTCATTTTTGTATAAATGTTTGAAATTTATTCATGAGGATTTGACGCATGTGATCCATGACACCAGTTATAGACCATTGGTTGCACGCGATAGTTATTCCTTAGATGACTTTTGGCTAGCACCTGTTGGTCCTCTTCCCCCTACGAAGGACCTCTTGTATCAAACATATCATAAGTACAACAAAGGGCACTTGACACCTAGATTGAGATACCCTCCATCACCTTATGCGGTTTCACATAGGGCATGTTTAAAAGCTGACAATGATGTTGTCAAGGCCCGTAGAGGAGAAGAAGAGAAGCACTCTTGAGGTCCCCCTTCTTCCTCTTCTACTATCGAGCTTGACACTTCCTCTTGCCCTGCTACGATGCCATCAGATTTTATTTTTCACTTGCAGGAGAATCCTATGGTGCCTGCTTGGCGAAAGTCCAAGCATCCTATGTTAGAGCTTCCTATCCTACTTGTGGAGCTTAGGCCCATTCGATATGGTAGAAGGAAGGGTCCCCATGGGGAATCCTCAATGTCTCGGCCTCCACGGCCTCCTTCTGCTCCTGCTCCAAAAGCAGTAAATGGGAAGAGGCCCTCCACCGAGGTGTTAGAGCTGATTCCCCCCATTGTTTCTCAATCCCTTCCTCCTACTCCTATTCAAGAGCTTGTTCCTCTACTAGAAATGGCTATGATGGACACCCCTATGGCTAAGCAGGAGCCTTCTATCCCTTTGCAACTCTTGGCCTCTAGCTCAAGAGTCATAGAAACTGCCTTGTGTGTGAACGTAAGCACTAATGAAAGGCTTTGGTGGTTGAACAGGCCACTTTGCAAAAGAAGGAAGAGGAGATGAACTCCCCTATCTCAAGGCCTCCATATGCATCCTCCTCTCTCCTCCCCTCTACTTCCATTCAACCAAGCTTAGTCTCACTTCCAGCTCCTACTATGAGTGCATCTGACCCTAAAAAGGTGCAGGGGTTCATCGCTTCTTTGGTTGAGCCACCATTGTTGATGTCCCTTCTAGATGTCATACCATTCCCTAAACTTGTGGACATGCTAAATACCTTGTTGGTTTCCATTGCATTTTTCTCCTCCTCCTCCATACCTCTTACCTCATCTATGGGGAGTTCACATTCCCTGATAAAGAAAAAGGTAGAGGATGGCCCTTCTAGCAATGGAGGGCATAAGAGGAGCCCACCTTCTCAGAAGGGTGTTCATGCGCTAGCTTGTTCTATTTTGGAGACGGAACAAGTTCTGACTTCCCCTAAGTTTGTCACCATGCCCAAATTGCTCAGTGAGTCAAGTGGTGAATCTCAGGTGTAGTCTTCTCCTTCCATTGAGGTACAACATGACATTCTAGTAAAGTGCATGTTTAACTCTCTGTACAAAGGTTTGGCCTTGTCAACAATCTTCACAAAATTGCTGACCATAGCTCCACAAGAGTCAAGCGAAGAAGACCTTGTAGGGCCTTCTTCCTTTGCCCTTGTTGTACGAGGGTTGAAAGCACCTCCCCTTAATATTCCACCACTGAAGGCTCTTACTCCTTCCCCTTACAATGATCTAGATTGGGAAGCAGACGTCCTCTTGGTTGATGAGTGTTAGGGGGAGACCTCTTCCTCATCTTTAGATTGGATGTGTGTGTGTTGTGATGTGTTCCCACGTACTCATGCTATGTGTTCCTGAATGACCCTTGTCACCCTTGTTGTTGCTTGGATACATGAGTGATTTTGTGTCATAAACCTTCTTATATTTGTATCATCATTCTCCCTCTATTATGTGTTTTGAATTTTGGAAAATTAGGGATGAATCAAAGTGTTGGGGGCATTTAGGCTTCCCTTCCATGTTGACCCATTTTTTTTATTTTTACATTGTCTTTTGTGAATTCTTCCTAATATGGTGGGGATTAATGATCTTTCGCCTTGCACCACAGTTACCTATTATTTACATAAGCATGAGTATATTTAACCACGTAAAACCAAATCCCCCTATGTCTCTTGTTTGTTATTGTTTCTATTTTTCTCTTTTTATCTCTCCTTCTTCTTTGCTTGAGTTTTCCCTCCCATGTGTGATAACACCATTTCTATGATAGTTTGATTTTCAGAAAATTCATTCATTTCCAACAAATATTTTCTTGAAATTACTTGCAACCTTTTTTCAAAAATCACATTCACAACTTGGACCCCTAACAGAATGTGTTTCATTCATCATGGGTTTGCAAAGAAAGAAACTTGAGAAATTTCCTCCAAGGTGTGAGAAGCTTTTTCCTATGGGAGAAGCCTAGACCTTCCCCTCGTGAGGGGGAATTTTCTTCCTTTCAAATTCCTTGATGAAGTGAACATATTTCGAAAGGATTCCATGATGATGAATTGATTTGAGAAAAAACATCTCTTTTGCACTTCCAAATAGTGTGTCTCTTGAGTGGACCCCTCTTCTTTTGAAGGGTTCTTGAGGGACCGCTTTGAAAGCCTTCCAACTTGTAGATGGTCTGTGTGACTATTCGCTTATTTTCCTATGTGGCTGCTTTGTTTTCTGACATTTTTCATCTGTGGATTGAATGTTACTTTGTAGGTGCACCTGTAAAGCCACTTTCCAATCTGAATTTGCAGATTCCTCTTCTCTAGGTTTCCCTCATGAGAGAGAACTTGGGGGATGCCTCCTTGTAGGTCTATGACCTATAAGGTGCTTACTTTACTGGGTTTCCCTCATGAGAGAACTTGGGGGATGCCTCCTTGCAGGTCTGCAGACCTATAAGGCACTTACTTCTCTAGGATTCCTTCATGAGATAAAACCTGGGGGTTTCCTTCTTGCAGGTTTGTGGGCCTATGAGATGCTTTCATCCTATGGGATTTTTCCATTGTTGGTCTGAGGGCCTTATGTGTACTTTCTACAACTTCATAGTTCTATGGAGTTACAATGTCCTTTTATTCGAAACTCCTCAAGGAGAGTACTTATGGATTCCTTTGATGTCCCTATGCTTTCAATTTCACCAAATCATGGTCTACTTCCTCGATGGTTCAGGTATACATTTCTAACCCTACTAGCACTTCGCTCTACTTTACGGAGCACTCATCAATATTCATGCTTTCTAAAGTGGGGGAAAATTATATAGGCACGAATTTGTACCCTTGGGAAAATTCCCCTTTTACATACCTTCACCTTAGAAAATAAAATCTGAAGGAAAAATTCCACATCACCCTCCTGCCTTCAATCCACTTGGCATCTGTCTTGTGCATTGGTGAGAGAACATTTTTCAAGGATGCATGTGCAGCATGTAGACATTTGTGCAACACATTGTTTTCCCTGATGGATTGATGCATCTAAAGTTAGTAGAGGCATTACACACCCAATTAGGGTCAAATTGTAACATCCCTCTTCAACCAACCGACCCGAAAATGGTAGATTCTTCCTCATTCTTCCTTAAAATTCATCCATCCTCACTTCATTTGACTCTCTAGCAATCTTCTTGGAATTCTAGCAATTTCTCTTCACTCTTTCACTCCCAAGCAACATTCTAGCATTCTACTTTTGAGAATTGTAGTAGTAGCACTCCATCAACTCCACATTGCAAGTGTGAATCCATCATAGCTGTTCTGAGCTTGGAGTCTTATGAGACCTCCCTTCACCATGGTTGCGGTGGTGGTGACTTTTCCAAGTTTGTATCTTGCTTTCTCCTCCATTAGCTAGTGAGATTTTAGGTGGAGGTGCTAATAGTTCACTCCTCTCCTTTATGATTTTATTGAGCAGCATAATATTGTTTGTAGTGTTCTTTGCTTCCTTTTCTTTCCTTTATCACATATTCTACTTTATTTCTTTTTGGCTGTCCATGGAGGTGAAAACACCAAAATGGGGGTTTGATTGAGGTAGACCCCTATACAACCACCAACAGTTTTCCCTCTTTCTTTTTTGTAGGTGAATGTATGTATGGAGCTAGTTGGTAAACTGGCGCTTGTGTGAGATTATCTTCATCACCCTAGCCCTCATTTATTTTCTTTATCACATTCATCTTTACTTTCTTTTTTTCCTCATTCTATTTTTTCCACCTAAAATCAACTAGCTAGGCTATTAGCACACTTCTAGGTATTCTTTATTGTACTTCCTATTTTCTGGCCATATTGATGCTAGAGCGCCAGAGAGATACCAACATACCATGCTATCATCCCTAAACTATCCTTCCATCCTTGGATAGAGAGTTGTCTGAGGTGTAGTATTGACTCTAAAAACCAACTCGCCTAGCCTAAACCTAAAACTTGGGTCTGAAGAGTGATAGAAGTACTAAATAATGCTCTTCATTCTTGATCCCCTTCCTTTAGACTGAGGTAAGTTAGGGAAGCCCTCCACTCTTGGCTCTCCATTACCTAGATCCTTGACGTGGTTGGTTCCCCTCTCTTACAAGACAAAGGAGAAAGAGAAATAGAATAATCTATCAAACCTAAGAAGAAATAATCTAATAGTACCATCCAACTAAGACATGAAAACATTACGGTAGAAGGAGATGCTAAGATGGCCAAAATAGGAGATTGCTGGGATGAAAAGGTAGTATCATAGTGATGGAACCCTCAAAAGATTTTTTTCCTTGTTCCATGTTAAAACCCTTATCGCATTTGGATATAGGGTTACTATCTGAAAAATCTTATAGTATTATATTAGGCCATTGACTCCCTATTACCTGTTGCTAGTTATTTTAATGCATCTTTAGTCATTCATTGTCACCTTGTAATTGGCCCTTCTAGCCTAAGTTCAGACCTTTCGATTTTATAAAATCAGGTAAGGATCTTTGAGCCCTTACACCTTTTGCATTTTGTAACTTAGAAGTTTTCAAGTTAATTATTGTCCTAGGGGGTCCCCTTCATTAAAAAAATGACTAATGAGCACATGCTTAAAAGATTCCCACTTATGTCCTGATGACCTTCATAGCTATATCGTTCATCGCTAATTTATTCATTGGTTCACACTTTGAATTAGCGATGAGCGATGAATTGATGTTTTCCTTTTAATATCGCTCATCACTACTAGCTTTTAAGTTCTCAAAATTGTAATAGTGATAAGTGATACTTCTTTGTTTATGTTCTTATCACTCATCACAGATGGCCATAAAATGATAAACTTGGAATAGCGATGAGCGATGTGATCACTTGATCGCGGATATGTAACTTTGAATGTAAAATATCACATTAGTGATACACAATGGACATAAAAAAAAGTTATAAATCATCTCATCGCTAATTGCTTACAAAATGTATCAGGAAAATTAGTGATGAAAAATTTCCATATGTTATAACTTCATCGCTCATCGTAGATTTGATTTAGAACTTGGGTTCTAAATTGGCAATAAGTGATGGATGTTCTCTAAAGGATTTTTCTTTCGCTAATGTGATATGTTCATATGAGCGATGTCTTTTGTGATGTTTTTTCTATGGAGGTTGAACATGTCCAATTCTAGTGTTGACACAATATCCCACATCACAGATAGGATTTTAAGAGCAAGGTTCGAATTGGCAATACACAATAGAAGGTTGAATGTGACCAAGGGTCAAGCTACAGAACTAGGGGCTAGAGAACATCATCGAGATGTTCACATTGCTAATAGAATGGGGAAAAGACAAACTAGATCAGCGACAAGCGATGGTCACTGCATGGAACAAGCTACGTGGAAAAATCCTGAAGTTTAGCACAAAGCAAAAGGAAAGCAATGAGAAGACTAAGGAATCATTGGTAAAATTTTAAAGCAGGATAATCCAATGGGCTGAGAATCACCACACAAATTCTTTCATCATAATTTAGGATCAGCGATGAAGTGAAGAAGTGTATAAAGAAATTTTCCCTCTAAGAAAAACTTGTCTTGTGTACTTCGCCAATATTAATGAAAGCACGGATTAGGTTAGCGATACATGTTGATTGACAAATCACAACACTTGAACTAGAATTGTTGTTTTCTATGAGCAAGTTTCTAAGGACATAAAAAGAAAACAAAGCTTATATCATAATCGATGAAGTTTTAAGTTCTTTAAAAGCAACAACTTAGATTCAATCTTGAGTTGTAAGTTATCGACTTGCTCACATAAAGAGATTTCAAGTCATTAATTTTGCATGCTTCAAATTGCCTATTTAATGCATATTACTTGAGTGATCTTCCATGTCATAATTCATTTTGCAATGAATGAGGTTCGAAGGATGATAAAGAAGTGTGTGGGAATTGAATTCTCCTGAGAATTGTGTCGACATTCTAGGTAGATAGGTCTATCATGATGATTCAAGAGTCTAGGGAGTTGATTTTGTTTGAGCCTAAGGGAGGTCTTTAGAATAAAAGTGGAATACATGGAGCTCCTGATACACCAAATAGTACCGAGGAAAATTATGATGCAGGAGAGCAGATAGTTTTAGAAGAATTAGTCAAACAAAAAGAGAAGAGTATGGTGAAATATAAAAAGGAGGCATGGATAGAGAGTGAGCATTGTAAGGCCTATCCGAAGGAATGCAATTCTCCATGTGAGTTTTTTAATAACCCTTCAGATAGTGAGTTTGACACTGAATCAGAGGGTGATTATTATCCTCTCTCCCTAGTACTATCAAGGAATCCAGATGAAGAGGTGGTGATAGTTTCTCCATTCTCACCACGAGTAAAACATGGGCAAATATCCTCTGAGGTTGATGACTCAGAGTGATGATTGCGCCCTATTTTTGTTTTTGATGATACCATTCCCTTTCTGTTAGGATTTTCCTATTCAACACTCATGTGATTTCTTGTTTCATGTGCTGAGGTGGAATATTTTTAGGCTGGTGTGTAGGAGAAGTGCCAGACCAGCTAACCTTATCGGCATGTATATCGTATCTAGATGATAGATAGGTTTGTGCTGAAGCTGGTATTAGAGAATCTTCTTTGGTCAACAAGGATAAGGATTCAACATGATTACAACAAACTTTTCCTTTCGAGGATTTGGTGTGTCTTCATTTAGGGAATGTGGAAAGTGTTCTTTTACTCTTCCATTTTCTTCAAATGATTGCATGTAACAAACTAGGAATATCTCTAATTCTGGTACAAATGAAATGAAATGTAAATGTAATTAAGCCTGATGCTTGTTGCTCCCTTATCCTATAAAAGGTATTTCAGGGCTTATTATAGAGGATGGATTTTGAAGTCTTAATACAATTCTAGGTAAAAGCTAAGTTCAAAAAGGGCACTTAGAATAGAATTCTGAAGTAGGTCAGTAGTTTTCCTTGTGTGAGAAGTCGTCTATGTAATGATCTTAAATGAGTTTTTATAGAAATTACTGATATCAAAACAAATATCAGTCAAGAAGTCGATACTCTCCTATGTATGTTCATTTCAAAGTTATGAATGAGAAATACTAATGGTGTTATCATTTGTCTTCAAATATTTCATTTGAATGTATTACTCTATTTTCAGCTTTAATTCAAGCAATTAATTAAAATTCTTGAATAGGGTTATAAACTTTGTAAGGAATGGCTTAGGATTGCTAAGAAGTGTATGTTTCTTGGACAGTTAGTTTTCGTAAATGCAAAGAAATACGAAAATAGTTTGTTTCTCCCTTAAATGAGTAATTTGTAAATTATGGATCCTCTTGTGTACTTGACTCCATTGCTCCAATTGATTAGACACTAGTCATTTTGTTATAAAATCTTGCGTAAGATGAACAAGTAGTGTTCTTGGCTCTAGACTTATGAGAAGACCAATACTCAAATAGAAAATCTCTCCAAAGGAAGTAGAAGTGGAATTACTCTCAATTCCTAGCAGATAGTTAATCCTTCATTTGAAAATCTACCAAATCTTCAGTGAAATTGATTTTATCTACTACAAAAGGAATTAATCTATGTATAAATGTGTTATTAATTGACTATATTGCACAAAAACGCAATTGGGATTACCCTCCTAGGTTTCACAGAGCCTGAAGTGGAGTACGGACTTTAAAATCCTATGCTTGTTGTGTTGGCCACTAACCTAAAAATTCTTCATTATAGGAGTTGGCTACTTCTTAGAGGATTGCTGGGTTCTGCTGGAAAAATCACCAACACATAGACAATAGAAGCCCTCTTAGAATTTCAAGATTTATTCCCTAGAACATTCACAAAAATGAAAGAGATTAAAAAAGAGGTAGGAGTGATGAAAATCTAAGTAAAGGAAGGATAAACCAGTCTAAAAAAGACCTTATAGACAATCCAAATATGAAAAGAAAGGTCAAAATAAAGATAGACACAATATTATATGTTAGAAATATTAAACTAGTAGAGTATGCAAATTAGATAAGCCCTATGGTTGTCCAAAACAAGAAAATTGAGAGATACAAATTTGTGTACACTTTCAAGAATTGAATAAATCTTGTATACATGATCCATTTCCCACACCATTCACTAAGGGAATCCTGGAGGAAAATCCAAGAAGAGAGATATACTCATTTACTAATGGATTTTATGGATATCATCAAGTTAAGATAAGAGAGGAGGATCAGCCCAAAACTAATTTTTCCATAGAATGGGGATCATATATGTACACTATAATTCCTTTTTCATTTAAAAATACCCCTACGGTATTTAGTAGAATAATGATATTAACATATTTAAGGATTTCATACATGATTTTCTAGAAGTTTACATGGATGACTAGACTATTTATGGGTCAAGGAAAGATCACATATAGGTATTCTGCATGATGATAAATAGATGTAGGAGCAAGTAAATTTCACTATATTTGAATAAATGTACCTTTTTGGTACCCTTTAGGACTCTACTAGGCCATATTATATGTAAGAAATGATTAGTGGTAGACCCTATGAAGGTTGCACTAGTACCAAACCTACCACCACCTAAGAATGTACTAGAACTTAAGACATTTTTGGGATATATAGGGTATCATAAAAAGTTCATAAAAAGATTTGTCAGTATTGCTACTCCATTAGAAGATCTCTTGAATAAAAAAACTGGTAGGAATATTGAATGGAATGAGGAATCTCAAAAAGCATTTGATACTTTAAAACACAAGATTGTGGAAACACCAATCCTAATATTCCTAGATTGGAACAACACTTTTCATGTGCATGTAGATGCTTTTGGTATCACTATCGAAGAAGTTTCTATCCATCCTAAAGGGAACAAAGACCACCCCATTTCCTTTTCCAACAAAAAAAATTCTATCTACCATAGTGAAAAATTGCACTACCCTTGAAAGAGAGGCATTGGCTATGGTCTACGCTTATAAAAATATAGACATTACCTACTATCCATCCAATTTACCATATTCACCAATCATGAACCTCTTAAGTATCTAATTAATAAACTAGTAACACATGGTTGAATATGTAGATGGTTGCTACTATTTCAAGAGTTTGATTTAAATATTATGCTAAAAATCAGTAAAAGTAACCAAGGACTAGGCTACTTGTCTTAGATTAAGACAAGAGAAGAACCAAATTCTCAAGGGGAAGAGCTCCCTAGCACACATCTATTTCAAATTAAAGTGGTAGCGAAGGAGCTACAAGATATTTCCATATTACATTTTACAAGGGAATTTCCCAAAAATATCCCATTGCAAGAGAAATAATCACTTGTATAGAGGGATGCTCCCATACACTTTGGTTGAAGGAGAACTACACCATTAGGTAAAGATGATATCTTTAGAATGGTAGCATATAAGCATGAAATGAAATCAATCTTAAATGAAGCACATGAAGGAGTTGTAGGGGGCATAAATTTAGAGAAACTATAGCCAAAAAGGTACAATTTGCAAGACCGTGGTGGCCAACCCTTCATAAAGATGCTAAGGAATATACAAAATGATGTTACATTTTTTAATGAGTAGGGAAACCTACCGTAAGATATGAAATGTTGTTAAGACCTATACTAGCACAAAATCCTTTTGAAAAGTGGGCCATATATTTTATTGGACCTATTGATCCATTGGAAAAATATTCTAAGGCAAGGTTCATCATAATGAGAATGTAATATCTTAAAAAATTGGTGGAGGAAGAACCTACAAAGGATTTTATTTCAAATACTACCACAAATTTTTTATATGAGAATATAATTACAAGGTATGGATTCCCATTAAGTATAGTGAGTGACCAAGGAAAAAAATTGTACATAAAAGAATAATATAATTACTATAAAACTTCATGATAACACAAAATAGAAGCTTCCCTATCACCCACAAGCTAATGGAGAAAGTGAACCATTAGAAAAGATAATTGGAAAATCCCTCACCAAAATATGTATATAGAATAGAATAGATCGGGATATAAAAGTACCTACGATACTCTAGGCATACTGCACATCTTACAAAAGAACTAATAAATTTACTATGTTTCAACTATTCCATGGCACTAATGCTACAATCCCTATGAATTTTATAGTTTTGAACCTACATACTACACTTACCTTGCACTTGGAAGATGACCAATCCCTCATACAATGACTAGAGGACCTAGACAAATTAGATGAGTATAAGAAAATTACAATAAAACATGGCTTCATAAGAACTTAAGACTAAAAACATAAAAAAATAGGGGATTTGGTACTACTTTATGACAACAAGTTCAAGAATCAAGTAAAATTTAAGATTGCATGGCTAGGACAATAACTTATCCATAACATAAACGATTTTGAAGCATTGGAACTTCAACAAATAAATGGCACCCTTCTAAATACCTATGTAAATGGAGAATGCATTAAACACTACCACTTTCCAAAAGAATAAAGACATCAAAGAAGGAAAATCATAATGTATATTACGTATTATAGTTCAAATCATACAAACAATAAAAAAATTAGAAAACATAAAAAGCACCCTATCACATCAAGAAAATTAAATGGATAGAAAAACCTGCGTAATGGGAAGCAACATTAAATACACTATCATGCACCTATTTAACACTCACATCTTACTCCAAATCACTCACTTTTCACCTACATAATTCATAATGTATGCTCATTTAGCTCAGCCAAAATCCTAAGCTATCCGTACTCTACAAAATTTTCTACTATGGCCACACCATCCATCCTTAAAATCTCTAAGAAACCTCATCCCAAATACTAGAAGTACCCATAGAAGGTCCTAGAAATAGATAAGGATGGGAAATTATCTCAAATACCCCACAATGTGGTACACTTGGATGATGTTCGCAAGTATATTGATGAGAAAATCATAGAAATTAATCATACAAAGTTCCAGGAGCTTTGCAAGACACTCCTCCAAGATGATGAGAATGCATATAAACTAGAATACATAGAGATTGGATGAAAGAAGTTGGATATCTAGAAAGAATACCGAGATTTCTCTAATGAGCATGCATGGGTTAGAATTATATTCAATCAAGTGCATGATGAATTCATTTACCTAGACAAACCCTACTACATTATAAGGGGGGAAATTTGTGTGGTGATAGGGCTCAACATGGTAAGCAACATCCTCACCAAAAATCCATCAAAAATAGTGAGGTGCAATAATTGAAAGGAGCCACCCTTGATGGCATCAGCATGAATGTAAAAACAATCATGAATGACATAGTATGCTATTTCATGATGGGGATTGCATATAAAGTATAGTATTCCAACCAAGAGGACTCAAGTACCACTAGTTCAATTCACATTGCCTATCAAATGGTGGTGGAGGAAAAAGACTTTGACCTCTGTGAAGTCATGTGAGAGAAACTAATGGAGAATATCCATAAAATAAAGTACTCCAAGTACCACTTTCAATATGGTACACTAATCATATGCTTAATTTTTTATTTCCTTAGAGAATTATCAAACTTTAAGGGTAAAGTTTGAAAAAACAACCAGATGGTGGCGACCCAAATCAAGTAACACATTCATCAATTCCTCGACATTTAGTCCTAAAAATCTACATATTGGGGGTTCTTCAAAACCTTCCAGGAGAAAATGCATGAAAGGGAAAGGATTCCCCATGAGTCCACCACCCAATATACCAACATAGTGAATTTTTTGGTGGACAAATATTACACATACATGGAGGTAGTAGAATCACATACAATTTGGATACCATGGCTACCATATGAACTTGCCGCAAAAGAGGTATATTCCTATGCAACCGCCCTACTCACGTACCCCAAGGATCCTAACAAAAATCTATTTGGTAAAGTAATGGATAATAGAATAAATAAAAAATCAAAAGATAAGTTAGAAAATAATAAAAAGAAACTCCATAAATAGTGGAGAATACTGGAAGGAGGGTTTTTCCAAAAAAAAATTACTAGCATAGAACGATCAGAACCCTCCACCGTAAGAAGATGGTAAGGTTACACACCACTTCATAGGGAAATTCATAAGGCCCCACAACCTCCGCACAAACAATATCTACATTGAGAAACCACCACAAATCACCCCACAAAAGAGGCCCCAACAAGCAGGGCTTAAATAAATAATAAAGAGACAAATGCATAAGGATACAATAGAGGAAGAGGTGGACGAAGTGGAAGTTGAAGAGATAGTGGAGGGTGAAGAAGAGGTCGAGTAACCTCTCAAGAGGAAGAAAAGAGAAAAAAAACTTTGGCACCCCCTCCTCAAGCACCTCTGTAGCAATCTCAACCACCAATTGACATCTGGTGACCACTAATGTCATCCTCCACTTCGACATGCTACATATCACAAATAGTCAACATGTATGAGGATGTTGATGACGACAATAAAGGTAGTGTGTAAGGTGGAAATTGGGAAGGTGCAAGAATATCTTATTGATGATTCAAAATTAATCTAAACAACATAATGCTAAATTATTTATGCCCATTTCTCACAAAATGTAACTATAAAATCAAGAATTCAAGAATGAAATTGAAAAAAAGAAATAACAATGAATTCCAAATGAAATAGCTTTACCATCATGTGTTGAATTTTATCCGTATTGACGTATGTTGAATTTTTCAATTCAATTTGAAGCCTCCATTGTGCGTGTGAGAGCTTGAAGAATGTGCATGTGTTGATCGAAGATGTGGGTTGAAGCTTTTTCCAATGTCGGTTATGATATTGGCATCACTTCGTTGCATAAATTGTATTGATTCTCCGATCATTTTTTATGAAGGAAGAGGTTTGTTATATAGAATTTTTGATTTCGAATGAACGTTTGAGATTGAGTAGTATAATATCTTGATAGACAGTTGAAAGATGTTGAGAGGATTTAGATGGGCATAATTTGTGCAAATTGATTACATAATTAGTGTGATTGAAGAATAGATTGATCTGTCAAGAATATAGATAGATCAGTCAGGAAATAGATTGATCGATCAGGAAATGGATTGAGAAAATGGTGTTCATAATTTACTCAATTAGGAAAGTGGGTGAGGATAATTAATTAATTGATTTAATTAATTAATTCCTTTTGGAGTTAAATGTGCAAATTGTTGGCAACTCAAGGGTAGACAACTAAGAGGGGGGGTGAATCAGTTGTCATCGAATCTCAAACTTATTCAACTTATTAACCTTAATTTTAGTTTTGATCATTAATCATGAAAGCATAAATGAACAACACATCAAAAGCACACATAACACCAAGATTTTTACGTGGAAACCCTGTTAGTGGAAAAACCATAGTGGAGGTCAATCCACAAGATTATACCCTGTTAAAAGTATAAAGAAATATGAATGGGCAATGTGCATGCATTCAGGCACACTGCCTAGAGGTCACTGCTCAAATACAACAAGGATTACTGCCCAAGGAAGACACTATCTTATAGAAAGATTCGGATTAAAACCATCCATATTTGAATTGAGAAAATAGCATCTGCTAATGCCTGGTTACAATCCCGGTTAAGCACATGAAAAATTCTTCACTCTCTACTTTGTCATCAAATGATCTAAACTTTATTTTCACATAGGACTCATACACTTCACATTCACACTCATTTCACTCTTCAAATAATCACTCTTATATATCCGCAACAAGAAATTACATCGCTATAAGTCAGCCACAAGAAGATAATAAAATAATTACAAACAGTCGGCCCAAAACAAATAAAGATTATTAATGCGAATCAACCAAGGTCGGCCATAACATAGTGAAGACCAAAAACAACATATCCAATAGGAAAACACTTCACTTAATTTTTCCTCGAAGATCCACAACACGCTTCAACACCTTGTCGGCCAAGAACATGAAAAAAATGAACACACAAGAGAAAATATTGGATCACGAGCATAACGATCAGTGCGGAAATGCCACAAAGATAGAGAACAAACTAGAAACATCCACAAGCATCATGAAACATCAGAGAAGCATCCACAACAACTCAACTTATTGAAATCACAAAATCTTCAATTAGGAACACTAACTAAAGCGACAAAAAAACTGTCAGAATGAAAATCACAATAACTCGATCAACTCTTCATGTAGATCTATGAAATTCAACGTGGATAAACTATACATACTCAACAAGAAATCCTTTAGTCCACAACCTTAGAATATCAACGTACTAAACACACTGACCAAAAGAACTTCACTTCACCACTGACAACCTGTAGCACTTCTTATCACAATTTTCTCAATATCCTCGACATATATAACTTCTAATGCAACAATTCTAATAGTGTTAACATAAATGAAAACCACATATCAGAAACACAACCACAAAATCCAACAATTTCCCCCTTTGGCATTGATGGCAACACATGATGTGAAAAATACCATCAACACAATTGCGCTTACTCTTCCTTTAAGTTTTGAAATTTCTTTCCTCACATGATCTCCCCACAAGGCTCTTCTCCCTAGATAATCAACAGTCTGTTTTTCACATTACTCTTATCCCCCTTTGACATCAATAACAAAGATCTCTTCAATACAAGATCTGAATCACATATTTGAACTTCTGAACATCTGACTACTCCCCCTAAGTACTAGCCACCACAACATCAATCCAGATCAAAATATGATCATGAAATGCACGGATTGATGCAATGCATTTCTTTGCATCTTAGTTTTGATTAGGATGGGTAATCACCCCTAAATTCCCTTTGAGATACTCAAAATTATCCTTAGGCAATGACTTTGTAAAGATATCTACAATCTGCTCCTTAGTAGGCACATACTCCAATCTGACATCCTTTTCACTTACCTTCTCACTCAAAAAGTGAAATTTCATAGATATATGCTTGGTCTTTGAATGTAGCACCGGAATCTTAGAAATGTTAATAGCACTTGAGTTATCACATAATATAACAATAGGCTCATCATACACAACTTTGATATCCTTCAGTATCTATTTCATCCACAGTACTTGAGTACAATTATTAGCAGTAGCAATGTATTTTGCCTCTGTAGTAGATAAAGAAATAACATTATGCTTCTTACTCAACCATGAAATCAACTTCTTTCCCCAGAAAAATGCTCCACCACTAGTAATTTTCCTGTCATTCACATCTCCTTCTCAATCAACATCAGTAAAGGCACTCAAATTAATATCATCATTTTTTAGGATACCATAGACCAAAATCAATTGTCGCTTTCAAGTATCTGAAAATTCTCTTCACAACAGTCACATGAAATTATTTAGGATCGACTTGAAATCTAGCAACAATACACACAATATTCATGATATCAGGCCTATTTTGTGTCAAATAAAGTAATCCACCAATCATTGATCTATATCTTGTCTGATTTTCCTTCAGAGAATCATCATCAGTTGTCAACTTGCATCTGGTCACCATGGGTGTACCAACAGGCTTTGAGTCTTCCATACTGAATTTCTTCAACAATTCCTTCACATACTTGGACTAAGATATAAAAATCCCTTTATCTAACTGAGTAATTTGCAATCCCAAGAAGAATTTCATCTCTCCAATCATTAACATTTCAAATTCATTCAACATCTCATTAGCAAACTTCATGCACAAGCTATCATCTCCTCCAAATATGATATCATCAACAAAAACTTCCACAATCAAATGTTTATCATCATTCTTGAAATACAGATTACTATCAGAAGTACCTTTTTTAAATCCAAGTTTCACCAAGTACTTATCCAATCTAGCATACCAAGCTCTAGGGGCTCGCTTAAGACCATACAATTCTTTATTCAATCGACACACCATATATTCCTTATCAGTCAACTAGAATCCATCAAGTTTCTCAACATATACCTCTTCTTCCATTTTGGCATTTAGAAAAGTAGACTTGACATCCATTTGATAAACCTTGTAGTCTTTATAAGTAGCATAAGCAAGAAACAATCTCATAGCTTCAATTCTAGCAACAAGGGAAAATGTTTCTTCAAAATCAATACCTTCCATTTGAGAATATCCCTTACAAACCAGTCTTGCTTTGTTTCTAACCACTTCACCTTGTTTATTCAGTTTGTTTGTAAAGACCCATTTAGTTCCAATTACATTCTTATCCTTAGGTTTGGGAATAAGAATCCATGTATCATTCTTCTCAATTTGTTGCAGTTCCTCTTTCATTGCTTCAACCCAATGCTCATCTCTACATGCTTCATTCACATTGTTAGGCTTAGTCTTTGAAATCAAACAATATTCTTCTACAATTTTTCTCCTAGTCTGGACACCTTCGTTCTTATCACCTGTGATCTGATTCTCTGAATGATTCAATATCACATACCTCAGAGTCTTCTTAGAATGTTCTTCAAATTCAAGCTTTTTTGATCTCTCTTTTGTTCTTCCATTAGTTTCTCCTTCTTGTTGATTTTCTTGATTCACCGGAATGATTTGAACTTGAATTTCAGTCTGACCTTGCTTTTCATTGCTTGTACTATCATTTTGATCATCAAAATCATATCCATAGGTTTTGGATAGTACAATTATGTCTTCATCAACCTTAACATATGCACTTTCAACCATTTTATTCAGTCTTTTATTGTAACACGAGTAGGCCTTACTTTTAGTAGCGTAACCCAGAAAGATTCCTTCATCACTCCTAGCATCAAACTTTCCTATATCTTCATCTCTTTTGATATAACACTTGCTTCCAAAGATTTTGAAATATCTAACAGTAGGCTTTTGACTAGTCCATAGTTCAAAAGGAGTCTTACAAGTATCATCTTTGATTTGTACCTAGTTAATTGTGTACACAACAGTACTCACAACTTCTCTCCAATAGATATGAGGCACATTTCCTTCCAATGTCATGGTTCTAGTAGCATCTAGAATTGTTATGTTCTTCCTTTCCACAACTCCATTTTGTTGAGGGGTCCATGGCGTAGATAACTATCTCTTTATTCCATGTTCTTCACAAAAAGAATTAAACACACCGAAAGTGAATTCACCACCTCTATCTGATCTCAGACACTTAATATTAAAACCACTCTCTATCTCAACCATAGCTTTAAAGATCTTGAACTTTTCCAGAGCTACATATTTCTCCCTTAAGAAAGTATCCCACATCATCCTTGAATAATCATCAATAAGCAACATGAAGTATCTATAACCTAGCAAACTTCTAGTTCTATCAGGACCATATAAATCAGCATGCACAAGTTCCAACAATCAATTTGAGTTTTGTTGTTTACTTTGAAATGAAATTCTTGTTTCCTTTTGTAACTGACATTCTTTGCATATGGAATTAGTAGGTTTCATCAGCTTAGGAAGATCTCTCACAAGTTTAGTGGAACTTATCTTGACAATGTTATCAAAGTTAACATGACACATTCTCCTATGCCATAACCAACTCTCATCAACTTGAGAAATCAAACAACTTTTACTAGCAGCATTCAGATGAAAGATATTACCTTTTGTTTGTGTACCTGATGCAATCACATTTCCAGAATTTCCCAATATTTTACACTTACCATCCATGAATTGAATATTGTATCGCTTATCAACGATTTGACCAACACTCAAAATATTATGCTTCAAACCTTCAACATACAATACATCATCAGTGTTATGCTTACCATCAAGAGAAATACATCCTCTTCCACGGATCACACCAACCGTGTTATCACCAAATCTCACAACACCACCATCATACTTTTCCAAATTCACAAACTTACTTTTATCTCCTGTTATATGATGAGAACAACGACTGTCAATTACCCATTCATCTTTCTCTTCAGCTCGGGTAGCTAGGGATTTCTCCACATTTGTACAACTAGTGGATTCAGCAGACACGAGATTATTTTCATTGATAGCAATAAACACAAATTCATCTTCACTTGCATTTCCTTTGTCAGATTCGCTATCTGTTACACCTTCATCAATAGCATAGTAACACTTATTTTGAAATTTAGGCTTGTTAAATCCTGGCTTCGAAACTCTCTCAGGACACCTTGATGCAAAATGACCTATCTTATTGCAAGAGAAACATTTAATAGGCAACTTTCCCTTATAATTACCTTGTCCTTTGGCTTCTCTTTTCACAATCAATGATTCAAGTTCTTCAAGCTCTCTTTCTTCTTCATCTAGTTGTTTCATTTAATCCTCATACTTGAATGTCTTTCTTGATGAACTTTCACCCCAATCATATCTTTGTCTATCTCTTCCAGAAGTAGTATCCTTAAATGAAGATTCAACCTTAGGAAGGGAATCACCAAATTCACTCAACTCAAAAGCAATAAGCTTACCAATCAACATATCTCTGGTAACATTTGTCACAATTTGGAGTTCTTCAATAGCACTAGCCTTGACTTTGTAAGAATCGGGAAAATATCTAAGTACTTTAGCAACAATATTTGATTCATCTATTTGTCCACCAGCACATTTGATACCACACACAAGTTCATTTACTCTTTTCATGAAAGTAGTAACATTTTCATCATCACTCATTTTCAACTTTTTATATTTTCCTTTTAGACTTTGTAGCTTAGAAATATTCACATTTGCATCACCTTCATACAAGGTCTCCAACTTCTTCTAGATCTCATAAGCAGTCTTCAGATCCATCACATTTTTCATCTCAGTATCAGTCAAAGCACTCAACAATGCCTCCTTAGCCCTGATATTATATTTAGCATCCTTGATCTCAACAGAAGTAGTAGGACCATTTTGTGGAATGACATATTTTTTTTTTGTAAGGCTCCAGTAGGGTTCACCAATGCATCTCATATGACACTCCATTTGAGCTTTCCAAAAGGAATAATTTGTTCCATCAAATCTAGGACTATCCTTCTTATAAGTCACCATTCGGAATCACCTCAAGCTGTTAAATTTTTTCCAAGGAACCACAAGCTTTGATACCAATTGTTGGCAACTCAAGGGCAAACAACTGAGAGGGGGGGTGAATCAGTTATCACTGAATCTCAAACTTATTCAACTTATTAACCTTAATTTCAATTTTTATCATTAATCATGAAAGCATAAATGAACACATTAGAAGCACACATAATACTAAGATTTTTATGTGGAAACCCTGTTAGGGGAAAAACCACAGTGGAGGTCAATCCACAAGATTATACCCTATTAAAAGTATAAGGAAATATGAATGAGGAATGCACATGCATTCAGGCACACTTCCTAGAGCTCACTGTTTAAATACAACAAGGCTTACTACCCAAGGAAGATGTACACTGTCTTACAAAAATATTCAGATTAAAACCATCTGGATTTGAACTGAGAAAATAGCATTTGCTAATGCTTGGTTATAGTTCTAGTTAAGCACATGAACACTTCTTCACTCTTTGCTCTACCTTTGAATGATCTTAACTTTATTTCCACACATGACTCATACACTTCGCATTCACACTCCTTTCACTCTTCAAACAATTTCTCTCATATATCCACAACAAGAAATTACATTTCTATAAGTCGGCCACAAGAAGATAATAAAATAATTACAAACCATCCGTATTTGAATTGATAAAATAGCATTTGCTAATGCCTTGTTACAATTTCGGTTAAGCACATGAAAACTTCTTCACTCTTCTTCACTCTTCTTGACTCTCTACTCTTTCATCGAATGATATAAACTTTATTCACACATAGGACTCATACACTTTGCATTCACACTCCTTTCACTCTTCAAACAATCACTCTTATATATTCGCAACAAGAAATTACATCACTATAAGTCAGCCACAAGAAGATAATAAAATAATTGCAAACAATCGGCTCAAAACAAATAAATATTATTCATGTGAATCAACCAAGGTCAACCATAACATAGTGAAGACCAAAAATAACATCTGCAACATGAAAAAACTTCAATTAATTTCTCCTCAAAGATCCACAACACGCTTCAACACCTTGTCGGCCAAGAACACGAAAAACATGAACACAAAAGAGAAAATCTCATATCACGAGCAAAATGATCAATATGGACATGCCACAAAGATAGAGAAAAAACTAGAAACATCCACAAGCATCATG
The DNA here is from genome assembly GCA_007258455.2 of Sequoia sempervirens. Classification (NCBI taxonomy): domain Eukaryota; kingdom Viridiplantae; phylum Streptophyta; class Pinopsida; order Cupressales; family Cupressaceae; genus Sequoia; species Sequoia sempervirens. The sequence goes on along the minus strand of VDFB02000007.1, from coordinate 127,218,550 downwards.
AAACATTAGAGAATCATTCGCAACAACTAAACTTACTAAAATAATAGAATCTTTAATCAGGAACACTAACTGAAGTGACAAAAAAACTGTCAGAATGAAAATCACCATAACTCAATCAACTTTTCATGCGGATCTCTAAAATTCAACGTGGATAAACTAGACATACTAAAAAAGAAACCCTTTATTCCTCAACCTTAGAACAACAATGTATTGAATACACCGACAAAAAGAACTTCACTTCACCACTTACAACCTGTAGCACTTCTTATCACAATTTTCTCAATATCCTTGACATATATCAGCAACACAATGCCAATAGTGTTGACATCAATGGAAACCACATGATATAATTGAAGTATTGGATGTTGTGCTTAAATTCGGCTATTCAAATTTGGGGGGCGGGTGATATAATTAAACTATTATTAATTGACTTAGGGGAGTAAAGTGAATTAGCGACATAACTAAATAATTGGCCTTATTTAATTAATCAGGAGGAATAAAGTTAGATTAGGACTTTATTAAATAAATGAAATTTATTTAAGCGGTCAAATTTGATTAAAAAATGAATTCATTAAATAATGTTGTATTATTCAATTAATAGCAGAAATTAGGTTTTTAGGACTTTATCAAATATGTCAAATTTATTTAATTCATCAAAAATGATGAAAAAGTGAATTAATTAAATAATTTTGTATTATTCAATTAACGGAGGAAATTAGGGTTTTTGATGCTTTTTATGTTAAATGTAGTGATATTCGATGATAATGATGTTGATGAAGTGAAAATGTCATTTAAAGTGTGTGATAAGTGTTAAGTCAATTTTACATGTCTACATTTTTCCTCTCTTTGAGACAAAGTATTGGTTGCCTTGTTTCAAAGATTCGATGTTAAAATAAAGTTTTGAAAAAAAATATATGCTTCACTGTGCCCCACCAGTTAGTGGAATGATGGTAGGACTCAAGGCTACCCCCTCAAGAGGTTGGCTAAAAATCTTAAATTGAAGGTCAGGATCATGACACTATTTTATCTCAGTTCAAATGTGTGGAGGGTGAAAAATTAATTCTATAGGTCTTTATTTGCTTGTTCAAATGTTCCTAAGAGCTCCTAATTTTAACCTAGGAAGGTTTCTTAAGCAAAATTAGGGTTTTTTCGAGGTTAAAATAGGTAATTAGAGCTGTAATTTCCTCATATGCACTTTGAGCCTATAGAGAATTCTTACCTCTAGTTTTCTCATTTTGTTAGTTGTCGAGGAGCTATGGTGAGGATTCGGGGAGCCCCACATTGCATGGATGCGGTTCAATAATTTGGATGACATGGAGGCATCGATGCCCCAATATGGTCCCTTTCGATTTTCATTTTCATCATTTCATGTAACTTGTGTAATTAATGCACAAAGATCAACTAGGCGATAGTGCTATGTTTAGTATTTTGCACTTTTGAATCGGTTTTAGCACTTTTTCCTTTGAAAATAGCTTGTTTTTTATTTTTCCTTGTGCACTTGCTATAAATCTATGCTTTTGACTTAATTCTTTGCTTTTGAATTTTTCCTATCTTAATTTTGTGCGTTTGTTGTGTTGCTTCATTTTTGTGCACACTTGTGATCAAATTACAGTTTTGAAAAACTTTTGTGCTTTTAATTTTTTTGTTCTTTCAATTTTCCATCACTTCTTCTTGAGAATTCCTCGCATTTTTCATTTTTCTTTGGCTTTTGTTAGAAGTTGTATCACTTTTGCTAAAAATGTTTCACTTTTGACTTTGTGGAGCCTTAGGTCAATTTTCTAGTCTTTTTGGGTTTGTTTTGCATTTTTAGAGTGAATCCTTAACATTGTGGGTTGAATGATTATAGGTGGTCCATAATCCACTCCAGTCAAGGGAGCAATGACCACAGGATCTATTGGACTTGATCGCAGGTTTCAATGTTTTAGAGCAATATTTTCTAGATGTTGTCAGGTTGTGGCACATTTGTTATATACCCACCATTAGATGTCATGGTGCGATGATGATTGCACCCATGGAGAGGTGTCACTTGGAGTCCTCTTCACTTCATTTACCTATTGGCGAGGCCACAATCACTCTTAAGGATGTGTGGAGGATCCTCCACATACCCATTCATGGAGAGCTCATTACATACTCCATTCGATGGGGCACCTGTGCTATATCTTGCGTTGTTGGTGTGAGATGTCTCGAGGTTTGACAGTCAGAGATAAATTTATTAGATTTGTTTATAGTGTTGATCTTGTTTCACTTGTTCTTTTTGATTTGGTTTCGGGGCTCATTGTTCCTGATAGGTGGGGTCAACACTTTCTTGTGGAATAGGGTATATGCATTGAGAAAATGTTTGAGCATGACACTAGATACACATGTGGTCCATGTCTCCTTTCCCACCTATACAGAGATATGCATGAGGTTGCATATCATGGTGGGAAATATATTTCCACTAGTGTTTCCCTTCTTCATGTATGGGCCTAGGAGTACATTTTTGTTATGTGGCCTAATGGTATATTGGATCATACTGTTGGGGATCCATACTCTTATCGCTATGGATATTTTCTACATTATACATTTCCTAGACAACTTTCCTACTAGCACCGTGTATTTGATGATGTGCCAAGTTTTGTATAGAGACCATTTATAGATTGTACTAGCATGGCTTGATGACTAGGAGCAGTCGGTATACTACAGATAGACTAGATGGTTGATCAATCGTGTGCACTCTCTCTTGGAGAGATATCTTCCTAACAAGGTTTGTAGGTAGTTCAGAGAGAGACAAGGTTGATTTCCAGATGCTTATGAGGCTCAGTTTGGTCAAACCACTAGAGAAGTTCATGTCTGGGGTTTTCAGGCTGATCGAGATGTTGTTGTTGCTACATTCAAATCTCTTGCCCCAATCGGATGGGGTTGGCTAGTGGGCTTAGAGGATTTGGGTACTACTCCCAATTATGATCAGTGGTGGGCATCACATGTTCCTTTGAGATTCATAGATCTTGGTGGTGATCCCATAGTGGGTAGAGTAGGGATCACAGGTCACCGAGGAGACAAACAGTGTGTCAATATTTTAGTAGAGAAGCTTGGTAGGGCTCGATAGGACGGTGTTGAGGGTGATTCGATGTAGGCAGATCAGGGACTTGTTCTAGGTCCTCCTCCACCTAGAGATGGAGGTGCACAGTTATTGGAGATGATGATTGTGAGAGATGTCAAGATATTGTAGCGATAGGCCATAGAGGCACAAATTTTCACTCTCACTATAAAGCAAGACACATCTTGGTAGGAGAGAGAGGGCTTCAAGATGGAGAGAGATATAGAGATCAGGTGATAGTATCCATGCTCAGCGAGATTAGTTGCTACATAAGGCAACATACTATCAGACCCTGTATGAGGCTTTTGTTTCTATAGCATAGTGTCATCCACATTTTGGAGAGCCAAGTGTTACAACAGGAGCCGGGTTAGTTGGACACTCGATTAGACAGCCTAATCAACCTGATCCACAACCTAATATTTAGAGTCCTCCTCCTCTGGCTAAGCAACAGTTCATTTCTACTTCATCTTTTTGTTGTTTTTTGTTCAGAGACTTATATTCTAGACATGATTTTGTATATCTATTCATCGGCCCAATTGAGGCCTCGTATATATGTATATTTTTTTATTATCCTACCACACGTGTTTCCATGGTGATGTACTATGACATTATCCTTTTTTGATGATGATATATATGAGATATGCATGCTCTAATTCAGTCTCATTATGTGTTTATGTGATGATTTATCGATGATGATGTATGATGATGTACGTTGATGCATATTTATACATATTTTTGTGTACTTTTCTGATGTATGCATATGATGTGGATGGATGGACCATATATTGTCCTATATGATGTTTTATTATATAAATGATGATGTTGAGATATGATGGGTGTATGCCTTATACATGATACATGATGTTTTCATTGTTGTATTATCATCATGATATGTATTGATGATATTGTGGATGTAGGATGGATATGGCACTAATGATATTGTGATGTAGGATTGATGTTAGTTTGAAGATATTTGATGATGGATAGAAATTTGATGTTGTTAATACTGATGATTTTGCTTTCACTTTGCTTGGAGGCTTCACATTTTAAAAATCACTATTAGTGTAGCAAATATATACGATGCACCAGGGTGTTAATGACCAAGGTGAATTTTTATGCATTGCATGGAATTTGACTCGACATACAAAGACCTGTCTTTCTCATACCAGACATACAAAAACTTTGTTTAAAATGTATGGTTGGGTTATGTTAAGACTTTTTAGACCAGTTACACAGAGAGGTATAAAATACCTAACATGCAACTGCTACACGAATCATCTTAAAACAACTTCCATGCACTCAATAAAGCAAGTATTTGTTGTGGTAGTATCATAGGAACATATTACAAACAAAAAATTGAAATGATGCTCAATTGACCCCATTCCTTCTTCTCTAAATCCTTATGGACATCCTTGAGAGATCTTGGGAATGAGTCAATAAAATAAATCATAAAGATGAGACTATAAAAAAGTAAAATAAAGTTGCAGTATCACTTACCATATCTGTTTTGAGGTTTCAGGCTATTATCCATTGTTGATCTTGTTAATCATAAGAACAGATTTGTTGAGGCATATCTCAGGATGTTCTTGGTGAATTGTCAAAATATAGGTAGTTAACACATTGACATTGTGTTTTGTATGTTTGTAATCAAAGCTTTGTGATTGTTTCCTTGAAAGTTATAGCTTTTGATGTTTGCTCTATTTGTTTTTTTATTTTATCGAAGGGTGGATTTGATGATTTTTTTATTATGAATGGAAAGTTTATTACGGATTGTGATGATGGAGTCTATGATTTTTTTAATTTTGTAAGCTTTTATGATGCTATTTTTTGTTATTTTCAAGGGACTAACCTAGGGCCTCGAGGGCTCATCAAATATAAGCCTTTCCTACTTTGTACACACAGAGGCTTGTAGTTTGCTTGGTTTGATGTGAACATGTTTTTGATCTTTTTCTATTTTGTGAATGTTTTTTGGATTTTGAAATTTTTGTAAATGCTTTTGGATTTTTGAATTTTTGAATGCTTTTGGATTTTGAGTTTTAGAATGTTTTTGTATTTTGTTTTTTTTGACTAAGCATGATAGAAACCTAAAGGGACTAACCTAAGGCCTCAAGGGCTAATAAGCATTGACTATATTGTACATGTAGAGACCACATAGTTCGACCAGTTGAATCAAAGCATAACATGTTTTTGGAATTCAAACAACATTGATAACTTGGATTGATATTCCACTTCTGGTTCTAGAGGATGTGTTGCAAAAAATATACTTGAACTAGCTATGTGGTTCAAGAAAATGTTGATATCTTATATTTTTTAGTGAAGGAATAATCCAAAGTTGTTTTGATTTTGTTGATTTTTAGATGTTTTTTATTTTCAAAAGTTTTGACCATGTATAAAGATCTAATCCATGACAAGCTTTAGGAAGTTTCCCCCAATTGGAGACAAGACTACTTTCCTAGATCAGTAATGAGTCATGGTTGGACAATGCTTTATTTATTGAACGAATGAGTGGATTCTTTAGATAACACTGGTAGATAATGATGCAAGTCTTATTCAAACATAACACTTTTTTTCTAGGTTTTCACTATGGTACCTATTCTAGGAGCACCACAAAGTGGTTTTCATTTAAAGAATGTTTCTTTCTCTTTACTTTTTTTCTTGCTTTTTGATTTTTTTGATTTTTCATCTTTTTGATTTTTTTTTAATTTTTACCCTTTTCCTGGGGTACTCTGATGTGTTTCATGTATAGAAATTCTTGTGGTGGTTGTTGTTAAGTGGTTCAGATAATGGTTCTCCTTTAGGAGTAGCCAATTGATAAGCTCCAAAATCGTAGCTTGTTGTGATGATAAATGGGCCTAACCAATTGGGTTCAAATTTACCTTTTCTATCTTTATTTAGTTGTACCTTTTGATTCCCTTTGAGGACCAAGTCACCAACTTGAAAGTTTCTATCCTTGATCTTTTTTTCATAGCTTCGTTTGAGCTGATTTTGATAAACCTATAGATGGTTTAATGTGCTCAAATTCCTTTCTTCTAGGAGTTCCAACTCATTTAATTTGGATACCCGATATTCTTCATTGTTGACCATGCCTTTTAGTGAGATTATTAATGAGGGGATTTTGACCTCGATAGGTAAGACAACTTCTGACCCATAGACTAAGGAGAAAGGTGTGGCATATGTAGGCATTAGAATGCTAGTTCGATAAGCCCATAGATTTTGGTTTAGTTGCAAGTTTCAATCATGATCAACTTCATTAATAGTCTGCTTTAGTATCTTTAAGATGGTTTTGTTAAATGCTTCAACTTGACTATTTCCTTAGGGATAGTAGGGTGTGGAAAATCTATATTGGATAGAGAATTTGGAACAAAGTTCTTGGACATCTTGATTTTTGATTAGATTTCTATTGTCCATTATAATTTTTTGGGGAATTCCATACCTACAAATCAAATAATTCTAAATGAACTTGGATATTTGTTTCCTGTGTTGTAGGTCAATGGAATTTCTTCTATCCATTTGGTGAAATACTCTGTTGTTGTAATAATAAACTTATGCCCACTAGAGGAATTAGGAGAAATATTTCCCACCAGGTCTAATCCCCTTTACGAAAAAGGCCATGGTGTTGTGATGGGTCTCAACTCTTGTACTGGTGCGTGAATAAGGTGATTGTGCTTTTGGTATTGACGACATTTGAATACACTCCTTTTCCATGGAGGGCCAATAGTATCCCATTCTCAATAAATTTTGAACTAAGTTAGGTTCGCTAGAGTGGGACCCACAAATACCTTCATGTACCTCTTATGAGGCCATTTGTGATTCTTTTGCATTAATACGTTGGAGTAATATACCATCTAAATTGTGACGATATAGGGTATCTCCTAGGATTGTAAATCAGGAAGTCCTACGAGTTAAGGTCTTCTTTTGGGTGGTGGTTAGGTCAAGTGGTATGATACCATGCTGGATGTAATCAAATATGTCTTGGTACCATGGGGAGTTAGGGCCAACAACAACACACACTAGTTCTGATTTTGAGATGTCGAATGTTGGAACGAGCAATTGTTTGACAAGGAACTCATACTTAGGAATATTCTGTGAAATATCAAGAAGTGACCCTATTGTTTCCATGGCATCAATTGCTTTTTTGTTGATTAGAGGAATGTATTCAAAGGTTATTGTGAAAAAATATTCCTTGAAGCTATCCACCATTCTTTTATATGACATCAGCTTCTTGTCATTTGTTTGGTATTCATCATTCACTTGCCTAATCACTAGCTAAGAGTCTCCAAAGACCTATAGTTCTTTTATTCTCCATTCAATAGTCATCTTAAGCCCTATGATTAGAGCTTCATACTCTAAGATATTGTTTGTGCATGGGAATGCAATTTTATATTCCTTGGGTATACTACCTCCCCATGGTGTGATAAATAGGACACCTAATCCAAATCCATTTTGCATGTGGGACCCATCAAAATACAAGACCCAATGGCTTGTTTCTTCTATTAGCAATATACTCTCATCTAGGAAGTCTACTATGAGAGGCTTGTGATCCTCTATCGATGCTTCGGCCATCTGGTTTTCTATGATTTGTCCCTTGTTGGCTCTTCTATCCACATACTCTATGTCAAACTCACTTAGAATCATTGCCCATTTAGCAGTTCTACCTGTTAAGGCTACTTTTGCTAGTAGGTATTTTAGTAGGTCTACCTTTGAAATCAACTTTACTTGTTTGTTTAAGATATAGTGTCTTAGCTTCTATGTTGTAAATATGACTAAGAGACACACTCTTTCAATGGGCGAGTAGTTTAACTTGTAGCCCACCAGTGTTCAGCTGATGTAGTAGATCACTCTTTCTTTGTTATTATCATCTAGCTAGTCTACGAGAGCTCCCAACACTACTTGTGTGGTAGACACTGGTGCAGGAGAACCCAGATCATGCAATGCCTTCAAAAGGATAATTTGTCCAATTTGTATATTCAAGTCAAAATGTGTGTTCAAATATTAAATCAAGTTTCAAGGCTATGCAATGATCAATTTGAGTTTATTCAAATCATGTAATAGGTCCTTAGATGGTCCCATAAGTATATTTTCAAAATATTGTTAAAAGGTGGGAAAAGTTGTCAAAATGTAATTATACAAAAAGAGACAATAAATCAGGAATATTAAGAGTTAAGGGGAAGTTAATAGGTTTCAAATGATGGAAAGAAAGTTATGGAAGGGGAAGCATCCTTAAAAGGCATTGTAAGGAATGGGAGAAATCAATGATTGTATTCTTGTTATCAAAATTCTGAAATAAAGACTCTATTATGTGGAATTTCTGAGTTTTCTTCTCTTACCAATCCTTGTACGAACTGTACTGAAGTCTAGAGATCAATAACTTGTTGTTTATTTATGATAATGTGAATCACTCATCATCTTAAGGTGTTTTGAATTAGATTATTTCAGTTTATAGGATTTTGAAACAATAATTGGGTAAACCCTCAAAACAGGGTTTGAGAGTCCTTTAAGGGAACAAGGTCTCCATCCCATCAATGTAGGCATGATAGGTCAATGGGATGGATTGTAATTAGTGTATTTTTGTTTTTTTAGTGTTTGTTTGTGGTGGCAGGACAGTGAATAGCAAGAACACAAGAATATGATGTTGTTTCAAAGCCAAAAACTGAGTTTTCCATTCAAAAATGGTGATTCCAAGAAGGGTTTTGAGGAAACAATGCGTGCATGGACTTGGAAATGATTTCAAACTCTTTTGTAGACTCATTGAAACATGTTTCAACTGTTGGATGGAGACCTTGAGATTTACAATGGTGATATTCATGGAACCCTCTCTATCTTTGGTGATTTCACCCTATAAACAAGGGTTTACTGATTATTTGGGTTGTTGGGTGTTTCCCACCTTGAAACTTGATTATTTGTGTGTTTTTACACCTATCCTAAGATTTTTTGGGGTTTGGAAGAGCTTTGGTGTTGATTAATGGGCACTTGGTTTGTTAATTAGACCTAATTGAGGGATTTTACTAGTAGACAGCGTGTTGGTTCTCCTATATTTTGTGAAACAAGTGTAATTGTCATTTGAATATGTTATTGTTGACTGAAAGGGGTTTAAGAATCTATATTGAGTTTGTGAATAAGCTTTGTGATTGAAAATAAATCACCTAATTCAAGGGTAAACTGACCTACTAGAGGTATATAGCATTATTTGATCAAAACAAATAATTTGTAAAAAATAGTGAAAATAATGTTGTTAGATGCTTGGGAATAGTTTCATTTGTGATATTACAGGTGATTCTATGCTTCATTAGGATTTGGAAGGAAAATTTGATAGTTTTGTGGTATTGAACAAAAGAAAACTTATGTGACAAAGGTGTCTTGACTGCAAGAACTGATGTTTCCATACTTATGTCTTGAGTTGTTTCAATCAAAACATGATGAAATTGGTGTCTTGAAGGACTGGTAACAAGTATGGAGATGGTTTGGCTTTAAGAATGCATAGTTTGTTGAAATTTTGAGGTAAGTTGAAGTAAGGAGGGATATGGTGTGTCTTGATTTAGAGATTATTGAGCAGATTAGCGTTTTGTTACTATCAAGTTGATGTTGTTGATGGTTTGATAATGGCTAATAGAAGAGGTGCATGCTTAGTTGTTTTTCCTTGATAATAATAAAGTTGAAATTGATTATGAAAGTGGTTTTCTAGATGGAGATGGTGAGTTGGTTGCTGATAGCCTTATAATTTCAAATGAAAATGAATGGATTTTGGTTGAATGAAAAGTAGATTTATGATGAAATTACAATTTGATCTTCTCTTGATTTGTTTGGGATTGAAGTTCCCTAAAGAAATGAGGTTGTTGATGGTTTTGTTATGATGCTCAGCATCAAATTGGTATCAATGCTAGACAGGTTCTGTTGGTTGGTTGGATTAATTTTTTTGTTGATAGTAGGTTGAGATTGTTGGTTGGTTGTAGGTGCTTATCCATCTAAGCTACATTGAGAAAGTCCAAGAGACTAGGGAGAGTAAGCGAAGACATCTAGGTGAGGCAATCTGAGTTGTGTTGTAGTTAGAACCTGATGGATTCCTGTCTGAAGAAGCACTGAAGAGTTGCAGCCCTGATGAAGTATACTCCATTGATGGGAGTAGTTGAGAAGGTGATTGTTGAAGAGAAGAAAAGAGCAAGGACAATCATGTGTTCTTGGTTGAGCAAAGAGTTGGAGAAGAGATGAAAAGGACAGTCATGCATTCTTTTGGAAGAGGAAAAGAGAAGATAGAGATGAAGGAAAAAGATGACAAGAGAAAGCAAGGATAAAGTGAAGACAAATACAAGGCAAAGAAAAATGCAGATAAAGAAGAAGTAGAACAAGGCTGAATTGATTTTTTTTTGTAGGCACAAGCATGTTTCCAAGGGATTTGGAAAGGTTCAGTTGGTTGGTTGTATGGTACAGGAGCACCCAGATCATGCAATGCCTTCAAAAGGCTAATTTTTCCAATAAGTATGTTCAAGTCAAAATGTGTTTGTTCAAATATAAAATCAAGTGTCAAGGCTATGTAATGATAAATTTTAGTGTATTCAAATAATGTAATGGGTCCTTAGATGGTCCCATAAGCAGATTTTTAAAATATTGTTAAAAGGTGGGAAAAGTTGTCAAAATGTAATTATGCAAAAAGAGAGCATAAATCGGGAATATTAAGAGTTAAGGCATAGTTAGGAGGTTTCAACCGATGGAAAGGAAGTTATGGAAGGGGAAGAATCCTTAAAATACATTGTAAGTCATGGGAGAAATCAATGATTGTATTCTTGTTATCAAAATTCTGAAATAAAGACTCTGTTATGTGGAATTTCCGAGTTTTCTTCTCTTACCAGTCCTTGCACGGACTGTACTAAAGTCTAGAGATCAATAACTTGTTGTTTCTTTATGAAGTTGTGAATCACTCATCATCTTAAGGTATTTTGAAGTAGATTATTTTAGTTTAGAGTATTTTGAAACAATAATTGGGTAAACCCTCAAAACAGGTTTTGAGAGTCCTTTAAGGGAACAAGGTCTCCATCCCATCGATGTAGGCATGATAGGTCGATGGGATGGATTGTAATTAGTGTATTTTTTTGTTTTTGGTGTTTGTTTGTGGTGGCAGGATAGTGAATAGCAAGAACACAAGAATATGGTGTTGTTTCAAAGCCAAAAATTGAGTTTTCCATTCAAAAAGGGTGATTCCAAGAAGGGTTTTGAGGAAGTAACATGTGCATGGACTTGGAGATGATTTCAAAGGCTTTTGTAGACTCATTGAAATAGGTTTCAACTATTGGGCAGAGACCTTGAGATTTACAATGGTGATATTCATGGAACCATCTCTATCTTTGGTGATTTCACCCTATAAACAAGGGTTTACTGATTTTTTTGGTTGTTGGGTGTTTCCCACCTTGAAACTTGATTATTTGTGAGTTTTTACACCTCTGCTAAGAATTTTTTGGGTTTGGAATAGCTTTGGTGTTGATTAATGGGAACTTGGTTTGTTAATTACACCTAATTGAGGGCTTTTACCAGTAGACAGTGTGCTAGTTCTCCTATATTTTGTGAAACAAGTGTAATTGTCATTTGAATATGTTATTGTTGACTGCAAGGGGTTTAATAATTTGTATTAAGTTTGTGAATAAGCTTTGTGATTGAAATGAAATCAACCAATTCAAGGGTAGACTGACCTACTAGAGGTATATGGCATTATTTGATCAAAATGGAGAATTTATAAGAAATTGTGAAAATAATGTTGTTAGATGCTTGGGAACAATTTCATTTGTGATATTACAGGTGATTATATGCTTGGTTAGGGTCTGGAAGATAGATTTGATAGTTTTGTGGTATTGAACAAAAGAAAACCTATGTGACACAGGTGTCTTGACTGCAAGAACTAATGTTTCCATGCTTATGTCTTGAGTTGTTTCAATCAAAACATGATGAAATTGGTGTCTTGAAGGATTGGTAACAGGTATGGATATGGTTTGGCTGTAAGAATGCATAGTTTGTTGAAATTTTGAGGTAAGTTGAAGGAGGGATATGGTGTTTCTTGATTTAGAGATTATTGAGTAGATTAGTGTTTTGTTACTATCAAGTTGATGTTGTTGATGGTCTGATAATGGATAATAGTGGAGGTACATGTTTAGTTGTTCTTTTTCCTTGATAATAACAAAGTTAAAATTGATTCTAAAAGTGGTTTGGTAGATGGAAATGGTGAGTTGGTTGTTGATAGCCTTATAATTTCAAATGAAAATGAATGGATTTTGGTTGAATGAAAAGTAGATTTATGATGAAATTACAATTTTATCTTCTCCTTATTTGTTTGGGATTGAAGTTACCTAAAGAAATGAGGTTATTGATGGTTTTGTTATGATGCTCTACATCAGACACATAGAGTATCATTTCTTTTTTTGGAATAGGTGGCATTAATACAGGAGGAGTGAGTAGGTACTCCTTGACTTGTTGGAACATGTTGGTTATTTTTTATGAACCAAACTTACTCTTACCACTTGCCTATGAATCTGCCAAAATTCAATAATTAGCAAGGGTAAGGATTGGCCAACACACAAGTAAAGATTCTGAGGTCCTTACTTCTTGACTTTGGGCTCTGTGAAACCAAGGAGGGTAATCCTTATTATGCTCATATGATATTCATTTGGTCAAGAACATTTCTACACACAAATAGATCCCTACGAATGCAAATAGACAAAATTCATTAAGTATTTGGATAATCTTTAAACAAACTACTATCTATTGCAAGGAATAAAAGGGAACTTCAAATTCGTACATTGTAATTGAAAGAATTTTAGATGATTTTCATTCTCATTTCAAGCCCTTGGTCAACTGAACAACTAACTCATTTTTCTTTAAGGTAACTAGATGAAAAGACCAGTGCCTTGTCCTAGGGTAATGGTGTCATGTTCGTAATAACCAGTAATTCCATAGCAATTTGAACACATAATTAATGGACTATTGATATATTGCATTACAGTATTCAACTCACTATGCCTAAAATATAACTACTTATCAATCCTATGCTCTTTCCTTACAAATCTAGGACCTCACTTTAGCATTTAATCAATTCCTTGAATTGAAGTAGAAATGAAATCAATCATTCAATTAAAACAATTGAATACAAACAAAAAGATCATTAACCATTTCATTCATAATAAGGAAAAAAATTACATAGGAGAGAATATGCTTAGGAACTAGCATTTTCATTTATAAACTACTGCTACGATAAAAAAAATTGAGATCACTATAAACCGACTTACACCCTAGACTCCTTACTAGACTATTCATCTATACATTGATTTACATTCTAATCTTTTAGGAGCTTAGTTTTCCCATTTAGACCATTTTGAGACTCAAAACTCAAACCCCCTATAATTAGCCCTAAAATCCCTTTTATAGAACAAGGGAGCAACAAGCAACATGTTGAATTACAATTACATTTAATTTCACACCCATTTCATTTCATATTTAGAAACCTCCTAGATGGTCATACATAATAATTTTAGAAAAGGGGAGAGAAAAAGACAACAAGCTCCATGTAATTCAATTGAAGCAAACTGGCCAGCCTTCCAAAAGGTTTAGTTTGTTGTTGCAGTAGCACCAAAAAACCTTCTCCTTGTTGACCAAAGAATATTCTCCATTATTAGCCAAAGAAAAAACATATATACTACCCAGAAAAGGCATAATTGCCATCAAAATTAAGGAGTCCAATGCCTCTCTTTCACACCAACTGAAAATATTTCCACATAAGCATTAAAGCCAAAAAACCATAGATATGCTGAAGAGAACAATCTTGATGTAGTGGAAATGGTGTCATAAAAAAAATAGGGTAGGGATGCTACTTTGAGTCGTCAGCATCAGAGTATGCTCACCTGCTCCTTGTTCATGTTGAAACTAGAGGAACCATCATTCCTCCCTCGTCAGAGTCTTCATACGACACCAGGGAAAGAAGGTAATGTTTGTACTCCAGGTGAGTATCACCTCCACCATCCAAAGGACTATCTAAAACCTCAATGGGAGAATTGTGTCTCCCCAACTAGGCCTTATGATACTTGTTTCTCTTATTTTCTCTCTTCACAGGCTCAACTGATTCCTTCCCTTTAAACTTGACTAGTTATTTTGAAATGGTCCTGCTTCTCAAATTATATGTGCTTTTGACAATAGTCTTCTTATTTTTACCACAAGAATTTCTCTTCCCCTTTGGTGTTGTAGAAGTCCTAGGGATTTCTTGCTCAGCCACAGATATATCCTCTTGAAATTTGAACACACTAAGTCTCTTGGACCTCTTAGTTGGTTGAACAGACACACCAAACTTACCCGTTTTCATAAGACATGGAGTAAAGACTAGCAAATCCAAATTGCAAGGAGACTTACTAGTTTAGGCTCCTGAATTGAACTCACAGAGAAGAAAACCCACAAACCTAAACAACTTCAACTAGCCCCAGTGACAATTACAATCAATCGACACTCTCACTATCCTAGAAATATGAAACTCTTAATCAAACTAATGCATGAATCAAATAGAGCTCATATGAAAAAAAAACTCACCCAGGATAAACACTTCAATACCTCGGCAATTAAAAGCCCAAGACTCGCACACTTCCACTATGGCTCACACTTCTCAATTCATGAAGAAAGCAAATGGTGAGATGAAATGATAGGAAATCTGCATTAAGTAGATAATTCAAAGCATGTAGCAATTAATGATTGAGGATAAATTCATGAGGGCGAGCTAACAACTTAGCCAATCAACTTTGAATTTGGATGATTGATCTTTTTGGATTTAAAACACTATCAATGGAGATCCTAAAGCATTGTTTCTACCTTTTAAAACTTGTCTCAAAAATGGTGATACCACCTCAGAAAGCTACCATGTTTTCCTCTAGAACTTCATTAGTCATCTTAATTTGACAATTATCATGCATCACCACCATGGCCCATACCTTTTCATTTATATCGGTGAAGTACAAAGGGTCAACATTTGAAGAGAATACTGCCTAAAACAACAAATCACATGTCGTGGATCTACTCTACCCTTTCAGAATTTAATCAGTAATGAGATTTTGGCATGATGAAACTTAGACCACTGGATCACCGTCCCTTTTGGAGATATTCACCTTGCATCTTTCATTGATAATTTATGTTTCAAATTCTAAATCATATTAGTGATGGATGGAAAACAATGACAGAACCAAAACAAGCCACATGCATCATCCTTTAAAATCAACAGTCAACAACATCACTCATTTACCCCTATCAAAATAGCGACGACTCATATTGACTGGTGACCTCATCACTCATCGCTAATCTGATCAAGATAAGAACATAGCTATCTATGATGAGCGATGGAAAGATATACAAAGAGCCCCAAGGTTATCACTCATCACCAATTTGAAATTCAAAACTTGGGGAAAATCTGCAATGAGCGATAGGAGAAAATAAAAAAGCATCAAGGGTCATCATACATCACTAATTCACATTATAAAACTGAACAACAATTAGCGATGAAAGAGATCCCAGTGATACAGAGAGAAACTTGTGCATCACGCATCACTGATTTGAATCAAATGTTCTCAAAGCCATTCACAATGAGCGATAAATGGAAATGGTAGACTAGACCTAAGTGAAGTATTTTAGCACATGCTCACAAGTTCTTTTAAGAAAGGGTCCATCTAGGATGACGCATAAAAATTCCTCAAAATATTTTAAAACATATCACATCAAAAGATTACAAATGTCAAATAAGATCAATCGATAAACCTTATAAAATTAAATAATATCAGACCTAGGCATGAGGGGTCGGTTATTCCACGAGTTCTAATGACTCAAGATGTTTTAGGATGATCGGAGATGAGCGATTATAGGTCAACGATATATTATAACATTGGAAAGGGCTTTGATTTAAGGATTTCTTAGGAGATATTTTGACAAAAAAATCCGTAAGGAAGTTTTAGTGGGAAGAACCCTAAGTCCAGACATTCGAGACTAACCTAAATTTTTAGAGTTTAGGAATGTGTTAGAGCCTTTTTGGTTGTCTTTCAGGTTCTGGTTGTGTGCCCTTATTTTTCATTGCAAATCCTTGGCTTGTGAGTTTTATCTTTCATTTTAGCACGTGGGTTAAATGGGCTCCCACAAGGGTTGAGCCCAGCGTGCTAGTTTTCATCTCTCCAGTGGGGCGGCCTGTGTTAGGGTTTTTCCTAGCTTTTCTTTTCCCCGTTTTTGGGCTTTTGGTTTGGTTCCCCTTTCTCTTTTGCTTGCCTTGGCTTTTATTTTGTTTTATCGGAGGTGGAATGGATGCTTGAACAGAACTAGAACTTTTCCAAATTTTGAAGTTGTAGTTCCTATTCACGCATCCGTCTCGGTTTCGATTCCGCATGTTTGGAGTTTCTTTTCCTTTCTGCCCTGTGTTGGTCGCTGGTCATTTTCCTCTCCACATTCTTCCCTTTGTTTTTTGCTTTGTTTCTTTTGGAAGGCGCGGGATCAGAATGAGAACAGGTTTTGGAACCTTTTCAGGGGTTCTAGTTTCGGGTTTTGTTCCGCTCCTGTCTCCCTTCCTTTGTCTTTTGTGGAGGCGGATCCGGGTTGGGTTTTGGTCTCGGGTGGTCATTTTGGTTTTCGTTTCTTCCCCCGCTCTAGCTCCGACTCCATCTCTTTCTTGGTTCTGGCTCCGACCTTGTTTGGTTCCCATTCCGATGGCTTTTTGATTCATTGACCGGCCTGGCCGGTACACCTGCAACTTAAGTTCCCCCTAAGCACCTTTGTCTCGTTGTTAACCAGCCCCTTGTTACCATTTTCACCGGCCCCGTGGTGACTTCACTGTGACATCTTGCCGAGTATGCCCAGTCTTCCCGATCCAATTTGAAATGTCTAAGTTGCCTATCAGCAAGACATTTCAGATGTCTTGGTGATTGAATTTATCATTCAAGCCGCAGTCGGCAAGACTTCTATTGTATTTCAGTGGCGCAAAGTATTCTCTATCGGCTTATGGTATGGAGTCGGGATAAGGTCTTATCGAAATTGAAATGTCACACCGACTCACTTTAAAATGAGCATTTTGGCAAAGTGTGATTCCATCGGTGTGAAGTCACAGTGAACTTGTGGGGTCACACCGACCTATGGTGGATGGAAGCGTATCGGCAAGAGTTTGGGTTTTTGGAATAGGTCTCGGCGAAGTGTCTTTGTCTCGTAGACATCAAATATGGGATTCACTTCGGCCAGACTTGGAGCATTCGGTGTAACATCTCAGCGAACTCCTCTTGGTCTCATCGACAAGAGCATATGGATGTCTCTCGACGTGAGTTGTGGCTATCGATATAACGTCTTGTTGAATTTGAGAGGTCTCGGCGAGTGACCTTCGGTCTCGCCGATGGAACATAAAAGGGTCTTCGTCGACATAGGCTTTGAGTTGTCTCAGCGACACACAAGTGAATGAAGACTTTTAGAAAGACATGGTGTGCTCTACAGGAGGTCTTCTCGATATCTTAATATTATAGAGATGCACAAAATGAAAAAGGCTTTAGTTGGTGTGAGATCATTAATGTCTTGGAAATCTATTGTGAGCTGCAGGATGCAGTAGGGTAAATCCCAAGCAACTTAAAGGTGGCAGGTGTGCATGTGCCAAATGTGAACG
Organism: Sequoia sempervirens; assembly: GCA_007258455.2. Lineage (NCBI taxonomy): Eukaryota > Viridiplantae > Streptophyta > Pinopsida > Cupressales > Cupressaceae > Sequoia > Sequoia sempervirens. The sequence continues at coordinate 127,200,839 of VDFB02000007.1, read as the reverse complement.
GTAATGTTTTAATTAGAATGATACAGGTGCTTGATGGTTATCAATGGCCAAATGTCAAGTATGCCATGCAGAGGACCACATAGATCAATGGCCCACAGTGGCCGATGATAGAGATCAAGGGCTCTCGTTCGGCTCACTGATACAAAGTGATCGATCAATACATCCTGTGAGGAATGTGATGGTCATCCGATCTCGGGTGATCGACGGTCAAGTTTCAAACTAAACCACGGTCAGGGTTTGGTATTGACGATGCGCGTGAAAACCAAAAGTCTGGTGCATTCATGGCGATAGAGAGTTGGTCACTGGCTCCGCCAAGTTAGCATTCATGGTGACGCAACTCTAGGTTAAGGACGACGTGGCTCGAGTATGGGCGCACAGATTTCGCGGCGGATTTGGTGCAGGTTGATTGATCTTTGTTCATGCAAAAAAATTTTCCTTACAGAGATCCGACCAGAGGCATTTATGAGACCAGAGAAGTTGTTGAAGGTCACAACGAGGGTTTTGATTGGTCACGATGCAGTTGGGGTCTGACATGGACTGGTGATGTGGCCTGCGTGTTGTTTAGGGTTTGTTCGGTTAACTGCTGACATGTAATTTCCCTGGCCGGTTGCTTGTTGCTCTCCCTGTTCCTATAAAGGGAGAATTCAGGATGAAGGGTTTGGTCGCTTGGGTTTGGTTCCTTTGGTTTAGTTCCATTTTTATGAGTCTAGGATTAGTTTGAGACAGATTAGGGTTTAGTCTTGAGTCATGATTTTGAGTCTTTGGTCTGTAACTTTGATTTCCTCTGTAAATGCAATCAGTTTGAGCAAAGAACACATGAAGATGCTTATCTTTCATGCATATCATCAAATTGTCTCCACATTTATAAGCTTTTAATCATTTGAATAAATGCATAAGGTGTTTTTGTTCATCTTCTCATACTTCATGGGACTGTGTTATTTGTTGATAGGTCTGCTTCAAGGAAGCAGTTAAATCCTTTGAATAGATAGCAGTGATTACTTGTTTGCAGGTTGGATTTGGTAAGAAGAGTCTAGTTGATACAAGAGCTGGATTGTCAGTGTAAGGCACTGATAGCTGATGTAAGGCATTAGCAAAACAAAATCCACTAATTGAGTCCTATTTGCAGATGAATTCCATCTTTTGTGTGTTACTCCATGACCCCGGATTAGGCACTAATCTGTTTGCAGCCTAGTTCCTCTTAGAAAACCTTTTAAAATCATTGAATATCTTTTGTTTAGTTTATGTCCTACCTCCTTGTTGTCTCAGGTGTTTTGTAACTGAGAATAAATCCATATTTGAGGTTCTCAACACTTGGCATCAGGAGTCATATGCTATAAAAAGCAATGTCTTTTCACATTTAAGGCATTGTGTGGGTATACCTGCCCTAGTTCTGTAGAGCCTAAAGTGCAAAAGATCTTTTGATCTTGTCAGTTGGTCCAGGTCCTTTGAGCTGCCCTTGATTGGAGATGGCTACTCAATAGGTAGAATAGGAGACCAACCTGGTTTACAAGAAAAACAACCAACAAGATGGCAACTACGCTGGGGATATAACAAAGAAAATTTTAATCTGACATTCTAGTATGGGTTCTCATTTTCCCATTTGAGTCACCAACAAGATGGTGACTCCGCTGGGGATTAACTAGAATCTTGCCTTATCAAAAGAGTCATATTTGTTTGCCATGTTGGTTCTATTCAAAGTTTGAAGAATCTTAGGCCTGGAGAAATATTTTTTGTTGCAGTGAACCTGAAAGCTACAAGATTTATGGTGCTCTATTAGATGGAACTCAAAGAAGAATGTACATGTGTGTGAGCTTCATACCATTTGAAGTTTAGTCCTCTACAAAGAGGTGGTGACTCTATCAAGGTGAACCTATTGAAGATTCAAAGAATAGTTCCATGGCTACAACGTTTCTAGGTTTTCTTCTTGCTTTTTGAACATAAAAAAAAACTTTATTCCCCTTTATTTGGTGAGATCAAGCACTAGCATCAAGGGAAGTTTGAATATTGCAACTAGATAGTTGTAGAGAGATAGGTTTCATTTGAAAAATGCATAGTTGTCCTGATTCTCCCTCTACAAGCTATGATACCATGCTTAAGGCACAGTCTTGTCTTCATAAGAGGGCATATGATAGTGAAAGATACAGCCCTTTGGATTTTGATAAAATCTAGGGTTACCCACATGCTGCCCCTAGGGGAATCAATAAATATTTACCCAAGTTTAAAAATGGTGTTGAGGAATCAGCATTGAGACATGTGCAGTTTTTTATTGATTTCATTGGAGACTATCAGGTTGAAAAAGAGGATGTGGTCATGAAGTTGTTTGTCAGATCTTTAGAAGGTGTGGTCGATGATTGGTTTACTTGCTTACCAATGCACTCCATTGATTCATGGTGTCAGCTTGGGACTTTGTTCCTTGATACCTTTGATGATGTGTCATCAGATGATGAAGAAGTTATCTTTGAACAACTTGTAGAAGTGATGCCCCAAGCAAAAGATCAGAGGTTGAGTCTCCCAAGCCAAGAACCCGAAGAGGAATATCAATTGGACTGGCTCTTTGAAGAAGGGAGGTGTAATCCGCAATGTGATGAGACAGTTAAGCAGTTCAAGTGCACAAATGGGTGCAGTCTTGACACAAGTCTTCATGAGGAGACAAATGAAGTTGTTGATTCAGGGAGTGCCCTTGAGGATATCAGATTTGACAGAGGAGGTGTGGAAATTCACCCTCATGAAGGTAATCTTTTTGAAGATACCTTGGGATATCCTGGTTTGCTGCTTGGTGTTGCATCCAGTCTGTGTGAAGGTCAAGAAGAGGAAGAGGTGGTTGAGAGGATAGGTCAAAATAGTGACTTACTAAGTTGTGAACAAATATCAGATTTGTTAGCCACCGAATATCAAAGGTGTGCTCACAACTCTAGGTTGTTGTGCTCAACTCATTTCGGTCTTAACAGTGAGGACCTGTAGGATGCAAGGTATGATGCAAGTGATTTTGATGCCCCTTCTAATGGTGATCTCGCAGATCATGATGACACTATTTTTAGTCTGAAATCAAATTGTGCTTCTGAACCAGAGTTGCTCAATGATGAGCAAGATTGGGATGATGATGACAGTTGGACAACCCATGAGGATGAGTTAGAGTCCTTTGGTGACTCTCATTGCTAGCATGATGAAGAACAAAGCCAAGTGAAAAGAGGAAGTGGGAGTAGTAGTTTAAACCATCATTGCACTAATGATGTGCCTCTTCCTACTGAAAATGATATAGAGCAGTTGCAAGATGTGTTGAATTGTGAGTGTATCCCTTTGCATACACTTGATGAAGTTTTCACAGAATGTGACAATATGCTGAGCACTAGAGCTAGTTGTTTTTAGCTTCAAGGTAATGTAAATAGTGAATATGACAACCTGTTTAGAGGTACTAATATGTTTTATCAGGTAGCTATTTGTGATCAGACTATTTTTTCATATGGTCTTGATCAGTATTCACAGGTATTGCCACATGACACACAATCAGACAATGAAGAGTGTGGCAATGATAAAGTTTATTGGATCTAGTTGCCAGTTGAAGATAAAACTAAACAGAGAGTAAGTTTTCACTTGTACAGAGGCAATCAGGTACTTGTGTTTGGCAGAGGCAAGCATGAGATAGGAGAGACCAGCTCATTCTGCAGAATAGTATTTGACAGGGGTAAAAGCTGGCTCTCAATTTTCATTCAGTGGCCTAGTGTCATCAAATGAAATAAAGAATTAACAATGTGACTCTTGAATTTCTTGTTCATGGACAATTCTCGAAGTGGTGCTTCATCTGAAGCATTTCTTTTTCCATGAACATTAGGTTAGGTTTTTTCTTTTTTGGTCAGTTTTGTTTTGCTATGTCTGCTAACCTTGTCTGGTTAGCTCCTCGCTGTTTTGGGTTTCCTTTTGTTCTGGTCTGCTCTCCCAGTGATCTGAATTCTTACTATGCCCACGGGGGGCATACATCCCCAACTGGAGCCTATGTTAGAGCCTTTTTGGTTGTCTTTTAGGTTCTGGTTGTGTGCCATTGTTTTTCATTGCAAATCCTTGGCTTGTGAGTTTTATCTTTCATTTTAGCACGTGGGTTAAATGGGCTCCCACAAGGGTTGAGTCCAGCATGCTACTTTTCATCTCTCCGGTGGGGCGGCCTGTGTTAGGGTTTTTCCTGGCTTTTCTTTTCCCCGTTTTTGGGCTTTTGGTTCGGTTACTTTTTCTCTTTTTCTTTCCTTGGCTTTTCTTTTGTTTTATCAGAGGCGGGATGGATGATTGAACGGAACTAGAACTTTTCCAAATTCAGAAGTTCTAGTTCCTGTTCACGCATCTGTCCCGGTTCTGATTTCACATGTTTGGAGTTTCTTTTCCTTTTTTCCCTACGTCGGTCGCTGGTCGTTTTCCTCTCTGCGTTATTCCCTTTGTTTATTGCTTTGTTTCCTTTGGCGGGCGTGGGATCGGAATGAGAACAAGTTTTGGAACCTTTTCAGGGGTTCCAGTTTCGGGTTCTATTCCGCTCTCATCTCCCTTCCTTTGTCTTTTGCAAAGGTGGATCCGGGTTGGGTTTTGGTCTCGGGTGGTCATTTTGGTTTTCGTTTCTTCCCCCGCTCTGGCTTTGACTTCATCTCTTTCCTAGTTCTGGCTTCGACCTTGTTTGGTTCCCATCCACTAGCTTTTTGATTCATTGACCTGCCTGGCCGGTACACCTGCAACTTAAGTTCCCCCCGAGCCCCTTTGTCTTGTCGTTAACCAGCCCCTTGTTACTGTTTTCACGGGCCCCACGGTGACTTCGTTGTGACGTCTTGCCAAGTACGCATAGTCTTCCCAATCCAATTTGAAATGTCTGAGTTTCCTATTAGCAAGACATTTCAGATGTCTTGGCAATTGAATTTATCATTCAGGCCATAGTCGGCAATACTTCTATTGTATTTCAGCAACGAAAAGTATTCTCTATCGGCTTATGGTATGCAGTCGAGATAAGGTCTTATCGAAATTGAAATGTCACACCGACTCGCTTTAAAATGAGCATTTTGGCAAAGTGTGATACCATCAGTGTGAAGTCACAACGAATTTGTGGGGTCACACCGACCGATGGTGGATGGAAGCATATCGGCAAGAGTCTGGGTTTTTGGAATAGGTCTCAGCGAAGTGTCTTTGTCTCGTAGACATAACATATGGGATTCACTTCAACGAGACTTGGAGCATTCGGTGTAACATCTCAGTGAACTCCTCTTGGTCTCATCGACAAGAGCATATGGATGTCTCTTAGTGTGAGTTGTGGCTATCGATATAGCGTCTTGCCAAATTTGAGAGGTCTCGACGAGTGACCTTTAGTCTCGCTGATGGAACATAAAAGGGTCTTCGTCGGCATAGGCTTTGAGTTGTCTCAGTGACACACAAGTGAATGAAGACTTTCAGAAAGACATGGTGTCCTCTACATGAGGTCTTCCTGATATCTTATTATTGTAGCGATGCATAAAAAGAAAAAGGTTTCAGTCGGTGTGAGATCATTAACGTCTTGGCGATCTATTGTGAGCTGCAGGATGAGGTAGGGTAAAACCCGAGCAACTTAAAGGTGGCAGGTGTGCATGTGCCAAATGTGAATGGTAATGTTTTAATCAGAATGATATAGGTTCTTGATGGTTATCAATGGCCGAATGTCAGGTATGCCATGCAGAGGACCACATAGATCAATGGCTCGCGGTGGCCGATGATAGAGATCAAGGGCTCTCGTTCGGCTCGCTGATACAAAGTGATCGATCAATACATCCTTCGAGGAATGCAATGGCCATCCGATCTCGGGTGATTGATGGTCGAGTTTCAAACTAAACCACGGTTAGGGTTTGGTATTGATGATGCGCGCGAAAACCAGAAGCCTGGTGCATTCATGGCGACAGAGAGTTGGTCGCTGGCTCCGCCGAGCTAGCATTCATGGTGATGCAACTCTGGGACAAGGACGGCATGGCTTGAGTATGGGCGTGCGGATTGGGCACACGGATTTGGTGACAGATTTGGTGCAGGTTGATTGATCTTTGTTCGTGCGAAAATTTTTTCCTTATAGAGATCCGACCAAAGGAATTTATGAGACCAAAGAAGTTGGTGAAGGTCATAGCGAGGGTTTTGATTGCTCACGATGCAGTTGGGGTCTGATGTGGACTGGTGATGTGGCCTGCATGTTGTTTAGGGTTTATTTGATTAACTGCTGACATGTAATTTACCTGGCCAGTTGCTTGTTGCTCTCCCTGTTCCTATAAAGGGAGAATTCGTGGCCAGGATGAAGGGTTCGGTCCCTTGGGTTTGGTACCTTTGGTTTAGTTCCATTTTTCTGAGTCTGGGATTAGTCTGAGATAGATTAGGGTTTAGTCTTGAGTCATGATTTTGAGTCTTTGATTTGTAACTTTGATTTCCTTTGTAAATGCAATCAGTTTGAGCAAAGAACACATGAAGATGCTTATCTTTCATGCATATCATCAGATTTTCTCCACATTTGTAAGCTTTTAATCATTTGAATAAATGCATAAGGTGTTTTTGTTCATCTTCTCATACTTCATGGGACTGTGTTATTTGTTGATAGGTCTGCTTCAAGGAAGTAGTTAAATCCTTTGAATAGATAGCAATGATTACTTGTTTGCAGGTTGGATTTGGTAAGAAGAGTCTGGTTGATACAAGAGCGGGATTGTCAATGTAAGGCACTGATAGCTGATGTAAGGCATTAGCAAAACAAAATCCACTGATTGAGTCCTGTTTGCAGATGAATTCCATCTTTTGTGTGTGACTCCATGACCCCGGATTAGGCACTGATCTGTTTGCAGCCTAGTTCCTCTCAGAAAACCTTTTAAAATTGTTGAATATATTTTGTTTAGTTTATGTCCTACCTCCTTGTTGTCTTAGGTGTTTTGTAACTAAGAATAAAGCCATATTTGAGGTTCTCAACACTTGGCATCAGGAGTCATCTGCTATAAAAAGCAAGGTCTTTTCACATTTAAGGCATTGTGTGGGTATACCTACCCTCGTTCTGTAGAGCCTAAAGTTCATAAGATCTTTTGATCATGTTAGTTGGTCTAGGTCCTCTGAGCTGCCCTTGATTGGAGATGGCTACTCCATAGGTAGAATAGGAGACCAACCTAGTTTACAAGAAAAACAACGAGTAGAATGGAACCAAAACATTTTTTTTAGGGGTTCCATCAGAACACTTGGTCATATCTCCCATACCACTTGATAGTGATTTCCTTCTGTAGGAGATGAGTGAAAGGGTGACATTTTTTTGCCATCTCTGTGATAAATTTCTTGATAGATTGTCAGTTTCCTTGTAAAATTCTCAGTTGCTTTAATTTCATTAGTGGAGGCATCTTTTGTATTGCTTTTAATTTCACAAGATCTACTCCAATGCCCCTTCTTGACACTATATACGGGTATGTGCAGGATCATGATGGGCTAAAAAGTAGCGATATGATGGGTATGTGTAGGGTATGTGGCTGACGACTTTTTTTTTACCCAAAATTGATGAAACGAAAAGGGTTTTTAAAGGAGATTCTCAGCTTTCCACCAATATAAATTATGCTTTACTTTGAATTTAATAAATAGTTATTAGTCATTTTCTATTTGAATTACGACTAAAGTCCTAATTGATAGGCTGATTGAAAAGCATTTAGAGCTTTCAAACAATATCATTTTTTTAATACGAAACATGCATCACGTTATATTCTTCACATACTATAGGATTAAAAAAAATGAATTTCATGAAGTTTTGACCAAGTTAAGGTGGTTAGACATACGAGTTTTTATATTTTTAAAAATTTGTAATAAAAAAATCATAATTAATTATTTACTTGGAGAAAAATTACAAAAAATTATGCATCACATTAGGACACGAGTCCTCTATTTATATCTAAAATATTATAAAAAAATATTATCATTTTATTGTGGTTAGGGTGGTCAAATAGACACCTACTTATTTTTTCCTTGAAATTTAATTGCTATTACATTGAAATTTCAAATTTTCACCAAATAGATTTTTTTAAAATAAACCTAGTAGTTCAAAAACTACATTCAATTTGCTACAGATTCTATTCTTACATATTTTTGAAATAATATAGATAACTTATTCAAATTTTTAGGTCAAGTTTCCTAACTCTGATTTTTTTGAATTTCATCACCGCTTAAGGGCCTATTTTTTCCATGATGATCTTGCACATACCCATACCCTAGTAGCTTTCTAGATGTTACTTTGAACACACACTTTTTTGAGTTAATTCTTAGGCTATACTATTCTATCCTATCAAACACCTTTGCAAGATTGTTCAAGTGATCTTCCCTTTTGATGGACTTTGCTAGAATGCCATCCATATAGTCTTCCATGATTGTATGTAGCATATCGTGGAAGATGGTCATCATTTCTCTTTGATATGTCACTCCTATGTTCATTAGGCCAAATGGCATTATATTCTAGTAGAAGGTCCTCCAAGCACAAGTAAATTTCATTTTGTGATTATCATCAGGGGATATTTTTATCTGATTATACCCAAAGAAACCATCCATTAATGATAGCATCTCATGCCTTGCTGCTAGATCCATGACCATTTCAATATTAGGAAGCAAGAAGTCATCTTTCAGACAAGCTTTTTCCAGGTCTTAGAAATATGTGCAGATCCTTATGCCCCTAGTGGGCTTTGACACTGTTACTAGATTTGATATCCATTCTGGATACTTGATGGGCCTGATGAAACCCACATCTAGTAAATTCTTTAGTTTGACCTTCACTAATTATGCATTTTGAGGATGCAGATTCCCTATTTTTTATTTCATAGGTTTTTTCTCCAGGGAATATGACCAAATGATGTGCCACTAATTCTGGATCTAGTCCAGGCATATATGCATAGGTCCAAGCATTTATCTTTTTGTCGTTGATTAATGCTATGAAGTTTACTTTCTCTTTAGTATCAAGTGACGCCGCATGGTATGTGATCTTTGGGTTCTCTGGTGTGCCAACATTTATGGATTCTACTTCCACTAGGAATGTTGATCTTTCTTGATATTCAGATATGGGGAGATTGAATCCTCCATCCTCAGGTGCCTTAGAGAGTTTTTTGCCTTCGGATTCATCCTTTATTTTCTTCTTTTTAGGATTCTATAGAGCCACCTTGTGGTTTTCTCTAGGGGGTTGTATTTTTATTTTTTATATTTTCTTTTTCATTTTTGTGACTAGAAGATACAATCTCCCCACCGAAGTATGCATCCTATTTGAGTTCCATGACAAACCCAACTTTGTGATCTCCTACTAGCATGTTTTTTCGAAGTCCCATCAACTCTAAAATTGCTTCATCATTCTGGAATTGATCTAGAATAGGTGTATGTTATTGTTGGTCCCAATCTATCAATTGTGGGTAGAAGAGGGGTAGGCTATCATCATTATCTACAAAGCTTATGGAGGTTGTTGAAATGGTTAGTATGGTTCTGGTATCATTCTCCTATTGGGTGTCTATGTCATCATCACTTGAGATGGAGGAATCATATTTAGTGACAAAGGAAGAAGAATCCCACTAGTACTTGTTAGGGTCCATTCTGGAATAATAATAGATATTGGGAATAGTTTTGATATATTGGATATGGAACCTATCAATGGTAAAGTTTTCAAATAATTTTTCAATGGGTAAATCATTTTCCATAATGTGGTAGATATCCAATGCCTTAATGCTAGTAGAAGTTGCTTGTTTCTTAAAAGAGGTTTGTTTATTATTTGGAGTAACCACGTCTTTTGGATCATAACTTGGTCCCATATTTTTCTTTCTATGTTCCACTATGATAGGATTCCACCTGCCTTGTTTGTGTAGCCCAAGGCCACCTATTCCTTGATATCCCATTTTTTTAGCTAATTGATAACCTTTACTATTATGATCAATTAGAATAGGTTGTTTCTTTTTTTGTTCATTTTGGTCCTCTTTGTAGATCATGGATGAGAAGTATTCTTTGAATATATCTTTGTCCTTCATATCTCCCCACTTGGTGAAAATTGTGGGTTTGGATATCATATGCACTGTTTGAACATATTTGATCTCCTCCAGGCATCCATAAACCTTAGGTGTTGGTGGGATCATGCCAATGCAAAATGCTTGGTTGAAGTGATAATTTTCATTACCCCTATCAAGTACTTGAACCTTGGTTTCCATTTTTAGTTTCTCACTTGATGTGATTTTGGTTGAGGTTGATGGTAGTGTGGAAGGGTCAACATATGAGAATGAATGGAAGGATATGTCATTGTTGTGTATACACTAGATTTTATTATACTTCTCCAACAATTTTGCACAAAAGTGGAAGGGTTTAGGATTGACGTATAATGTCACCTCTTTTCCTTTGTGAGGAAACTTTAGGAATTAGTGAAAGGTTGAAGGAACCACTTGTAATGGATGAATCCAAGGATGTCTTAGGAGGAGGTTATACAGTAACTCAAGGTCAAGTACTTGACATGTAATTTCTATGATGGATAGTCCTAGTTACACTTGTAGTCTGAATATCTCTTTTGAATTCCTTTCAAGGTCATCATAGGTCCTTATAGTAATGCTCTTTCCTTTGTATATCACATCATCAAAATACTCCAACTATTTGATGAATTTCAAGGTACAGATGTTTCGACCCGCACCATTATCTATCAACACTCTCTTCACCATGTTCTTGTGGACACCAACCTCTATGAAGAGAGCTTGGTTGTGGAATTACCTTTGTGGAAGATCTTTCTCAGAAAATACTAAATGGTGATTGGTCGTGACTTTTCCAGCCATGGATTGGAACTAATCCAGATTGTGGTCATTAGGGACTGATGCTTCTAATGCTTTTTCTATTATCTCCCTATGTGTAGGTGATAGTTTTAACAGTTCTAGGATTGAGATCAAGGGAAGATTCTTCTTCAGTTGTTCCACAATGTCATAGTCATTTGATTACTTAGCTATGGGCTTAGGTGGGGCTCCCAATATTGTAACTCTCCCTCGATGGATAGTTATGTTATAGTGGTTGTTTCCTGTTGGACTCAAGCAACACTGATAGGGGGGTGAATCAGTGTTGAGAAATTTTAACTTTTATTAATCTGTCATTTCAAGTGTTTAAACCATTCAATCAAAAGAAAGATGCATAAACATGAAACAATAAGCCACAACACCATAACACAAGGATTTTTATGTGGAAATTCTGTTAGGGGGAAAACCATGGTGGAGGTCAATCCATAATTTGAGTACTCAAAATATAGTGTTTAACAAAATGGGAATGCAATTACATTTAGGCACACTACCTAGAGCTCACTGCTCAAAATAGGAAGGCTCACTGCCTTACAAAATATTTGGATCACAATAAAACTATCGAACTAAGAAGATAGCATCTACAAATGTCAAGCTATAGTTCTGGTTAAGCTCATAGATCAGATTCTAGACCATTTTTTTATTTTGCACTTTGCTCTGCTCTGCCTTAATTCGTTTCACAAAAATTCACTTCTGCATAAATGAATATCACTCAACTGCTCTTTTGATATTCACATGCATCTACACATATTGAACTCACACACACCATTACAAAATGAATTTACCAATCTCATATATATTCACTACCAAGATTTTAATCGCTCCATGTCAGCTTTAATAAAATAGAAAATATCTTCCAATTGTTAGCTCAAATCATGAATAACTTTTGATACGCATCACAAGAGTCAGCCACAACATAGCTAGGACCCAAACAAAATATTTGAACACAAAGATACTTCAAACAATTCCTCCTTAAGAATCCACAATACCTAACATTCATTTAGTCTTCCTTCATATACCGATGAACAAAAAATCGAATGACCAAATCTCCTAGATTGTACACCAATTGATGCGATAACAAAAAACTCGAGAGTAAGAAATGTCATATACCCAAAGATCTTCCCTGAGGTCCACAACCAAAACTGATAACTTGGTAATGCAAACCACTTGACAGATTCAACCTTCTACCAGATACCCTGTTCTTCATTCTACCTTCCAATATAGTCAAATACTATAGTGTGGATCAGATCAATGACTTAGGTTTCCATCAATGACAACACTAGAAGTCATTTTCCAACAATCTCCCCCTTTGGCATTGATGGCAGCACTTAGTGAAAAATGACTAAGTGTCAGAACCAATATGATTACGCTGCCAGAGTTCAAAATTTCAAAACACAACTCCCCCTTAGAACGATAAGGAATTTTACACTGCTCTCTCTCCCCCTTTGACATCAATGACAAACATGTTTTGGATCACCCCCTTGCTAATTCAAAAATTGGATCAAAATTTAAAGAAATACAACTGCTACTTGAGTCAAAAAATTATCTTGTACTTATCTTTCATTTCTGGAAGAAATTTCCTCCAATTTTCTACTAAAATCCCAATGATTAAGATCAAGGTGTTGTTCTCAAATGTCTGGTTGATAATCTGGATGAGAGATTCCAAAATTGTGATTTCCTCTTCTAATTTCTCTCCTTTCCTCAGAACCTCGATTAACTTCTCCAGTCTGCATTTAGTTAAATCCTTCACTTTCGAAAAGGTGTCCACAAGGTTATTTTTGGTGATTTCAAGTTTTGTATTCTTAGAATGCAAATCTTGAATCCTTTTCTTGACTGCATTATCTTGATCCTGAAACATGCTATAATCCTGACCAATCTTGTTCAACTCAATTTCAATCTGCCCCAGCTTATCTTTGTATCTCCCAACTGCATGAGGCCAACGAGGACAATAGTTGTAGATGTTGTTTGTTGTATTTATGTAATGCCATAACACATTCATTTTCCTTTTTAGTTTGTTAAGAGATAGCCTGAACTACTCCTTCAGATGTAGAATTATTTCTTCCTCTTTCCTATCTTGGGACTCAGAGACCATGGCTTCCTTAATGCATTCAATCATCTCTTCAGGAAACACATTTTTCAAAATCTCCAATCCAATGTTATTGTGCACAAAATAAGTACTTAGTGTGCTCTTGATTAGGTCCTACTCATATGAGGGTCTATTAGACCATATGCCAGCAATTTTCTACATCCCATCTTTCTCCCGAACAAGCTGTAGTATCTTTACTTTGGATAGAACACCTTCTTCTTCACTTCCTTCTACCATTACTACATCTAGTTCAACTGATTCTGGTTCTTCCCTTGGAGTGTACTCATCAGATTCCTCATTTGGTATGTCCACAATCACTTGTTCTTTACCTTTTCCTTCAATTTTTGGAGTCTTGTGTGTTGGAGTGTAATAATCAATCTCTTGTGCTCTTTTCTTCTTCCTCTCCATCTCACCAAAAGAAGATCCAACTTCAAGTGCTCTTACTAGAATGGAAATGCTAATTGCTCCAAACTTCCCTAGCAATTCTTTAAAGATACTATTGCTTATAATTTTCCAAAGTATTAGAATGTTCAAAATTTTGTTTACAAACCGGTTCATTCTCTTTCTATACAACATTTTTTATCTATGCCAAGCAATTCAGAAAATACATCACAAGAAATATGACCAAGGTACCAAACCTGAAGGGGTAATCTACCTCCTTTGTTAGTTGAACTTTTTCCATCAATTGTTCTTTTAGCAATCCACACAGGTCAAAATCTTGATTCTCCATTATCATTTTATGAGAGATGTAAACTGCACCTGCCGAAGTAGCATCTTCCTTGTTTCTAAAAAATATTTTGTATGAAATTCCATGCACAATGTACCTTGTTATCGGATCTTTGATCATCAAAATTATCAAATCCCTTTGATCTCCAGTTACTCCGGTTAGGGTTTCGACTTCTTTGTTCTAAATCAAATTCTTTTTTAGTATATCCCCAACATTGCATAATCCAGTTAGATTTCTAATCATCTCTTTCAAAATGAGATAGGGTTTATACAGAGTTAAAATGTCATCATTCAATCTGTTCAGGATAAATCTAACAACTTCCGCGTTATCAAAATAAGGAAATTCACTCTAAATGTCCAAAATTTTGTGTTTCACACCTTCAAGCCATTTCAATTCATTGGTCGGCAACATAGTTCTCATATCCCTAATCTTCTCACTGCTATATTCATCTAAATTCACCATTCCTTTGATTTTCTTCATTTTCCTTTTCATACCGAACAAGTTTCTACCGAGCACCAAATTAAGTGAGAATTCTACAAGCAACTCAAATACCTAATGAATTCACCGCCAAATTGACTTTACTCCTTCAAAATTCTGCTACAAAGGCTCTCCTTCTATTCTTCTTCAATGCAAGGTGACAAATGAGGGTTCCAAATACCCTTTAATAACTTGCACACCTAACCTTTTTACCACAATAAATATTTTTCCCTAGGTGTTTTGGATACTCTATTTACTTAGATTGCAAAAGAAGGATTCATCTACGAACCTTCTACTTCTCAAATTTTTGCACAAGTAATCACCCATACATTTGTAAACTATCAGCACAACTACTAACAATTTCTCGTATTCTGGTGCCAACTACTGACAGGGGGACAATGGATTTTCTTGAAAAACTCCCCTAGGCCAATGGCCTAAGATTAATTTCTGGAGGAATTACTAGAAGCAAATTCTAGTGTGGGATTATTTCCTTCATCAGCGTCACTCTTCCTTACCCATTTTCTCTTCATCTGATCTCTTATTTCTTCCATGGTCACTTTCCCTTTTCCTTTATCATCTTTTTTTGAAATTTTTCCTTTGTATACCGGACCTCTTCTATCCATGTTTCTGTTCCTGCAGAATCTTGCAATGTGACCAAATTTGTTGTAATTGTAACACACAAGATTTCCTCATTCAGACCAATCATTCCATTGATTTCTTCTTGATATGCATCGATTAGAAATATGCCCAAATCCTCCATAGGTATAGCATTCTACATTCCTTCTATTGACAAAGTTGTTTGACAAATTTTTGCACTCAATTGACTTATGACCAAACTTTTTGCAATTGAAACACTGACTGAAAAATGATTAATCTCTTGATTTCATTTTACTTCTACAATGAGAAGCCATATGACCAAGTTTACTGCATGCAAAACAATATCCATTAAACTTTTGTGCATTAGGTTGTCTTACCAGACACCTTTTTTCTTTGTCCATCTGATTTTTTTTCTTGATATTCCTTTGTCCAAATCTGGAACTTTCTCCTTTCTCATATCCAGGGCCTCACTTGTCATTTGCATTCTTTTTTCCTTGACTTAGCTCATCAAGCTTAACTTTAAGCTAATCTTTAACTTCTCCTTGAATTCATTTGTGGTAGTTAGTTCATCTCTAAGAATAACAATATGTTTTTCAAGCTCTGCTTCATTGTCTCTAGATTTTTGCAGTTCCATCTCCAACTGAATGAATTCTCTGTTAACTCTATTGCATTCATCATTTCTCTCTTTTAGGGTATATCCAAGCTTTTCTTCATTCTTCTTTCTTTCTTCAATCTCCTTAGTCATCTTCATCACCATAGATTCCATCTGTTGCTTCAGCGTAGCATTGTCTCTAGCAAGCTTTTCACATTCTTTAGTTATTTCCTTCAAGGTTTGATTCAAATGATCGTCATCCATCCTTTTTCTCTCTTCAATAATTTTGATTTCTTTTTGCTTTATTTGATCACAAAGATCATTTCTCCTTTCCTTGGATTTAATAACCCGATCCTTCAACTTTTGAATGAATTTCTCAACATCCTTAAGATTTCCTTTCAATTCTTAGACATCTGCCTTAGACTAATCAAGATCATCAAGAGCCACCACAAGCTACTACTAAATAATACAAGATTGCATTACATTCCAAGATCTACCTCAAGTTTTTAAACTTCTTCAAGGAACTTAGCTTTGATACCAATTGTTGGACTCAAGAAACACTGAGAGGGGGGGTGAATCAGTGTTGAGCAATTTTAACTTTTATTAATCTATCCTTTCAATTGCTTAAACCATTCAATCAAAAGAAAGATGTATGAACATGAAACAATAAGCCACAACACCATAACGCAAGGATTTTTACGTGGAAACCATGTTAGGGGAAAAACCATGGTGGAGGTAAATCCACAATTTGAGTACTCAAAATATAGTGTTTAACAAAATGGGAATGCACTTTCATTTAGGCACACTGCCTAGAGCTCACTGCTCAAAATAGGAAGGCTCGCTTCCTTACAAAAAATTTGGATCACAATCAAAAGATTGAATGGAGAAGAGAGCATCTACAAATTCTTGGTTATAGTTTCAATTAATCTCATAGATCAAATTCTGGACCTTTTGTCTGATTTTCCACTTCGCTCTGCTTTGCCTTAATTCGCTTCACAAAAATACTATTCTGCACAAATGAGAATCAATCAATTGTTCTTCTGATATTTGCACAAATCTACATATATCAAACTTACACACACCATTACAAAATTAATTTACAAATCTTATATATATATATATATATATATATATATATATATATATCTACTACCAAGATTTCAATCGCTCCATGTCAGCTTTAATAAAATAGAAAATATCTTCCAACTGTCAGCTCAAATCATGAATAACTTTTGATACGTATCACAAGAGTCAGCCACAACATAGCTAGGACCCAAAACAAAATATTCGAACACAAATATACTTCAAAAAATTCCTCCTTAAGCATCTGCAACACCTAACATTCATTTAGTCGGCCTTCATATACTAATGAACAAAAAATCAAACGATCGGATCTCCCAACTCGTACACCATTTGATGCGACAACACAAAACTCGAGAGTAAGAATATCATATAGAAAAATATCTTCCCTAAGGTCCACAACCAAAACTGATAACTTGGTAATGCAAACCACTTGACAGATTCAACCTTCTATCAGATACCCTATTCTTCATTCTACCTTATGGTACAGTCAAATACTACAATGCACACTAGATCAATGACTTAGGTTGCCATCAATGAAAACACTGTAAGTCATTTTCCAATAGTCTCCACCTCATATAGTCACTACATCCACCCTATTTTCATCTACTTGAGAGAGGGTTCCTAGAACCGTGCCACCATAAGTGTAGTTAGCATTGCCATAGTCTTGGTCCTTTCCTTTGTCATTCCTTTTAGTGTGGTTTGGAATTGGGTTCATGTATATCTGGAGGTCCTTGTTCGTAGGATGATGTTTTACATCCACTACTCTTTTTTCTACCAAGTCTTTTATGAGGTGCTTGAGTCTCATGCAATAATTTGTTGTATGTCCTTTAATTTTGTGGAACTCACACAAGTCCTTCTCATTGTACCATGGTGTTTTGAAGTTCGGCTCCTCATAGTTTGGGAGATCGTTAACCTTGATGAGGTTTTATTGCACTAGCTTGTGCATGGCCATCTCAAGTGGTTCTCCTAATATTGTGAACTTCCTTCTTGGTTGATTGTACTGTCTCTATTGCCCTCCTTGATATGTCTATTGGTTACTTGCTTGAATGTTTTAGGGACATGTAAGTTGGTTGCTTTGTGCATTATTAGGAGTATAGCTTGTTTGTGCCACATGATGTTTATTTTGAGGTACATTTGGATTTTGCACATTCCATACTACTCTTGCATCCACCACCCCATCATTTGTGACATTTTTGTTCTTGGACCAGATTTTAGGTTTCTCATTTGAGTTAGAGGAACTATCTCTTGGGTTGTTTAGCTTGATCAATCCTCTTGCTATGAGGGCCCTTTCTATGTGTAGTCCCTTTTCAATGACCTCTTCAAATTTTGTGGTAAATAGAATGGTAAGTTAGTAGTTGAATTTTTCTTGGACATTTGAAATGAATATGTCAACTAGTTCCTTGTTGAGAATAGGTGATTTGCATCGACTAGCCTTATTTCACCATCATTGAAGTTAGGAGGTGAAGGATTCCCCTTGAATTTTTTTAATTTTGTATAGATCTGTGATGGTTATTTCTTGTTTTATATTGAATCAGAAGTGGGTTATGAACTTGTTAGATAGTTTATCAAAGCTTTTAACTCCTAGTGGTAGATGGGTGAACCACTCCATGGAGTGGCTAGTAAGACTACGAGGAAAGAGCCTCATGAGGTATGAGTCATCATTTTGTATCTCCATGCATTCTACCAATAAATATCTCATGTGTCCTACTAGATTCATTTTCCTTTATATTTATCAAACTTTGGTAGATCTCGAAGTTTTTTGGAAAGGGAAGCATAGCGATGGAATGATCAAACAGAAATGGACATATATCTTGAAGGGTATAAGTCTTCTTTGGTTTCCCTACCTACATATCTGATATTCTCTAATTCAATGGTTGTAGTTTCATTTCCATCTCTATCTTTGGTGTGTTTGTTTGGGAATCCTGCATGTAGTGACCTTTTTGTCCTATCATGTTTTGATCATCAGTTGGGTATTGCTGAGGTACAGGACCTTGGTAACTATGTTGGGTTGAGGAAGAGTTAAATCCTTGTTGAATATAAGGAGGGTTAGCATTTTATTGAATGTAAGGAGGGTTAGGTCCTTGTTGGATGTAAGGAGGGTTAGCTCCTTGTTGAATTCAAGGAGGGTTAGCTCCTTGTTGGATGTAAGGAGGGTTAGCTCCTTGTTGTTGGGACGAATTGAGAAGGGTGCCCTATGTCACTACTTCTTGTTGGGGTGAATTATAGTGAAGGATTCCTTGATGGTGTGTTGGTCAGTTACCTTGTTGATGAAACCAATTGGGAAGGGTTCCCTATGGCACACCTTGTTGTTGGGGTGAACTATATTGAAGGTTTCCTTGATGGTGCATTGGTAGGTTACCTTGTTGATGGGATGAATTGGGAAGGGCTCCTTGTGGCACACCTTGTTGTCAGGGTGAACTATATTAAAGGTTTCTCTGATGGTGCATTGGTGGGTTACCTTGTTGATGGGATGAATTCAGAAGGGTACCATGTGGCACACCTCATTGTTGGGGTGAACTATATTGAAGGTTTCCCTGATGGTGCATTGGTGGGTTACCTTGTTGATGGGATGAATTGAGAAGGGTACCATGTGACACACCTTATTGTTGGGGTGAACTATATTGAAGGTATCCCTGATGGTGGGTTGGCAAGTTACCTTCTTGATGGGATGAATTAGGAAGGGCACCATTTGGCACACCTTGTTGTTGGGGAAAACTATATTGTAGGTTACCTTGTTGAAGGGATGAATTGGGAAGGGTTTCATGTGGCACACCTTGTTGTTGGTACTGTTGATTGGAAAGCGGACCATGCATTCCACCTTTTTGTTGGTATTGCTAATTCAGAGACCGTAAGACCCTCCTTGTTGTTGGTATTGTCGTGGGAATTGTCCTTCTTGATTTTGTATGTTTTGGGAAGGGTCAACATATGAAATGTTTTGAGGAACGTATTGTCCTGGTGTTGGATTGTTGTTTGGTGGTACGTATTGGGATGGACCTCCTTGATACTATTGGGCCACTACCACTTGTTTGATTTGAATTGGTTTTCTATACAAGGGGTTTTCCACTGGTTGATCTTTTCCTTGTGCGAATATGAGCAACATATTTGGAATTTCCAAGGGTTTGGGTATTTCTCTCACCATTGATTTATCTCTTAAGGGAATGAGATGAGGGTCTTTGATACATTTTGCATTGAATTCAATAGGAAATTTAGCACCACTCTATGCCAATTTGAAAAAAGTAAGTGTTTGGATCATTTCTTAGGGGTTTTTCCATCAACTTGAGAACCTTGGGAATGTTTCAATGTTCAAATAGTTCTTCATCATTTATTTCTTCCTCACTATGGCCCTCCTCTACAACCATATCCTTTGGGTTCTTTTTTTCTCTTTCCATGGCTTCTTGTCTATGGATTACCTCTTCCTCACTAGGTGTTATGTTGAACATGGATCTCTTTTGAGGTGTTTCAAGGTCATCTAGCCTATAGCCCCATGGGACACCTTTGTCATTTGTGATGTTTTCTTGTGGTATGTTGGCACTATTTTTGTTTTCTTCCATGTTTTTTCTATCTTGTGATCTCGTAATTGTCATAAACAACTGCCAAGCTTTTGTGAATATTTTGACTCCTAAGTAGGGAAAAAGAATGCCTTTTTTTTGGATTTTTTGTTTTAAGGAAAATGAAGTTTTTATTTTTGGGACTTTCTATTAAGTATTTAAATTTGGTTCACTCATTAAAAATTGTCTATAAAAGTTTTTTAGCAAGAGTTCCCGGTTGTGGTAAGATTTCACGATGTGTCCCTTGATAAAATTTTGACTACAATGCTTCTTTGAAAAAAGAAATATGGACTTTCATTTAAGGATTTTTTTCTTGCCAGATATCATAAAAGATGGATACCTATTTCCATGTAGGGGATGGTAATATGGGCCTTCTGTATGTGATATTTTCTTTCTCCTCCTATTTATCTAGGATGTTGGTTGCATTTCTCCACTGGTTTGGTGCTTCATTATTCTCAAATATGAAGCTCCTTAAACTGCTAATGATATTTGTTTGTTCACCTTCAATGTGTGCGAGACTTGGTTGTAGGATTGGTGTTGTAAGGTTTGGTTGTTGGACTAGAGCAACTAGACACCAAATGGTCATAAGGTGACAGTGTTGGTGTTTTTATATGGTTGTTATGAAGCTCAAGACCCTAATGTTTGAGTGTTGTTTTGGAATGACACTATTCTTGGATCTCAAAATGTTGGAAGGCCTAGATCGATATTTCACTTCTTCTTCTAGAGGATATGTTGTAGAAAAGATTACTTGAAATAGCCTTGAGGTTCAAGCAACTATTGATATTTTAGAAGTGTGGGTGAGGAAATAATCCAAGTTTTTTTGTTTTGATTTTGATTTCCAAAAATAGGATGGAATGTTGGAAGTGGATGAAGGACTATATGACGTATCTTTTGTTTTGAACTGTTTCATTTCAACAATGATCTTCTAAATAGCTTTAGATCATTTTTTCATTTCCAATAGAACACAGAGCAAACACGATGGTTTTTGAGTAAAAGCGACAAATTGTGAGCAAAAGTGGCCAGTTTTATCAAGTGTGGTTTGGATTTTGTCAAGTGCACTTAGTTTTGAGAGGAAAGTGCACTCAATTTTTGCAAGTGTGGCTTTTGTATGTATTTTCTTAATGTGGTGAATTACACAGTCAGAAGTGAGCTTTCTAAGCAAGTGTGAGAATATTTTTGGGAAGTGCACTAGGAAAGTTTTGTCAAATACAGCACAAAAAGATCAATTGCAACCAATTTTATAGCAAGTGCCCTGGATTTGTCAAAAGTGATAGATTTTTATTAATAGCTTTTATGGGGAAAAGAGCAAAAGTGAGTTGTTTTTGGCAATTGCGACCAATTTTTGGTCAAGTGTGGCAAAAATAATAGTAGAAGTAGTCTCTGTCCAAATTTGTTTTCTAGTTTCAGTATTTGGCAACATCTTGGATGATTTTTGTAGTTTTTGGATGATTTTGTTTGATTTGTTTCAATATTTTGGAAAGTGATATCATGCAACACCATAATCCAAACTTGTGTGACCTAAATGTCTATACTTTTAAGTACATTTCCTCCATGAAATCTCCAAGTTCATAGAGGTCTAGAAATGCTAAAGTTATAGTTTCCAATGTTTACTTTTTCCTAACGTGACTTGAAATGTGAGCCTAGATATCCGGAAACCTTCGAATATATTGTTTTACAATATCTTTTAGGAGTACAAATAGATGGCTCTTTTCAAAGGATTCACACTAAGTCAAAATGGTTTTCCATTTTAGACCCATGTTAATTGATTGTTTTGATGTGTTCATTTTGAATTCAAAAATAAAGTTTGATGTTTTTAAAGTAACTAAATACATCTTTGGAAATTTTTTGAAGAAAAAGTACACCCTAGGGATAGACACTTCTTCCTAGATCGGATTACCTCATGCACCGAAGAGATTATTTTACATGCAACGAATGGAGAGGGTTTTACACTCAACCATAAGTCAAACTTGGTAAGTAACTTCTCAGAATCAAAGTTCCAATGCACCACTTCAAAGTATGTTTTGGATTAAAGGGGTTGCTTCTACAAACATTGGTTCTTATTCATGTTTTAGGATAAATAGTGTCTATACATGTGGTGATTCACTCAATTAAGAGGCATCCCAACCCTTGCAGGTTTTTTATGTATCACACAAATACTGGGGGAGACATTCCTTGGTATAGAGCATCTGCACTAGGTGGGTGATGAACTTTCCTTACACCCACAATAATTTATATAGAAGAACAAAAAAAGTACCGCTTGGGTCACCTTTGAGTTCTCCAACACGTGATGTGTCTCAAAAGGTAGGCCCTCTAAAAAGCTATGCTTTGAATTAAAACAATGTGTGAAACTCAAGATGGTTTTCATCACCCAAGATCATAAAAAATGAGAGAGTGGAGGGGATAGTCATCTAGTTTTCCAAACATGGAATACACATAATAAACTTCATCACAATGTTATTTTTAAGCCCCTCGAGTAGTGCTATCCAAAAAAAGTGAAATAAGGTGCACTTACAAGATAGCAATGATTCTTTTTATGTTCCCTAAATCGAAATGTTCTAGATTTTAGACAAGAATATTGCAATGTACAAAACAAGAACTTGATTTGTTCATTTTTACGCCCAAAACTAAGTGTTTTCTAGATCCTTGTCTTATTTGGTCAACAAAATAAATTGTGCATTCATCAGCAAATTGAAATCGTTCAATCAACAACAAAAAAAACATTCAAATAAAAACCTATTGAAAGCTTCTAAGCATCAATTTTAGAGCACCACTTGAAAGTGTTTGTTTGTGGGGTTCTTTTTAAGCACCAAACGAAATAATTTTCTAACTTGAAAAGCTTCGAAAAGATTTTTTTTAGAGCACCAAAAACTGAAATGTTCATTTGTGGGGTTCTTTTTAAGCACCAAACAAAAGCATTTTTCTAATCTAAAAAGCTTTGAAAATGTTCATTTTAGAGCACTAAAATCAAAACATTTGTTTGTGGGGTTCTTTTTAAGCACCAAACGAAATCATTTTGCTAATCTAAAAAGCTTTGAAAATATTCATTTTAGAGCAACATAATTGAAACGTTTGTTCGTGGGGTTCTTTTTAACCACCAATTTATGATCTTCAACCTTATAAAGCTTTGAAAACTTAGAATTCTTTGACCATTCATCTTCCCTATAAAAACTAAATTAATTTTTTTGGATAAACATCGATTATACTTCTATAAATCCTATATGAAAAATAATTATCACCTGTTTGAAAACATATAGATAAAGAACCCATTAGCATTAGAAATCAAAACTTAACTTGTAGATCTCAAACACAAATTAACAGAGAAAAAGTGAAGGAAAAATAGTCAATATCGGCCTCTATCAGAAATCAAAAGCATAGAAAAAATCAAAACCATCCTCTGTCAGAAAACAAAAGTGCAAGAAAAATTCAAAAGTGTAGAAATAACTGTCAAAAGCGCAGAAATAACTATCAAATGTGCTAGAATTGTGCAGTCAAGTGCGAAAATTTTTCATAACCTGTGCATGAAGATTTTTCCAGAGCACTTCCATAACCTAAAACTTCAAATTTAGCTCAGAAAATCATTAGTGTTAAGGGTTGTGGTCCCACTGGGCATGCTAGAATGTGCAAGGGGGAAATCAGAAAGGTGCAAGAAGATCAGATTGATGATTAGAAACTAATCTAAACAACAAAATGCTAATTGATTTATACCTATGTACTCATAAAATGTAACTATAAAATCAAGAATTCAAGAACGAAATAGACAAAAAACAATAATAGTGAATGTGAAATGAAATAGCTTTTCTATTCTATGTAGAAGCTTGTATTTGTATTGACATATGTTGCATTGTTCAATTCAATACGAAGCCTCCATTGTGAATATAAGAGCTTGAAGAACATGTGTATGTTGATCGAAGATGTGGGTTGAAGCTTTGTCTAATGTTGGTTATGATCTTGTTATCACTTAGTTCGATAAACTGTATTGATTCTTCGATCCTTTTTTTGTGAAGGAAGTGGTTTAATATATAAAATTTGTGATTTCGAATGAACACTTGAGATCGTGTAGTAGAATATATTGATCAATAGTCAAAAGATGTTAAGAGGATTTATATGGGCATAATCTATGCAAATTGATTACATAATTAGTGTGATTGAAGAATAGATTGATCTGTCAGGAATATAGATTGATAAGTTAGGAAATAGATTGATCAGTCATGAAATAGATTGAGAAATCGGTGGTTCGTAATTTACTCAATCAGGAAAGTGGGTGAGGATAATTGATTAATTGATTTATTTAATTAATTCTTTTTAGATTTGAATGTGCAAATCATGTTTGGCTTTTGTAAAAAAAGTTACATTTGTTTGGTTTGAATTTTGATGATGTTTTGAATAATTAAATCTCATTATTCAAATTAGGAGGGGAAAGTGATTTAATTACATTATTATATTTTTATAATTTAATCGACTTAGGGAAATAAAGTGAATCAGTGACATAATTAAATAATTAGCATTAGTTAATTAATCAGGAGGAATAAAGTTAGATTAGTACTTTATTAAATAAATTAAATTTATTTAATTGGTCGAATTTGATGAAAAAGTGAATTAATTAAATAATGTTGTATTATTTAATTAATAGCAGAAATTCATTTCTCGGGACTTTATTAAATAAGTGAGATTTGTTTTATTCATCAAAAATGATGAAAAAGTGAATTAATTAAA
Source organism: Sequoia sempervirens (assembly GCA_007258455.2). Classification (NCBI taxonomy): domain Eukaryota; kingdom Viridiplantae; phylum Streptophyta; class Pinopsida; order Cupressales; family Cupressaceae; genus Sequoia; species Sequoia sempervirens. The sequence goes on along the minus strand of VDFB02000007.1, from coordinate 127,176,232 downwards.
TAATGTCATATTATTCAATTAATGAAGGAAATTAGGGTTTTGATGCTTTTTTATGTGAAATGTAGTGATATTCAATGATAATGATGTTGATGATGCAAAAATATCATTTAAAGTGTGTGATAAGTGTTAGGTCAATTTTACATGTCTACAGGTATAATAATACAATACCTCCTTTGGTATATCAACCAATCCAACAAATGGATGGATGAGGCAATGAAATATTTCCTGGAGCCGATAGTAGTAGCCATAAGCGAAAAGAGGGCCAAGGAACTCAAGAAAGGATAATAAATAAGGGAGAAAGTCATCTCCATAATTAGTCTAGACATTACTGAAGAGTAGAAGTACAAACTAGCATAGGCACAAGCTCAAGAGCTCCACATGAAACAAAGAGTGGAAAAAATCAAGGAGGAGGATGCAAAGAACATACAAACAATCTAAAAAGAAACCAAGGAGGTCACTTAGAAAATTTATGAGGACATGATGAAAAATAACATGAAAGAAGTAGAAGGGTCCCAACCATTAGAGACCAATCCATCCATAAAGGAGAAAGATAAAAGTGAAGATATTGACACCGTAGAGATAGCCAGTTCCCCACTTCAACAATCCATGCTATTAATATTTTTTTGGTACTGTAACAATGACAAATTCAAGCAGTGCCATCACCACAGCTTCTTGAAGTGCCAATGGTGGACTCACAAGTAGATTTGTCAAGCCTATCCCCACTAGAGAAGATCTAGCCGGGAGACATTTTACACATCACCACAAGGGACTAATTGATTAATGATCATGTCAATATAGTAGAGTAGCTACATGATGCAGTGGAGACACTATAGAAGGCTATTCCTCACCTACCATAGGACACCTCACTACCCATGTTGCAACAACTCAAACAGTCGGTGGATAGATAACAAAGAGATTTGGTTGCTAGAAAGGACACAATAAGGAAAGAAGCACAAGAGGAGGTGCTAAGGAAGAAAATAGAAGTATATATAAAGAATTATGCCACCACACACTCCAAATTGGAGGAAAATATCCAAACACTAGGGGACATAATTACAAAAGCAAGGGTGATATACCAATTCTGATTATAATGGCTTACAACTACAAAAGGTCTAAAGGATGATCAAATGGAGAAATTGGAGATTCAAATAATGTAAGTGGCACAAACCTACAACCTTCTCCAAGATAAGGATGGCACAATTAGAACCCATGTGGAAACTCTTCACTCTCAGCTACAATAACTACACATTGAGAGGGGGCAGACTAAGGAGTAGATCAAACAGATGAGGGAAGATACAACTAGTGAAATCATATGGCACATCTATTAGGGATAATGGGAGAAGCACCAGAAATAGCCAAAAACATTTAAATCCTTAATAGTTTGGTTGACATAGAGACAATAATGATTCAAATTTAGAGCCACACCTCCACTTTGCAATGGACCAAAACATAGTGGGCTAAGTCATTGAGCTACCTCAAAGGGATCTACAAGCATCTCCTCCCCAACTAAGAATCATATCTTGAGGATACAACATCATTTTAAAAGGGGTGATGATGTTAGCAGGTCAAAGGCATGAACAGATCCTACTGCAAGATACAACAAAGGGTTCGTGGAGGATGAAGAGACATTAGTTATACCTAGGATTCATGTCCCTTCATGGGAATAAATATATATGTACAATGTAAACCACATGCAAAAATATGGAGGATATATATGAGGAAATATCTATATGAGAAGATACTAAGACCTATCCCTTTTATATAAAATATAATATAATATAAAGAGATGTAAGGATTTATCCATAAATGTGCTATGAATGGATGAATATCTCTTTGTTATTAGTATAGTTTACCTATTCTAGTCACCTTAATATCATACTGCAAATGCTTGTTTCTCTTACTATATCCTCCTAGTTATAAATTCACTACATAAGAGGTTCTAGGGTATATCTCTATACTGTACTTCCCAATTCTTCTTGCCAACACTTCCATTAGACTTGAGCTAAGTATTATATAGCCACTTATTGTTGACATATTATTTCCCATGGGAATGTCCACCAATTCCTTAGGTTTTTATTTATCAAAGAGTCATATTCATTCTTTGTAGCTTTCTCCCATTCATATTTCCCCTTAGCCTCATCATAGGTTTGAGGATTATTTTTCTTCATTATAGTGGTCATAAGAGAATAATTAATTTGTTGGGTCTTTTGATAAATTTATTGAAGACTCTTGGTCTTTGGAAAAGGACTAGATTCTTCAACTATATTGGAAGTTGCCATAGAAATTTTATTGGTTTCAAATGTATTGGAAGATTCATCATTAACTATGGTCACTTGTGGAATACGGAAGGATTTTATCATATCTTAAGACCCTTCATTAAACTTGACATCCCTACTTGTAAATATATCCTCCACACTAAGATCATACAATTTGTATACTTTATTTTGATCATCATAGCCAACAAATATGTATTTGAAAATATTCTTATGAAATTTATTTTCTCTAATCTCATTAGGTATGCAAAAAAATTTATGTCACATATAAATACTCTAAAATACTTAACATTTGGTTTCTTACAACTCCATGCTTCTTCAATAATGATTTTTTGTAAATACATAGTAGGAGATCTATTGAATACGTGATATGCAATATTGACAGCCTCATCCAAAAGTAAAAATGGAAGGTCGTTGAATTGTAGCATGCACCATGTCATTTCCACTAAGGTTTGATTATTCCTTTAAGAAACACCATTTTGTTGGTGAGTGTATTTTGTAGATAATTCTTTATTGATCCAGTGATATTCACTAACATATTTGAACTTGTCTATGACATATCCTTCAAAATTATCTATTCTTATTTTCTTTATCTTGTTCCCACTTTAATTTTCCACAAATACTTGAAACATTTCAAAATTTCTAAACACTTCATTTTTTTCTTGAGGAAATGGACACAAAATTTCCTTTAAAAAATCAATGAAAGTTAACATGTACCTAGCCCCTCCACTTGATGGGTGATTCATGGGCCCGCATAAATCATTATGGATAAGTTCAAGATATTTACCTAGCCTCCATGTAGTTGCTTCAAACTTTTCCTTGTGTTTTTTCTCATCCATCCATATTATACACACATTTTTTTTAGTTGTTATCCAAGGTGGTCCATAAATCATATTCATCTTTGAAAGCATATCAAACATTGATAGTTTAAGTGACCAAATATTTGATTCCATAACTCATTTGTGGTGGATACTATAGTAATTTTTAAGTTGTCTTACGAATAGATGCTAAAAAATTATAGGTTCCATCACTCTCAATTCATGTAGCCATAGTTTTGAATCCATCAATAGTATTCTTGATTAGACACTTATCTAAATATAATTCCACCTTATAACCAAGTCAAGAGTTACTTGTTGTACTAAGATTTTTTTTTTAGCTTAGGTAAAATATTCACATCTATTACTTCCAACTCACTACCATCATGTCTTTCCATTGAAATAGAATTTATTCCTTGAATTTCATGTAAACTATCATCTCCAAGAATAACTTTGCACCTTTCACTTCTTCCAAAGAACTAAGGAATTGTTTTAATGTGTCATATGTTGGTTGGCTCTTGAATCAATATACCATGTGATATTTGAATTTTTTGAGTAGCTAAAGAGGCTGTTAATATATTATGATCACCCTCTTCTTCTACAAAAAATTTGATTATCTTCTTTGATAATATTTTATTTTCCCACCTATATTCGATTTCCTAGGACATTTTTCACTTTTATGCCCTTCTTGTCCACAAATATATCAAGTGATATAGATTTTCTTAGATTTATCTTTGCGATTTCTCCATTCATTTTGTGTCTTTTAAAAACAATGCCTATGTTGATTAACCCTTGACTGATTCCATTTCCTTTCATTTTCCCATGCCACCTTCCTTGATTTTATCTTTGATTTTGATATTATTTAATTTCATTATAATTCTTATATTTTCCTCTAGCCATAAATTCTTAAGAACTCTTTCTAGACTCACATATGATCATTTTAAGCCTATCATCTTCATTCAACAAAGCCCCATACACTCTTTCTAGTGTGATATTATCAAAATATCCAATTAGCTCTAATGTGTGAATGAAGTTATGGTACTCATCTAGAAGACTTTCAATTAAAAAACTTACAATTTAAAATTTTTCATAATCAACCTTCATCATTGCAATTTGATTTCCTAATTTATTCAATTTTGTAATATAATCATTCATGCTATCTCCCCCTTTATTTTTGAAACTTCTAATTTGTTGGTTCTTTCATATATTTTTGTAAAATTTTCCCATATTTTCTTTGGTGTTTTGAGACCTTGAACATGAGGTCTAATCCTTGAACTGATTTGTCATAAAATTGTATCTTTTTCATTCCTATCCATTTTACCTTGAATATTTCATTCTTTCTTTCATATATAGGTTTATTTTCTTTTGCTAGCTCCCATAAACCTTTCATTTATAGAATCAATTTCATCTCACATTTCTAATTTGCATAGTTATAACTATCTAATTTTGTACTAGCTACAATATTAGAGATTTTGTATGAAGCTATAGAAAAAATAAAATAAACTCCCCAATTACACAAACACAAAGGCTTAAAAATGAAGCCCCTAACAACACACAAAAAAAAATTGTATTATCATTCCTTGATGTTGGCCTTCTTATGAACCAAGGAAACAAGTAATCTTGAAAATTTTGTGACTTAAAAATTTATGATCTAAAAAATTGCACATAGTTTCAATCCAAAAATCTCACAACACTATTTTCATGGATTGTGGAAACTTCATGCTATTAATTATGAGAGTTTCATCAAACTCTTAGCTTCAAAAAGAATTATCAAACATGTCATTTTCATCTTCCACTTTCTTCATAAATTTACATGAACACTTCACACTATGTGAATGCATAGTTTTTTACTTTCACTTTTGATAGAATACACTATTGCAATGGCTAGTGCAAAAATAAGGAGCTAGAAAAAGAAACAAGAATACCTTGAAAGAATGAAAAACTCATTCTTGAGGATTATAACTCAAATAGCCCTACAAAGGAGTGAGGAATTATAACCAACTTAGCATCCATAATGAAAATTCAATATTCTATATAGGCCCAACTAATAATAAAATTAGGGGTGGTGGACCTAACTCAATTGGCTAAAGCATCATGTTGCAGGAAAGAGGTCACAAGGTGTAGTCTCCCCACCATCCTCATGGTATCGGAGGGTGTGTCGTGCCAACATCACTGGTCACATGAAAAAAATTTACTAGGCGCACTGCAGTTTATAGGGGGACAAATACCTGATCGATTCCTGTTGTCTAAAAAAAAGACTAATAATAAAAATAAAACAACAGAAAATAATAGAAATGATAAACAAAATCATATAATATCAAAGCCAAATTAGGTTAGGAGTCCCAAGCATTTTATAGAGTGGCATGAGGGGGAGTGTTTGGTAATAAGTCACACTCAAGATGTGTTGGGTTAGAACACTCCAACAATGAATGAAAGATCTTAGCTTTAAATCCTAGTTGATTCATGAAAAATAAAAAAAACTATGATCCTTTTGAGGTAGCGGCTTCAACCTATATCTCTAAAATTTTCATTAGCAACTTGGCTTACATCAATTGCAAATCTCTTTCCTAGACTAGGGACTATTTTCATTGATTGCAACCTTTATGAATCCTGAGATCTCTTCTAAAAACAATGAACACCATTTAAAAGGAACATCGTGAATTTAATTTACTTTTGCTATCAGGATTCAACTCTATAGTTTTTTAGTTTCTTGAGTTTTCCATTGTGGTCCTTCAGTCAAATTCATTGACCCATGTTTCAACTACTCATGAAACATGGGTCAATGAGTCTAACTCAAGAACCACACTCATGTGAACCACTACTCACGAAACATGGGTCAATGAGTTTGACTCAAAGACCACACAGTTGAATCCTGATAACAATATCATAATTTTACATGCTATGGAAAATACTTCCTCCTTATCAAGTCTAATTTTGTTTCTTTCTACTCCAATCAAGTAAAGCTTATGGCTCAGGTTCCAATTTCTTGTGCTATGTTGCTTCAGGACTTTGTACCTCCACCTCAAAAGCTCATTCTGCAACAAATTTCTTCAACTACAAGCCCCCACGAACATTAGATTCTCATATATTTTCATATAGCTACTACACTTGAATAAGGAGACCTATCAAATGTAGTGAGTCTCAGCCAGGCTCTAATACCATGAGAAAAAATATATATACATGTAGATTTTGGAAAATCAGGCCTCTCCTCTAAAACCAACTGATGAAAAATGAATAGAACAACAAAAATAAATAATGTAAAAAAAATTATAAGATAAATCACATGCTATGCTTATTCAAAACCTCTCATAAAGAATTCGACACCAATGTTTTTCAGAACCATAATAGTATGCTCTATTTCAAAATAGAGTTTTCTTCTTATTGCAGCATAACAAAAAATTACAGAGGCTAAGAATAAATAGACTTCACAACCTTGCAACGGAAGCAAAAAAAATTTAGAAAAAAACAAACTACAACCAACACATGTCAATAGGCATGCTTTACTTGATGAAAGCGGGAGAAAACAAAGCTTTAAATAAAAACTACTTTAAAACTAAAATGCTTGCTAGAAATAGCAGATGTCTTTTCCATGCTGGAAAAAACATGATCTTGGAAAAAGCGGGATATTCGTAGCATCACTTATCTTCATACTCCCCCTTGATGCTAAGAGGGCTCACAATCTGATCTTGAAGGGACAAAAACTAAACTTTTGCAACTGCTTTGGTGAATATATCTACTAATTGATTCTGAGTGTTGATGTGTTTAAATTCAACTTCTTTCTTCTGTACTAAATCACGGATGAAGTGATACTTCAAATAAAAATGCTTTGTTCTATTGTGATGAACTAGATTCTTTGCTAACTTGATGGCACTTACATTGTCATAATAAATCACTATAGGCTAAATCTGCTTCTCACCAATTTCTTCTAAAACTTTTCTAAGCCAATGAGCTTGTGTACCTACTAAGGTGATTGCAACATACTCTGCTTCTGTGGATGAGAGAGCAGCCATGCTTTTTTTTTTTGGAACTCCATGTAATCAAACTAGAACCAAAAGAGAAATAATTTCTAGATGTAGAATTACGATCATCCATACCACCTCCCCAATTTGAATCACTAAATCCAACAAGATTGAACCTTTTGGAAGAGTAGTAATGAATACCAAAATCTAGAGTTCCTTTCACATACCTCAAAATTCTCTTGTCTACCTTCATATTTATTTCTGATGGATTTGTCATATACCTTGAAACAACTAAAACTTAATATGCAATATCAAGCCTTGTATGGGTTAGAAACATCAAACTCCCAACAATACTTTTGCAAGTTGTCTCATCAACTAATTCAGTACCATCATTCCTACTCAACACAACTCCGTGAGCACTTGGAGTGGAGTATGGTTTACAATCAACCATGTCAAACTTCTTCAACATATCTTTTTCATATTTGGTTTGGAAAATGAAAATTTCACTCTTACATTGATAAACCTCCATTCCTAGAAAATATTTCATGAGACCAAGATCTTTCATCATAGCAATTTTGAACTCATCTTTCATCTAAGAACTACTACCCATATACAACAAATCATCAACATACAAACTTATAATAAGAATATCATTACCTTCTTGTTTGTAGTAAAGGGTAGGTTCACTCTTACTTCTCTTGATGTCATTCTCCTAAAAGTATCCATCAATTCTTGCATACCATGCTCTTGGTGCTTGCTTGAGTCCATACAAAGCCTTCTTCTAATTTGTAGACATGATGTAAGGAAAGCAGAGGTGTGGAAGCAACTTTCCTAACATCAAAACCACAAGGAAGTAAGCATATAGTACTTTTAATTTCTAAATTACAATCTAATTAAGACACACATGAAAGATTTACAGAAATAGAGAAGATACTCAAAGACAATGAACAACAGATTTACGTGGGAAAATATTTCAGGAAAAAACCCACCACACCAAGCTGAATCTCTTTGTATTACAGTAACACAATTACATACAATGCAGAGATACAACTCTCTGGTATCAATTCACAGTAGCTTCATTCACTGTTCAATCTCTTACAAAAATGCTCTCAACAATCTGATAATTTTAAACATAGAAAAATGATTTCTTAAATCTTATCACATTCTAATTTTGTCTTTTGTTCATCCTTATCCGCCTTTGCCCCATCATAGAAAGTTTCCTCTTGAGTGTTGATTTTTCCCTGCATGCAGTTCAGCTCCAATGTCGCAACTATTGCAAAAAACTAACTGCCATCCATTTGAAATTCGCTTCCTCTGATTGGTCCACGAGGCTCCACATAGGATGATCAATTTGGTCAAAGGCATTCAAACTTTGTTGGCATATCGATGAGACACTAACAGTGTCTCCCCGATGCCACAAAGTCTTCACTATCGATATCGTCATAGGTTCCAACAGACGGTAAGACGATATAGCGAACGCCATGAGTTATACTGAATCCATCGGCATCCATTGCATTCCTATCGGCAAGAGTTTCTCCATCGGCAAGATGTTTTACCGAGCTTCACAAGTTAAATCGATTTCAACTTTTCCATCAGCAAGACTTTTCATTTGCCAAGAGGTATCACCGAGTCTCCTCAAGTTTCACCGAAGCACCTGACAGTTGGCAAGACATTCGTCTTTCGCCAAGACTTCACTCCGAGCAAACATGTCTTACCAAGTCAGAAAGACATTTCGCTCTCGCCAAGACCTCCTACCGAGTCTTCATGTTGTTCTGAAGCATCCACTAGTCGGTGAGACTCATCACTTTTGCCAGGACTTTATACCGAGGTCCTAAGTCATACCGAGTGCCCCAATCACTAGTCAACAAGATTTTTTTCTTTCGTTGAGACCTCACATCAAGCACCCATGTCTTACCGAGTCGGTAAGACATTTAACCTTCGCCAAGAGGTTTCACCGAGATCTCTTATGTTACTCGAAGCCATACAACTATCGGTGAGACTCTCCATTGGTCGCCAAGACTTCATACCGAAGTCTTTGAGTCACCGTGAAGACCCCAATTGTATCCCTGTCGGCGAGACCTTCCATTGTCACTGGGACTTCTCCCCGAGACCCTTGTGTTACCCCGATAGCCATATGCTATCGGTGAGACATTCTCCAGTCACTAGGACTTCTCCCTGAGACCCTTGTGTTTCCCTGACACCTGATAAGAGCATTCTGTTGGCCAAAGGTCTCCACTCGACAAAAGGTCACACCGAACACAAAAGGTCACAACGATAGATTTGTCGGCAAGACATCAACTCTGTCTTGGCGACTTGAACATTTCAAGAGAATTCAGAATAGCTAGTCGGCTAGACATGATTAATGTCACAGAGACTTTTCCCTTCAGGATTTCCATGTTAGTATGGATTGAGGCACATATTCCAATAATCTCCCACTTGACGAAGACCTTATTGACAACTCCAGGGCATAATAAAACTATTGAAATTCATGGGCCAAGAGGCCCATTGAACTGGCACACCACCTGTATTTGTTTGTGCTCACAGGCTTCGTCAATGCATCTGCAACATTCTCCAAAGTATCCACTTTCTCCAAAGAGAGCTTCCCATCCTCCACCATATCCTGTACAAAATGATAATGTACATCTATATGTTTCATCCTGGCATGGAAAGTAGGATTTTTCGCCAAACATATAGCACTCTGACTGTCACAACTTAAATTGTAATTTTTCCTGCATCAAAACCAATGTTAGAACACAAACGTTTTAACCAGATTGCTTCTTTACAGGCATGTGTAGCTGCCATGTATTCTGCCTCTGTAGTGAACAAAGCGACCATAGCCTGCCACTTGCTCATCCAACTCACTACACCACCATTCATCATGAAAACATATCCACGGGTGGATCTTCTGCTGTCAATATCCCCTGCCCAATCAGAGTCCACATAACCTCGAATACTGAGAGTCATCTATGATTCAACCAAGTTCCCATGGTAACACAAAGCATAGCCTATCAAAGTGCCCTTCAGATATCTAAACACTCTCTTCACAGCATCCTAATGTGTCCTTCCAGGATTAGCCATAAACCGACTAAGAACTCCCACTGCTTGGGCAATGTCTGGCTTTGTACAGACCATTGCATACATAAGGCTGCCAACTGCACTAGCATACGACACACTGGTCATGTCCTCTATCTCAGTAGGAGATTTTGGACAGTCTTCAACAGATAGCTTCGTTCCCTATGAAACTGGAACAACTAGCTGCTTGCAATCAGTCATACAGAATCTCTACAACAGTCATGATGTACTTACTCTGACTGAGCCAAAGTTTTCTATTTTTTCCTGTCCCTGGTTATTTCCATTCCCAGAATATACCTTTTTGCACTAGGATCTTTCATTTCAAACTTTGCAGACAACTGAGACTTAAGATTAGAAATCATTAGCTTACTATTGCCTATGAACAAATATATCATCAACATAGAGAGCAATAATAAGAACTTGATCACTTTCAACTTTGTAATACACACAGTGATCAGATTTTGATCTTACAAATCCTAATGACAAAACAAAAGTGTCAAAATTTTGGTACCACATTCTAGGAGACTGCTTTAACCCATACATAGATTTCTTCAACTTGCAAACCAGTCTTTCTTTACCTTTTTCCACAAAGTGCTCCAGCTGGGACATATAAATTTCTTCTTCAAGATCACCATGAAGAAATGTTGTCTATCTGTTCAATCTCTAATTCATACGCTAATGCAAGTGACAAAAGAAATCTAATAGATGTCAGCTTAGCTATAGGAGAAAAGATTTCTCCATAATCAATTCCCTCTACCTAGGAATAACCTTTTGCAACCAACCTCGCTTTATATTTTTCTACACTGCCTTCTAGACCAATTTTCTTTCTAAATACCCATTTGCAGCCCACACTTTTCTACCTTTAGGCAATGGCACCAAACTCCAGGTATCTTTCTTCATTCATGGCTTCCAACTAAGAGTTTGAATCAGACATTTTAAATGCCTCTTTCACAGTCCTAGGTTCATCAGTGCTAAAAATTAAAGCATAGGCACAAATAGACTCTATCAAAGAAAACCCATACTTATCAGGTTACTTTCTTTCATGAGTTGACCTCCTCACATGCTGAGGCTGAGGTGGTTCTTCATCTTCTTCAGAACTTTCAGAGCTACTTGAGCTTTCCTCAATATCAGGTACATTTTGATTTTTCAATTCCTCTTTATCTAGTGTCAGAGGAATTTTGCTACATCCTTTTCATTTTCTGATTTCTTCTCTGACTATGGATCCAGTGTAGAAGGCTTCAGCTCACAAAAGATAACACTTTTTCTATACAAAACCTTCTCAGTCTCAGGATTCCAAAGCTTGTATCCTTTTATGCCAGCGCTATAGCCAATAAAAATACACTTTACAGCTTTGTTTTCCAACTTAGATCCTTTTTCAAATGGCACATATGCATATGCCTCATAGCCAAAGACACGAATATGTCTCAGAGAGGGCTTCTTTCCAGACCATGCTTCCAAAGGCATCTTCTCAACAAGAGCAGAGTTAGGAGAACGATTTACCAAGTAACATGTTGTAGGACTGCTTCAGTCCGAACTTCTCCTCCAAGCTAGCATTGCTCAGCATACTTCATGCTCTTTCCATTATTGTCCTGTTGAACCTTTCAACAACTCAATTTTGATGTGGAGTGTAAGGTGTAGTCTTATGTCTTTTAATCCCATGATCTGTACAATACCTTTTGAATTCATCTGAACAAAACTCACGCCATTGTCAGTCCTTAAACATTTTATTTTCCTACCAGTCTGATTTTCAACAAGGTTTTTAAATTCCTTAACCGTGAACACTTTTGATTTACTTTTCAGAAAATATACAAATGTTCTTCTTGAATAATCATCAATAAACGACACATAGTATCTTGATTTAGATAGAGAAGGAACATTCACTGGACCAAAAAAATCATAATGAATATAATCAAGCAAACCAAAATATTTGTGAGGACTGGAATAAAATGAAACACGGTGTTGTTTACCATATATGCAATGTTCACAAAATTCAAACTCAAGGTTACAATCTTCAAGCCCTTCTACCAGTTTTTTATTTTCCAAGGTTTTTAAACCTTTCTCACCAATGTGGCCTAGCCTATGATGCCAGAGCATAGTCTTTTCTGTTGGAAGTTTAACCTCCATGGAGTTTACACCATCAGGAACGTTTTCATTATTTTCCCCATGAGTTGCTTTTAGTGACTTTGTAGAGACACTATTGCATTGAATAGCTTGTGCATCCAGCTTGTACAAGGTACCAATTAGAGCACCCCTAGCCAGCACCATAGAGCCTCTAGTCATCTTGCATCCATTTCTAGAGAACATGACATTCACTCCAATATCATTCAGCTTAGTTACAGAAAGTAGATTTCGAGCCAAACTTGGTATATGCATCACATCATTGATTCCCTTCACTCTTCCATCAGGGAATTGAATTCTAACTCTTCCACAGCCAACAATTTCTAAAGATGAATCACTTGCTAAATACACCTTTCCACCATCATAGTTTTCATACTTTGTGAACCAGTCTCTATGAGATTTCATGTGGAAAGATGCTCCAGAATCAATAAGCCAGACATCATCTGATGCCTATGTAGCCAAAGCTGCAATGAAGGTGTCTACATCACTATGAGAAGAATCATTTCCAGAAGAGTTCTTCTTCTTCTTTTTCTCCTCCTTACAATCCTTTCGGACATGACCAGGTTTCCCACAATTCCAGCATTTCACCTTGGACTTCTTGCCAGGAGACTTTGATCTCCCTACTGATTTCGATCTGGATTTCTTGTCCTTCTTCTTGCCTTTCTCCTTCGATCTGCTTCTAACAGCCAAAGCCTCATTTTCCATCTCAAAAGATTTTTTTTCTTATCTCTTCCAACAACAAAGAAGCAACATCTTCCATCTTGAAAGTGGATGTCGTACTCCCAGTAGCCATCACCAGATGATCCCAAGAATCTGGCAATGAACATAGCAGCAGCATGTAGTGATCTTCATCTTTGATCTTCACACCAACAGATGTTAACTAAGCAATCAGCATGTTGAATGCATTCAAATGATCAACAACAGATCCTCCCTCCTGCATTCTCAAAGAGTACAGCTTCTTCCTCAAGAACAATTTGTTCACCAAGGACTTGCCTTGATAAATAGATGCCAGTCTTTTCCACAAGGAAGATGCAGTATTTTCTTCATGCACATTCAGGAGAACAAAGTCTGCCAAATAGAGCCTTCTCAACCCCTTAGAATTTCTATCTGCAAGATCCCAATCCTCTTGCTTCATGCCTTGAGGCATCGTTCCAGACACAACAAGCCACAAATCACGATCCACTAACAGATCTTCCATTTTGAGTTTCCACAACTCAAAATTGCTACCATTGAATTTCTCTATTTCCATCTTCCCAGATGTGCTCACCATCTTAATTTGTAATTAAATAACAGACCTCTATCAAACTCCCACTGAAAAATAATTGACACAAAAAACCCAACCCTCTCACAAGGATAACACAACTGGCCAGGCTCTGATACCACTTGTAAGGAAAGCAGAGGTGTGGAAGCAACTTTCCTAACGTCAAAACCACAAGGAAGTAAGCATACAGTACTTTTAATTTCCAAATTACAATCTAATTAAGACACACATGAAAGATTTACAGAAATAGAGAAGATACTCAAAGACAATGAACAACAGATTTACGTGGGAAATCCTTTAGGGAAAAAACCCACCACACCAAGCTGAATCTCTTTGTATTATAGTAACAACAATTACATACAATGTAGAGATACAACTCTCTGGTATCAATTCACAGTAGCTTCATTCATTGTTCAATCTCTTACAGAAATGCTCTCAACAATCCGATACTTTTAAACTCAGAAAAATGATTTCTTAAATCTTATCACATTCTGATTTTGTCTTCTATTCATCCTTATCCGCCTTTGCCCCATCATAGAAAGTTTCCTCGTGAGCGTTGATTTTTCCTTGCATGCAGTTCAGCTCCAGCATCGCAACTATTGCAAAAAACTAATTGCCATCCATTTTAAATTTGCTTTCTCTGATTGGTCCGCGAGGCTCCACATAGGATGATCAATTTGGTCAAAGGCGTTCAAACTTTGTTGGCATATCGGTGAGACACTAACAGTGTCTCCTCGATGCCACAAAGTCTTCACTATCGATATCGTCATAGGTTCCAACACATGGCAAGACAATATAGCGAAGGCCATGAGTTATACCGAATCCATCGGCATCCATTGCATTCCTATCGGAAAGAGTTTCTCCATCGGCAAGGCGTTTTACCGAGCTTCACAAGTTACATCAATTTCAACTTTTCCATCGGCAAGACTTTTCGTTTGCCAAGAGGTATCGCCGAGTCTCCTCAAGTTTCACCAAAGCACCTGACAGTTGGCAAGACATTCGTCTTTCACCAAGACTTCACTCCGAACAACCATGTCTTACTGAGTCGGCAAGACATTTTGCTCTCGCCAAGACCTCCTACCGAGTCTTCATGTTATTCGGAAGCAACCACCAATCAGCGAGACTCATCACTTTTGCCAGGACTTCATACTGAGGTCCTAAGTCATACCGAGTGCCCCAATCACCAGTCGGAAAGACTTTTGTCTTTCGCCGAGACCTCACATCGAGCACCCATATTACCAAGTCAGCAAGACATTTGACCTTCACCAAGAGGTTTCACCGAGATCTCTTATGTTACTTCGAAGCCATACAACTATCAGTGAGACTCTCCATTGGTCGCCAAGACTTCATACCGAAGTCTTTGAGTCACCGCAAAGATCCCAAGTTTTACCCTGTTGGCAAGACCTTCCATTGTCACTGGGACTTCTCCCCGAGACCCTTGTGTTACCTCGATAGCCATATGCTATCGGGGAGACATTCTCCAGTCGTTGGGACTTCTCCCCAAGACCCTTGTGTTTCCCCAACGCCCGATAAGAGCATTATGTCAGCCAAAGGTTTCCACTTGACAAAAGGTCACACCAAACACAAAAGGTCACAGTGATAGATTTGTCGGCAAGACATCAACTCTGTCTTGGCAACATGAACATTTCAAGAGAATTTAGAATAGCTAGTCGGCCAAACATGATTAATTCATCTGATGGTGCTGTCATAATAGTGGTTTACAATTCCTAAGAGGAATGGATTTTAGCTGAAATCACATATTTTTAGAAAATATAATGATTTAAGCCTTAAAAAGTTCCATTTTAAGGATTCCAATTGAAGAGGGTTTGATCAAATCACCTTAGATCAAACCCCCTTGGATAGAACCTCGCTAGTTTTAAACCATACCTATAAATGCGTCTCCTTTACACCTATCAAAATGTGATAAAAATCACTTTTGATTTAGCTTTGGGGATCAAATGAATTCATTTAAAATTTATTTCAAATTATTATGGTATTCCTCAGAACAAGCTATCCAATGAACATAATTTTAATATGTTTTGGTTTTGTTATGTATTTGTTTTTTAAGTTTTATTAAACATAGGTTTTTCATTGAAAATGAATTTCTTTGTTCTTCACATGTGGAAAAATAGAAGATTATCAAAAAAAAAATTGAAAAATATGAGTGCACCAGATATTGAAGTCCTTGATCAACAAAATAAAAATTTTGACATATACAAAAAAAGTTACGCGTTATACGGTCCACTGTGTCTGAATTGTATTTTGTTTGACTTTGAAACTTGATTAAGGAAAAAATATTCAATAAAAACTATCTAACCAAGTGGAAGCACTAGATATTAGAGTTACAAATCTGAATTTGAAAGAATTATAATTTTATCCTTCATGGAAAAAAGTTATGCGTTATACGGTGTGCGTCACTTTTTAAAAATGTTGTTTTCTAAAAAAAATCAATTTTCATGGGAGATGGAAAAAGAAGTGCAATTTGATTCCAAAAAATTTGAAATTTTTTTTTTCAAAATCTACAGACAAAATTTGATGAGACTCTAGTTTGCACCATCTTCAAATTCCTCACAGTTTAGCTACTATAGGTGCCCGAATGTGAAGATTTAGTTAAAAATAATAATTTCAGTGTCCAGTTTGGCCAAAAATTGTAAACCACTATTATGGGATCACCAGTCACAACGACTTTTCCCTTCAGGAGTTCCATGTCAGTATGGATTGAGGCACATATTCCAACACATGATTATCTTTTCCTTCCACTTGAAAACCCTGTGGTTGTTCCACATATACTTCCTCTTCTAAGTACCCATTCAAGAAGGCACTTTTCACATCCATATGATGTATGCTCCAATTCTTTTGAGATGCTAATGAAATCAACATTCTAATGGTCTCTTGTCTTGCAACTGGTGCAAACATCTCTTCATAATTAATCCCATACTTCTATGTGAAGCCTTTATCAACTAATCTTGCCTTATGCCTTTCAATACTTCCATCACTGTTATGCTTAGTCTTGTAAATCCATTTGGTGCCAATCTTCTTCTTGTCATGTGGAAGCTCTATAAGCTCCCAAGTATCATTCCTATGAATGGAATCCATCTTTTCTTGCATTTCTTGCATCCAAACCTCATTAATACATGCTTCTTGAAAACATGATGGTTCAAAATCAGCCTTGGTAAATAAAGCAAAATTAACTGTCTCACCTATTGGATTTTCTTCATGTGCTTGATTTGCACTCCTTTGATAAACATCACTCAAACTTCTTACCTTCTAGAACTTGGAGTTGAAGTTGGACTTGAAGAATTAGATGAGGGACTACTTGGTGGATTTATAGCACTTGGAACAACAACATTAGTGGGATGCTCATGATCAATATCATCATTCAAAATAGATTTTGACTTCTCCATATGGCCTTTTTGATGAGCATAAACTCCCCCTTCATCAAAAATCACATCTCTTGAAACAATAAGCTTATTAGTGAGAGGATTATATAACCTGTAAGCTTTGCTTTCCTCACTATACCCAACAAAAATAGATGACTCACTTTTTGCATCTAACTTTTGTCTATTCTGATTAGATACATGAACATAGGCTAAACAACCAAAAACTCTTAAATGATTAACATTAGGCCTTTTCTCATACCATGATTCATAAGGAGTCATCTTCTCAAGTGCACTGGTGGGACTTCAATTGAGAATGTACAGTAATGTAGCAACTGCATCTCCCCAATAAGAGTTACTCAATCCCTTGGTTTGTAACATACTCCTTGCCATTTCAACCACTATGCGGTTTTTCCTTTCAGCTACCCCATTTTGTTGAGGTGTGTATGCAGTGGTGAGTTTCCTCCTTATGCCATTCATATCACAATAATCTTTAATGGCTCTTGAACAAAATTCAGCTCCATGATCAGTCCTTAAATATTTGATTTTGCACCCTTTCTCATTTTCCACAAGTGCTTTAAACCTCTTGAATGTGTCAAGGGCTTCATCCTTAGTCTTCAAAAAATACACCCAACATTTCCATGAGCAATCATCAATGAAAGTGATAAAATATGATGACTTACCCAAACTCTTTTTTTGCATAGGACCACAGATATCTGAATGAACAAGTTGAAGGGGGTGATGGGCCCTCCATGCAATGCCTTTTGGAAACTTTTCCCTTGCATGCTTTCCTTTAGCACATCTTTCACAAACCTCCTTGTGCTCTTCAACCTTGGGAAAACTAGAAACTAGTGCTTGTGATGTCAGTAGCTTCAAACTATGAAAATTTAAATGGCCATACCTAAGATGCCACAACCAACTTGTATCCTCATATGCCATATTGGCAAGGCTGTTGGTATGTTCACCAAATCTCAATAGAAACATCCTATTTTTTGTCATAGGCACAATTGTGACCACTCGATTGCCCTGACTCTTATCACAAATTGTACATTTCTTATTTTCAAAGACAACTCTATAGTTCTTCTCACACAATTTTCCAACACTTAACAAATTATATTTTAACTTAGGAGTGTAATAAATATCTTTAACACACAAATTATGTTTTAACTCGGGAGTGTAATAAATATCTTTAACACTCTTCATACCTTCTTTTGTGTGGACCTGCATAGCTCCTTTTGTAGCAACCTCCAATGATTTATCATCACCAAGCTGAATCTTTGACTTGAAAATTTCATCCTTTGTTGAAAACAACTTCCCATTTCCTAACATATGGTTAGAGCATCCAGAATCTAGGTACCAAACATCTTTACTAGTATTTTCACCTTTAAAATAAGATAAAAATAAATGATCTAGAGTATTTTCACCACCTTCTTGAGCATAATTAACACTTTTACCTTCTTTTAATCTACATTCTCTTTCAAAATGACCATACCTATTACAATGGTAACATTGAACATTCCTTTTATCAAATCTGCCTCTACCTCTTCCTTTGGAACCACCTCTTCCTCTTGAGCCACCTCTACCTCTACCTCTTGAATTATTTTGATTTTGACCTTTACCTTGGCCTTGATTGCTTTTGCTACTATTGTTGCCATCTTCATTCTTTGTGATTTGTACTTTGGAGGAAAAGGATTTCTCAACACTTTCTCCAAAAGAATAGTTTAGTCTTTCTTCATGTGACATCAAAGATCCCATGAGGTGATCAAATTGAATGGTTGTCAAATCCTTGCTTTCTTATATGATAATGGCAACATGATTCGATCTTGGTGTGAGAGTCCTCAACACCTTTTTTATCATAACCTCATTGTTCACAATTTCACCAAGTGTAGCCATCTTATTGACCACATCTTTTACTCTAACACAATATTCACTCACACTTTCAGCTTCTTTCATCTTTAAATTCTCAAATTCTCTCTTCACTATTTGTAGCTTGACAACTTTGACTTGATGATCACTACTTTGGTAAGCTTCTTTTAGAGTCTTCTAGGCATCCTCAGTTGTCGTTGCACCTGCAATTCTTGGAAATAGACTCTTATCTAGAGCTATTTAAATATGAAACAAGGCTTGAAAATTCTTCTTCTTAGCCTCCTTTCTAGCTATTATTTCATTCACTATGAGGGCATTCCAATCAATTGGCTCTACATAACCCGATTCAACAATCTCCCACAAATCTTTTCCTATCAAAAAAGTCATCATTTTAATACTCCAATAATCATACTCATTTCCATCAAATTTTGGAATGGGCAAGGCGTTAGAATTCGGCATGATAATCTTTGGCAAAATTCCAATTACAAGATCTTAAACCCAAAAGAAAATACTTGCTCTGATACCAATTGTAAATTTTGGAAAATCAGGCCTCTCCTCTAAAACCAACTGATAAAAAATGAATAGAACAGCAGAAAGAAATAATGGAAAAAAGTTATAAGATAAATCACATGCTATGCTTATTCAAAACCTCTCATAAAGAATTCGACACCAATGTTTTTCAGAACCATAATAGTATGCTCTGTTTCAAAACAGAGTTTTCTTCTTATTGCAGCATAACAAAAAATTACAAAGAGGCTGGGAATAAATAGACTTCACAACCTTGCAACGGAAGCAAAAAAAACTTTTAGAAAAAAACAAACTACAACCAACGCATGTCAATAGGCATGCTTTACTCGATGAAAGCAGGAGAAAACAAAGCTTTAAAGAAAAACTACTTTAAAACTAAAATGCTTGCTAGAAATAGCAGATGTTTTTGCCATGCTGGAAAAAACACGATCTTGGAAAAAGCAGGATCTTCGCAGCATCACTTATCTTCAATATATACGTTGAGATATAAAACAAAGCAGAACTATGAGAATTGGAGCACACTGAGATCACTTTATCGCATTACATTAATAGACAAATACATCATAAATTCTACATATACTGTAGCATATCTAGTAAGTTTAGGCATTTATGATGGATAAGTGAATGAGAGCGGCGTGGACGGCGGCTGGTCTGTGCCGACAGACTTGCTTGTATGCTAAATTTATTTATTCTAATACCAAGATGGTGGGATTCGAAGATTGTCTAGCTCTGATGAGATTCAAGCATGTTGGTGAGGCCTGATTCCTTGGTTTTGTAAGATTACAAAAGACCATATCCCTGTAAGAATGTGCTTAGAGAACTAGCAATGCTGTAATCGGCCATGGGAATAAATTCTTTCTTAACATTGCCAGGTTAGTATTAAGGCAAAATTTACATGTATAGTCCAGAATATGTGTATGAGCTTGGAGACATTGGCCAGCTTCATCTGGCTTAGAGCAACTGTTATGCAGCCTGTCAACAAGAAGTTGTAAGCTATAATTAGGAATAGATGAATGTGCTGCTTTCTTGCTATGCTGTTAGATAAATTCAGACTGTCTCAAGTTGTAAATTACAAACTAGTTGGCTTCTTATCTCCCAATCACCATGACCAGATACTAATTCTGTTTTCTTACTACGGTTTTGAGAACACTCTTGGTTGTAAATTAGAGTGTTTTGTTCTTTTCTTGTTTTAGCCTTTGTTTTAAAATTGCACTGTGGCATGTTGAAGGTTTTGATATTTGATTTGCTTTACTCAGGAGGGTGCGCGGTCTATTCTGTTATTGGTTTTCAATTCTTTTTTACAAAACTATCCTTCCAGCTGCGAAGATCCAATTGCTTGTAAAGACAAAGACATACACAATCAACCAAAAAAAAAACCAAGAACAAAATTTTCATTGGCGCCTACTAGATTGCAGTGCCTATAAAGTTTAAAACCATTACAAAAGAACAGAGAGAACAGAATTTTATCGGTTCTCTTCTAATATAACATTGGCAAATGCACTTCGTCTGTTTAATTTACCCCTCCTCGTGACAGCTTACGTTTCTTGATGACTACAACAAGCTGTCACTGCAAACAATCCTTGCAACATTTTGCAGGATCCATTAATACACCATACCTTTTCATCTCAAAGAATACTTCTTCTCTTTCTTCGATAAAACAAGCCTCTTAACAAATAAATAGTTAAAACAATTCACATAGTAGAAAATGCAGAATTTACGACATGTGAGATATTTCAAAAGATGTTATCAAGCTGTGCATTCATTACATTATTTACATGAGTGGATAAGGTGTGACCCTTCTATGAAATCATGTCACCAAATACAAACAGATTACATAGCTTTTACAAGCTTACTAGTACATTTATTGGGCAGGTCTCTTACAGAGCCTTGATATTTGTCGCAGTATTACCAATTCTGGTGATCTCTATGCCTTTGCCGATGGGCAGAGTGGTAGATTGGGCGCCCAGCTTCCTCTTAAATCCCTTCGGAAACGCAAAGGTGGCTTTCCTATCAAACAAATTATTAGCAATCACAATCGCCCGAGTGGGGTTTACATTCAATTGCTTAAATAGTCCTCCATAGTCTTCTATCTTGCAGTCAATAACAGAAAAATCTATATTTTTGTAAACGGGAAGTAACTGTTGGCCATCTCCTATAACAAATTCGGTAGTATCTTCTAAGCCCAGTTCCTTCATAGTCTTCTGCAGCTCCGCTAGAGTTTCATCCTCTTGTAAAATGCAGACAAGACGGCCCCCAGTGTGGCGAGCAGCAGCTGCAAGTCCAACTGTGGAGGCTGTTGCAGAAGAGCACACTTCTACAATAAGCTGTGCATTCATTCCCGCTGCCAAAGCTGATATGAGTTCGCTGCTCTGGGGTTCAGAATTCTCCAAGCATGTGGATTTTAGTTTTGTCCTCTGCAAATAACAAGTTAGTAAGGTTAGACTGATATTTTTTGAGGAGGATAAACATTATGTCACAATTTGTCTCATGGTATTGAATTCACAAGTTCGTTTGGGATTCAAGACTTTGGCCTTAACTAATTGGGTTTTTGTACTGACAAAATTTGATCTCTGGTAGATTCTTTGTTCGCAAATTGTCTAATTTTCAGAGCACCATGATCAATACTGAATTGCCAGACCACATGACTACAATATACAATATTACATTAGGATTATATATATTCAATTCAAAGGATAAACTATAACATGAGAACTTACCAGTTTTATAGTATCAAGATATGCATTGATTGCACTTTCTGGATGCCAGCCCATTATGAAACCTTTTTCTTACAACTCTTCTGACGCTCAAGTTGCAGAGTTCTATAAATGCTTTTCAAGGATAGTCAATAGAACGAACTTCTCAGAATGCCCGATTTTTCAAAACAGGGCTAATATACATTTGATATACAGGTTCTGGATACCTAACGTGATAGAAAATATGAGAGGATTCGGTGGAACTTGGAAGTAAGATGATAGATTACGGCACGGTGAGATCTCTCTAGATCCTTCGCCCTAGTTAGAACGACATAAAGGATTATATAATGGCATACAGAAAAGAACCTTTACCTAGATTTCATAAAGAAATATGAAGAGATAAGCTTAAACCATTCTTATAATTTATCCGTTATATGAAAAGGTTTCAGCCGCCCCTACCACTAAATAGACCAGAAGAATGAGAAATAGAATAAAATAAAAACATTTGAGATTACGACTGATATTCCTAAACATGAGTTTTGTTCCAAGAACCGAATGATTATCTTATACAAAATGGAATATTTGGTAGACATTTGTTTTTTATTTTTTGCGGTAATGGTTTAGTAGGTGGCTGTTTGAACATGTGAGCGTGAAATTTGATGGTCAGCTATGGCATTGTTGCCATTTTATCAAACTCCCTACACTTTTGTATTCAGCTATTTAATTTGTAGTACAAAGAAAAATGGAGACACCAATTTTTGATGAATATTTATATTATCTCATGGTTATAAAATTGGATTAGAGGGAATTATTTATGAATTTGTAAATAGGAGGGAAAATTGATTATTAAATATATATAATAAATATTAAAAATATAAAATTATATATAAAAAATTATAATTAGAATAAAAATGATGTTATTCTTTAAGTTTATAATGTTTAGATATTTTTATGAATAATTTTATATAATTTTTTAAATTAACTAAAACTATAATAGAATAATATGAAGAAAAAAAAACAAGTGGTAAAGAAACACATCTTCAAAGTCTATACAAGGTTAAGTACAAATCAAAGATAAGAGTTCAAAGGGTAAAGACGAAACATAATGTAAACATAATTAAATAGGTAAATGACCATCATAGTTTGGCTAACCAAGAGAGTAATGCTCATGAAAGTCACAAAAGGTGGTTTTGAAGGTTGAGAACAATAGTGTGTAGCATTATTTCTATTTTCCAAGGGCTAAAAGCCATAATATTGGGAATTGTATTGTCTTTTGACAAGCTAGCTACAGCCTTGTTGACACCCTTGATGAGGAGAAAAGGTGGGAGGGAAAGTCTAGCAATAGTGAACAAAGCATTATCCCAATGATCCAAAAGCTCTTGCAAAAATGTCACTTCAAGTGTAATTTAACTAGTTTGTATTTGAATTCATATAAGAACGTTAAAGAAAATTGTAGCCTTAGTGTACAAAGAGAAATGAATATCAAATAGAAATATTGAAAAAAGAATTGCATTTATATCTTTCCAAGTGCTAAAAATAATTTTCACCTTAAAAGCATGTCAAATGTATATACTTGAAAGGGAGACAAGGATAGTCCCCTAAAAATACCATATCCAATCAAAAAGTAGTATGCCTAAATGGATCAAAAAAATCATTAATCAAATTACAAGTTTCTTGAACTCTAGTGCAAAACAAAAAAAAATGATGAATTAAGTGAGAACCAAGCAGAAGACCTTGTTAAAGCATGTACTAGAGAAAATGAATAAATTTAGGTTCAAGAATAGCCAAGCAATGCCAAGTACTAAGAGAACATTGAACTTGCTAATGATGGTTCAACTAACTATCCATAAAAAGATGTGGAGAAATCCATAGATATTATTTATGAGGTTTATAATTACAAAATGGTGTATGAGGATAAGTCTAGAGAGTCTTTAAGATTTTTTTTAGTCTTTAAATAAAAGACTCTTGATACCACCCAAGAAGAATAATTAACATAAAGGGAAGCCAATATTTTATACCAAATCTAAATTTTATATGTGAAAGAGAGAGGTTTGGTAATCTACTACCTAGTTGATCTTTTTCTCAATCTTAAAAAAAAAAAAATGCATACCCAAAAAAAAATAAAAAATCTTTAAAAAATGACTAATAAATAAAATACACCCCATGATTGATCCATCTCCAACCAAAATTATTTAAATAGCTTGACTTTGGAAGAACTACCTCTAAAAGGCTACATCTAGCACTGAGACTTTTGCCATTGGATGGCCAAACAAAAGGCCTGGCAGAAAGTATCGAAACAACGAATAACTTGTTTAACATTATTGTCAGTCTCAATGAGGGTGAGCAATCAATCATCAGCGAAAACACCATTAGAAGAAATAGGAAATCAATCATCTTAACGAGAGTTTGAGAAACTGTATGGGTGAATAAATAAAGTATGAAGAGAGCAAGAGGATATTCTTCTTGATGGAGGATAGACCATAGGGTTTAGATTATTTAGCAATAATAGTAATACAAGATAAGATATCGACAAACAACATCTATATAGAATGAATAAAGTAACAAGATATAGATTGATTGCAGTCTATGGATGCCTGCCCATAAAGAAGCCTTTTCCTTACAACTCTTCTAACTCTCAAGGTGATGAGTTTTATAAACGTTTCAAGGATAGTCAATAGAAGGAACTTCTCAGAATGCCCGATTTCGCAAAACAAGGCCAATATACATTTAAGACACAAGTTCCAGATGCTTCACGTAATAGAAAATATGAGAGGATTCGGATGCAGGAAGATGACAGAATACGGCATGCTAAGACCTCCCTAGACCCTTGATTATAGAATGGCATACAGAAAACAAATGTTCCCTACAATTCGTAAAGAAATATGATGAAGAGATAAGCTCAGACCTTTTCTATAATTTATCCGTTATGTGAAAGGTTTTCAGCCGCCCTACCACTTAATAAACCAGCAGAATGAGAAATAGAATAAAATAATAATATTTGAGATGACGACTGATATTCCCAAACATAAATTGTTTTTGAAGAATCTAATGATTATATTATGCAAAACGGAATATTTGGTAGCCATTTTGTTTTGTTTTTAATTTTAGACGGTACTGGTCCAGTGGGCGGCTATTTCCACACGGGAACTTGAAATTTGATGATCAACTATACCAGTCCTGCTATTTCAGCGGGCGCCTTTTAGCACAACTCCCAACACATTTATAATCAGCTATTCATTCTTTAATACAAAGAAAAATGGAGGCGGCCACCATTTATTTCAATCATTTTTCGTGTATATTTCTATCTTTATTACGTATAAATAATGTGATGAATTATCTCATGGTTATAAAACTTGGATTATTGTGAATTATTTATGAATAATTTATAATTAAGTCAATTATTTGAGGATTTCATAAATTAGGGAGAGAGAGGGAGAGAGTTGATTTTTTTAGAGAGATCAAATTGATTTTTAATATTTTTCTTATGGTGAATTATATTATGAAGAAAACAATTCTCATTGCTCTTTACATGATCTGAAGTCAAGCAAGAATATGAAAAAGGATATGCAGCCCCTCGATAATCTCTTCTAGCCTCTTTATTTGACCCGACATGAAGAATTTATCATAATGAGCTAAAAATATATGTTTTCATATTATTTCTTCCAAGTCCTTTGCGCATCAATGTTATGGCTTGATTCATGTCTTCAATTTTTTACCGATGGCAATACATATTACATCACGAACTAGGCCATTTTTTTTTATCTTTCCTCAAAGTTGACAGAGTGTTGATAGCCTCGACTTGGCTTTTCGGGATGATGAATCTTTTCCACCATAGATCCAACACATTCAATGGTGTTGAATGTTTTGACTACGTTATAGAGAAAATTCTCCATCAACATAGTGTTATGGATGTGAGCCTATTGCATATGCCTTTCACATATCATCACTCATATGGTTTCTTGTTCTACCTCAAACTAGGTCTTGAATGAATTCTTTAGTTGTTCTTTGATACTCATATGTGCACAGTTGCATTCACAACTTGGGAAAGTTTCCAATCTTTCTACCATTGTTTTTATTTCTTGTTGTTCTTTGGTATTAGGTTACTTATGTCGCATCTTTTTTGGATGAAAGATGGGGTTTCACAAGGATTTGTATCAACCTCAGTTAGTGGGATAATTATCCCTCATATCATTTTTGTGCCTTGTCAAGATTGGCGATCATGAGTTTTATCAAAATATTCTAGGCTCATGATTTTCTTTACTAGAACTTTAGTTTTTGTGAGTTTCCCTTGAGTTATTTTGGGCATACTCAACTCTTGTTGATTCTATAATAATGATATTTTTTAGGTTATTGGATATTTTAACATTATTTTTTGCTCAATCACCCAATTTGATAGGTAGTTTTTTGTTGTATTTTCTTCTCTATTTATGTGCCTTAATATGTATTCCCCTAATTTTTCTAGAAGCATGTGTTTTTTAATTTTCCCACATCAATAGTCTCCAACTTAGCACCTTCTTCATATCTATAGCATGAACTATAACTAGTGAGTCCCCTTCAATGTCTATGGAATTTAATTCCAAAATAGCACACATTTTTAGGCCTGTGTGGAGACCAATGAACTCAACCACATTGTTGGATCCATTCTACAAAACTTTTAATAGCATCATCCTAATACATATTTCAATTGTCTCCCAAATTATCAATCAAGCACTTGAACGCCTAGGTTCCCCATCACAACCCCTTCAAACTTGAGTTTTGAACATCCACAAGGGGGGGGGATTTCACTATGAAATTTTTCATTTATTCTTCTCAAAGACTTTGCAACCACTATAGGTTGTGGGAGCTTCTAGTAGTGGTGAAGTGGAAAGGATGTTGTTATCCCAAAGGGAGAAGGTCCACTTCTTTTTCTTGATCTCTTGTGTTCTATAATTTTTATATTGCAACCTCAATTTTATTTATCAACTATAATGTTGGTATGGCCTTATCTTTGGAAAATTATGCATTCCTTTCTTTCTATATGTGTCATATGATCATGGCCAATGTAGTCATCCATAGTCTAGCCTATCACAAGCCTTTATGTAATCTTGGCCAACTTTGGAATAGGGATGTGATTGATGATGGTAGAAGACCTTTTCATCATAGTTTTCTTATGAAATAGGAACTACATTTGATAGTTTTATTACATTGTAGTAATAAGTGGTCTATGGTTTATTCATGTTTCTTATATAATGGACAATAGTGAGGCCTTGCAAAACTAAGTTTAATGAGACAATCTTTTGTGAGTATTCTATTGCGAAGGGTGCCCCAAGCAAGTGTTCATGCTTTAGGAAAAATATTGGATAGTTATTTGATCGGGTCTCCCTATCCTATATTTCATATCCTAGTTTTGTTGTGTACTTTCCTGATGACTCCGCAGCAAGGTAGTTCATCATCCTTTTCTGATAATAGTATCTTCCTCATTGAGAGCTCTCCTTGAATTATATAGTTAATCTAAGTAGAGATGAACTCAAATGATTTCCATGTATATGCCACTTCGCCTCTTATGTTGGATATGTTCATATAATCTCTTAGTTTTTCCATGTATCTCCCTATGATTGTTTCAATGTGTTCTTCAATGTCTAGGGTGTCCACCATAGGAATGTACCCATTCCTTAAGTCATGCCAGAATGAGGTAGTTGCACCATTGTTAATTCTCTAAGTTAGGTGATATGTTATTAGTGGCCTATATTTTATCATGAAATTCAATATTTGTAAGTCATTTGGGGGACTAGAAATTGTAAGTATTGGCTTCAAGTCAATGATGTCTAGGTATTTCTTCTTAAGGATTCTACACCATAATGAATTGTAGTTTTCAAACATTTTCCACAATAATTTCCCCCAAAGCTATTTTTATGTATGTCATTGATGACCACCCCTCTTAATGGATTATCTTGTTTAAATTTATCCTATGCAATGAGAAGAATGTACTTTGTGTCATTTGATCCCTCCCACATAAATCTTCTTTATATATTATTGAATTCTTTCACTACCTTGGTTATTAGTGTTACATAAACAGATGTTGTTGCACCAAAAGATCAACTTGATAATGCATGATACAACCGCTAGAGTTAATGAATCCACAGGAGGCGATTAAGCCATGTCACGAACCCAAGCGCTACACTGCACAACACAAGGAGACCAAGGGTGCACACCTTGCAACAATCCCCCAACACAAGCAAGGGGTTCAAACCAATGACCTAGGCTCTGATACCAATTGTTACATAGACAGTTGTTGTTGCACCAAAAGATCAACCTATTAGTGTCTGATACAATGACCAAAGTTAATGAGTCCACGAGGGGTGGTTAAGCCATGCCATGAACCTGACTGCTACACTGCACAACACAAGGAGACCAAGGGCACACACCCTGCAATAGTCAAAGCTAGAAAAAGAGAGCATTTATATTGGGATGGTTGCAAGAAACACTTTAATCATAGTGATTCTTCCCACTAGAGTCAACTAATGGCCCTTCCATGAATTGAATTTTTCTTAAATATTTCATTTTTCCCAACCAGAGGCTAGACTTGACCACCCCTTTGAATAGTGGTAGGTTCATATACTAACTTGGAAGTGATTCTATGGCATAAATGAGCTTGGAATAAATTCTATATTAGATTGGTTTTTTGTATTGAAGAAAAATACCCATGATTTATCATTGTTTATGAATTTCCTAGAACACTTCACATATTCATCCAACATTGCTTTAATGATCTATTTTTCCCCAATCATAGGTATACCATAGAATAGAGTGTCATCGACAAATATTTGGTATGATATTGATGGTACTTAAATAGTAATTGTGATCCCCTTCCATTCTCCTATTGCAACATTTTGTGTCATCTAGTTGCTTAGAGAGTCATCCATAATAAATAATCGTAATGGAGAGAGGTGGTATCCATGCTTGGTTCCCTGAGTCCCTTCAAAGAGCTCGCATGGAGATCAATTGACTAGAGTGGAATATCATCAAGATGAAATACATGCAAAAATACATAAATTGAGCCACTTTTTATCATGTTGGAGGCCAAAGAGAATCTTTTCTTCTTCTTCTTTTAAAGAAAAAAGATAGCTCCCAAATTTTGCATACCCTCCTCTTTTTCCTTCTTTTTAATGCCACATGCCCCATATCTAGATACATAAACAAATCATTCTAAAAATAAGAAAGATTTCATATACTAAGATTTGAATTCAAATAAGAGGTTCTTGAAAATAAAGAATACAATTGAGGTTAGGTGGATGGTCGATTCTAAAGCTATGTTACAAGAGGTGCTTTTAAAATGTCAACTATTCTAAATGTTCTCTAGACATCAACAGTTTGAATGGAGGTTAAAATGGATAAAGAAAAAAACAAAAAACTAATTATACAAATTATAAGTATAAACACGTGACTCATTTGGACTGAAAAGATATTGAGATACCTCAGCATCATTGTGTAGTTAAAACATAAAAACACTTTAATAGATTATATGTGATAATTATATATATAAGTATAAAAAATTAACTTTTATAAATTATTTATGAGTAATTATAATAAGATTCTAATTTAATTAATTAGAATCAATTAATGATAATATATTTCATTATATTTATAATTATAAAAATTAACTTTTATAAATTATTTACGAGTAATTATAATAAGATTCTAATTTAATTAACTAGACTCAATTAATGATAATATATTCCTTCATTATATCATCTCTGCTCAATTCTTATAACTAACTAATCCAATTATTTCTATTAACAAATAACACCATCTATAAAAACACAATCCATAATTACGTCGATAGACCGTAACTCTACAATGGCAACACGACATATAGGTGGTCAGCAAGTTCATGAAAGAAAAACAAAAGTCTACATTCTATTTTCACATGCAATAATTTTTTATTGATTTTTTCTATTTAAATGGACAAATATCACAAAATTCTATTTTTATTGTTTAATTAAATAATTTTTATTTTTTCTTTCTAATAAATTAGTTAATGATTTTTTTATTTATTTTAAATTTGCTTAAGTATTAGCAAGTAGCACGGCCCTGAATGCGTAACAGAAGAAAATGACCTCATCTGTCGTCATTCATGGTACTCCCATTCGAGAGTTTATTGTATTTTAGCCCTTCAGAAAACTGAAGTTTCCAGCTTTTATTGGTGTTTTGTTCTCCGACTTGTATACCAAACATTTTCCATCATGTTTTGATTTGCGTGGTTGTAACCTCAATTTTCGTGCACACGCGTATTCTAATTCAACGACCATAATGACGTGTGGGCCAATGACTTAAGATAAGATTGTGACATGTTCTTATTAAAATTCATATATTCTAGAACGTTATAGATAAACACTAAGTAGCCTAGTGGAATAACAAATGATGCTAAAACCATTCATCTATACTAGTGTATGACAAGCAAGGAGCTTACGTGAAAGATTCCCACTAATAATAAACTAGGTGTAAAATACGAGCACATTTTGGATTGAGAACGAAGGTTGGGCTATTTGCAAGGACATTTTGATAAATAAATTAGATGTCCTTTCTCACCTAGATTAATTATTCCACGAAGGACCAATCAACTTGATATGCTCCTCGAGCCAATAAGTAATTGACACTTCAATCTAAATGTATTTAAAAGGTTCACACAATTCTATTATCTTTATATTTGAAAAAGATCTATTAATTTGACAAATCTTCGTTAAGATCCATGGTCAAGGTTCAAATGCAAGAGATAAGGTTCATTAAGACCATTCTAATTACAATGTGATATGTAGACCATACATTGTCCATCTGTAGTCTATTTTAAAGCAATGAATGCCTTGTTCCTACTAATATAATCAACACTAATCAACATTGTAGGGCCCTACTTTGAAATGCAAATTGAAACATAACATTTTCTTTGTTCTTTTGAATTTCATTATTTTATTTTTGTGTCTATCTTTAACTATTGATTTCGTAAATATATTTTCTCAACGGATTTCTAGTTGTACTCTCACAGTTAAGGGCTAGATTCATAGTCTAAGGTTAAATTGAAAATTAAAATCAACATTGAAGGCTCATAGTTTATAAGAAATTCATCATGAAATTTGTAGTTTATATTTAAGTTAGATCTCATAATCTCATTTGTAAGTTAGAATTTGTATTCTAAATTTGAGAATAATAGGCATATTCACAAATTCAAAACTCTTTAAAATTAATAGTCTATGAGCTTGTAGTGAAATAATTATTCACATTCATAGTAAGTGAATTCAACAAATGTTTTTTTTTTGGGGGCTAGCTCGATTGGCTAAAGCATCCTATTGTAGGCAAGAGGTCTAGTCTCCTCCCAAACTCATGGTACCGGAGGGTGTATCACGCCAACGCCATCGGTCACGTGAAAAAGGTTTACCAGACGCACTGCAATTTATAGGGGGAAATTCAAATGTTTTATATCATGTGTAATGATTAAATTTCTTATATTGAAGATCATTTATTCTAGTTAATAATCTCATTGTGAACAAACGATTTAACAAAATTGTGCAAGATCTAATGGTAGGGGCTTTAATGCTTGAGGTAAGTTGTATGGAGGTGAGCATTAACATTTAATCCCTACAATGACATGTGGCTTTAAATAGCATCTTCATCACATAAATATCTAAAGTACGTGCTAATATAACAAAATTCTTCTATTCAAAATTTTCAAGTATAGGTTCCAACCTTTCATTGGTTATGTTATGTTATAGTCCATATTGTATTTGTAATTTTACTTTTTGACCAATAAAATAGAATAAAATATGGTTTTATTTCATTTTACTTAACTTTGGTGTACACTTTAATTAAGCTAAATCAAGGGCTTATTCATGCCCATAATTTTAAATAGTGTTTTGATCCTATCACTCAACAAAATAAGTTTGAGTGAAGCATTCAATGCACTATATAGGTTGTATAACATTTAATAATAGTTTTTTAACCAACAAATGACACATATGACTCTCACTAAAAATTGTAGATATAAAGTCATTGGGAAATTGTTATGACATGGAGAACCACATAAACTAGTGCCAATAGTCCTGCTAATAAGTAGTTAGTAACACCTAGGTTATAGAAGACAATTTTAGTTGTATAGAGAATGAAAAACACAAGTCAACAGAAAAAAATAACAAGAATTACATTCAAAGGAAGCATCTTTAATTATGATCTAGTTGAAAATTGTGTAAAGGTTCCTTAAGCCAAATGAATGAAGTTTAAATGCACAAAATAAGTTTTACACATTTTACCAACACCATTCCACTATAAGTATCACACATTTTCTTTCAAACTCAATGGGTGTGGGAATCCAAACTAAATAATTAAACCAAGAAAAAATAAAAGAGGTTGCATGTAGACTAAATAATCTAAAGGAATTGAATAAAAAAGATTGACATACCAAAGGCAAGGAAGTATAGAAAAAAGGATTCAATGAGGTATGCAAGGCATTTCACATATTAAAAATAGGGAATTATCCATTAAATGCATAAAGAAATCATAAGGGAGGGCACAAACCATGGTTTGATATTGAGTCATAATGTGTATAGACATGAAATGTTAACTAATTTAGGACACACATGAGAAAAAATTTCAATCCCACCAAAAAACATAATAACTCTAGAATAAACATGAGCATTGGTTAAAAATGATCAATGAAGATTACACATGTCAAAACCCACTTTAACCAAGGTCAATAAGTGTAATATTTCAAGAAAACACATAAAAAAATTCAAATGAATCCATAATCTCATTTTCATTGAAAGACACATAGAATAATTTCGTTGATCCTTTATTAAACTATTCCATGTCATATCCATACCTTTACCTCTCTCAACCATTAAGATTGAAATTATTGAGTTCCTTCTTGATCTCGATCAAAACTAGTGCAAGTGCACAAAATAAATTACATAAGAACTTAAATGCACCTATATTATCAAATAAAAATATTGTCCTATGACATAAATTAGGATAATCAAACTAGAGCTAATGGTTAAGATCAAACACATTAGTCAATTTGCACATGATTTAATAAAGTCATTTAAGCCTAAGAATGACATGTTGATTCATATTATGCCCAATGCTTCATTGCATTGAATTCCTTCATTACAATGAGTTATTGTATAATTAATATTTCAATTAAGAAATAAATTTAATACTTCAATATAAAAAATTAATAATTTTATGAAATCTAGGACACACTAGACAATCAAGGTCTATTCACCTTTAAATCTATTGTGTTAGGACATTAGTTAACACGTACATTGAAAGGTGGTTCAATCACCTATTAGCCCAAGGTGAATGAAATTATAAAATGTAACAAGTTTAGACAACATTACAAACATTAGATCATTAGGTTATAATTAAAGATATGGGAGGCCTCTCAACCTAACGTGTGTGATGTAAGGGAGTAGTTGTTGATGAACATTATACTATAATGAAAACAATGAGTTGCATATCACAAATGATAAAATTCAATAAGTAAATATATCAAAAGTACAAGGGTTCAATTTTAAAAAATGAGATATGAAATAGAAACATAGGATTTGTGTGAACAACACAAACATAGAGGAAAGTCTAAGGGAGCTTGCAATCCATATTCTAGCTAAATTTGATTTTTTTATTAAGATTTTTACCATTGAATTTTCTAAGCATCTTTGTACCCTCCAATAAAAATTTCATTACACTCCAACTCTTATTTATATATATTTTTACATTTGTTATTTATAAATTATGTGATGCTTTATCTTATTATTATAAAATGTAGATTCTACCAAATTATTTATGAAAGATTTTATTTAATATATTAATAATTATAATAGATTTTACTAGATAAACTTTAAATATATAAACATAACAATTGTTAAATAAATATAAAATTATATAAAATTATAAATGAAAATATTATTAATATAATAATTAAAAAGTTAAATTAAATATATAATAGTCTAGATAAAATTAAAATATGTATTATTTAAAAATATTTCATATTTCTCACATTAATCATCAAATTAAGAAAATAAAAAAAATATTATATCTTTACAATTTTATTATATAACAAAAACAAAAACCAATCTTTATAATTAAAAAAAATCAAATTATATATATTTTTATCTATCACTATTTCTAAATTATTTATTAAAAAGATTAGGCCTTTAACTTTTTTTCTAAATTTTCTTAAAAAATTCTAAATAGATAGCCTAGATTAACAAAAACAAAACAAAGAAGATTCCAGCTTTTATTTCATGGTCTTTTGTCCTCTGAGTTGTATGTGAAACCTTTTCCGTCTATGTCCTTCTGGTGCGCACGAGTATTCGAATTCAACGGCCATAATTATGTGGGGCCCAAAGAGTTGCTGAGATTGTAACGTCGTCATCTTAAAATTCAGATTTTCTAGAACGCTTTAGGTAAACACTAGCCTAGTGGAAAACAAATGATTCTAAAACCATTCATCGAGTTTACGTGGAAGATTCCCACTAAACTATATTACGTATAAAATATGAACACACTTATGATTGAGAACAAAGGGTTGGCTATTTACAAGGACATTTAACAAACTAAATGCTCTTGCCACTTATATAAGTTACTTCACCTAAGACCTTGACTTAGATATTTGGTTGTCTCTAATAATATTTCTATATTTGTGGGTCCATTGTTTGTGTTCATAGTTTTAATGTTTCTATTTCTAAATTATAGTATATACATATTGTAATTTAGTGTGTATTCTATGATGTTAAAATAAAATATATTGACAAAATTATTTTATATATGATTGTATAAGGTCTATGAACACAAATATAAAATGATATCTCTATAATATGTACATGATAATTATGGAATAATGTCAATATGATAAAAAACAAAGGAGATAGTGTCTACTCATAATCAAAGATAGAGTGTTCAACTCCCATTGTCAACACAAATAGAAGCAAGAACAAGGAAGAATAAAGAATTAGCCTTAAGGTCATTCTTCACTAATTCAAGCCTACAAGCATGCATGAACATTATTAAAAAACTAGATTCAACACACCAAAATGTCCCCTCAACACATGCCACAAATGGTTGGTCATAAGGAAGATATGACTATTCACCTAGTTCTTGTGAGAGACTAACCAAACACTCTTAGAAAAATAAACACAACACGTAATGAATCACAATTGACCAAGGACATGCTCAGCATCATCAAACTATGTTGATGGAAAGGGAAAGTTAAAAGGAAGAAAGAGTGTGCAAAAACACTTCCTACACTAATATTTGAGGGGGAAATGTATATTAAATTTAAGCTTTATAATTGCAAGAAAAATGCATAGCAAAAATATACCATAATGTAATAATTATTTGGGTAAATCCATTTTAGGAGAAAAACACAACTCTCCAAAGCATGAACTAGTTGTATTATCAATAATGAAAGTTACATATCAATATTAGGGGCATGCCCTCATTGGAGCATCAAAAAAAAATAAACTAGAGAAAATCTAGCAACACAATAGTGTGATGTTGAAAAATGGATCTAGGGCTAATAGTAACGTAAATCACACTTTTCAACACTTTAACATTTGGGGACACACAAATGATCAAAAGATACCACTTGGCTATTGACCCCAAGGAAGAGATAGAATGGTTGATCAAAGTTTTTGTCTCCATTGGAAATGTGTTTAAGGCATGAAATGATGTGATGTGAGATTTGTGTGATTTGATGATTGCAAATTAGGTCTACTATGAAAATACAACAAACTATCACTAATTTAAAAATATTTAGAACCGATTCACAAAAATAGGAAACTAGAAAGCAAAGAGTAGGAATTAAGGAACTTGACATTAAAATTTGGAGTCAAACTGGCTAGACAAGGGTGTGGGTTCCCTTGACTTAAATTAGGGATTTTTGAATCTCAAGACTTGCGCAAGTGAATTACAATTTGTAGGTGTTTCTCTTTCTAAAACAACTTAAAAACTTCAACAATTAGTGAATAATTGATCTTTGCCCTAATTTGATGAAGGAAATGATTGTATGCTTGATCATAATTTGAGGTTTTCAATCTTCTCCAAATACACTTTAGATATACAACCTACAAGAACGAGAAGAGGGGAAGGGTTGTGTCATATAGAGGGTTTCTTAAGTCAAATGCCAAATTTAGGTGTTTCCACCTCCACAATGATTGATGATGTTGGATAAAGAGTGCTTATCCTAGGTCAACAAAGGTGATTAGATAAAAACAAATAATAAATCACAATGTTGCAACTTACCATTCAAATTTGCATTCCTTGATGGACTGAAGTCAATAATCACATCTTATACAAGGAGAACTTGATGATTGATTTAAGATGTAGCGTTGCAAATTGTACTCCGTTTTAGTTGAAAGTATAATTTCACACTCTCTTTGAAACTGGGTTCAATGACCTTTTATATCAATGAATTTAAACATTCCCTAGCCCTATGTTTTCTTATCGACCTAGGAGAATGTGTCTTTACTACCCTAGAAAACGTCTTATCAATAAAAAATCATCAAATTAACTTTGACAAGTTCCTTCACCTTGGACAAGTCTTGATTTTAGCAAATTCTAAACACGCAAATCAAATTTTATTATGTGAAAGAGCTATTTGTTAGTGTATTTATTTGCATACACATAGGCTTTAAGCCTGCTTAGGCGCCCATGATACTTGCACATGCAAGGTGTCAAGTTGGTTAAGATTTTTATAGAGGTGTCTACTCACTTTCAACACCTTGTGCTACTTTTGTGGTAGGCAAACTCCCCACCACTCTATGTATGAGGAGTCATATCCTCATTTCATGGAGATTGGGTGTCTTTCTCTTGCCTATTTATGTAGTCTTATTGATCTAATATATTTGTCAAGTTTATGCAAACTTGTCACATTTATTATTCTTTTAGTCTTTGAGATTTGCAAGTTTCTATATGGTATCAGAGATTGACAAACATATCAAACATTTATATGTTGATATGGCATCACATGATTTTTCAATTTGTGTACTTTATGATTTTAGTTACTGACCATTAAAAAATAGTTTGAATCGACCCACCGTGGAAGCCAGCGGGTTTGGATCTACGAGACCTCAACTCAGAGAGGCGCGATTGACATTGAGCGCTGCTAAATTTAATTGCAAACTGATTAAATTTGTCTGGCCTCCGTGATTTGGCAATTTGGTGGGTTTGATTCATCATTGCACAATCCATCGCGATTTCCATAGGAAAGCTCAGTTCGCCATTTAAAATTCTCAGTCCAAGCCTTGTTTACGTTGGTGATTTTGTGAGGCAGACTCAGACGTGGGTCTGGTCACATAGGCGGCCACAATTTTGCAAGGAGGAGCTACGAATTATTGGCTGGTCTTGCACCGGCCATGGGAGGATGAGCATCATTCGCCACTATTCACCGCATTTCTATGCAGGGGGCATGTTTTACCAATTTAAAGCCCTTGGTCATATGGGTTTTTACTTTCTATATCCTCAAACTTTGTTTGTGCAAATTTTTATTTGTGTGAATTTGCAATAGGCTGAAAATTTAAAAGTGTTAAAATTTTTAAACCGTAGTTCGAAATTGAGTCCCTTTTTTCTAAAGTGTTTTTTTTATGCTCTATCCAATGATGGTGATTTTGCACTAAGTTTTGAAGTTCCCTTTTTCACCATCATATTTGTAAGTAAATATATGCACTAAAATAAAGTTCCAAAACGAAGGGGGAAATAAAAAATATTAAAAGGGGGGTGTCAAATAGTTGTGCTTAAAAGCACTCCAAATTTCTTTCAAGTTTCTAAAATTTGCAAATCAAATCTAAGCATGGAGCCAAATCAACAAATTAGTCCTCTCACAACCTGTACCTATCATAAATGGAAGATGCAAGTTCAACTTTCACTAAATAATAAAGGGTTGTTTATATTAACTATGGGTAGTGAAAAGGAGCCAAATATGGTTAAAGATAAAGAGAAGTGGTTCAACAAATGTGATCAAGCTTTTGGTTTTTATGCTTATGTCTATCTGGAGAACTCCTATTTCATGTGGAGACCCTAAAAACCTCACAAGAAGTATGGAAAACTCTTGAGAAACTCTTTGGAAAATTTGATGAAATCAAAGGCCATGAATTAGAATATGAGTTGATAATTCTAAGTACAAATGATTTAAAAAACATTACAAGAGTACTTCATAAAGTTCAAATCACTTCACCTACAACTAAAGAATGTGGGATAGAGAAGGAAAATGATCAACTCATCTTATCAACTTTATCTAAAATTGGACCCTACATATTTAGTTTTTTTTGAACTTTTTACTCCACAAAGAGGGCTTTAGGTGCAAATTGGTCAATGCCTAAAATTGATGATTTTACTGTTGATCTAATTAGGGAGCAAGATAAACTCATACAAATGGGCACCATAATTTCCTATAAGTCACATGCACTAATTGTTGAAACTGGAAAAAATGAGGTGACAAACAAGTGTGAAGAAAGAAAGGATAAAGAAATATAAGGAGTGTCAAAATCACAAAAAGAAGAAAATACAAAAAACTATGTGAAATGTTCTTTTTGTAAAAAAATGGGACATACAAAACTTGATTGTGTTGAGCAAAAGATCAACAACCTCTCTCAAATTATTGAGGAGAATAAAATTGTTAGCTCTGAATCTTCATCATCATCAAACACCTACAAAAAAATAAAAGAGAGATCAAAGGGGCATGCTCTTATAGTTTCCACAATTCACAAAATTGACACATGGCTTCTTGATTTATAAGCTCCTCATCATATGGCTTATTCGCTACATTTGTTCACCCCTTTACATCTAGCAGACATAGTAGAAATATTGACAATAGACAACACATCTTTGCTTGTATGTGGAAAGGGACCAATTGATATTGGTAATGGATACTTCACCAAAGTTCTTTATGTTCAGGCATTGACTAAAAATATTCTCTTAGTCTACTAGAAAATAAATAGTGACACATGGAAGACAAATGAATTTCAGCCAAAGGCATTTATAATAAGGGACTTACTAAGGAGGGCAATTGTAGCGATTAGGGAGGCGAATAGTTCTACTTAGCTTTCTAGATTTGTAGATTTTGCACCTGATGATTGTGCTTAAGAGATACTTACACTAATGCATCTAATATAAACAATCACTCTTCTCCATCTCCATCTGTGGATTCTCAACAATATATTGAGGA
Organism: Sequoia sempervirens; assembly: GCA_007258455.2. NCBI lineage: Eukaryota > Viridiplantae > Streptophyta > Pinopsida > Cupressales > Cupressaceae > Sequoia > Sequoia sempervirens. The sequence goes on along the minus strand of VDFB02000007.1, from coordinate 127,137,082 downwards.
TATTAGTAGTCATCTATGATTGCAAGATATTGTTTTTGTGTCTTGTTTTTATAAGTGTTTTATTTATATCTTTTGGAGGATATTTTTTTTCCACTGGGTTTTCTATCTTTCGCCATTTTAGCAGAGATTGCATTGTACATGGGTACCTAACCAAACCTCATAGTCGAGACCCATTTCTTTTGTGCCACCTAAGCTATGCTTAAGGGGGGTGTTAGTGTATTTATTTGCATACACATGGATTTAAGCTTACTTAGGTGTCCATGACACTTGCACATGCAAGGTGTCAAGTTAGTTAGGAGTTTAATAGAGGTGTCAACTCACTTTCAACACCTTGTGCTACTTTTCTAGTTGGAAAAATTTCTACCACTCCTTGTACGAGGAGTCCTATCCTCATTTCATGGAGATCGGATTCCTTTCTCCTACCTATTTGTGTACATCTTATTGATCTAATATATCAGTCAAGTTTATGCAAACTTGATTTATTTCTGCTTGTTTTTAATCTTTGAGATTTTCTACACTATTCTAGGGTGCACACCACTCTGCAGAGTAGCTATTTTTCACAACAAATTTGATTTCCCATTTTTTACGATCTCTAATTCTGGAGATGCAATTTTAAATTTGGGCCTTGGTGGTAATTTAATCCTTAAAATTCAAATTTAAATGAGTTGACATGAACGTTACTTTATCCTAAGTTCCACTATGGGTATGTGTAGTGATCATCATGGAAAAAATAGGCCCTTAAGTGGCAAAAAATTTAGAAAAATCAAAGTTAGGAAACTTAACATAAAAATTTGAATAAGTTATCTATATTATTTCAAAAATATGTCAGAATAGAATCTGTAACAAGGGTATGTGTAGGATCATGATAGGCCAAAAAGTGGCAATATGATGGGTATGTGGCTGACGACTATTTTTTAACTCAAAATTGATGACACGAAAAAGGGTTTTTAAAGGAGATTCTCAGCTTTCCACCAATATAAATTATGCTTTACTTTGAATTTAATAAGTAATTATTATTCATTTTCCATTCAAATTATGACTAAAGTCTCGATTGATAAGCTGACTGAAAAAAATTTATAACTTTCAAACGGTATCACATTTTTTGAATCCAAAACATGTGTCACATTCTATGCTTCACATACTATAGGATTAAAAGAAGAAAAAGTGAATTTCATGAAATATTGACCAAGTTAAGGTGGTTAGACATACGAGTTTTTATATTTTTTAAAAAGTTCTAATAAAAAATTCATAATTAATTATTTACTTAGAAAAATACAAAAAAATATGCATCACATTGGGGCATGAGTCCTCTACTTATATCTAAAATCTTATAAAAAAAATATTATCATTTTATTGTGGTTAAGGTGGTGGAAGGACACTACTTCTTATTTTTCCCACGAAATTTAAGTACCACTACATTGAAATTTCAAATTTTCACCAAATAGATTTTTTTTTTTAAACAAAACCTAGTAGTTTAGAAACTTCATTCAATTTGCTACAAATTCTATTCTTACATATTTTTAAAATAATATAGATAACTTATTCAAATTTTTACATCAAGTTTCCTAACTCTAATTTTTCTGAATTTTTGCCACTTAAGGGCCTGCTTTTCCATGATGATCCTCCACATACCCACAAATTGAATGTAGTTTCTAATTTACTAGGTTTTTTTTTTTTTTTTTTTAAATCTATTTGTGAAAATTTGAAATTTTAATGCAGTAGTACTTAAATTTTAGGGAAAAATAAAGAAGTAGGTGTCTGCCTAACCACCCTAACCACTATAAAATGATAATATTCTTTTATAAATTTTATACATAAGTAGAGGACTCATGTTTGGATGTGATGCATATTTTTTTTGTAATTTTTCCAACTAAATAATTAATTATGAATTTTTATTACAAGTTTAAAAATATAAAAACTTATGTTTGACCACCTTAACTTGGTCAAAACTTCATGAAATTCATTTTTCTTTTTTTAATCCTATAGTATGCGAAGCATAGAATGTGATGCATATTTTGGATTCTAAAAATGTGATACCGTTTGAAAGCTATAGATGTTTTTCAATCAGCCTATCAATTAAGACTTTAGTCGTAATTCAAATAGAAAATGAATAAAATAATTATTTATTAAATTCGAAGTAAAGCATAATTTATATTGGTGGAAAGCTGAGAATCTCCTTTAAAAACCCTTTCCATTTCATCAATTTTGGGTTAAAAAATTTTTGTCAGCTACATACCTTACAAATACCCATCATATCGCCACTTTTTGGCTCATCATGATCCTGCACATACCCCTATATAAACATGAATTATTATTTCAAAATTAAGGAAGAAAATTACAAGACAACTACACTCTACCAAAATACATTTGAATTTATAAGTTTTTAAGAAGAAATTTATATTTAATCAAGTTGCTACAATGATTGGAGTTTGATGCCAATGAATGAATAATGATGGAATCTAAGTTTTGAAGATTTAGTTGGCTTCCTTCTGTGTATCTTTGAGTTTTAATTATTCTAATGATACAAAACAACTAAAATGTAATGTAAAAACATAAAGAACACCTCAAAGATTAGCCTAAGGAATTGTTAACACAAAGATATAAGATGAAAGAAGATTGCAAATGATTATAACTTCTCTTTGCAGCTGAAATTTCCTTGGTTGGTCCTTGATTTTGAGTACTTGTGTGCTCCTTGGATGACTATTGATGTGACTAAATGCAAGATTGACTATATGATGGGATGCAAATGCAAATGGCTAGAATGGCTTGGCTAAGTAAGAGGAAATTCTTGTGAGTTGAGTATTCAAAATGACAGCATGTAGGTGCAAAATGATTAAGTGTTGAAAATGCCTTAGAGGGGGGGTATTTATAGAGGAATTTGAATTCTCTAGAGAATTCAATGGCTAAAATTTTATCCAAAAAGGCCAAGATGAAGGGCTATTATGAGTTGAGGACTCAATCTCCCTCACATCTTGACATATGGAATGTGAAGTGGCTAAGAGTGTGATGATGTGTAAGTGAGGTGGAAGGAGTGTACATGATGTGGAGGAAGGACAAATACCTTGGGGAGTGAGAAGATTTCATCAAAAAAGAACTTCTTGTCCCCAAGTGAGAATGAAAGTGACATTTGAGGAATTTTGGAATTCCTCAAAAATCTCCATGGGAAATGAAAAAGTGGTTGGAGAAATAAATGTGAATTAAAAATTCACATGCTTGGGAGAATCGAATGGATAAGAGAGGGTCTCCAAAAAGGTGGGAGTTGGTCACATGTGGATGAGGTGACAAGTCCAATGTTCTAGAAGTCTTGGAAGGATAAAATTTGAATTAAAAACTCACATGGGGGAGAGGAGGACCTAGGATGAATATTTATGTGAATTAAAAATTCACATGGGAAAGAGGGTCAATGCCAAGAAAGGTAAATGGAAAGGTTGACTAAAAAATGATGCTAAATGTGGCTAATGACCTTGATTAAGGTTGTGCAAACACATAATTAGGATAATTAATGGAAGATTAGAAGCAAGTGGAAAATGTAGGAGGATGTGACATTAATTCTTGATTAAGAGGATGGACATCCTAATCATGAATTAATTAAATTAATTCAGATTAGAGAGGGATTATGGAGGATGTAACAAGAAGAGAGAAAAAGGAAGAATTTTAAATTGATGTTAATTCAGAAAGGTTAAAATTACTAAATTAAATAAATTGATGTATTTATTTAATTTAGAGAGGACAAAGGTGAAAGGTAAAGCATTTAATTGTTAAATTAAATACTTTAAGGACTTTAGGCAAAAAATGTAATATTAATTGAATAAATTAATATTGACGGAATGGATGAATAAAGAGATAAATTTGATTGTATGAGAGTGATCAAATTTAGATGTCTACATTTTTCCCCTCTTCAAAATATTGTTAGAGTAACAGTGTTTCAAAGAAAAATAAAATGCAAATGAGGAAGGAAGTGGTAGGGCTCAATGCCCAACATGGAAGAAGTTGAATGAGCTACCCAAACAGAGGGAACTGGAGGGAGATGCCCCAATGATTGTGCCAAAAGAAGGAAGGAACGATGGTAGGGTATGCCCCCTTGAGAGGGCAGTTGGGGAAGAAAAGGGGGCCATGGGAAACTTCTCAATAGAAAGAAATAGAAGGGACCATTGGATAGAGCTCAAAAAATTGAGCAACTTTAGTTTTTGAAAGGAGTCAATCGGACGCACAGTTTGCAAATGGTAGCCTCAGCAAGGTAGGGAATTAGTTGGAGGAAAAAAAAAGGGTTAAATAAAAGGTAAAAAATACCTTTTATTTTAAAAGGATAAAAAGAGGGGTTAAAGGTAATTTGATTTTTTTTACCTCATCTCATTGTTACTATAGTAGTTGAGAGAAGAGGAGAGGAAGAGATCGAGGAGTGATGATGCTGTCAGATAATGAGACCGAGATTATCCACCGAGCGGACGAGGTGTGAAGATTCTATAGCAAGTACGCAATGCCCCGCCAGGTTAGGAATGAAAACCCTTCATATGTGTTTTAAGCATCTTTAATATGTTTTTGAATAATTTTCAAAATTTTAGCACATGGGTTTTGTTGACGGGGTGGGATAGAAAAATGGGTATGAGTCAGGTTTTTGAAAAAAAAAACAAAATTTAATAGTTTTTTAGGGGGGAACAAGAGGGGGGTGGAGGCATGGCCACCTAGCACCAAGGCGCACCTGCCCCGTGCCAGGGTGTGGCTGCCTTGTGATAGGGCAGTTCCGCCCTAGGCTGGGGCACAGCCGCCTCACGTCGGGGCATGGTCGCCCCACTCTACAGGGCACAACCTCCTTGGGCTGGGGCGGGGCTACCCCGGCCTACAAGGCATAGCCGCCCTAGGCTAGGGAGTGGCCACTTTGGGCTAGGGTGTGTCTACCTCGGCCTACAGGGCGTAGCTGCCTCGGGCTGGGGCGTGTCTACCCCGGTCTTCGAGGTGTAGCCGCACTGGGCTGGGGCAGGTCTACCCTAGCTGAGGGCGGGTCTGCCCCAGCAAGTGGGGTGGGTCTGCCCTGCTGTAGGGAAAATCCACCCCAATAAGGAAGGAAGGGGGAGGGAAAAATAAAAAAAATCCAAAAATAGTAAAGAGAAATAAATTCATCCTATGGTGAAAACAACCTTTGGTGGCGCCTTGGATAGGTACAAGAGGTGAAAACCTAGTAACAGACATCATCCGTAGAGGGCTTAATCATTGTCTACCTTGCGTCCTAATTATTTTATGACTCCATCCATCCTATCTTGACATCCTCTCCCCTTCCATCTTTGGCCGCTTGGTATCTTTTGATTGAGCATTGGACGATTATATGCTATCCGTCATCTTAAGCTTTTTATCCTAGTCGGAGCTTTTGTCATAAGTTTGTCCGTATGATAATTTGTGTCATCATCATGAAACATGCATTATGTTGGTCTCACCTAGTTTCCATATTGTGCTGACGGTCCTTTTTGTTTTAGTCGAACTACGTTTCCCCTACACTTTCACGTAGGAAAGGCTAATCATTTGATCTGCCCCTGGGGCCTTTTGGACCAGCCTATATGGTCCTCCATCATTTGTCTCCATCATTCCCTTTTTGCTTTTATCTGTGGTCCTTTATCATTCATCTTTTCTGAACTATGTTGCCCCTGTGCTTTCACGTAGGCAAGGTTGATCATTTGATCCTCCCCCAGGGAATTTGTGTGTCTTGTCTTGTGTCATTCATCATCGATCACCATTGTTTTCTTTGCGCTTTATCCATAGTCTTTTCAAGAACTACGATGGCTCTGCACTTTCACGTAGGCAAGGCTAATCTATGATTAGCCCCCGAGCCCTTGGGTTTGTAGGATGCATCAGTATTTTGTCTTGTGACTTTTCTCTCTTGTGTTGTGTCATCAAGCTATGCCCTTATCTACCTAGTTATTAACAAACGAGATCCGCTAGTATCAGCAAATCCAATCGGTTCTAAGTATCCCGTGCCATATTGATCTTTTAGTTTAGTATCCATCATCGGTCTCAACAGGATGCATCCTTCCTAATAGACCTCATCAACCTAATCCATCCTCTCGATCCTATGGCAAAGGACGTTTGAAATTTGATTGCAATATATTGATGCTTTTGGTTTTTTTATCATTTGAGCTCCCTATTACAATTAGTTAAGATCGCCATAATCTATCATATTATGGTGTGTTTTGGCTGATTCACATAGGAGCATATCTTGATCTTTTATTGTTTCTATCTATTGGGTTGTCCCACGCAGTACCCACCAAGATCCCTGTGATCTTGTGTTACGTTGGGGCATCCCTTTGTGCTTGTGGTTATTCCAATACATGGCCCAACCAAAGTCTTTGACACTTTGGGATGTTGGGATAGCCTTCTTGTCTATGTATTTGTTTCATACATTCAACACTCACTTTCCTTGGTTTCCTATACCCTAGCACTGGGTGTCTTATGCTATAACAAAAATTAGTGCTCTGAAGATGTAAAATTGTATTAGGATTGCATTTCATGATCATGACCGTTGCATTGCATTCACCCTGTGATTTTGGTTGAGCAAATACTTTCCCCTCTATCTCATATTCTTCTTAGGATACTAAAAGGTTTGTGACAGGTGCAAACTCACACTATGCCCACACCCACCTTCCATTAACATGTACATCCTTATTGACATTAATGTTATTGTTGTTTTACCATAAATTAATTACACTTTGGATCCATACATTTGCATCATAACTAGGTCTATACATACATACATCACCACCTACGTCACAAAGTGTTAGACTCATAATACATCACATCTTTCATGTATAAAACATTCATAAAAGCATCCACATAAGCCATCATAAACATATACATACATGTCAATAGATCAAATAAGCATCCATACATAAACATCTACATAAGCCACCATAGATAAAACATATGCATAAATCATATCATCATATAAGCATCCACATATGCATCAATAAAATTATCCATAGTCCACAAATGCATAAACATGATCACTCATCCAACACATGAACATGGTGTCAATAAGGGATATCATATCTCATATATAAAACATCCAAAGTACATCTCATAATCATGACTATCACATCTATAACATCATAATAATGTCATCGATGTTATCAAAATCTATGACCATTGTATACAAAATCATCAGATCAAAATACCAGTACCAGGTCCTATAAATAACAACTGCAACTCTATAATATCGATCTACCCTACACCTGTTAAAACCCCAGTAACCTGTCACTTGTTGAATGAACTGCCCACATTTGATCTCTGTGGAGAATCAAGTACTATCCCCTTGCCTGGAAAAACCCCTAGTGACTCACTGAAACCTCAGGTCCACGTCCCTAGTGATTGAGATGGTGCTAGCATCTGAGGTGTTTGCCAAATGTAACAGAATGTCCATTGTGCTGGATCGGGAACCACATGATGATATGTAGCCATCCAAAATCATGCCTCTCTCATATTCTCCTCTCGCTTAGCAACCTAGACCCGAGTGGAATTCTACTCCTAATGATACCTATCTCAGTCCCTAGTAAAGACTCTCCTCTCTTACTCCCATGCCTCCTAAGATAATCATTGATGTGCTAGCTCTACCTATATTCAATCCTTCATCTCCTCCGTAGCCACCGCTTGTGTCACCACTGCATCCCTCTCCCTCTGCAATACCTGTATATCTACTCTTGGAATACCACCCTCACTCTGTACTACCTGTGCTTGAGCCACTGCAACATCCCTCTCTACCTATAGCATCTGCATATGTACCTTTGCCGCATCCCTCTCCCTTTGGGTAGCCTGTTCCTAGGCCACTGTTGCATCCTTGTCTCATTGCAGAGCTTGCAATGTCAACTCTGTTGAATCTTGCTCTCTCTGGAGAGTCGATACCTCTGACACTACCTCCTCTCTCCTCCTTTGCAAAGACTGTACCTGTGCCTCTATCAACTCTCTCTCACTCTGCAAAACCTGAACTTGCGCCTGTGCCACATCCCTCTTTGCCTCCATAGCCTATACTACCTCTCTCTCTGTCTGCATAATATGTGATTTCTCCCTCACCTCACTCTCCCTCTCCTGCATCAACTCCATATCTTTGATTGTATGCTCTAAACAATGCACTTTATCACGGATCTCATCCCGCTCCCACTGAAGATCCTCTATCTGCTGACTAATGCCTATTGACCCTTGATCTGCCATCCCCTCTAGCTCCCCCCTGGCCTGTAATATGATGACCTTTGCCTGAAGCCTATCATGGTTCCAACTCACACTAACCAACTCATATCACACTCCTTGTATTTTTCTTGCAAGTTGTCCCTCTCTCTCTCCACTATCCCCATCTCTGAATACAGGTGGAGAACAATGGCCTCATAATCCCTCTGACTCTCTGCCTATACTCTCACTAGCTCGGCCTCAAGTGCTCTCACTCTCTGCTCCATAATCTGAAGCCTTGCCTCGATACCTCTAAGCTGTATAGTGGGATCCTCTGGTGCCACATATGGAACCACCGCCAATGGATCTGCATCCATAACATCCATAGCTGGAATATCTCCATCTACCTCCATAGCATCATCCTCACCCCTGCGTTCCTGCTCCTGCCGAGTCATGCAATCCTCCATAGTGGGGCGGACTTGAACTCTTCGCGGCTGACCATTCCTCCCCACCATGAACTTCCATCCTAAGGGTCTCCTCTCCTCCTCTAGTTCCTCCCTTGCTCTTAACACCTCCACATCCTCCACCTCCTCGACCCTTCTCTCCCCCTAGGATCTCTGTGGCTGGCTCCTCCCTTGTGATCTCCTCTGCTATCCTGCCATTTCCCCCTCTCTTGCTCAACTCTCTCCTCCCTCACCTCCATCTCAACCTCCATATGTTGTTAATCATCCCTCTCCCTCTAGCCTCTCTTGTGTTGTCTCCTCCTCGCTGCCCTGACCAGCTACTATGCAACCGCTTGTTCAACCTCCTCCTGGTCCACCCCCTCCTGTCCTCTGTGACCTACCTCTCTCACAACCCCCCTCCTCTATTGAACTCTGCCCCTCATCTCCACTTGCAGTCTCTGCTCATCCTCTAGACCGAAGCCCAACACCTCGATAATGGGCTCCATAGGAGTAATCCTCTCCCATCACATATTCCAAAACCATCCTGGATATCGACTTGTCACCCCTGGCTGCTAATCTCCTCCAACCCTCCCTGGGTAGGGCTCCCATCCCACTGTCATCCATGCCTCCCTGGTTGCTTTAGGTGAAATGATTCCTCCCTTTTCTAATGATGCAAAACAACTAAAATGTAATATAAAAACACAAAAAAAACCTCAAAGATTAGCCTAAGGAATTGTTAACACAAAGAGATAAGATGAAAGAAGATTGCAAATGATTATACCTTCTCTTTGTAGCTGAAATTTTCTTGGTTGGCCCTTGATTTTGAGTACTTGTGTGCTCCTTGGATGGCTATTGATATCAATAAATGCAAGATTGACTATATGATGGGATACAAATGTAAATGGCTAAAATGGCTTGGCTAAGTAAGAGGAAATGCTTGTGAGTTGAGTGTTCAAAATGACATCATGTAGGTGCAAAATGACTAAGTGTTGAAAATGTCTTAGAGGGGGGGTATTTATAGAAGAATTTGAATTATCTAGAGAATTTAGTTGTTGATATTTATCCAACAAGGCCAAGATGAAGGGCTATGGTGAGTTGAGGACTCACAAGCCCTCACATCTTGACATGTGGAATGTGAAGTGGCTAAGGGTGTGATAATGTGTAAGTGAGGTGGAAGGAGGTTACATGATGTGGAGGAAGGACAAGTACCTTGGGGAGTGAAAATATTTCCTCAAAAAAGAACTTCCCGTCCCCAAGTGAGAATGAAAGTGATATTTGAGGAATTTTGGAATTCCTCAAAAATCTCCATGGGAAATGAGAAAGTGGTTGGAGAAATAAATGTGAATTAAAAATTCACATGTTTGGGAGAATCTAATGGATAAGCGAGGGTCTCCAAAAAGGTGGGAGTTGGTCACATGTGGATGAGGTGACAAGTGGAAATGTTCTAGAAGTCTTGGAAGGATAAAATTTGAATTAAAAATTCACATGGGGGAGAGGAGGACCTACGATGAATAAATGTGAAATAAAAATTCACATGGGAAAGAGGGTCAATGCCAAGAAAGGTAAATGGAAAGGTTGACTAAAAAATGATGCTAAATGTGGCTAATGACCTTGATTAAGGTTGTCCAAACACATAATTAGGATAATTAATGGAAGATTAGAAGAAAGTGGAAAATGTAGGAGGATGTGACATTAATCCTTGATTAAGAGGATGTACATCCTAATCATGAATTAATTAAATTAATTTAGATTAGAGAGGGATTATGGAGGATGTGACAAGGAGAGAGAAAAATGAAGAATTTTAAATTGATGTTAATTCAAAAAGGTTAAAATGACTAAATTAAATAAATTGATGTATTTTTTTAATTTAGAGAGGACAAAGGTGAAAGGTAAAACATTTAATTGTTAAATTAAATACTTTAAGGACTTTAGGCAGAAAATGTAATATTAATTAAATAAATTAATATTGACATAATGGACGAATAAAGAGATAAAATTGATTGTATGAGAGTGATTAAATTTAGATGTCTACACCTTGAACCACCTAATGACTTGTTTTTAGATTATTCTCATTTTCAGGCTTTGATCTACTTATTTCCCTAGAAGCAAGGTATTGTTGCATTTTAGATTTTCCTAAGGGTATTTGACTTTCTCTTGGGTTTATCTCATTTATAGCATTTAGGAATCCTTATCTAAGACATTTGAATAGGGTTTATAGAATTTTATCTCATTAAAGCCTTAGATGCACTTTAGGTTAAGAGCACACACATTGTTTCATTCAATCAATCAACTATTTGTGGAGGTAAAAATACCAAAACAAGGGTTTGAATTAGGAAAAATCCTATAGAGAGAGCCCCTTTCCCTTATTTGTTGAGATTTTGTAGGTTCTAATGGCACCTTCAAATTTTGCAAATTTGAAGTGCCTATGCACTTTCAATGTGGCGATAGAGGTTAGGTCTACTTCCTGCCAAATCTACCTTGGAGCCCATCTCTAACAATTAAAAATTTCCAACTCAGGAGTCTTCATGTAAATATATGTTGTAAATTTTTTTTTAGGACAAATGGTACTAAGTTTAATGCTTCCAAGATGAGTTTTGATAGGCCATTGAATACATTTTTTACTATGCACGATCAAGCTAGATTTGGAATTTTGAAAAAGTTACAAATTCCAGGAATCTGAGGGCAACCCATTTCCTATTTTGGACTCAAATATCTCTAGTTTCAATTTTGCCAAAATAATAGGTCAAATGATGCATTATTATAAAATCTTTTAGGTGCAGTGAATACTTTTGACAAGCTTGATTACAAAGGAGGTACCAAATTTTCGTTTGTTGGGCGAGATCTAATGGAAAACCAATTTTTTATTTAATTTATTAGGCTTGATCACAAAAATAATGGCTCCAAGATCTCACATTTGTGTGTAGTGAAATTCCACCATTTTGTCGGCAAGAGAAATTGAATTTTTGTCCATTGTGCAACTTTTGTATTTTGTAAAATTTAAGTATTTTAAATGTTTTAAATATTGAGGGGGGGACTTAAAAAGAATTCTCAAATATTTTTTGATGAAGTACAAGTTTAAAACGTGCACTCAAAGGTGAATTCTACAATTATGAAAAGTTAGAAAAGGTTTTTTAGAAGGGCACAAAATGGTAGAATTACAGTTTTAAGGTATTTTTAAGGTTGTTGGAGACTTGTATTATGGTCAAATATGTGTATTATACCTCTTTTAATACTTGGGGGAGGTTTTGAAGCATTTATATATTGAAGAAATTTGCTGATCTATTACCTTAAATTGCTCAGAAATTTCTTCACACCCAACTGCAACAAAAATTGAGTTGCATAGTTGCAAATGAACAAGTAACCATTTCTCACACCTTAGGAAAGACTTGAACATTGTTTGGATCATCTTCAAAATTTCATTCACCATAAAACATCCCAACAATTGATTTCACGAATTGCAATAATTTTTACCATACAAGGAGCACTCGAACATGAATTCCACCACTTTGCATTGAGTAGTCTTCTATTGGGTCAATCTTATGGAATAGTGGAATGCAATTTTTTCACTTGTTTTAACTTGGAATATTTTATACCCTTGTTGGAATTAAAGAAAAATCACGTGGATGGAGCTTGAAGCAACAAAAATAATTTTCCATGGAGTTTTAATGTAGTAATGTTTTGATAAAAGACCGTAATGGGGAATTCCAAATAGTGTTTTGTTGTCATTATTAAAATGGTAGAGGATAAATATGTGTGAAAGTTTCTAGATAGATGATGATGATTATAAAATGTAATTAAATAAACTCACTGACTTTAGGAAAGTAAACAAAGATGGTGTTTTTAGGAAAGGTATTTGACAAAATTTAAAATTACATTTTAAAGGAGATTATGATATTTCAAGGAGTCTTATGGATTAAAATGTTTGCGTAAATGCATTTTTTTAGTTTCCAATATGATGGATAACTTTCTAGGGTTGACATTTTCATTGGTGAAGTGAAAATGTAACAACAAATGGGTTTTTACATGTAGGTAAAAAAGTTGCATGGGAATGTAAATAGCAAAGTGACAAAGAACATTTTAGTTGCAAATGGGAGGAAAAATGAGGATTAAGGTAAAATGGAATTTTCCAAATACCAAATCAAAGGGAGTTCAATGTGACAAGTGTTAAGAAGAGATTAAATCCAAGCCTCCCCTTCTATAAAATTTAATCTCTTCTTCATTTGAAAGGGTTCTTCAATTCCAGTACAAGCAAAAAAAGGGCTTTGTATAGAAAGGGATTATGCTCTAAGTTAGGTGAAGGTATTTAGATGTAAGTCATTAGTTCACAGTATTTTTGTGTTTTGTAATGGGGCCAGTGCAAGATCATGGGGGTCCAAACTAGGCCCTTAAGTGACAATTAAAATTCAGAAGAACATAGATAGACAACTTGACATAAAATATTGAATAGATTATTAACATTATTTGAAAAATATGTAAGAACATAATTTGTAGAAAATTGAATCTAGTTTCTAAGATACTAGTCCTTTTTTGGAAATAAGTACATATATTTGGTGAAAATTTAAAATTTCAATGCAATAGGTACTAAATTTTCAAGAAATTTAAATAAAAAAACGGGTGTATGTCTGAGCAACCAAAGTACAAGAAAAAATAATATATATTTTTTAAAATTTCTATGTAAGTAGAAAACATATGCCTAAATTTGTTGTTTTTTTTTTTTTGCAAGTAAATAATTAGAACTATGAATTTTTTATTAGAAATTTTTAAAAATATTAAAACCTTGTTTGCCTGACAACCATAACTTGGTAAAAGCTTTATGAAATTCAATTAATTTTATTATCCTATGGTATGGTAAGCATAAAATGTGTTGCATCTTTTGGATTCAAAAAATGTAAAATCATTTAAAAATTATAGATGTTTTTCAATCAACCTATCAATCAAGACTTTAGTCATAATGCATGTAGAAAATTAATAATAATTATCTATTAACTTCAAAATGAGGCATATATCTTATATTGGTGGAAAGATGACAATTTTCTCTGAAAATCCTTTTTCTTTCATTGAATTTGGATGAATTTTTTTTTTGTCATATCGGCACTTTTTGGACCCCCATGATCCTCCACTCACCTAATGAGCTTAATTCAAAATCATATTGTTGTCTAGTTGTCTCCAAATAAAAAATGTAATGTTATTTGGCATAATATCAAGGCTTATTATTATTTTCCTGCCCATTTCCTACAATGAACTATTTTTGTAATTGCCTTATGTTCAAGGAATAAATTGAATGCTTTTGTTAAAATAGTGGGAATGCTATATTTTTAGGTGGATTATTAAGTATTGGCTATATTACAAAATTTAGAGATCTTATTATCATAAGATGATAATATAGCAAAATATCATTAAAAAATGTTTAATGCTATGGCATAAGATGCAAGATATATGACTCTATAGCCCATACTCAACCATTAGTTAGTTTTCTATACTGTCTGCTTCTAGAATGGTTCCAAACTTTATAAATCTCAATGAATTTTTTCTTAGGTTTTCCATGTCTTCCTAAAGGTTAAAGAGTATAGGGAAAATTCTTGGAAATCTTTCATTTATCACTCCTCTATGTGTTTAGATGAAGGCATATTTTTATAATGTATTTATTCTCAATAAATTATTCAAATTGCAAGGGATCATGCCTAAATGTAATTAAATGTATAACACAATTTATACATTCATCTGAGAACCATCTACATGTTGGAGGTCTTTAAAGTGTTGTTTAGTACAATTTTAATCATATTTTTAGATCTTTTAATAGGAACACCCTCCTAAGTCTTGTGGAGCTCAAAGTGTAGAAGGCTGGTTATAGCTCCTTGTTTGTTAGCCTTTCTTACATCCTTGGTGTGATTATAGTACAAGATCTTTGTCTTAACCTATTGATCTCTTGCTTTAGGAATTATGATTTCCCTTAGGATTGGGGGTTGCAAGAAAAATCACCAACAGATTGGCGACTCTGTTGGGGAAGATCAGAGGAATATCTATTTGGAAAGAGTCAAAGAATTTGGTGAATCAAAACATCTAGTTTAGATATTGAAATTTTCAAACTTGGAAGAGGTTTTGTTGCTACTGATCTTAAGAAGTTATGTGTGACTTTGATATTGGAGGAGATTCAGAATAAAATTAAACTTTCAAGGAGCTTCATATTGTTTGAAGTGTTGTCCTCTATGAAGAGAGGTGTAAAATATGTGAAAAGGACATGATAAAAATGTAAAGAATGTCTTAGATCTACAAAGGTTTCTAGTCAAGAAAGAAATTTTGTAGAAACATCAAAATATCCAGGTATTTTAATATGTTTGGTTTTCAAGAAGGATAAGCTTATGTATGAAAACCATGTTTGAAATTCATAGAAGAAATTTTGTTCCCCATGAAGTGAAACTAAGCACTAAGAAAGGGAAGTAGAAGTGATAATTCTACATACTTCTGAGCTATTAATTGTAGCTTGTATATTATGTTGAAGAAGTATTCTTATTTTTGAATATGCTCACTAAAGAGATCTTAGGTATAGATGAGATTGGGTTATGCATTGTAATATTTTAAGGTCATGATGAAAGATGGAAATGGGACAATGAATGATCAGTTGTAGAGTTGATGTAGGAAGTTTGTAAAAGGTGTAATAAAATGTATCATCAACATGTATACCCATATGAGGTGTCATGTGTAAATATGCAAAGTGTGCAACCCTTGTCATGTCTTCAAATAAATTTCTCTATTGAAATATATAGAGCCATAAATTTCAATGGTATTTTAGGGTTTCCAAATGCTATCCCTCATGAAATCAGAAAATACATATCAAGGTTTAGTGTGAATAATCATGAATAGAAATCTAAGCATTTGCAAGAGTTTTGTGACTTGATGGGAGATTATGAGATAGGATATGAAGATTTTTTCATGAAGTTCTTTGTTCAATCTTTGATGGAAGATGCCAGAGATTGGTTTTTTAGATTTTGCAATGTGTTCTATCTCTTCATGGAATGAGTTTATGACAAAATTCATGGAATAATTTGGTGAGAGAATTGATGAAAATTTAGTGATACAAAAATTAATGGAAATTCAAAAAGAGGAAGAAGAGTTGGTTCTAAATTTAAATTTGATATTCACAAAGGAAATAAGGGATATCCCAAAAATTATAAGGCCAAATGATGCATTGAGTTAGATTGTATACCTAGGTGCATTTGATGAAGAGATGAGTTATCGCTTAAGGGATAAAGATCCTACAACACTTCATCAAGCATGCCAAATTGCCATGGATATTGAGAACAAATCAAAATATTCAATGTTGAGAGCACATATATGTCAGCTAGTTTTGGTTATCCTAGCACATCTCATGCAAACAAAATTTATGGGACAAATAATTAAAATGATTGTGAAGATGATAATAATTCTTCTATTACAGTCAATCTATCATTGCATAATACAACTAATGATGAAATCCACGTTGAATATGAGAAAAATTTGAGTAGTGTTGGTCCTATTTAATTTGTTCAAGAATTGTTTGACATGAAGATGCACAAGGGAGAATCACCATATGATTTGTTTGGAAGGTTTTTGGATGCCTTGTTGGAAGTCCCCAAAAATTTCAAACCTAAGGATTCAATGTGCATTGATTTATTTTGTGAAATTTATGAGTCAAGTTTGAGTTCCTTTCCAATAGAGTTGAAGCCTCATAATTGTTATTAAGTATTTGAAATTAGATAGAAATTGTTGAAAGAGCCCAATGTGATTATGCACAAAGTGTGATATCCCAAAATACAAATGGTAGTTGTCCTATTGATAAAAATCAAAACACGATGCACAAAAATGAAAAGATTATATCAAAAAATGAAGATCCATCTTGTATAAATGGGGATAATGATTGTAATCAGCCCACACATAGCATATATGTAGACCAAAATAACAATGATGAAGATAAAGATACATGGTATGGTGAAAAAATAGATATACATAGAATTTCTCTTTGTAATAGCTTGGTTAATGAAGAAGTAAAAGAGATGCAAGATGTCATTCCATGTCATTTGATTAGTGAAACTAGTGCAAGTGATGTAGATATCTCATTGAAAATCAATGACCATGATATTGAAAAAGAAAATTTAAGCATTTATTTTGAAGATTTTGAGCATATTTTATGTAGTAATGAATTTTCTTGTGATGAGGATCATAATGAAAAGGAAAATATTTTTTTGAGGATTATGAATGCTTCTATAAGGATAATTTAAAGGTTATTTATTCATATAAAGGATGCAATGATGTGAGTGTTGATGAAGTCACTTGTTCACAACTAAGTGAA
Organism: Sequoia sempervirens; assembly: GCA_007258455.2. NCBI lineage: Eukaryota > Viridiplantae > Streptophyta > Pinopsida > Cupressales > Cupressaceae > Sequoia > Sequoia sempervirens. Next base: position 127,120,171 of record VDFB02000007.1, on the reverse strand, counting down.
CAAACTTCATATGATGAGTACTTAGAATGTAGTTCTAATTTTCTATCAATAGAGCATACTATATCTATGAATGATGATGATTTTGAAGAAAAAAATTATGTGTTCAATATCAAGACGCTAAGGATAATGTCAGAAATGATAAAGATGTTGATGATGTTGAGTATGATATCTATGCACATGATTATGTCCTTGCTTCGCATGACTGTTTCTTTGTAGAAATGGACATGTTTTCTTTCAATGAGGACTGCATTGGTGTGAAAGACAATGAAGATGCTTGTTTAAGTGTTAATGAATAAATTTCAAATAGTAGTGAATCTTTGGCATATAGGTCAACATGCTTATCAACTGACAGTGTACATGAAATTACCAATGCACATGAATACCTTTCTTCTGACCTTGCTAGTTCTAAAAATGCTAGCATTAAAAATGATTTAGATGTTCATATTGACATTGTGGAGGGTAGTATTGATTGTGTTACTCATTGCAATAGTGAATATGTTATGAAAAATTAATATGAAATTTTTGACTCAGGATTAGATTCTAAAATTTTTGAGCCTTTATTTGAAACATTCATTTTGAATTATATGATGGTTTGAAGAATGAGTTTGAAACCATGCATGAACTTGAGATGGTAATGTTTGTTGATGCATGGGATGTTGGCATCTGGGGTTGATGTTTGTCATGATAACCTTGATTTGAATGTGGACAAGGATATTGTGGATTTTGATAAATCTTATTTCCAAACCACTAGAGCATGTAATAGTATGACTAATTTTTTGTACTCAAATGAATTTGAATGTTAGTATAATGTAAGTCATTTTGAGCATATACTTATTTGTGAACACTTTTTATTCATCACTCAAAATGAATGCATTTCAAGTATGTGATACATATCAAAGGATAACTCCAAGGTGTTATTTGAGTCTTTTATTTGATCTAATTTTTCTGACTTGAAGCTAAAGTTTGACTTCAACGAATCAAGGAATGCGTTTTTTAATGGGAATATTGAAAAAGTGCTTATGATAGCTTCAAGTTTGATATGTAAACTAAATATGATGTCAAATTTTATGATGCCAACTACCAAATGGACTACGAATATTTTCAAATTTCAATTTAGCTAGGTAGGAATTTAGTGGAACATGGTAATAAGTTGGATAAGGTAAAATATCACAATGGTTATTGATTTTAGTTAGTGTCTGATTGTGAATTTTAGATTGACAGAGTTAATGGTGACATTGGAAAGTGTATTAATATGGTTAAGAATACCAATGGTGATGTTGATTTTCAGGTATACAATGGAAATGTCTTTAGAATTGGCCTAGTGCAAATAGTAGAAAATAAAGTATTTGATAGGGGTAAGTATTGGTTCTTCATTTTTGGGGGCCTGGGGCCACCAAATGAAATTTAAAAAATAAGTTCCAATGCAATATAAAGGAGCAATTATAGAGCACCCAATGGATTTGGCACATGGTCTACACCCCAAAGATCTAGGATCTCATCATGTCCGCAAGGGGCATGCATCCTCGAACATGAGCCATTGATGGCACCTACAAATTTGAAGTGCCTATGCACTTTCAATATGGGCACATAGGTTAGGTCTATTTCCTATCAAATCTACCCCAAAGCCCATCTCTGACAATTAAAATTTTGTAACTTAGGAGTTTTCATGTAAATCCATGTAGTAGAAATTTTTTTGGGATAAATCGTAGTATGCCTCTTTACTTTCATGCTTTCAAGATGAGTTTTGATACACCATTTAATATGTTTCTGACTGTGACTAGGCTAGATTTGGCATTCTAAAAAGTTGTGAATTTAAAGAATTTGAGGGAAACACGTTTCCTATTTTATCCTCAAATGTCTCTAATTTCAGTTTCATCAAAATAATAGGTCAAATGATGCATTATTTTAAAGTCTTTCAAGTGCAGCAAGCATCTCCAACATGCCTAATTATAAAGGACTTGTACCAAATTTTAGTTTTCTAGGTGAGATCCAATGGAAAACCGATGTTTGATTTAATTTATTAGGCTTACTCATGAAAAATAACGACTCCAAGATCTCCCATTTATTTGTAGTGAAAGTCCACCATTTTCTCGATGAGAGAAATTGAATCGTCCATTGTGCAACTTTTATACTTTACAAAATTTAAGAATTTTAGATGTTTTAAATGTTGTGGGGAACTTAAAAAGTATTCTCAAATGTTTTGTGATGACATGAAAGTTTAAATTTTTCACTCAAAGGAGAATTTTGTAATTCCACAAAGCGAGAAAGAGTGGTTTTTGAGAATGGCATGAAATAGCACAATTGTAGTTTTAATGCATTTTTAAGGTTGTTGGAGACTTGTATTATGGTCAAATATGTGTCCTATCCCTATTTGATTACTTGGGACAAGTTTTGAAGAATTTGGATTGAATAAATTTGCTAATATATTGCCTTATAATGCTCAAAAATTTCTTTTCGCACCCATCTACAACAAAAACCAACTTGCATAGTTGCAAACCAAATAAGAAGCAATTTCTCACACCTTAGGAATGATTTCAATGTTGTTTGTAACATCTTAAAAATTTAATTCACCATAAAAAGAGGCCCAATAATTAATTTCATGACTTGCAACAATTTTTACCATACAACAAGCACTCAGACATGAATTCTACCATTTTGCACTAAGTTTTCTTCTATTGGGTCAATCTTGTGGAAATGTGGAATGCAATTTTTTCATTTGTTTTAACTTAATGCAATATTTTATCGCCTTATTGGAATTAAAGAACAATGACATAGATGGATCTTGAAGTAGCAAAAGTCATTTCCTTAGATTTTTAATTCAGTAATGTGTTGATAAAAGGCTATAATGGGGAATTCCAAATAGTGTTTTGTTGCCATTGTTAAAATGGTAAAGGGTAAATATGTGTGAAATTTTCCAAATAGATGATGATGTTCATAAAATGAAATTAAAATAAACTCATTGGCTTCAAGAAAATAAACAAATATGATGTCTTCAAGAAAGGTATTTGACGGAATGTCAAATTAAATATTTTAAAGGAGATTGTGATATTCTAAGGAGTCTTCTGGATTAAAATGCTTGGGTAAATGATTGTTTTTACTAGCCAATATGATGGGTAATCACATGGGATTGAAATTTTCACAAGTAAAGTGAAAATTTAGTAGTAAATATGTTTTTACATTTAGGTAAGAAATTTGAAGGGGAATGCAAATAGAAAAGTGACAAAGAACATTTTAGTTGCAAATGGGAGGCAAAATGAGGATTGGGGTAAAATGGCATTTTCCAACTACCAAATCAAAGGTACGACTTTAGCGTGATAGGTGTCAAGCAACGATTAAATCTAACCCTTCTTATCTTCTTTAAAATTTATTCTTTCCTTCATTTGAAAGGATTATGATTTTGGAGGTTCTACAAGAGAAAAAGGGCTTTGTATAGAAAAGGGATTGTGGTCTAAGTTAGGTGAAGGTTTGTAGATGTAAACTTAGTTTATAGTACTTCTATGTCTATAATGAGATTAATTCAATATCTTATTGTTGTGTAGTTGTCTCCAAATCTAATTTAATTTAATGTTCTTTGACATAAATAATTAAGGGTTATTGTTGTTTTCTTGGACATTTGCTACTGTGAACTATTTTTGTAATTTCCTTTTGTTCAAGGAACACAATAAATATTTTTGTGAAAATAGTGGGAATGCTATATTTTTAGGTGGATTATTAAGTATGGCTATATTAAAAAATTCAAAGATCTTATTATCATAAGGTGATAATATAGCAAAATATAATCAAAATATTTTTAATATTATGTATAAGATATAGGATATATGACTATGTAGCCCAAACTCAAGCATTGGCCAATTTTGTATATTGTTTTATTCCAGAATGGTTCCAAACTTTATAAATCTCAATAAATCTTTTATTTCATGTTTAATTTCTTAGGTTTTTTGTGTCTTCATGGAGGTTAAAGAGTATAGGGTGAAACATAGAAAAATAGGGGTGTCCCTATGGTTTCCCAAAATGGAAAAGTGGATCCAAAGAGGGAAAAGGGGTCCTATAAATCTTTAATCCCATTAGGAAATGAGGTCCAAAAAATGAAAGGACTATCAACCAAAAGGTTAGTCAAGTCAAAGTGTGAATCTACAAATTTCCCTTTTTTGTAAGGATGGGGGTATGAGTCAAACAACACTTTGGGTAGAAAGATTAAAAATAGAAAATCAACTCCAATTTGTGATCTATAAAGTGGATTCAAAAGATTAAACATAAAACTAATGACACATATAGAATTTATAGAGAATCTTAAAAAGATGAATCTTGCATACCTCTCACAAAAAGGTGTTTCCAGATGTTGGTTGAGGACTCATTCACCCTATGGTGAATGGGTCTTGGATAGGGCTCTATAAAAATGGCTTCTAGGTTTTGTTCTCATGTTTCTACATACCATATCCCCAATTTTTATAGTTGGACAATCAAAAGAAAATCCTATAGGTGAGTTGTCGTGAAATGGAAACAAAGGTGACAACTTTGATAACTTTGCAATTTTTCAACTTTGAGATCTTCAACATTTCTTCAACCTACAAATCTGCAAGACACAAAGAGAGGGGGAAAATGTTTATTTTTGGTGAATGGGGGTTTTCCTTGGTTAAACCCCATCTTGGTAATTAAACTTTGAAATGAAATGAAATAGCATGAAAGGAATGATGAATGAACAAGTCAATGTTACAACTCACCAAACCCTTAAATGAACCTTTGATAATGGAGGTCCACAACTTGCATGAAATGGATTTAATGGATGTGGATCTTGACTTTGAATCTTTTCTTGAAATGATACTTTCAATGCTTGATTGAATCATGAAACCTACATCAACATATTAGCTCCAAAAACATACATGACTCCACGGGTATGTGCAGGATCATCATGGAAAAAAGAGGCCCTTAAGTGGCAAAAAATTTAGAAAAATCAGAGTTAGGCAACTTGACGTAAAAATTTGAATAAGTTATCTATATTATTTAAAAAATGTGTAAGAATAGAATCTATAGAAAATTGAATTTAGTTTCTAAACTACTAGGTTTATTTTAAAAAAAAATCTATTTGGTGAAAATTTGAAATTTCAATGCAATAGTACTTAAATTTCAGGGAAAAATAAGAAGTAGGTGTCTCGACCACCCTAACCACAATAAAATGATAATATTTTTATAAGATTTTAGATATAAGTAGAGGACTCATGTCCGATGTGATGCATATTCTTTGTAATTTTTTCCAAATAATTAATTATGAAATTTTTATTACAAATTTTTAAAAATATAAAAACTCATATGTCTGACCACCTTAACTTGGTCAAAACTTCATAAAACTCAATTATTATTTTTTTAATCCTATAGTATACAAAGCATAGAATGTGACGGATGTTTTGGTTTCAAAAAATGTGATATCGTTTGAAAGCTATAGGGGTATGTGCAGGATCATGATGGGCCAAAAAGTGGCAATATGATGGGTATGTGGCGATGACTTTTTTTTTTCACCCAAAATTGATGAAATAAAAAGGGTTTTAAAGGAGATTCTCAGCTTTCCACCAATATAAATTATGCTTTACTTTGAATTTAATAACTAATTATTATTCATTCAAGTCCCGATTGATAGGCTAATTGAAAAACATCTATAGCTTTAAAGCGATATCACATTTTTTAAATAAAAATATGTGTCACATTCTATGCTTCACATACTATAGGATTAAAAAAAGAAAAATTGAATTTCATGAAGTTTTGACCAAGTTAAGGTGGTCAAACATACAAGTTTTTATATTTTTTAAAAGTTGTAATAAAAAAATCATAATTAATTATTTACTTGGAGATTTAAAAAAAAAAAATGCATCACATCGAGATATGAGTCCTCTACTTATATCTAAAATATTATCATTTTATTGTAGTTAGGGTGGTCAGACAGACACCTACTTCTTATTTTTTCCCCTAAAATTTAAGTACTACTGCATTGAAATTTCAATTTTTCACCATTTATAGACTTTTTTTTTTAAACAAACCTAGTAGTTTAAAAACTACATTCAATTTGCTACAGATTCTATTCTTTACATATTTTGAAATAATATAGATAACTTATTCAATTTTTATGTCAAGTTGCCTAACTCTAATTTTTTTGAAATTTTTGCCACTTAAGGGCCTATTTTTCCATGATGATCTTGCACATACCCATAGATGTTTTTCAATCAGCCTATCAATCAATACTTTAGTCATAATTCAAATAGAAAATGAATAATAATTATTTATTAAATTCAAAGTAAAGCATAATTTATATTGGTGGAAAGCTAAGAATCTCCTTTAAAATCCCTTTTTGTTTCATCAAATTTGGGTAAAAAAAAAGTCGTCAGCCACATGGGCCTTCATATCAGTTACATATCGCCACTTTTTGTCCCATCATGATCCTGCACATACCCCCTGGACATAACTTGGACATAATGCTTGGATCTTGAATGTTACAATGAATGATGAAGAAATCCTCTCTTGAATTCTCTTGACAATAATCTTGGCTCTTGTAAAATTGATCTCTCAAAAATATAATTAAAATATTCTCTAGAAACTTAGACTTGATTTGATGAAATAGCCTTGTATTTATAGTAATTTATCCTTAATTCAAATATCACAAGCTGACATTAAAATATAGATTTAAAAATATTAAAATATCACCAAAAAGATAATTTAAATTAGGGTCCTAGGTCTAAGTGAGGACCCATTCTCCCTTGGGAAAATGGATCATAGGTTGCTTACCTAGGACACACATTGCTCAAGGATAAGTGTTATGGTATTAATGAATGTCAGGTTTTCCTCTTCAAAAATTACAATTAATTAGGTTTGGATTTGAACTAAATGGGCCAATTAAGGAAAATTAACCTCAATTAATTAATAAAGCCCTAGATGAGTGTGAAAATAAATACACTTTAAAACACCACATTAAGGCACAATTAAGTCCATTTTATTTAACAAGGCCCTAAACTTAATGTGAATATGGAAAATACATACGACAACACTAAATTAAGGAATTATTTAGTCCATTTTATTATTAATATTTCTCAAATTAAGTGTGAAAAAGGGATACTTTTTCCTACACTACATTTAGCCCCCACTTTAGTGAGAGGAGGAACCTATGTCAAATTCACACTAAAGTAGTCAAGAGGGGTCCAAGTGTACCAATGCAGATGGTATAGGATGACAAAGATCGAGGGTGTTCAAGCCCCTAGGATGACATAAGCATGAAGGGACACACACAAGGTGTATGATATGCAACACCAAGACACAATACACAAACATACAATGTCAAAGAATAAAAGAAATATAAACAAAAAAGGGTGGATTGAGCCTCAATTTTTTGTCCAACTCAATGTAGATCAATCCTTATTTGTTTGTCCAAGAACATTCACAAGAATAACTCGATGTCCACTATGCAAACAATGCACACACTCACTCTAAGATAATGGAACCTCAGGCCATCCACTAGGTGAGCCCCCAATGGGTGAAAAATGAGAGAATCTTATTAGGCTCCCATACCACATCAAATCTATCCTCTTGAAAACTTCAATAAGGCACCACAATATGAAAATTTGAGCTTTACAAGGCCTAACAAGCTACGTTATGCTAAGAACTCATGAACATTATATATATGTATATTTATACACATATATATACACACATAAATATACATACATACATATATATATATACATACATACATATATATATATATACATACATATATATATATATATATATATATGTATATATATACACATATATATATATAAATATACATACATACATACATACATATATATATATATATATATATATATATACAAAGGTTTTTTCAAAGGGACTTCACTTAATTCATGTAAGGTCTCTTCTTAGGTATCACCACGCCTAATGTCTCCAAGAGAGGAAAAATAAAAGAAATATCACACTCTTGGAGGATATCAAAGCCAATGACACCACCAAGAAAATGATGCATCACAATAAAAAATAAAATCACACAAAGAAACACGAGTGTTGATGTATGCCCCTAATTTAAAGGGATTGCTAACACCATTGCTATAAGAAATATACTTTAAAATAGAAGAAGACATGAGAGATTATTTAGAAAGCCATATGCCAAGTCATATGTTCCCAAATGAAATTACATCATGAATAAGGGGTTTCCCCTAAAATGCAATACTAAAGATAACACAATACGCTACATATGAGCCAACTTAAGACATGTCATCCACATCCCAAGCTTGCTCTTATATATACATTGAAGGTAGTCAACTAGATAAAAGAGACAATGACAAGTGCCATACAAGGAAAAGGCTACCTAACCCCCTTCCCCCCAATTAGTACAAGACAAGGGTGAGCCAAGGTGATTGATTGGAAACTTGAAAATTAGTATCAATTAGAGGAACAAGGTGATTAAACTCTATGATATGCATGAAATAAACTCTTGTAAAATTACTTTCATGTTCTTGGAGGGAGAGATATCAAATGATCTTGGAGGAGCCTTGACAAGATATTCTCTTGATCAATAGTAGATGTTCCTTTATTTTGTGACAAAGCTATATCTTGCTTAGTACAAGGTGTCACACCTACACAAGACTCTTTAGATTGTGATATTTTTAACTCTCCCTTAAGGGAGGGTGTAGAATCTAATGAACTCCAATCATTACTAAGACATGTCCTAGGAGTGTTTTATATGATTACATTAATGTTAAGAAAAGATTTATTTGATTATTTCATTTCTTTCAAGGGACAATAACCAAGACCACTAGTGGTTTCTTGTGTGTTAGGTTCTATAGGGGCATGGATACCTTGTTCTCTATCACCTCATCCTTTCCCACTATAACCAACTTGTTTCAAAAGCTCATAACCTCTTCCATAAAGCTTTTCAGTGGTTGTTCATAATCAACTTCATCAAATTTACTTGTGTAATTTGCTTCTTCCTCTAAAGTGGATGAAGTGGATACTTTTGAATTTTTTGTGGAAATTACTACTTTTTCTTTTCCCTTTTTGGAATCTTTTGTTGTGATCTTGTATTCACCCATAAATGTAGGTGTAAAATCTAAGGAACCCCAATCATCTTCCAATAACTTTGTGACTTCCTCAATATGCTTTTCTTTTTCTTTCTCTTGCATGGATTCCACTTGTGTAGTTGGTGTCAATGTTTTCAAAGGATTTTCCTTGTCTTTCTCAATGTTCAAACAACTTTCTACTTTAGGGTTGTCCTCGATTGTATACACTTTGTTGTTGTAGACATACTTCATTTTATGATGAAGAGTACAAGGCACCCCATTCATTACATGAATCCATGGCCTACCGAAAATAAGATTATATGAATGATCATGAGGCATAACATGGTTATTAGTTTGCAATGCAAATTTTTCAACTCTTATAGGTAGTGTTATCACACCAGCAAGTTGCTTTCCCACGTTATCAAAACCATGTATAGAGAAAGAGTCTAGTTGAATTTGGATTTTGTATACTCCAATCTTATCCAAAAGGTTTACACTACATACATTAATGGTAGATCTATTGTCAAAAAGGGTTCTCTTTATCCCCTTCCTATGAATAATAGGTATTATGATGAAAGATTCATTTTGTTTCTACATGTCCAAAGGAGGTAGCTCACTTTGGTGGAAAATAATGTTTGCATTCATTCCTTGAATTAGGTTTTCTATGTCATTCGGTTGCTCATTAGGAGGGATAGGAACTTGTTGTAAAGCACTTTGAATCATGCTATGATAATGAGGGGAGGCTTGAGTGAGATCCCATAAGGATATCTTACCAGGAGTATCCTTAAGTTGTTCAACAAGATCATACTCTTTTCCACTTTGGAAAGGCAAGTGAGGAGCACAAGGAAAGATAGGTTGAGCCAATGGTAATGAAACAAGATTAGTTTATTGTTGCCTATTTTTCCTTGTATTATATGTGTGAGCTATGGTATTGTAACTTAGTTGTTGTGAAACATTATTACTATAAATTTTCTTTATAATGTTCAAGATATCTCCTAGAGATAATGGTTTATTTTTAGGTGGCTCTAATATAAGCACAAGTTTGGTTTGAACTTTTGGTTATTGTGAGGGTGGATAGAGGATAATTTTAGGCTTAGGTGGTCTAATAATTAAAGGATTTGTAGGAGGTCTAAGAATTAGAAGATTTGAGGGAGTTCTAATGTTCATAACCTCAACAATCTTATCCTTATTTTCATGATCTCTTAGTGAAGGTGAGTCTAATATCACTTCATCATCTTCATCTATGGCAGGAACATTACTATTGTTTGAAAGACATGTGTCGATGTTGTAATATTATTTCATTGTGATATCTTCCCTATTAGGAGAGCTTTTAGGAGAGGAGAAAACAAGATGTTGATCACATTCCATAGATTTTGTAAAATGACATCATCACAAATGGGGGATGCATCAAGAGAAGAATGCTTACCAATTATTAGACTTTTGTTCAATTAAATGTTTCCAAGTGTGAGAAGCTTTAGGGGAGGGAGAAACAAGACTCTCATGACTCCTAACACTATGCTATCTTCTTCACAAATAGGAAAGATACTAGGAAAATAACAAATACGATTGTCATGTTTGTCTATGATTTCATCCTCTTTCTCTAAAGTATTCTCACAAGCAAGGGATGAGTGGAGACTAGGTAAAGTGATGTTAAGAGATGTGTCAATGATCTCATCCTCTTGTGCTATAATATCTTCCATAGTAGGAGAGTTTATAGAAGAGTATCTTTCAGTATTGTCATGATTCTCAATGGGTGTATCTTCTAACACCAAAATACATTTGTCACTAGTAGGAGAGGTATTGGGAGAAGAAAAACTATGATTATCATGATTTTCTATGCTTGAATATTCTTCTATCACATCATTCCCAAAAATAGGAGAGATATGAGGAGGTGTGGAATTAAGGAATGTGTTAACATTTTCACTGTCTTGTACTAAGATACTCTCATAACTTAGAGGAAATATATTGGAGGAATGACTAACATGCTTGTTGATGAGCTTTTCCTTGGCATACTTGGAAAGGAAAGATACTAACATTGTGAATGAAAAGTAATCTATCCAACTTATGCAATGCTTCAATATGTAAACAATTATCAAAGAGATCTAATGATTTTCACTACTGAAACAAGCTTTTGAATGATTTAAAAATGACTACACTAAATGGATGTTTAGACCTAGATGCATAAAACAATTTTTTTGAAACTTTCCAAACTGATACTATAGGTTACCAACAATCCTAGCAAGTGCAAAAAACCACAAAAAGGCTCAAAAAAATTGGTTTTTGTAGGCCTCCAAGGGATCATCTCCTAGGGGAAAATGGGTTCCTATACAGTTTTTTTAAATTGATTTTTTTTATTTCAAAGTGATTAGATGTGCTTTTTGTTTCAAATCTCATATTGTATCTTCTGTAACAAAATTTTCTAGAATTTGATGTTTAAATGCAAGTGTAATGAAGGAAAAATGATGAACTATATGACACTTTTTAAAATGTAATTTTGATTCAATTTTTGAATATTAAGGATGAAAAGTACACTAATATGCAAACCCTATGCAAAATCAATGTAATATGCATGTAAATTTTTAAATTTTTCAAGTTTAAACAATGTGAAAATAAAAATTTAAACCCCTATATGTAATGAAAACTAGTGAAATATTTAAAGAACCCTAAATGTGATGCAACTAATGCAACCTAATACATCTATGGCTAAAAGGACCCTAATTTTTTAGAATTTTGTTGTACAATGTCAGGTTCACCAAAATGAAACATAGAAAAATAAGGGTGTCCCTACGGTTTCCCAAAATGGAAAAGTGGATCAAAAGAGGGAAAAGAGGTCCTACTTCTCTAATTCCATTAGGGAAAAGGGGATTTTTTCACATTATTTCTCTCTCCCCCTTTGACATCAATGGAAAAGGGAAACATATATGCTTCAATTTCTCCCTTTGACATCAAACATACATACTTTCTCTCTTTACCACTCTACATACCCCCCCTTAGGAGAACACAACAAACTATCGCAACCATCAAACATTGCACATATCCTATGACACATTTGACAAAGGACAACACCAACCTACACCAATACTTACTCCCCCTAATACAACAACCAATAAAGCCACTACCTACTCCCCATGAGAGGAAGCCTCCAAAATTAGTCTAGAACAAAGAATGAATCTTGAAATCTACTAGACTAATGCATATCCTTATGCATTAGGTTCAAAGAAGGAGGGGTAATAACCCCTAAATTCTCCCAAAGATACTCAAAAGTATCCTTAGGAAGAGCCTTAGTGAATATGTCAGCAACTTGATCCTTTGTAGGCACATACTCAAGATTCACTTCATTCTTTGTAACCTTCACTCTCAAAAAGTGATACTAGATTGAGATATGCTTTTTCCTTGAGTGCATCACCAAATTATTTGAAATATTAATAACACTTGTATTATCATAGAAGATATAAATTGGTTCATCATATACCACCCCAATATCCTTCAAGGTTTTCCTCATCCACAACACCTATGTGCAACAAAATGCTACTACAATGTATTCTACCTCTATAGTAGATAAAGTCACCGAGTCTTGTTTCTTGCTCAACCAAGACACCAATTTTCATCCAAGAAAGAATTCACCACCACTTTTAATTTTCCTATCATCAACACAACCTACCCAATGAGAATCTGTATAAGCACTCAAAGAAAATTTAGTATCCCTTAGATACCACAAACCATGTTATAGAGTTCCCTTCAAGTATCTAAATATCCTCTTCACTACTACAACATGTGAATCTCTAAGATATTCTTGAAATATAGCCACAAGACAAATTGCATGCATGATATTCGATCTAGTAGCAATTAGATATAGCATTCCTCCAATCATTGATCTATAATTTCTTTGATAAACCTTATAAGATTCATCATTCTTACTTATCTCGCACCTAGTAACCATATGGGTACATATTGGTTTAGAATATTTCATTCCAAACTTCTTCAATATTTCCTTATCATACTTGATTGTAAAATAAATATACCTTTCTTTTTCTAATTGATTTTTAACCCAAGGAATAAATTCATCTCCCCAAACATAGACATCTCAAACTCTTTCTGCATATCTTCTACAAATTTCTTACACATAGCATCAATGTCTCCAAAGAATATATCATCAATATACACAACCACCATCAAAATCTAATCTTTTTCAACTTTGAAATAAATATTACTATCTATGGTACCTTTATTGAAACCTTGATGTATCAATTACTTATTCAACCTTGCATACCAAGCTCTAGGAGCTTACCTCAATCCATATAATGCATTCTTCAATCTACAAACCATATCCAATTTGTCTGATAATTGAAATCCTTATGGTTGCTCAATGCATACCTCTTCTTCCAACTCACCATTCAAGGAAGTAGACTTCACATCCATTTCATAAACCTTGAAATCTTTATATGTCACAAAAGGAAAAAATATCCTAATAGCTTCCATTCTTACCACTAGAGAAAATATCTCCTCAAAGCCTATTACTTCTACTTGTGAATAACGCTTACACACAAGCCTTTCCTTATTTATTACTACTTCTCCATTCTCATTCATTTTGTTTCAAAATACCCACTTAGTTCCAATAATATTTTTGTTTTCTAGTCTTGGGACAAGTTCCCAAGTCTGATTCTTCTCAATCTGCATTTGTTTTTCTTCCATATCCTTGATCAAATACTCATCCTTGCATGGTTCAATTTTTTTTTTGTGTTCAAATTTGGAGAGTAAACATAAATTTACCTATTCTTCAACCATAGTAGCTTTTCTTCTTGTAAAAACACCTTTTCTTTTGTCACCAATGATCTGATATTCAAAATAATTCTTTTGCAAATACTCAGGAGTCTTAGGAATCTTTTCCAGAGCTTCTTCCTCTTCAATACAAGCCTCCTTTTCCTTACCTCCATATTTGTTATTTTCTTGACAAGAGGAATCATCTAACTCATATCCATATATGACCACAAAATTATTTTGTAAGTCTTCATCAACTTTGCCATTTTCACTCTCAATAATCTTCTTTAGCCTCTTGTTGTAGCATTGGTAAGATTTATTTCTTGTAAAGTATCCAAGGAAGATACCTTTATTAGATCTTCTATCAAACATTCCTAATTTATCTTCATCTTATCTGATATAACATTTTCTTCCAAAAAAATTGTAATATTTGATAGTACCTGAATTCCTCCATACCACAACTCATAGGGAGACTTTACACTATTTTCTCTTGCTTGAATTCTATTAAGAATGTAGAAAGTAGAATGAATTGCTTCTCTCCAATAGAATTTCATTAGGTTTTCCTCTTTCATCATTGTTCTTGTAGCTTCTTGAATAGTCCTATTCTTTCTTTCAACCATTCCATTCTGTTGAGGAGTCCTAGGGGTAGATTAATGCCTTTCTATCCCATGATTCGCATAAAACTATTAAACTAATTGGAGATGAACTCTCCACTTCTATTAGACATCAAATATTTGATCTTTATATCCATTTCATTCTCAACCATAACATTGAATGATTTGAACTTATTTAGAGCTTCTAATTTTTCATTGAGAAAAGTAACCCATGTCATTCTATAATAATCCTCAATCAATAGCATGAAATACCTATCACCTTGAAAACTTCTTACTTTGGTAGTACTAGAAAAGTCTGTATGCACTACCTCCAACAGTTTGGTAGTAGATTGTTCCTTTACTTTGAAACTTCTAGCTTGCTTCCCAATTTGAAATTCCTTGTAGGCAACATTGATAGCCTTTGTAATCTTTGCAAGATCTCTCATAGCTTGAATTGAAATGATTCTCACTAAGTTATCAAAATTAATGTGACACATATTTCTATGCCATAACCAACTTTCATTAATCTAGGTCATAAATCAATGACCATTAGCACCTTTAAGCTAATAAAAATTTACATCTATCCTTCCACTGGCAACCACAATTTCAGAACCTTTTCTGATGTCACATCCATCATCCTGAAACATAAGATTATATCCTTTGCTACAAATTTTTCCAACACTCAAAAGGTTATTTTCTCAAACCATTGACATAAAGAACATTTGTATTATGCTTTCCATCAAAACTAATCTAATCTTTTACACATATCTTAGTAGATGTATCATCACCAAAATTCACTAGAACCCCTTCATATTTCTTGAGTTTAACAAACTTACTTTTTTCATCAGTCATATGATTTGATCATCCACTATAAATAATCCAATAGTTCTTCTCTTCTCTAGCATGAAAAGTAATCACCGTAGTTCCTTTAGTGTTATTACCTACTTTTAGAGCACTTTCATTCACACATCTCTCATAGTTAGCAAAACTAGTTCCATCTTTAATATCCATGAACAATAACTCACTATCCTCATCATCCACATAATCATATTCATCATCAAATATACTGGCATCTTCTTTAACATAATAACTTTTCTTAATTTGTTTACCTTTATTTTCCTTATTCTTATCATTCAAAGCTCTATTTGGACATGTTGAAGAAAAATTACCTATCTTACGACAACTAAAACATTTGAAAGGAAACTTACCTCTATATTTGTAGTACCCTTTGTTGATAATGTTTTCTGCACAGCAACAACTCAGACAAAATATGAAATCCTATCTCTCTTGAAAGGTAAATCTCTATCAGCAAGCCTCAAGAGATAACCCCAAGGTCTCTAATGTCAGGTCTTGACAATGCATAAACAACTTAGTGATAAATGTGAAAATGCTAGTAATCACAATGGGACCTTACTACAAGCAAAAACCAAATCTTCAATTTATCAGATCTGGCAATATGTTGATGCTTCATCTTAAATCTAACTTGAATGATAAAGAAATAGTAAAAGATTAGGGTCTTAGAGAGATCACTAAGACTAATGCTACTCCTAAGATTAACAATGCAAATGATGAAACACTTGAAATGGACCAATCCCTCATAAACCAATTCTTGCCTAACCTAGATGAATCAACAATCTTACAAGAACAGTGCAATCTTCTAAGGTATTAAAGATTTTCAGATCATGAACATTCATCCAAGACAACCTTAAGACAATTGAAATAAATTAAACCTTCACAATTGAACTGAGCACAATAGATATATGGTCTAGGCTAACTTTGTAAAGCAACTACCAATCAACTAGCTGCAAAAGGTATGGACCATGGATTGCTGCAACACTTCAAGCATCAAACCATAAACACCATTAAATCAGATCCAATTCTAAATCTAACATACATATAATAACCTTGAGAAATTTCAAAAGATAGAACCACAAGAACCATGCAAGATAAGTCAACACAAAAGAGATCACTAGAAAATCACAATGTCTTCAATTGTATTGAATCATCGAATTTTAGCAACAATTCCAATGTTCTATGTTACAACATTTGCTCAAAATGAACTATCTTCTAACTCTATTCTACTACCTAATTTGCTCTTGTATCAAAACTATTTCTATCCGTGTCTGTGTATCTGTCTTACAAATGAGGCGGAATGCCAAATTTATAGGAAACCCCCAAAGCATGTCGGCCTAGCTAGGGTTTACAATAATAAAAGAGCCACAAAATAGGTCGGCCCAACGAAAATTCAAAATGAGATAAAATATTCATTAAATGCTTGGGACTCATCTAGGTCGGCCTGGGATCTCCAATATAATTCAAACCAATGCATGTGAAGGAGAAGGAAAATAATAGGAAAGCACAAATTTCAATGTAACCATGTATTAATTGCTTCCTTCTTTATCCTTAGCGTGCCTCTCCTTATCCTGTACTATCAAGAATGCCTTCTCCAAGCCAGCCAAGGGTGGAGTAACCAACACTTTAAACTTCCCTTTCCATAGATTTAATTTCATCCCCAGAACTTCCTTGATGACCCAGTTAAATTCAGCCTGCACTCAGCAAAACCACCATTAATAATATCCATTATAACATGAAGATCAAGATTAGCCCATTACTAATAATGTATTCATCATTCAAATAAATTCAAACACAGATCGAAATCAACTTGAAATATCGCCAAAGCACAATTTCTACATAGTTCAGGATTTTCACCCCTCTGTGGAATCCAGGCCAGAAGGGAATTTCGGGGAAATCCAGGCCAGGCGGATTTTGGAAAAACAAGCACAAAATCAACAATAGATTACCAAAATGAAGGAAAGATGCATAAAAAATTGTGTAATCTATCAATTTGAAGCATGGAATGATAAGTATTCATCATTAAACTCATCTATTTCACCCAATTTCTTAGTTCTGCAAAGCATCACAGAGAATCCGAAAAAATCCGAGTGGACCAGAATTCCGCGGAAAAGGAAAAGTTCCAAATTTTCAACGCATTATGGGAAAATGGAGAGGGCTAGGAAAACCAGGAAAATCTGCTAGCACAGGAAAATCTCGAGGTAGAAAGAAAACTCGAATATCGATGTTATCTCACAATTTCGCTCAAATTGATCAACCGATCACAAATTTGAGGACCCCGAGTATGGAATCAATTTAACCTGAACCTCCTATTGATTTTCCTTGAATTCTAGGCTCATTTGAAAGAAAATTAAGACGAAATGGCGATTCCATAGGTACGAAACCTTAAATTTTGACCAATAATGCATAGAGCAAGCTTGGACATAGATAACTCGACTGTTGGGTCCTCACAAAGGTTATTTACGACCCACAAGCAAGCTATCTCTAGATGAAAATGAATGAACAAGCTCAAAACTTACTTGGGAAACCATAAATAAAGCAATATCACATACCCTTAATAAAATACTAGTCGACTCCAGGGAAGACAAACAACAATGTTGAATGCTCGAGCAAGCAACAACGATGATAAAGCCGAGTGAATCACAACCAGATTCAACAATTCAAAAATTTAGCATGCCAAAGCAAGCCAAGCACCTCAAGATCAAATATCTCAACTCAACAGGATGCCAATGATAAAGCATAGTGGCATAAAGCTCCAAAAACCAATAAAATTCAAAAATTCGACGGTAGGATGAAAATTCAAAAAAATCCGGTCCGGGCGGAATTCCGCGAAGACCAGAAATCTATGAACCATGACGTAAAGCAGACATAGCTAGAATTTGAATGAAATATGAGAAAATCCGGATAGGGCAGAAAATCCTGAAATAGAGCAAAAACCCAATTGCTCAGAGCTTAAGATTTTTCGATGTGCAACTCAGGGGAATCACTTAGGCAGGAAAGATAAACATTTTAGCATTCCTGAAAGTGACCAAATTCAGCAATTAAAGTACCAAAAGGCATAAAAAATCATAGCAAAAAAAGGGGGTCCCTACTTTCAGTGGGGCATGTGTGCAAAAACTGCACAACAAATGGTGACTTTGCTGAGAAATGCTCGAGAGTATTTTGATGACGACCAAGCATCATGAACCCAAAATCTCTAGTTTCAATCTCCATATCGGGTGAACAAATCAAAATGCAATATTAAAGAAAATCATAACCAAAGGTGGACTGAACCTTGCATAACCTAAAAATTTGAGTGTGTGCCAGTGAGTTCATTTCCTTCCTTAAGCCATAATATAAACCAAGCTTAGTCAATTCAGGCTACGTAAAGATTCTAGCTCCAAAAGCAACCCAGATAGAGCCTTGCTGCTAGTCAGGCATCCATAGCCTCAACGAGGTTATCGCTGTGGCCCTCTCAAGCATAGCTCTACTACTAGCCAGGCGTCCATAGCCCCGGTAGAGATACTTGAATACCCCTGATAAGTTGAATTCACTCTTTTGATTTTCAATATTTTCACTTTTCTCTTCTTTCTAATATTCTTTTCTTTTCACTTTTTCATTTCAACCTATGAATAATGAAGTTCACTCTCAGAGCTGAGAACCACAGTGGCATTAAAGCAAAACATAAGATTTTTCACCTAACATGACCTCACAAAAATTCTACTGCAACCTCAAGATTCTTAAGGTGTAAGAAAGATATAAGATTTCAGAATACTTCAAGTTCAAGTCAAACCAATGACCCATCCTCTTCGAATCAAACATTCAGACTGCTTGACGATAATAAAAGATCTTGACCCTCCATTCAAGACACATGATTAAAACCCATCAATGAAATACTTAGAACAGTCCCAGATAATGAAATGGTTGTTGTGCAAGTAGGACACTTCCCCAAACAGAAGGCAGAGGAACATTGAATCGAAGAAGCAAAGCAACAACCAAACCAACACCCAAAGCAAACCTAAACTAACCAAAATAGAAGCAAACCAAAGGAAACAAAGCAACCAAACTAATCAAAGTTAAACTAATCCTAAAGTGACTTATCCCAACTATATACAAAGAGACTCACAACAACTCATCGTCAGATAGGGTGAACTGAGACCCACCCCCATACGGTTCATCAATGCATGGACAAGCAACAAGGTGATGGTAATAGTCCTCAAGAATGAAAACTTATCTTTATACTCAGCAAAGTAAACCTAAAAAATGCAACATTCAAATTCAACCTCATAATTAGGATCAATCAGCAATTGAGGTGACTCATTAGGACCATGATCACTCCATATGCAAGATTCCTTCCCTAAATTCCCATAGTCAAATTGACAAGATTCAAAATTCATAGTAAGGAGAGAAACAACCTGATTTTGTACTGTTGTGGGTTGAATGTGGTATTCATTCTTCTTCAATTGTGAAGAGCTGATCTCCTTGTCTTCAGGCGGTCTCAATTGATGATGGAATATCCCTCTTGCATCCGAAACATGCAAAACATAATTAAAATCTTCAATGAATAATTCAGGGTGAAAATTAGATTGAACAGATTCAGAAGTATAAACATGGAATTTTGCACCTGTTTGAATTTCATTGCGAGGGGTCAATGTTGAAAATGTAAAAGCCTCATCATGTATAGTAACTTCCCCATCATGATGTTCGTCAGGAGGCCTTATAGACTGATCTTTAATCATGCCTTCACATACTGCAATGTGGTTAAGTCCATCAAATATGACTGCAACAGTGTTGTTCTGAGCATCGTTTATATTTCCTTGCACATTCGTATGAATCAAATCAGCTATCTCATACTTAATACATAAAATCTATGAATTTTCAATATTTAGTCCACCAACAGATAGAGAAAAAATAGAATTAAATGAAAAAGAAAACTCCCTGGATTTCGTTATTGGCACTGGTTCAGGCTTGCAACTGTAACCCTCAGGAACATCAACTTCTTTATCAACAACATCAACTCCTACAGTTTGTTTCATGGGACATTCATTAACAATCTGTTGAAGCTCCTCATCTGAAAGCTCAACCTCCTCCAAGGCTACCTCAGCATTCACTACTATGATTTTCTCAGATTCCATGTTAGTTAATTCTTCTACTAGAAATTCACCAGTAGCTTGTTGAAATTATTTTATTGGAAGCTCATTCTTCATAAGTTGATGCACATTCTTTTTATGACTTGACAACCACAATTGTTCTTCCACCTCTTCTATTGATTCTACCGATGCTTCAACACTGTCGAATTTATGAATAGGCATATCATGTAACATGAGGATTTCCTCAGTCTCCCATCCCTAAGGGTCAACATATAGTACATAATTTCCCAAGCTTGTTTCAAACAAAAATACCTCCTTTAAAGTATTTATATTAGCCTGGCTTGAAACACCATTTTGTTCAGAAAGCATATCTCTTTCAAGAGATCTTAGTACTGCATTCCTAATTGCAGGATCCCTTAACAACTCATTAGTAGAGAGACTTAATTTGAATTTCTTGAGTTCTTCCACCACACACTCTCCTATTTTCTTTGCAGTCATGGTAGAACAGTTATCTTCAGAGCTAACACAAATTTATCCCTGTTGCTTTCAACGCTTCCTCCTTTATCAACATCAGATTATCGTCCACTCACGAAATACTAAGTAGACACATGGTGGAGTGCTTGAACTTCTTCAATTGTAGACTCTTCTTCATCTAATGGACCATTGTCATTCTCCTCATTATTTCCAAAGGATTGAACTATAGATTTTTCATTGTATACATACCCTATTTCAACACTCTTGTTTGGTTCTCCTTCTGGTCCATTTTCTTCACCTCTTGGAAATGGGGTATGACTCACCACCATAACTGATATGTCATAAGGACTTGATGGTACTATCTCCTGTCCACTCAAACTATTGCTAACATGTTGAACTTTCTACTGGAAAATATATACAACAGTTTGGAATTCTTGACAGTCTGATTCAGAATGTTGATTAGTATTATGAAGCCTACACCATCCTGAAAGAGCTACTTTTGCCAGATAAACTCCACTAGATTTATCCTCATTGTTTGGTTGACTGAGAGAGGTTGAGGCTCCTCCATTATTCTGAAGTGGTGGGTGCCTTCCATCAAATGTTGGCCCTGAGTGTTGATCTTCAAAATACTTTCCCCCATCAAGATTTTTCCCTTGAGCCTCCATCATATCCCTATTTCTCTAATCATAATTGGACTGAATCCCCCTTTGGGCTGCCTTGATTGACCATTCTGGTTTCTTAGGTAGGTGAATTTAGTGTTCAACTTCTCAACTAGCTCTGTGAGTGCATCCAAACTTTCCTTGTTTGCACTATTTGATGGAGGAACAATACTAGCTAAATTCTGCATATAAACAGTATGTGACCCATGGTTCAAAGATTGATTAAATATCTCAGAGCTCTACAAGTAACTATGTATATTAGCTTGCTGATGAAAGAATGCAGGATGGTTCATATTTGGATGGTAATTCAACATGAGTTGAGTTTGATAGGGATGACCTGGATGTGGAACCAAGGGTGATTGAGGGACTGAACTCAACATAGGTGTTTGGTTAACTAAGGGTCCAGACAAGTGTTGTCTCAAATCTGTACTTACTTTAACAACCATATCATAGGCTTCAAATACGCTACCAGGAGGGTTTTATTTCCATTTGATGAAAGTAGATGTTAAACTATCCAAAGCCTCATAGTAAACCTCCCTGGCAGAGGCATCATCTACAACATAAGGGGGTTGTAGCCTAGAATAAGCCCTATGAAATCTATTATTGAAAGCCACTATTGGTTCATTTTCCTCCCTCTTGAATCTAGTAAACTGTAGAAGTAACTCATTAGCACTGATTGGGATCTTAAATTTCTATAGAAACGTAGTCTCCAACTAAAGCCAAGTAGTGATAGATCCAGGAGGAAGATGGCTATACCAATGAAATGCCTCATCCCCAAGGGAATATGGGAAAAGTCTACATGCAACATCCTCATAATTAATTCCCCTATCCTTAAGGGTAGTTTTAAAAATCCTAATATGCTCCCCTACAGTCCTTTAGGGATCATTAATGTGAAACTTAGAGATGAAAAGCTCAGGATTGTAGTTGTTGAAAGATAAGGGAGATGGATTGTTAGCCATAAAAGCCATTGGCGAAGGTGGAGGTGGTAATGGCTGATTTATGGTTGGATGATGTTGTTGAATGGGAATGTCCTTAGACTCAGATGAAGATGGACTTGATGAAGATGGGGATGATGGAAACGATGGAAGTGGATGGGTGGATGATGATTCACCCCTTATTCTAGTCCTCCTTGACCTGGTAGGAGCTGGTAGTTCTTAAGATTATTCCTCTGTTGGAGTGGATCTAGTTCTTCTTCTGAATCTTTTAGGAGAAATGGCCAATAGAAATCAATCCAACTTGCTTATTCAGACCCTCCTTCTAGCACCCATCTGTTGATGATTTTTTCTGCACAACTCAGACAAAATATGAAATCCTATCTCTCTTGAAAGGTAAATCTCTATCAGCAAGCCTTGAGAGATAACCCCAAGGTCTCTAATGTCAGGTCTTGACAATGCATAAACAACTCAGTGATAAATGTGAAAATTTTGGTAATCACAATGGGACCTTACTACAAGCAAAAACTAAATCTTCAATTTATTAGATCTGGTAATATTATGATACTTTGATCTTAAATCTAACTTGAATGATAAAGAAATAATAAAAGATTAGGGTTTCAGAGAGATCACTAAGACTAATGCTACTCCTAAGATTAACAATGCAGATGATGAAACACTTGAAATGGACCAATCCCTCATAAACCAATTCTTGCTTAACCTAGATGAATCTACAATCTTACAAGAACAGTGCAATATTCTAAGGTATTAAAGATTTTTAGATCATGAACATTCATCCAAGACAACCTTAAGACAATTGAAATGAATAAACCTTCACAATTGAACTAAGCACAATAGATATATGGTCCAGGCTAACTTTGCAAAGCAACTAACAATCAGCTAGCTGCAAAAAGTATGGACCATGGATTGCTGCAACACTTCAAGCATCAAACCATAAACACCATTAAATTAGATCTAATTCTAAATCTAACATACATCTAATAACCTTGATAAATTTCAAAAGATAGAACCACAAGAACCATGCAAGATAAGTCAACACAAAAGAGATCACTAGAAAATCACAATGTCTTCAATTGTATTGAATCACCGAATTTTAACAACAATTCCAATGTTCTGTGCTACAAAATTTGCTCAGAATGAACTAGCTTCTAACTCTATTCTATTGCCTAATTCACTCTTGTACATCAAAACTATTTCTATCTGTGTTTGTGTATTTGTCTTACAAATGAGGCGGAATGCCAAATTTATAGGAAACCCCCAAAGCATGTCAGCCTAGCCAGGGTTTACAATAATAAAATAGCCACGAAACAGGTCGGCCCAAGGAAAATTAAAAATTAGATAAAATATGCATTAAATGCTTGGGACTTATCCAGGTTAGCCTAGGATCTCCAATACAATTGAACCAATGCATGTGAAGGAGAAGGAAAATAATAGGGAAGCACAAATTTCAATGTAACCATGTATTAACTACTTCCTTCTTTATCCTTAGCGTGCCTCTCCTTATCCTGTACTATCAAGAATTCCTTCTCCAGGTTGGCCAAGGGTGGAGTAACCGACACTTTAAATTTCCCTTTCCATAGATTTAATTTCATCTCCAGAACTTCCTTGACGACCCAATTAAATTTAGCTTGCACTCAACAAAACCACCATTAATAATATCCATTATAACATGAAGATCGAGATTATCCCATTACTAATAACGTATTCATCATTCAAATAAATTCAAACACAGATCAAAATCAACTTGAAATATCACCAAAGCACAATTTCTACATAGTTTGGGATTTTCACCCCTCCGCGGAATCTAGGCCAGAAGGGAATTTTAGGGAAATCCAGGCCAGGCGGATTCTGGTGAAACAAGCACAAAATCAACAATAGATTACCAAAACGAAAGAAAAGATGCATAAAAAATTGTGTAATCTATCAATTTGAAGCATGGAATGATAAGTATTCATCATTAAACTGATCTATTTCACCCAATTTCTTAGTTCTGCAAAGCATCATAGAGAATCCGAAAAAATCTGACAAGACCGGAATTTTGTAGAAAACACAAAGTTTCGGATTTTCAACACATTCCAGGAAAATGGAGAGGGCTAGGAAAAATCAGGAAAATCTGCTAGCGCAGGAAAATCTCGAGGTCGAAAGAAAACCCGAATATCAATGTTATGTCACGATTTCAATCAAATTGATCGAACGATCACAAATTTGAGGACCCCGGGTATGGAACCAATTTAACCTAAACCTCCTATTGATCTTCCTTTAATTCTAGGCTCATTCAAAAGAAAATTAAGATGAAATGGCAATGCCCTAGGCACAAAACCCTAAATTTTGACCAATAATGCATAGAGCAAGCTTGGACACAGATAACTCGACTACTGGGTCCTCACAAAGGTTATTTATGGCCCACAAGAAAGCTATCTCTAGATGCAAATGAATGAACAAGCTTAGAACTTACTTGGGAAACCATAAATAAAGCAATATCAAATACCATTAATAAAATACCAGTCGACTCCAACAAAGACAAACAACAATTATGAATGCCTGAGCAAGCAACAAGGATGATAATGGCAAGGGAATCACAACCAGATTCAACAATTCACAAATTTAGTATGCCAAAGCAGGCCAAGTACCTTAGGATCAAATATCTCAACTCAACAGGATGCCAATGATAAAGCATAGCGGCATAAAGCTCCAAAAACCAATAAAATTCAAAAATTTGAAGGTAGGACGAAATTTTTTCTGAAAAATACAGCCCAGGCGGAATTCCACGAAGACCAAAAATCTCTAAACCATAATGTAAAGTAGACAAAGCTGGACTTTGAATGAAATCCGAGAAAATCCAGACGGGGCTGAAAATCCCGAACAAAGCAAAAAATTGAACTTTTGCTCAGAGCTTAAGTTTTTTCGATGAGCAACTCAGTGGAATCACTTAGACAGGAAAGATAAACATTTTAGCACTCCTGAAAGCAACCAAATTCAGCAATCAAAGGACCAAAAGGCATAAAAAATCAAAGCAAAAAAAGGGGGTCCCTACTTTCAGTGGGGCGTGTGTGTAAAAACTGCAGAACACCCTTTTTCATTTTCCTCGCAAATTTTGCTTCAACACCATCAAGAACCTCCTGATCTAATTCTTCAATATTTGTTGATTTGACACTTTCAAAATAGTACCAACTTTTGCATTACTTGGACCAAATTCTCTCATTTTAAAAGCAGATATGACACCATACAATTGATATCTAGAACATTTGCTCAAATTTTGAGCTTCCTCAATAGTATAAACTTTCTAACTATAAGATTTGAGAAAAGTTCTTAGTACCTTCTTTACCACTTCCTCTTCTTCAAGATTTCTACCAAGACCTCTAATGGAATTGAAAACTTCATCCACCTTCTCCATGTAGCTTGTAATGTTTTCATCTTCAAACATCCTCAGGTTATCAAATGTGATCTTTAAATTTTGCATATTAGCTTGCTTTACCTTAACATCTCCTTCATAAATACTTTCCAACTTTTCCCAAATATCTTTATCATATTTCAAATACATAACCTTAACAAGTTCAGTGTTAGAAATACCACATAAATGAGAATACCTTGCTTTACCATTATTCTCATAGGATTTGATCTCATTATTAGTACTCAAACCACCAATAAGCATAGTATATCGATTCTCAACAAACTTCCAAACTCCAAATCCAAGAGATACTAGAAAACCTTCCATTCTTGTCTTCCAGAAGCCATAGTCTATTCCAGAGAAAAAAAAGAGCATCCCTCTTGTCCGCCATCCTAGATCTACCGCAAGAAGTTAAGCTTTCTTCTAAGGAACCTAGCTCTAACACCAATTGTTGTATTCACACAAGACAACTGAGAGGGGGAGTGAATCAATTGTACATTATGTTGAACATATGAAATACTAAGAGGGGGGTGAATCAGTATTCCATAAAACCATAATAAAATCCTTTTAAACATTACCATAATTATGACTTAATTAGCAAGAGAGACCATTGAAACAAGTCAATGCAACCATATACATGAACACCAATATTTTTACGTGGAAAACCCAAAATGAGAAAAAACCACAGTGAGGGTTAACTCACAATATATTATATCTGGATATAAAATATTATGGGGCTCACTTCCAGGATTCACTATCCTTAAAAAGGCTCATTTCCTAAGTAAAAAAGATGGCTAATTTCCAAGATACAATGATAGTGGCTCACTACCAAAAAATTGAACTAATAGGATACACCTCCAATGTGTAGGGTTCAGTTCCACTGAAGATTAGGATAAGTAGTAATGCCTCACACAACAACTGCTCAACAAAACTGCACTAATCATAACTGATAAAGCATTTAGGCTCTGATCTTCACACACCTCTTAATCCTTTTCTCACTCACACTAACTTCTCATTTCACATTCACTACTCATGTGTGTCTTCTTCCACTACTTTCGCTCTTCTCATTCCTCAAAACACTTTATATAGATACAAGTATATCTTTATCATCAATTAGGTTGGCCTAATTAGATGAACAAAAAAAATAAAAATCTTCTTTGTTGAAACCATATAAGATTTAAACATTTTATCCATGTAGTGCATTATTCCAAGTCAGCTATCATCCATAAAACATAACTAGTCTTCATAATATATTGCATACATTGAGTCAACCAAGACTAGAACACAATTCTCCAAACCAACAAATAATCCTCAAAGAAAACACCTTTTAGATCTAAGAACACATTAATTTTCCATCATACTACCAACATAGAGACTATCAATAAAACCGCAACATAAGAATGTTCACCTTAGTAGAATGGGGAATATCCCACATAGTATGCCACACACAGAACAATAGTAGGATACAAAGTTAAACTCTGTCAAAGATAACTTCCTTCTCACAACAAAATACGTCTCAAGATCTAGGATATAGCTGTATGAATGAGTCAAGAAAATATGGTTAAGAGATTAGAGTCATATAAGATCGTGTGGTGAATTTCAGACTCAAATACCAACACACTGATCCATCACAAAAGGGTATTACCAATAGAGAACAACTTTCGGTAAACCAAGTAGACTTCCCATATAGCTATCACCATGTTGACATCAATGAAAACATAGGAAAAACCAAAAAAAACCATCCATACTTCATGCTCATGTTCCAAGGATCCCAACAATCTCCCCCTTTAGCATTGATGGCAACATGCATGACAAAAAATATTTTTTAGTATACTGCAATGGAATGCTTTGAATACTCCCCCTATCAAAACTATTCTTCACAAAAATGTTTTTCCTCTGTCTCTCTATATCTTCATCTCTCTATCTCTCCCCCTTTGACATCAATGACAAAGGAAGGGGTCTGGTATATATGTATATATGCATTAAAATGTAACCAAAAAGATATGAACACATAATTGAATTAACCTAAAGAAAACCTTTGAGACTCTCTAGGATAGCCTTCCACAACACTTTACATTTTTCCTATGAACCTTTTGCACTTACAAGAATCTTGTAAAATAGCTCGAGCTTAGTTAAGGACTCTACACCATCTACTAAAGTATTAGGACTAAGATTAATCTCTGATAATTCACCAATACAACTAAGAGCACTAAAAACAAAAGTATGTTTGAGTTTATTCATGTCTCTAAGTGCCACAAACTTCTTGATAACATCTATCCTTTGATCCCACAGAGAAGCTTTTTTCCTGAAGCTGCACAATGTAGGACCACCTCTGATTATCTTTACCTTCTACTAACATGTATGTATATTCCTGAATGTTCAATCGAGGCTCACTCATCCTTATCTCATTTCTTATATCTAGTGTATTGCTAGACCAATCTAGGAAAAAAGAAAGTAGTTCCTATTACTCTTCTTCACAACCTTGTACACTCTCCAATTCCTTCATCTCTCGACTATTTGCATTCACACATTTTCCTTTTCAATATCTTCCATATTTCTTGTTACCTTATTTTGCTTCCATCTAAATTAGGTAGACTTATGATTGTGTTTTCATTTAAACGATAAAAGGTACATATAATTTTCTACTAAGTTTCATCCATGTGCATTAAAGAGATTATCAAAAGATTGCATCATTACAGTTATGCAATTACATGCAATACAACATAGAGTCAACATTTATTGCAAATGTAGTCTTTATTGATGATCATAAGTGTATAGTGTCCCTCACAAGCCGAGGGACTGACTATTTTAATGCATATAAAGATAAAACTATACATTTATAGATAAAATGAAATGCATATGTAAAGAAGGGGGACCCATCATTGCATGAATGGCGAATCTCAGTTGAGTTGCCTTGCATCAACTTCAATCCTCCTACCCATCTAGCTTCTAGTTGTTGCTTTCACCTCACTACTGCAAGGTTTCTTGCATTTGTGAGAAGAGAGTTGGTTAGAGCAATGAAGGATCACCAATCAGTACATAGAAAAACATCCATAAACATATAATCTGATCCTTATAAACATTAAAATAGCTAGCATATCATAGTTGTCCAAGAAAACAAGGGAGTTATCAAACACATCTATCATATGTTTTGTTTAATCTAACATGTTTGCTCCTTGTACAGGTATAGGTCAAATCTTTGTTATTGTTTTCTTTCATCTAGTTATAACATGTGGAGAAAAATGTGGCTCCCATGAGGGTTGAGCCTAGCATGCTACCCTCTTGTGTTTTAGGAGGGATAGGAATGTAAGCAAAATTGAGCAACTTGATCAAATTGATGATAAACCTATTATTGATGCATTAAATCAATATGGAATCATGCCATTTGATCAAATTTCATTATCAGATTCAAAAGATGCAAAAAAAACTATGTGAATTATCCAGAAATATTATTCTTCATCTTTTCACAATGAACCAAACAATAGGTTGCCATCATGTTGATCAAGGGGGCCATATTTTCCTATTGGAAATTTTACTCTATTGGATATGTCTTTTAATCTACTTAATGAAACCATTTTACCTAGGTTTGCAAGACTTCAAAATTAACACATTACTCTAGTGAGCATAGGTTTGTTGACAAAGTATGATAGTAGTTTTGAATGCATAGTGCCCAGGATAAAGGGTAAGGACAACAAGCATTCAAGGAGGAAAATAGTTCATCTCTTCCCAAGAAACAAAATATTTTTGTCATAATGGTGAAAATACACAACAAAATTGGCACATGGAACACAATAAACCAGACATGGAACAAAAATCAGATGGTGTAGAATTGTTGCCTTTGATAAGAGAGATATGAAGACTGAAAAATATATGACAAGTGGAGCTTTATTTGATTTTGGATATGGATGTTTATCGATGGATCATAAAGGACATAAGCAATGCCAAGGAACAATCAACAAGCAATGAATTTATAAAAGAAAATTCTCTTCAATAAGGTGCTTCTACAATACAACAAAGGAGCTATCATGAGCTACATAGAGCAACTAAAGAGGGCTCATCAAGCATGTTATGATCATAATGGCATATATTGATAGGAAAAAGTAGTACTATTATAATGGAGTATTATCAAGGCATGGTGATAATGCCAATGCCATTATTGAAGTCACTTAATGGAGTCCCTTGTTTTAACTACTTGCATGGGTACCAAGTAGCAATCTAAAACCATGACAATCTTCATCAAAAGTAGATTCATGAAGGAAAGAGTATGAAAGTGAGGGACAATCCTTATAAGAAGTATTGACCTTTATGGTAATCCCTTTCAAAAGCAGTGATCTACAGATGACTCTCATGAATTAGTAATGAAAAGAAGATAAAGATTTCCTTGTTCTAATGATGATGATTTAAAACATTCATGATAATCACTGGAGGACAGAAATGTGCATCTTTGAGTCAATAATACTTTTAAGTTAATGGAAAATAGAGATACTATTCATGAATACATCATTCAATTCATAAGTCTACTCAAATTATTTTAAATCTACAACAATAGGTTCCTTTCATTCCTAAAATTGGAGAAACATAACAAAAGCAATGGACTATGCATTAGAAGTGGAGGATACTGTATGCCAAGAAGAATGAGCCCGAAAATCACCTTGCAATGAAAGGAGACAAATCACATTCACAAATTCAAGGAGTTCTTTTGCACTCTTTGTATTTTAGGCATATGGTGGATAAAAACAAGCATCCACAGGCTGCATTGGAGACATCGAATCTAAACCAATGGGGGTTCTTTCTTTTTCTAGCATGTATTGTAGCTTATTTTGGAACTCTTTCAGCATGAGATATAGCATTGGGACTCATTTACAAGCATGCACAACAATTGTAACACCTTTTGATCAATAAGTTAATCTATTTTACCTTCCCATTTTACCGTTTTATTGTGAAATCTTTTAAAAATGGTTGATGAAATCTATGATGGAACTATTTTCCCTTTGATTTTGTCCTATTTTCTTTTCTTTTATGCAGTTAATATGAAATATTGTAGGTCATAACATATGTTGAGTTAGTTTAGGAAAGAGTCTAAGTTGTGAAGACATTTTTACTTCCTTTTAGATGATGTCCTTGACATTTTTTAGCCTAGCTATGAAGCACTAATGCAAAGACATATGAAGTTTTGAGTTGTGTAAGCCACTTTTTAAGTTTTTGATCATTCTTGTGTGTAAAAGCAATAGTATTATGCTTGGGATAATTAGGTGTATCACCATAGGGTTTATTTTTCTTTTCATGTTCTTTCCCCCCTTTTCCCAACAAGGAATAGTTTAGGTTACACCATTTAGGATCCAACCTTATCCAGAGGTCCACTCCAAATTTAGGTGACCCACAACCTAGGATTGTTCCCATGTTGCTCCAAATTGATAAGTTCTAAAACTTAGCAAGGGTGCAAATTAGAGAGTATAAGATTTCCTTCATTAGACCTAATTCCAATAGACAGTTCAAGTATAGATATGTAGACCTTCAAAGAATCAATCATGCCATGAAGATTCACCACAACAGAAATAGATGAATCAAAATTAGCATCAAGAATAACCTTTTGCAATTCTTCTAAAGCTCTCTAAATGTTTATTCTTTCATGCTCATGTTCAAGCTCACTTCCTTTTGCAACTTCTTGCTTAATAAATCTCTTCCTTTTCTTACCTGTTCTGGTCATGCTACTAGAGGTACCTTCTTCATTGAGATTCTTAGGGCTTTCCAAATTTTTTTGAGCATAATTATCAATTTTAGCTTCTGATACTTCATAATCCAATTCAGATATCCAAACTAACCTTGATTCAACTGCTTCCATGTGACAAAAATCTGTAGACACAAGAAAATTTATGCTTCTGGAGTACCTTTCAACAACACTTACTGGAATCCTAAACTTTCCATTCATCTTCATCTGAAATGTTCTAAAGAATGTAGCAAGGGTGGTCTATTGTGCATCCGAACTATCAAGATTTATCATGAAGTTTCTGATTTGATAGGAAATAGGCTCTAATTTTGACCATTCTATTCTTCATATTACTTGTAACTCTCTCAAAAAGTAAAAGAGCCAATAGACAACCAAATTTCCATATTGGAATATATTCTTCTTACTCTTCTTGTTTTCCTTTAAATTCTTCAAAAGACATGGATACAAAGTAATTCACACAAATCAAATTCCATACCTCTTTTAACCATATCAATAATAGTGTGTACAATTGTAGTAGATGCTGGAAGGTCATTGTTAGGGATACAAACTGTGACTGATGACCATAGCAACATACCTTATTACCAGATCAACAATTAATCTCTTTCCCTTCAAAATTTGCATCAGTAACCTCAATTATTTCTTTCTCATCCATAGCCTTCAGTTTGGGAACTAGT
The DNA here is from genome assembly GCA_007258455.2 of Sequoia sempervirens. NCBI lineage: Eukaryota > Viridiplantae > Streptophyta > Pinopsida > Cupressales > Cupressaceae > Sequoia > Sequoia sempervirens. The sequence continues at coordinate 127,087,985 of VDFB02000007.1, read as the reverse complement.
TTGGAGGAACACAAACCAGTTACATCTCTAATAGCTTCTCTAGAAATCAAATGTGTCTCATCAATCCACAAAGATTCATCATGAATTTTTCTCAACACTATTCGAATATACTTCTTATCAAAACCAAACAAGCAAAATTTCCTCCAAACATTCAACTTTTTCTCAACTAATAATCTATAGACCCATGGTTCTCTTTCAATTGACTTTCCCAAAGCATGCTCAGTTGAACTGATGATGTCTCTTTTATCTTACTATAAAAAAATGCATAGATATATTTTGTAGGAAACACTCTCAAAGGGATGCAAGAGAATGCACCAACAAACTCTTATGACACATTCCTAAAATATCTCTTCAACCTAACTTGCACTTTATCCACACTATTCACAAACTTTGAATCATCCATAGCAATTAAAGTGAAAGATTGTGCAAACAGGAATACCTCTGTAAATTCCAACAAGAAATGTATAGATATCTTGCTTCTAGAGCTCACTTCAAATCCGCTTGATTTCTTCTTCAGACCCTAAAACTCTGAATTTTCTTCTAAACTTCCTTTGCATGCTTCTTTGAAAATACATAAGCCTTTAAACTTATTTGAATTTATTCCTTCCATTCCAAATGATTTTGCAATAAATGCTTCAACTTGTACGTAGATTGCCTCAAAAATTGTGTACGCCTCCATTCTTTGAAATTCTATAGACTTCATCCTTCACACATGCAATTGAAGAAATACCTTAATCTTGTTACCACATTAAATATACTTTTGTCATGATATGACACAAGTACCGATGAGGGGGTTTATTAGATTTTCTAATGATTGCTCCCCCTTAGCCACTACTTTTACTTAGAAATTGAGGGGAGTATCTGCACTGGAGGTTGGCATAGATAAGACTAATGATTCCTTTCTCCAAATTCTTTTTATTTTCTTTCTTGCTTCTTTTGGATCAATGATTTGATCATTCTTCTTTGTTGGATAGATATTTTTCTTTCTTTTGTTGCTACTACTAGGGTGTTCTAGATTGTTGCACTTACAATAAACACCATTCTTCTTTCCATTTTTCCTTTTATCTAATAGACTAAATTTATATCTATTCTTCTTTCTCTTAGAAAATTTTCCAAAGAATGATAAAGAATCATTCATTTTACTTTTGCATTCCTTTGCCTTATGTCCAAATTACTTGCAGGAATAACAAACACCATTGAAAGATAAATACCTTTTAGCATCATGTCATTTCATAGGAGTTTTTTTGGAGATTCTTCTTAGCTCCTTGATGTACCAAGTCTTCTTACTAGTGGATTTCTTCACTTTAGAAATATGACCTTCCTCAAACCCTAAACAACTCTTATCCATTTCCAGTCTTTGAGAGGTAATCAATTCATCAAGCATTGTCGAGCTTACCTTAAATTTGTCTTCAAAACTTATTTCCTTTTCTAGATCAGATTTCAAGATTTTTGCTTCTTCTTCTAGCTTATGCATTCATCCATCTTCCTTTGAATTTCAATTTCCTAACATTCTTTAATTATTTTATTCTCATCTAATTGTTGCAACAAGCTAGAGATAATTTCTTCTCCTTCAACCAATAGATCACATGCTTCAACACTTTTACTTTGTAGCTTTTCAATGTACTCATTCACTTTCATCAATCTATCCTTTAGATCTTCCATTTCTTCTGAATATTTGGAAGACTACTTTCAAAGGAAAAAAATTCTTATACTCAAATTCTGAGACCTTCCTCAAGTTGTTAGGCTTCTTCTGAGGAACCAAGCTCTAATACCAATTGTTGAACATCTAGAATACTAAAAGGGGGTGTGAATTAGTATTCCATAAAACCATAATAAAATCCATTTAAACATTATCACAATTCTAACTGAATCAACAAGAGAGAACATAGAAACAAGTCAATGCAACCATACACATGAACACTAGGATTTTTACATGGAAAACACAAAATGGGAAAAACCAAGGTGAGGGTTAACTCACAATATGTTATATCTGGATACAAAATATTACGAGGCTCACTGCCAAGACTCACTATCCTTAAAAAGGCTCACTTCCTGAGTACAAAATATGGCTAACCATCAAGATAAAATGATAGTGACTCACTACCAAAAGATTGAACTGATAGGATACACCTTCAATGTGCAAGGTTCAATTTCATTGAAGCTAAAAATAAGAAGTACTACCTCACATAGTAGTCACCCATAAAGACTACACTAATCACAACTGATAAAGAATTTAGGCTCTGATCTTCACACACCTCTTAATCCTTTTCGCACTCACACTAACTTCTCATTTCACATTCACCACTCATATGTGTCCTCTTCCATTACTCCTCTTTCTCTTCTCATTCCTCAAAACACCTTATATATATACAAGTATATCTTGATCATCAATTATGTTGGCCTAATTAGATGAACAAAAAATAATCAAAACCTTCTTTGTTGACACCATATAAGATTTAAATTTTTTATCCATGTAGTGCATTATGCCAAGTCAGTTACCATCCATAAAACATAACTAGTCTTCATAATATATTGCATATTCCGAGTCAGCCAAGAATAGAACACAATTCTCCAAACCAACAAATAATCCTCAAAGAAAACACCTTCCGGACCTGAGAACACATTAATTTGCCATCATACTACCAACATAGAGACTATCAACAAAACTATAGCATAAGAATGTTCACCTTAGTAGAATACAAAGTCTCCCACACAGTATGCCACACACCAAAAAATAATAGGATATAGAGTTAAAATCTGTCAAAGATAACTTTCTGCTCACAACAAAAGGCATCTCAAGATCCAGTATGTAGCTATCTGAATGATTCAGAAAAACATGGTTAAGAGATTAGAGTCATATCAGATCTTGCGGTGAATTTTAGACTCAAATACCAACACACTGATCCATCACAAAAGGGTATTACCGAAAGAGAACAGCTTTCGGTAAACCAAGTAGACTTCCCATATAGTTATTACCATGTTGACATCAATGACAACATAGGAACAACCAACACAAACCATCCATACTTCAAGTTCATATTACAAGGCTCCCAACACATTAAAACATCCAAAACCATCATAAACATTCAAATCCACATCAACTTAATTAACCCTTAGTTTGTTAGAATGATTTAGCATGAAAGAAAATAACAGAAATTGAAACACATCAATACCATGCACAAAAGAATACCATATTTACGTGGAAAACCTAAGAAGGGAAAAACCACAGTAAGAATAGGCTCACAATTAAAGTAATTACAACACCAAATACAAAAAATTCATGGCCCAAAAGAAAGAAGGGCTCACTACTAATGGCTCACTACCAAATTACAAAAAAGAAGAAAGAAGAATGTTATAGTGAAAAATCCATCTCAAGGCAACATAAAAGGTCAACAAAAACATCACCAAAACATTCATATCCTTCCTAAATATTGTAGACACCTTCTACTCACTGCTTCCAGTAGTCTAACTCATTAAGCTCACACTAAACTTCACAAAATTGCACTTCACAACTCTGCAATTCCCATCACTCACTTCTCTACTTAATTATCCATCAACTAAACACTTGTTTATACCTTCTTCAACCTTGAAAATATTATCTAAGGTCAACTATATACCTCAACTGTGCAAATTCAAATCAGGTCGATACCAAAATATTCCCAAAGTGGAAGGGAATGAAGGTAGACCATATCACACCTTAACTCAAACCTAAATAATAAGCACTTAAGTAAACACTTCCTCAAATCAAAAGATGAGTCGTTGACCACACACCACACTTGAACACAATCTAGAATATTCCACAAACACCCTAAAATCCAGCAGATTCCTTTGCAACAAATTCCACCTAAAGAATGTACACACCCAGTACACTCAAACAACCTTTTATACTCTGTTACTCAAGAAACCAACTTTTGAAGCACCAAACCATGAACAACTTCAACCATAGGTAGATATGATCATTATCAACACACTTCCATAATTACAAGACCAATAGCCAAACTACAGAGAAATATAGAGAAAAACTATTTCTCTTAGACACCGCTGCAATACACAATTCACACATTAGTGAACACGACTCTTTTTGCACAATGAACCAAACCAAAAAAATCTAAATATAGAACCTCTGAACACCTCTAACCAACATATCTAAACTGCATAAGGAGATCTTCAACCATGAAGAAATGCAAAGAAAAACTAGAACACCTATGTAACACATTGTTTCCTCTTTTATTCAAATTTTCTCAAAAGCACTTGGAAACCAAGCACTGAAGACACATACTTATCATCTTCAGTATTTCCTCATCATCATCAAACCAACAAAATCCACAAATAGAAGATTATCAAAGCAACACTAGAGATTGACACTAATAAGGCTTACTAATGACAACGTAATGCAACTAATCAAAGCATCACTAGTTCACATTAATGACAACACAAACATAAGCCTACAACAATCTCCTCCAATCTTTTTGACATCAATGACAACACAAACTATTCATACTTGCAATAGTAAAACCCTCTATTCTAGAAATTAATGTAAATTGGCAAGTTTTTGATAGTGATGGTCAAATAGATAGCTTTTTCTAGAATGAGCCTAACTTTTCAACAACTTTATAATCAACGCTACAAGATTCTTATGATGACTAGATCATATAGCTAAAAGAAACAAGCTACCCAAGTGTATAATTACTCTTGAGAATATTTTCATCCATGGTGATGAAATTAAAGTAGAAAAGAAGGCCATGCAACCAAGGAATATGATTATTAAAAAATCATGATGGCTCAAGGTGAAGAACTACTACTAGGAAAGGTATGTATAGAGATAGAAAAAAAAATCTTTATCACAAAGTTATATTGATATTTTATCTTAGAGCTATGAACACTTAAAGTTTTAAATCCTAATATTGCCCAACATTCTATGGACTTAGATCCTAACACTGAGCATGTTGTACAAAAATAAAGGCCAATTAATCCCAAGATTGAACCCTTGATGAGGAAAGAACTCAACATGCTCATAAAGTCCAAAATTATTTTTCCCATCAAATACTCCTCTTGGGTAGCCAACCTAGTTCCTATAATAAAGAAAAATGGGGAGATAGGGCTCTATTTTAATTTATGAGAATTGAATAGGGAATTTTTAAAAGACCATTATCCTCTACCTTCTATAGAACAAATCTTGCAAATTGTGCTAGTCATTGATAGATTATGCCTCTTAGATGGTTATTCAGGATACAACCAAATCTCTGTGAAAGAGGATGATAGGTATAAGACAACCTTCACCACTAAGCAAAAAAACCTTTTCCTATGATAAAATCCCTTTTGGTCTCTCAAATGTTGGTGCTCTCTTTTAGAAAGCCATGGATATTACCTTCAAAGGATTCATAAAGAAGTTTATCTTGGTATATTTAGATGATATAAATCTTTTCTCAAAAGCTATTGAAGATCACATGGAGCATCTTGAGAAGGTGTCTTAGAGGTGTAAAGAGTTTGACATGTTATTAAACTGAAAGAAGTGTATTTTCTTTTGGTTCCCTAAGGAGAGCTATTAGGCCATGTGGTGTCTAGGGAAGGTATGTCTAATATTTATTAGTTTAGATTATTCATTATTGTGTTCTTCTCTATATATTCCATTTCTCTCTTGTAGATGTGAGATTGCTCATCCTTCTTGACCGATCCAATACCAGTAGTTTATCCAAGAGATCCTCAACTCCTACACTTTAATATTCACTTTATCCTTTCTTAATGGGTTTGGTGTTTTTCTTTTTCCTTTAACCTATGATTTTGATGTCTTGGAGTTACATGTTTCTCATTTCTGTGCTATCCAACATTATGAGATGACAGACTATTTTCATTCCTTACCACTCTATAGGTCAAAACTTTCGGCGCTTTTCAAGCTTGTCATCGATGGCTTGTTTGAATGGGTACCAAAGAGAAGACTATTTTGGCTTAAATTAGAAGGGATATTTTTAACAGCAATGCATGCACAACTTTCTCATTTTCCACATTCAATATTGGCGGGTTCTCTCTACTGAAGTTATTAGTAGAAAAAAGAAAGTTGCTAGGTTGAATAATTTGTGTTTCTCTTTGACGATTCGTTGTTATTAACACGTACAAATGATGCGATTTCTCTCTCTGTCTTGTAGGAAACCTCACAATCATGCCATGAATTGTGAGGCAGATAAAAATGCTGCCCAATTTTAAACCGAAACGGAACAACAATGTTGAAAAAATTGAATCGACTAGAAAAGTCTATTACTACGAAGGTATTGTCGGATCTAAATATGACGAGACAGAGGAATCAAAATGTATTTCTAATCTATTATTTCAAGGCCTGATGACATTAGATAAAAGGGGCAATGTCAGTGTATGAAAACTCATTAATGTGGACGCTCTCAAGAGCCGCACGAGCTACAGAAAGCTGTCACAAAGATTACGAGAATTCCACACTTTTCCTCTTCTCTCGTGGAATATTGCAGTCAAAAAGCTATAGTCGTAGATTTGAATGCTCCTGTCCTTAGTACTACATATTCTACGTCGTGGAAGTCATTAGTATGTTCTCCATTCCAACCTGGAAATGCGATTATGGAGAGTGCCTATTCAACCAATATGGCCAGCGTTCGTCTTTGTTGGGGAGTCACAGACCTGATTTTGAAAGATGTCCAAAGATGCTATAGAGAAAAAAACATGGTAATAAAGTGAATTTCATATATATAAGCTTTAAAGAGTGAAATGAAAGTTTTTTTATAAAATTATTATATTAACTTGGATGAAAATTTAGAAATTTTATTTTCATTGAGTGGTTTATCATTTATAAAGTTAAAAATTATCTGTACATAGATTTTCCACTTTTTTCTTTCAATTAGAAGTTAGTTATATTTTGTTTTTAAATAGAAGATAGGAAAGTTATATAAAATGATAGATTCAAACTTATAAAGTACATGACTTTAAAAAACTTCTCAAAATATAAATTTGTAGTAGATTTTTACCTCTAAGGAAATGTTTAGAGATAAGGCTTCAAACTATGTTATAATTTGTAGAGATATTTAATTGGACTAATTTCTTCTTAAGAATGAAAGTTTCAAAGGCAAGGGATTTAGGATAGGAAATTCATCAAATAGAAAATGATATATCACATTCAATTTTTTTTAGTATTTTGAATATATATATATTGATATATTGATATATATTGTATGATATTTATTTGTGGTGATTTATAGTAAATTATTATTTGTATAATTTTTATTTTATTTGTGTCATAATTATCTTTTTTATTATTAATTATTTAATGTTTTTATAATCTAAGGAAATGTTTAGAGGTAAGGCTTCAAACTATGTTATAACTTGTAGAGATATTTAATTGGACTAATTTCTTCTTAAGAATGAAAGTTTCAAAGGCAATGGATTTAGGATAGGAAATTCATCAAATAGAAAATGATATATCACATTCAATTTTTTTTAGTATTTTGAATATATATATATTGATATATTGATATATATTGTATGATATTTATTTGTGGTGATTTATAGTAAATTATTATTTGTATAATTTTTATTTTATTTGTGTCATAATTATCTTTTTTATTATTAATTATTTAATGTTTTTATAATCTAAGGAAATGTTTAGAGGTAAGGCTTCAAACTATGTTATAACTTGTAGAGATATTTAATTGGACTAATTTCTTCTTAAGAATGAAAGTTTCAAAGGCAAGGGATTTAGGATAGGAAATTCATCAAATAGAAAATGATATATCACATTCAATTTTTTTTAGTATTTTGAATATATATATATATAAATTTAAATTGTATGATATTTATTTGTGGTGATTTATAGTAAATTATTATTTGTATAATTTTTATTTTATTTGTGTCATAATTATCTTTGTTATTATTAATTATTTAATGTTTTTATAACAAGTATTAATTAAAATTTTCAATTCAATTTAGAATTGCCAATTTCATAATTTTTTAATCACAATTAGGGCAACGGTTATATCCCACCACTCATATATTTACAATCAAATGTTGTAGGCTCTTGATGTCAAGGTTATCCTTAGATCTAGGCCTAGAGCTAGGCCTCAAGGGTTCATTCCTAATGGTCCTACCTATGTATCATTTTTGCGAGTTAAAGGTTGTGTAGTTAGTACACCAATAATAGAGAAATCACATACTCATATTTGGGATGCGATCTTTGGCCTTGCTTTTAAAACCGAACTATTCATTGAGCTTATGGTTTTAATTTAATCTCATTACAATATAATCATGTCAATCACAATCCAATCAAGTGTTAGTTCCATTCCAAGATCAGTGTAAAAACACACACTTAATAACAAAAGGGCCATATCATTTCAACATCACATGTTCTCATATTGATTGGATCAAGAATACACCATCCATAAAAAAACATGACTAATTCCTAATTGGTTTGCACTTTCATAGGTGATTATCCCCTATACATTACTTAGATACATAAGAATTAGTCTAGGAATATGTTAGTTATACACAAGGTGAATAGATCATACCCTTACTACTTGTACACATAGTGACTAGCTTCATAATACATCACATTTACACACTGCGATTGACCCATATGTATATTATAGATGCACAATGTGAATAAATAAAATATTATATGTTCACATAGAGATTAGTTGAAAAATGGAAGTGGTTGTGACCTTATTGTAAACATCTTCCCCTTTACTTAGCTCACTAACACATAAGCCCTTATGTACATCCCAAATAAATAAAAATAAATGTTGGTGCATCCCATACTACACCATGGGTGCCATTCTTTTTTCACTGCATCGCCACTTATGATGACAAGAAAGAATCCCATACTACTTGCTGGTATCACAAGAAATGGATTAACTATAACATGTAGAACACATAAGCCTATTTTTTTCTCAAGTACACCATGATGTGAATTGGTTGTGACACTACTAAATGAATTTTTATATTACCTATTTCACTAACACTTACCCTTTAAGTGTGTTTTGGAAAAAAAAAGAAATGTTGACGCATTTGATACTGAACGCAAGGGAAATGGGTGTTCCACCTTTTAGGAGTTGGAATTGGACCTATTTCCCACTTTAGTTCATTAGGAAACCTAGATCCCTCAACCAAGTGACTCAATTGAGAGATGGTTGGAGGCTTCCTAGTGTAATTGGATGGGGATTCACCATTAAAAAATTATTTAAAAGAAGAAATTGAATGCACTATGCAAATTCACTATATGCCCATAGTAATGAAAAAAGTAGCATTTTCCTTGCTTGTTTGGATAATTGACATTAAAGCTAAATTAATGGTGTCTTGGAGTAGTATTGTAATGTGTTGTACACATTCACACTATTCTAGGACCTTTATTTAACTAAAGCATGCCTTAATTGATCTTTTGCAAAGATGATGTAAAGTGTTGTAACACACTTTCACACTTTTCTAGGATATATCTGCTTAATTAAGCCTAATGGGCCCCTTTCTAAATAAGATATACATAATGTGTACCTTGTTTAAGTGTTGTAAAGTTTTTTAAAGAACTTTCACACTTATCTAGGTGGTCTTAATTCATTATGGTTAATTTGAGTTATTAACCCCCTTTTTAGGCCTTAATTTCGACACCTCTCGAAGATCTATTCCGACAATCATAAATTAAATAACAAATTATTTCATTGGAAAAAAATTCATCCTAGAAAGTTGATCTAGGACCCATTCACCCTTTATGGTGAATGGGTCCTCCCTTAATAGGACCCCCTTTCTCAAGTGATATGGAATGGGTTTTGGCCTTCTTTCAATCCCCCGAAGCTTGGTCCTAAAAAATTAGCCAGGACCCATTCGCCTTTGGTGGCGAATGGGTCCTTCCTTAATGAGACCCTTATTTTTGAATTTCATTATAGTGGGAATTTAATTATCTTTCTTTCCAGATTTGGTGTCGACCAAAGTTCTTTGAATTTCATGGTTAATCTCCTAGTTTAGTATAAATAAGGGGTTAATTCACCTAGTTTCATCCTAGAATTTCAAGCATTCAAGCATTCAAGTGATCAAGCATTATAGAGAATTTCAAGAGCATTCATAAGGCATGTCAAGGAATATTTCAATTGTTTATTGTGGAAATTCAAGATCATTTCATCATGTCAAGGGTTTGATGCATGCATTCATGTTGTTGAGCTAATATTGTGAGTGTAGTACTAAAGATCTACTTGCAACTATTTTTCACATCATTTCCAAGGATCCAAGATCTACATTCTTCATGGCCACTCCATGATTGTTTGTAGATTTGTATTACAAGGAAACATCCAAGGTATCTACATTACATTATTTCATGCTTAATTTCCTTCATTTCAACACGTTGGTTTCATTACCTACAAGGGGTTTGACTGAGGAAAACCCCCATTCATTAAAAAATCAACAAGCTTTCTTACCCTTTAGTGCGTATTTGTAGATTTAAAAGTTGAAGATCAAGTTGAGCAAGATTTGGAGCAAGATTTTCAAAGTAGAAAAGTTGCTAAAGTTGTCTTTCAAAGTGCAAGATCACAAAAAGAGCTCTATAGAATTAACTACAGGTTTCCAGAACTATACAATTGGGAAATCAAGAGTGCAAACATCAAGGAACAAGATCCTGAAATCAATTTTCTAAAACCCTAAAAGGACCCATTCACAACTAAAGGCGAATGAGTCCTCCATACCCCAAAAATAACAACTTTCTGGCCAGGTACACAACTTTTGATGCTTTAAAAACATTCCCTATTTTTGCTATAATAGTTAGGTTGCATTTCTGGTTGCTACTAGCATCTTATTTTGCATGATTCAAGTGATTAAGGGCCTTGAAAATAAGTGATCCATCATTTTTGCACATGCATTTGGGTGGATCCTATCTTCACCCTAATCATTTTTGGTGAACTTGACATATTCAACATTGCAATTTTTTTATTTTTAGAGTCTTTCATTGCATCTTAAGTTAAAATATTTGATTCATTTCATTTAGATTTGCATTGAATTAAGACCTCATCTATCATTTCTTATTTTGCATTGAAATCTTACATATCATACAAGGTTTATATTTGCATTATTTTGCACTCCTTATATCTAAAAAAATACAAAAATAAAACAATAATTTTTCATCTCATTTAGATATCATTCATTTACATTTGAAAATCAAAACAAAATTGCATTACCAACATTACGAACGTTGTCCCTACCATTACCACTTCCACTCAAGCTTTGGGGTCTACTCAAAGTCAAGGTGGAATTCCAATCTCGTCCTCCATTGTACCAATATCCATTCCCACATACACTAGTACACAACCTTCAAAAACATTCCAACCTACAACAACATTTCAACCCACAACTACCATTCAACCAACCACAACAGTCATACCTACTAGCACCATAAACACTTCCATAGGTATTCCTATAAGAAATGCTTCAAACACAATAATATCTCAACAATCCACCTTCAATAAGCTATAATTAACTAGCCCTCTACATACATAGAATACACCACCTTATTCCCCTCAACCTTATAACCAAAATGACCCTCTCATTAATTCACTTTTGCAAACCATGATATCCCTTCAACAACAAGTGGCAACATTACAACTGAACAATAATGTTCAACCTTTGCAATACATCAAGTCCACCTCATTCTCCCTCGACATATTAAGAGCACAAATTCCACAAGGAATAGAGGTTCCTCAATTTGAGAAATATGGTGAGAAAGGAGATCATGCAAGCCATGTTTCCACCTTTACAACCTTGTGTAGTGATTTCATCTTTGAGGATAAACTATTGGCTAAGCTATTCCCTAGATCCTTGAAGGACATTGCTCTAGAGTGGTTTTCATCTTTACCAAAAAATTCAATTAGTTCATTCAATGAATTAATTGATTCATTTTACAACCACTTCCACATTCACATGGGTCCCAAGATAACCCTTTCTAATTTAATGACATGCAAGTAAAAAGAGGATGAAAAAGTGATCGATGTCATAACTTTATTTACAAGGGAACATTAAGATTCCTGATGTTTTCCTTCAAAGAATGTTCACCACCAACTTACAAGATAAACTACAAAGAAAAATTGAAATTTTGAGGCTTACATCTTGGACACAGCTATGTACAACCCTTCCTAACCATCAAAACTCAACTAGCGGCCATGATGAGAAAAATCCCCCTAGTCATCCTAAAAAAGTTTGAATCCACAACTCAAACAATTATCAAGCATTCAAGAAACAAAATAAGGGATTTTTACAATTAAATCCTCCTCAAGAAAGCTAGCAAAACAATAATCAAGTGGCTACTATAAAAATGACAACTCTTTTCGGACATAGGGAGAGATAATTTACTCCTTTACCTAACACCCTTCACAATATCATGTTGTAACTTATTGACAAAAACATGCTTACCTTACCTCGTATTAGAGAATGTGATCTTACTTTACCATTTCCTAAAGGCTTTGAAAAAATGCTTATTGTCATTATCATCAAACAAATGGACATAGTACATAACACTGTAAGCATCTTAAACATCTTATGCAAGACCTTATTGATTTTAATCATTTACTAATCAGAGGTGTGAATGATCAAGGAAATAAGTCTATAGCTCCTCCTAATCAAAATTTGCAAACCTTTAAAAATACCATGCCTAAGCACAACATTTCATTTGTCAAATCTAGTGAAACAAAGACTGATGTGATAAATGTTGACATGAATGATGACAATATGAATACCATTGAACAACATCCCACGAATGACGTTATAGCATTTATCGAAGCTAGACCTTGTAAGGGATGACTAGACAATCTCTTGACATTGATTTCTCACAACATGACATACCTAAATGTGCACCCAATGGTCCTCTTTACATAACTGGCCAAGTGAATAATAAGCCCACTAATGGGATATTGATTGATCCCATCTGTGGAGAGAATTTGATCACAAAATAATTCTTATATGTGCATGAGCTATATCAAGAAACATATGATAACCCAAAATCATGGATCAAGACACATAATGGATTTTATTTCCCCATGACAAGCTCAATAGATATCCCTTTAAAAGTGTGAATGAAAACATTAAAAGTATCATTCTCCATCATTCCACAATTAGACCATTTTTTTGTGAATCTAGGCTATCCATGGCTTCGTTCCATGAATTTTGTCCCTTTGGTTGTGCATAAATGTCTAAAGTCTCCATTTTTCAATGACATCTTCATTATGCATCATAGCAAATTTTATCTGGTCTCTGGAAAATGGAATTTTTCACTAGATTTCTTTTTTCCTGAGCCTATGAAACCTACCAAGCCTCATGAAGATTTCTTTTTCAAATGATATCAAAAATTCAAGGAAAATAAAATAGCAAAACTATCCCTCCACAACATGCCTCAACCTATGACCGAACCAACCATCCTTGACAAGACAGTGATTGAACCAAAAACACTTCTAAACATACAAGAACAATATATAGAACAACCTAGGACTACAATTTCCCACAAGAGGCCATGAGATAGTGCAAAAAATCTCATTGTCCCTCCTAGAGTCAAACATGTTTACAAAGTCAAAGAGAAAGTCATTGATCAATCTCCTGTCATTTCTTCTAATCGTCCCAAAGAAGAGAAGGAGCCTTTGATTGAAAAAACCACTCTTACAAATTTTTTTTTGGCAATAAACTAAAAAAAAATCAAAGTGCTAGAGAGCGTAGACGTAGATGTCGTGCTATTGCTCGTAGATTGCAAACTTAAGAAAATAACAATAACATAGAAAATAAAAATACAAACCTACCTAAAGCAATGTATGATGACTCTCAACCCTTGCCGTAACATAAACATGAACATTGTATGGACATTGTTGTTTGACCTCCTACTATGATTAACTTAGATGGTGACATTGACATTGCAAAAATTGATGAACAAGTGCATGATGAGTTGAATACATTGTTTGCTTCTTCCATGAGCTTAAATGAAAAATATCCTAAAAAGAGTGTTGAACTTGGTGTGTGTCATAGTTTGGTACTTTCTCTTGTCCCTTTGTCCAATTTCTTTCCTCTAACTTATACCGACCGAGATTGGGAGGCAGATGACCTACTTTAGGTTGACTTTCATGTTCCTTACTAGTCTTTTGCTTTCTCCATTTTCTTTATGTGATTTCATGTGCGTAATGTGATCCCACATGATATTTTGTTTGATGTTCCTCTCTCTTTTGTGTATTCTTCTATATTTACCTTCATTCTTCTCTATGTTTTAATCATTTTTCATTTTTCTTGTATTTTCCTTTTGGGGATGATACAAGGCATTCAAACATTTATGTCTCTTCCATGTTGACCCAAAATATTTTTGTTTATCTTTTTCATTTGTGTTGTGTTTTCCTTTTTTTGGGATGTTGCAAGGCGTCGAGACGTTTATGTTTCTTCCATTTTGAACTAAAAAGTTCTTCTTTTATTTCTCTCTCTTTGTGTCATTCTTCCAGTTCTATGAGTATTTGGGGAATGATGATAGTTCCATGCTCTATGCCAACATTGTAGCACAAACATACTGACCTAAAATCCATAGATCCTTTATGTGCTTAAGGGGGAAACCCTTCCTTCCTATTTCATGATGTAGCTTGCTTGAAAAACATATGACTTGGAATAGGGTTTTCCAAGGAAAGCTCTCATTTCTTAGGATCAAATTCATTGGCTACTTTAAAGAAATTGCTCACAGTAATGGTGTAGAAACCACTTTTAAGTGGGGGCATACATCAATGATATCTTTTGGAAAATTTCATAGCGTGATTTTCGTTTTTTCTTGTGATGTTTCCTCTTCTTGGTGGTGTCATTGGGTTTGATGTCATCCAAGAGTGTACGATCTACTGTCATGGCACGATGTGAATGAGGCATCCCATGGGTGACAATCTAACACTTTTTACTTGTCCTCTCTTGGAGACATTAGGCACAATGCTCCCTAAGAGGAAGACCGTTACACAAACAAAGAAAAATTTCCTTTAACATTTTTTTTAAATGATATTCAAAAGCATTTACAAAATAATTTTCATTGTGGTTCCTTATTGAAGTTGTTAGTAGGATAAATTTTGTATGGTATGAGAGGCTAATTTATGATTCTCTCATTTACGACCTCATTGGGACAACTCACCTAGTGGATAGATTAGGGTTCCACTAACCTAGAGTGAGCATATTTTGGGACAAATCACCTAGTGGACAAATTCAGGTTCCACTACCCTAGAGTGACCAACGTATGTTATGGAAAAAAAACCAC
Source organism: Sequoia sempervirens (assembly GCA_007258455.2). Classification (NCBI taxonomy): domain Eukaryota; kingdom Viridiplantae; phylum Streptophyta; class Pinopsida; order Cupressales; family Cupressaceae; genus Sequoia; species Sequoia sempervirens. The sequence goes on along the minus strand of VDFB02000007.1, from coordinate 127,072,750 downwards.
CTCCTCACATTGCATTGAATCAATTGAGCTTGATCCTTTATTTTTGTTTATTTTCTTCACCTTTGGTAGGGTATGATCATGTATCTCTATTATTGCTGCATACTTAAGTGTCTTGAATGTTTACTTTAGTGTGATTTTGACATGGTGTCATCCTCTCGCTAAAGTGGGGAACAAAAAATGTAGCCTTTTTGTTTCTTTTTGGGCTAATTGACATTAAAGCTAAATTAATGGTGTCTTAGAGTAGTGTTGTAATGTTTTTTACACATTCACACTGTTCTAGGACCTTTATTTAACTAAAACAGGCCTTAATTGATCCTTTGCAAAGGTGTTGCAAAGTGTTGTAACACACTTTCACACTTTTCTAGGATATATCTTCTTAATTAAGCCTAATGGGCCCCTTTCTAAATAAAATATACATAATGTGTACCTCTTTTAAGTGTTGTAAATTGTTTTAAATCACTTTCACACTTATCTAGGTGGTCTTAATTCATTATGGTTAATTGAAGTTATTAACCCCCTTTTAGGCCTTAATTTTGACATCTCTTGAAGATCTATCTCAATACTCATAAATTAAATAACAAATTATTTCATTGGAAAAAATTTGGTCCTAGTAAGTTGAGCCAGGAATCATTTGCCCTTGATGGCGAATGGGTCCTCCCTTAACATGACCCCATTTTTTTTGGTGATCTAGAATGAGTTTTTGGCCTTCTTTCAATCCCCCAAAGCTTGGTCCTAGAAACTTAGACAAGACCCATTCACCTTTGGTGGTGAATGTGTCCTCCCTTAATGAGACTCCTATTTTTTAATTTAATTATGGTAGGAATTTAATTATCTTTCCTTCTAAATTTGGTTTTGGCCTTAGTTCTTTGAATTTCATGGTTAATCTCCTAATTTAGTATAAATAAGGAGTTAATTAACCTAGTTTCATCCTAGACTTTCAAGCATTCAAGCATTCAAGTGATCGAGCATTATAAAGAATTTCAAGAGCATTCATAAGGAATTTCAAGACATATTTCAAGTTTTTATTGCAACAATTCAAGATCATTTCATCATGTCAAGGGTTTGATGCATGCATTCATGTTGTTGAGCTAAGATTGTGAGTGTAGCATTGAAGATCTACTTGCAACTATTGTTCACATCATTTCCAAGGATCCAAGATCTACATTCTTTATAGACTTTTATAGAATTTTATTACAAGACAACATCCAAGGTATCTCCATTGCATTATTTCATGCTTCATTTCCTTCATTTCATCACTTGGTTTAATTACCTACAAGGGGTTTGAATGAGGAAATCCTCCATTCATCAAAAAATCAACAAGATTTATTGGCCTTGAGTGAATGTATTTGTATATTTATAGGTTGAAGATCAAGTTGAGCAAGATTTGGAGCAAGATTGTCAATGTTGTAAAGTTGCTAATGTTGTCTTTCAAAGTGCAAGATCACAGAAAGAGGTCTATAGAGTTAAGTTCTACAGGTTTCCAAAACTTGACAACCATGAAATCAAGATTATAGACATCAAGGAATAGGATCTTGAAATTAATTTTATGAAAATCTAAAAGGACCCATTCCCCACTTAATTTCATGAAAATCTAAAAGGACCCATTCACCACTGAAGGCGAATGAGTGCTCCATAGCCCAAAAACAACTTTCTGGCTAGGTACACAACTTTTTATGATCTAGAAACATTCCCCATAGTTGCTATAATAGTTAGGCTACATTTCTGGTTGTTATTAGCATGTTATTTTGCATAATTTAAGTGATTAAGGGGCTTGAAAAATAAGTGATCCATCATTTTTGCACATGCATTTGGGTGGATCCTATTTTCACCCTAATCAATGCCCTAGGAATTTGAAGGTATGAAATAAGATGGACAAACTGAAATCAAATAGTAAAGAGCTTAGAAGAATTATGGAGTCAAAGAAAGGTCTAAAACTCTAAAAAATTCTTTTTTAAGTACATTGAGACTGATACACCAGGTTGGGTGATTTATTCCTATTGCTAGAGTTTGACTGATACTTTTGTAGCCTCTAGTGATCTTCTATAGCTTCCTTCTTCTCTAATCTTCAAGTCTGAAAGTCTGAATTTTGATCTGTAGATGACAACTTTGACAACTCCTACAACTTTATCTTCAAGGGATCTTCAAGATCCAATTCACCTAGATCTATAAACACACATCAAGAGGGAAAAAATGTTGTTTTGTTAGTGAATGGGAGTTTTCCTTGGTCAAACCCTGTTTTGGTAATTAAACCTTGAAATAAAATAAAAAAATCATGAAGGAAAGATGAATGAACAAATGCAATGTTGAAACTCACCAAACCCTTCAAATGAAGGTTGAATTTTTTTGAGAAATGGCTTTAGTAGATGTGGATCTTGACTCTTGATTGTATGTTGGAAACTTTTTCTTGAATGCTTACTTGAATCATGAAAACCTACATCACAAATGTTAGCTCACAAACACACACATGATGCATGAGGAATTTGACATGATGCTTGAATCTTGCATGTAGCTCCAAATGATTGATGATTTTCTCTTGAATGCTCTTGATCTCATAAACTTTCCTTAGGAATGACTTGAAAACTTGCTAGGAGAAATTATGTGAAATAACCTTCTATTTATACTTGTTTATGCCTAATTTCTCAAAATTACAATATTGCAAGATGAAATTTGGAAATTGAATCTAAGGATAATAAAATACCACCAAGAATTTGAATTAAAATAGATCCTAGGTTAAATTAGGACTTATATTTTAGGTTGGGTGTATGAATCCCAGGGGCTTAAAACTAGGACACAGATTTCAAGAAGTGTTATGTTCAATCTGACATTTAAAATAAGGGCTCGAGACCTAGGGAGGACCTGGTGGAACCCTCAAATTTTTCATGTTCCACTAGTCTAAGTGTCCTTACTTGAGTGGCCTCTTGGTCTAAAATGAAGTAGGGGCTTAGGGTTTTATGTTATAGGCGTTGGTTTATTTAGTATATTTTCCCCTTTTTGTAAATCTTTGTCTCTAGGTTAATTCTCTATTGACTTGCTATGGTCAATTCTCAGTTGCTTAAATTACATCTTAATCCTTTAAATTCATTTGGTTACCAGCCCCATGTGCTTAGGGTTCCCATTTTACCTGTCACATGGTATTATTATATTATTTTTGGTTTATGGGTTTTAATATTTTATAAGGTTAAAGTGGGACATGTTTGGCCTTTACATCCTTTGTTAAAATGGTCTTAAGTTCTTTTATGTCCTTATTTCTTGTTGTGCCTAGTTCGTCCCCCTTTTTAAAAACAACTTGTGAGCACGTGCTAATTATCCTCACTTAATTTCTCACTTACCACTTAACATATCGCCCATCTTGAATTGCTTCATGACCACTTGTCTTCAACTAGTGATGAGTGATGAACCTTTCCCTTTGTATTGCTCATCATGGATAGGTTTTAACCCTTGATTCTTATATTAGCAGTATGAGATATGAAGGATTTCCTTGCTATCACTAGCTACTTAAATTCTATCATTGATAGTTCAAGTGCTTAAAGTTATAAATTAGCAATGCATGACAACCTTATGGCCTTGTGCATTTACTATTTCATTGCTTATCATGGATTGTTGCTCACTCACCTTTTCCACATTAGTGATGAGTGATGAAGTCTATGGTTCCACTAGTTAATTACTTATTTGAATACTACGAAGGGTGATGCTTACATGACCCTTTGATCTTGTAATGTGGACACATGGATAAATCTTAATCTATCACCGCCTTTCTTCCATCGCTAATGTGGTTTGACCAATATGAATCAAATCAATTATTAATGATGGAAGCATAAAGTCAAAAGAAGAAGACCTAATCTAATGGCTAAGATCTTATCGCATATGATGTTCATATCGCTTATAGGATACATAAGGGAAAGTGAGTATTGGCGATGAGTGATGAAGTGTTAAATGTTATGTCCATCGTGCTACCTCAAACCATCACAATTACAAGTGGAGACCTAAGGAGCACATTAGTGATATCTCTAGGTATTATAGCATCATGGATCCATTCAAAGGGATAGAGATTAAAGTCATGATGTGCGATTATTTTAAAGTAAGAGGTGACCAAGACAAAAAGGGGCAGCATAGGAGCATTGGGGAACATCACTAAAAGAAAAAGAGGAAAGCATGAGGATGAAAAAGAGCCATGGATAATGTTTTAAATTAAAAGATCAACATACATAATTTTAACTTAAATGGCTAAGTGTCAATTCACTCACATGAGCTTTCTTTCAAGCATTAATGATGAAGATACTCCATTCCTTTGTCATAAAGAAGGTTGTTCGCTCATTTTTCCTCACAGTTACAATTGTTTGTGTATAGGAGTGAATTTTCACCCTTATGCAAATTCCCCTTTTTCCCTTGTTCACTTTAGAAAACCAAATTCGAAGGCTAAATTCCACATAAGCCTATTTCCTTCATCCCACTTAGCAGTTATTTTGTGTGTCGGTAGAGGAATAACTGTCAGGGACGCCCATGCTATGTGTATATGTCCACGTGGCACACTTACGTATTTGGTAGATTCCTGCATCTGGAGCCTACAAATGCATTACACTTCCCATTGGAGGTTTATTTATAATGCCCCCTTTGACCAACCGACCTAAATATGGCCATTTTCTTCATTCCTCCTTCAAATTCCCTCCTTCTACATGCTTTCCATCTTCTTCACAAATTCTTCTTACATCCTCTAAGCTTTCAATCCATCTTCTAAGCACTCAACTTGATCACTCTCCAAGCATTCTAGCATTCTAGTAGTACTTTGCACTCCACAGTAGCAGAAACAACACTTCGTCAACTGTGCAGAGCAAGTGTGGAACCAACACCATTACAACAGAAGCTTGAGTCCTCTCATTTTCTTCCCCATTACCCTTGAGTGCTCTTGGTGGAGGTGGTAAGCCTTCTACTCCTCTCCTTTATGATTTGGTGGGTAGCACCCTACTATTTTTGTAGTGCTTTTGTGTTCTTTAATGCATTTCTTTCTTTAACATATATTTCTCCATTATCACTATCTTAGTTTTCTATGGAGGTGAAAAAACCTAAACGGGGGTCTAACTGAGGCAGGCCCCTATACAACCACCTAACAATTTTCCATTTCATTGTGTGTAGGTGGACATGTGGCTTGGAGTTAGCCAGCGAATGAGTACTTTGGTGAGATTATTATTTCCATCCTAATACTTATTTATTTGCTTTATCATATTCGTACATATCTTTCCTACTTCATAGTCTTGTTTTGGCCCTTGTTTTGGTAGTTAGTAGTTAGTTACGTTGTTAGCCCATTTTCTAGTGTTTGACCTTGTTTCTTTAGTCTTCTGGTCATACGCATGCCAGTGCACTTGAGAGATGCTAGCGTTCCACACTGTCGTCCTAGAAGCGTGCTTTCATCCTCAGGCAGAGAGCTTCCTGAGGTGCAGAGTTAAACCTAAAAACTAGCTCACCTAGCCCCATTCTATGTTTTGGGTCTATAGAGTGATTTAAGGACCTTATAGTCCTCATCATTCTCGTCCCAAATTTCCTAACACCCCATTAAGTTGAGGTAAGTTAGGGCAGCCTTCCTCTCTTGGCTCTCCATGACCTAAGGCCTTGAACGTGGTTGGTCCCCCTCTCTTACATTTTTGGTGAACCCAATGTGAACCAACATTTGTTCATCCATTAGTGTTGAAGCTTTTCCCTTATACCTTGTAACTGTTGTGCCCTGAGTGTTGTGAAGGTTTATGAGTATCACAACCCAGTCCACAACTTCTAGGTATATTATTAGGAGAAGTATACGACACCTCCCAATGGAAAGGACGAAGGTCACTACTAGTTTCTCTACAGGCCTTTTCTCTGGTCCTGTCGTTGGTCTGGCCATAGACGATAAGTTTTTGAGGGGCGATATAGGATTATCTAACAAGACTGATCACGTCCCCACTCCTCCTATGTCTCCTACACCATCATTGGTGGATGAGTATGAGGTTGTTCAAATCCCTTTGGAATCTGTCTCCTCCCTTAGGAAAGGGTTGGGTTCCTTAGAAAATCACTTGGAAAGGAACCTGAAGATGGCCAGGGCCGCTCGAGTCATTAGTGAGTTGAAGTATATGGTTGGGAAAGACCAAACATGTGTAGAGCTCTTGGCTAGTCTCAATAGTATGACCAATGCATGTGCTCCTTTGAACAATCCTAACATTTTACGAGGAGTCATCTTTGAAGACCATGAGAGACTACTAGGACTGTCGATGCCTCCTACGTCGATATACATGGTTGAATTCATAGCCTCGATCAGTATCCACTCTGCTGCCAAGGGATCCGAAACTATTAGAGTGAACAAGATCCCCTTGGGTTTTAGCTTCACCCTTCTTGTCACCTCTAGTAGTGGAGGCTTTGGTGGGATGAGCGGTGTGGGCTTTGGTAGTGGCAATGGCTTCGACGAAAGAAGCAATGTTGGTGGAGGTGGTTCTGGTGGAGCTCATGGTGGTGGCTTTGAAAGCGAAGGTGGCTCCAGTGGAGGCCCTACTAGTGGCGGTGGCTCTAGTGGTAGTTCTGGAGGGGATTCCTTTTCCCCTCTATCTTCTAATGATCCTATTCTGAATACTCTTCTTCAAAATATGGGTAAGATGCAAAGCGAGTCTCTCCTAAGCTTTTTCCCAGCCTATCTTCCAACCCTTCTTCCAACATAGTATGTTTTCAATTGCAATCCTAAACACTCCCTTCCCTCAGGGAATGAAGATTGCTAAATATTTCCCTGAAGTTTCATTCAAGGAAACCCTAGAAATCTCACTCCCAATATGGAATGAAAGAAGGAGATCTTGTAATAGGGTTGTCCTAGGGTATGTTTAGAGTTTAATAATGTGTTCACCCCCAAGCTAGGACTTGGTGAAATGTATGAAATGAAATATCTAATGATTGGACTCAATGATGCATAGAACTTCACTAAATGAACTAGATAAATGCAAGTAAATCAAAACAACAAACTCGAAAAGTATAGAGGAGCACCTAGAAACCTAAGAGAGCTTGAATGGAGGCCTGAAATGTTGAATAACCTAAAATTTTGGCCTACTGGGACTCATACACTAGTCTTGGTGTATCAATTCGAGATCTAGGTTTCTATGCAAGAACTGGTTTTTGGAAAAAGGGTATCCAAAACTGCCAAAATTTGAAAAATGACCTAAACTGGGACTCATACGCCAGGACTAGCATATGAGTCTGGTTAGGGTTTTCTGGAACTTCAAAGTTTGAATCTAGTCCTCAATTTCTACTCTTTCTATTCCACTTTGTTTCCAAATCTGAAACCTTCATTTTTGGGGTTGTAGGTGACTTTTTGTGAAGATAGAAACCTTGCAAATGAGGGAACAACTCCAACAACTTTCTCCAATATTGTTGGCGGCATTCATTACACATGTCATCATGTACTTGGGAGGATTTTTGAAAAGAAAATCAAATTATGAAGAGATCGTTGTCCTCTACTGACATCATCCATGTCACATCATTCCTTATTCTAACAATCTGCCACTTTTTAAAATGATTAAAAGTGGATTTATTACTATCATTAATTAACATTGTGGCGGAGATGTCTAGATTCATAATATTTACCTATTTTAAATTAGTCTAACTAAATTAGAAAATAACTTTGAAAGAAATATTTACATTAAATGCACATCTTAATTTATTTTGAGCTCTTAGGAGTCTTCAGGAGCTCTCAGGAGCTTTCAAGAGTTCATTAGGAGTCTTCAGGAGCTCTCAAGAGCTTTCAGGAGTTTGGAATTTTAGGAGCTATCGAGCAAAATGCAGTCTTCAGAGTCTTCAGTCTTCAATATCTTTAGGAGCTCCTTCAGGAGCTTTTAGAAGTTAACATAGATAGACCGCCATTTCTAGTTTTCAGCCATCAATTTTTATTTATTTTTATTTTTTTTGTGAAAGTAAACCGCCAATTGCTGGTTTTCAATTTACTTCCACTTTTCTCAAGGTAAACCACCATTTGCTGGTTTTCAATTTACCCTGTTTATTTTCCTTCTTGAAAGGTTCAAAGATCTTCTTTCATGGAAGAGATATCTTCCATGAGAAAATGTTCAATTATGTGCTGCACTTCATCCAAAAATTCCTCCTTTTTTGCTGGCTTATGGTAAGTTTTCATTCGATGACCATTGACCAACATAACTCTTTTCTCTCCATCAATTGGGACTAACTGGACAACTCCATTTTCAAACACTTGTTGTATCTCATAGGGTCCTAACCATCTAGTATGGAACTTTCCTTTAAACTCTTCAAATCTAGAGTCAAATAATAGAGCCCAATCTCCCTCTCTGAACTGTCTGGACACAATATGTTTATCGTGTCATTATTTCCTTTGCTTTTGAATCACTTTTGTATGTTGAAGTGCCTCCATTCTCATTTCATCAAGTCTATTAAGGTGCAAAATTTTGCATTTCTTTGCTTCTGGTAGGTCAATTCCGACTTCTACTACTGTCTTCAATGTTTTCAACTCAAATTCAATTGGCATGATTGGTTTATTTCCATACACAAGTTCATATGGGGAGAATCTAGTCATTTTTTTCCATGTGGTGTTAAAGGCCCAGACTGCTTCATCTAGCCTATCTACCCAATATGTTTTCTTTAAAGAAACTGTTTTTGTCAGAATATTCTCTAATTCTCTATTTGTGACCTCTACTTGTCCATTTTCCTATGGGTGATAAGGCAAAAAACTTTTGTGAGTTATTTGGTACCTCTGTAAAAATGCTTCCATCATTGCTGACACAAATTGTGGTCCCTGATCTAAAACAATTTCTTTGGGTGCACCAAACCTTTGGAGAATTTTCTTGTACAGAAAGTCTGCAACTTTATCTTCTTTTGCTGCTAGTAGTGCCTTCACCTCAGCCCATTTTGTTGCATAGTTAGTACAAACAAGGATATATCACTGCCCTCTTGAAGGTGGATCTATTGGTCCCACAAAATATACCCCACTTTTCAAATGGTTCAAGAGAAATTTGTGGTTGTAGTGGCATCTCCATGGCTGTTGTAGGCCTCCCCATTCTTTGGCACTCATCACAATGTTTGATAAAGAATGTTGTATCCTTTGTCATTGTTGGCCAAAAGTAACCAGCGCCCAAGATTTTGTGATCTGTTCTTACAACTAAGAAGTGTCCTCCTCCAGGTTCGTGATGGCAGGCTTGCATTACATCATAAACTTCCAATTCTAATACACATCTACATAAAACATGGTTAGGACATAATTTAAATAGAAGACTATTAATCCATTGAAATCTGGAACTCTCACGGATTAACTTCTTTTTTTTCTTATGACTAAATTGACTTGGACATTTTCCTATAACAAGGTAATTTTCAAAATCAGCAAACCATGGTGGATGAACTGATATAGAAAATAAGTGTTCATCTGGAAATGCATCATCCACTGGTTCTTGGTTATCCTATAAAACAATTATGGAAAGAAAGTCAGCAACAACATTATCTTTTCCAGGATTATCAATGATAGTTACATCAAATTATTGTAATAAAAGTAACCATCTGATAATGCGTCCACCTACCAATGCTTTATTCATTAGATATCTGATCACAACATGGTCTGTATGTATGCAAATTTTATAGTCTGTAATATAATGTCTGAACTTATTTATTGCATATACTACAGCTAAAAATTCCTTTTCTGTTGTTGTGTAGTTTCTTTTAGCAGGATTTAAGTTTTTGCTCACATAGTAAATTGCATGCATGGCATCATTTTCATCTTGTTGTCATAATACTGCACCAATGGCCCAATTAGATGCATCTACATGTATGTGAAAATGCTCTCCCCAAACTGGTCCTTTAATAATTGGTGAAGTTGTTAGGGCTATTTTGATTGTTTCAAAGGATTTCTGACAATCTTCTGTCCATACAAATTATTCTTCTTTCTTGAGCAGGGTAAATAGCGGTCATGTAATTTTACTAAATCCTTCTATAAATCTTCTGTAATACCCAGCATGCCCAAGAAAACTTCTTACTCCAATTTGGTTCTTAGGGATTTCAATGTTCTGTATGATCTCAACTTTCTTTGGATCAACCTTTATCCCCTCTAAATTGAGATGTGATGTCCCAGAACAATTCCCTCTGTCATCAAAATGGAAATTTTCTCATGATTGAGTAATAACCTATGATCTTTGCATCATTGTAAAAAAATTTCTAGGTTTTGTAATGCTTCATCATATGTTTGAGCATGGACTGTAAAATCATCCATATAGAATTCTACACATGAGGTGGTGAAGTCTGCAAATATTGCAAGTACCGCTCTTTGAAATGTCACAGATGCATTACATAGTCCAAATGGTAAGGCTGTATAGGCATACATACCCCAAGGATAGGTAAATGTAGTCTTGTCTTGATCTTCAGGGGCTACTTGGATTTGGTTATATCCACTAAAGCCATCAAGAAATGAGAAGTAGTTGCTGCCTGCCAGGTTGTCTAGGACTTGGTCATTAAATGGCAATGGGAAATGGTATTTTCTCGTGGCTTTATTTAATTCTCTATAGTCTATGCAAAATCACCATTTAACATTTTTTTTGGAACTATAACCAGTGGGGAAACCCACTGACTATCAGATATTGGATATATGAATCCTACGTTAAGCAGTTTCTCAATTTCTTTTTTAACAATGTCATGAAGAATAGGATTAATTCGCCTTTGCCCTTGTCTTATTGGTTTGACATCTTCTGTGTAGATTTGATGACTATAGATTGAAGGATGGATACCTTTCATATCAGTATATTCCCAAGCAAACGCTTCGGTGTGTTTTTCTAAAATTTATTTCAATTTTTCCTCTTGCATTGGGGATAAGGTCAAATTGATATCAAGGGGTCTATCTCCAGCTATTGTTATCTCCTTTGTGTCCATTTTTGAAATAAGTGATTTGTCAACAAGAGTATTCAGAGGACAACAATGTTGTTCATGTAACGTGTGAGAATCATCTTGCTCTTTTTTATGAAATTATCTCTTGTTCTTCACATTCTTGGATATGTTTTGTTATGGTTACCATTGCTAATTCCACAATACCATCACCTTCAGAATCCAAATCCTCATCCACCCAAAGGTGAGTGTTTGTTTCGATTGATGGTTGTACAGGTGGATAAAGTGACAATTCTTTTTGCTTTTTCCCATTGGTAATAATCATGCTTCCAGATCTACAGTCTATTAAGGCTGCAGCTGTAGCCAACCATGGTCTGCCTAATATGATTGGATATCCAGAATCTTTCCTTTTGGCTTTGAGAACCAAAAAGTCGACTGGATAATCCCATGTATCAATTGTGACCATGATTTCTTCTATAATACCCTCTGGTTTTGTAGTTGATTGATCATCCAACTGCAAAACAGTTGTTGTTGGCTGAATTGTTGTCATTCCCAGCTTTTCAACTGTATCAGATGTAATGACATTAATGGTAGCTCCTAAATCAATCAGGACATTTGGTATTTCAATTCCATTAATACTTAGTGTTATGACAGGACTACCAGGATCATTATATTTCTATGGAAGCAGTCTTCCTGATAATACATCAGTAAGTTTAGTCCCTAATTGAATTGTTGAAGGCATTTTATTTTTTCTGCCTGGAGTCTTCATGCAAAGGGATTTTACTAACTGATTGATCTCGGGTATATCCTTGATTGCTTGTAATAGGGGTATCTCTATGTTAATATTTTTCAACTCTCTAAGAAGTTGTGAATCGATTACATTCATGTAGTTAGGGGATGAGGTTTAAGGATTAGTATTCTCTTCATGCAATCGATCGGGATAGGGAGCTTGTTCGACACTTTGTTCCTCTTTTTCCTTATTTTCTTCCTCCCTTTCTGGAATTGTCTGTGGTGGTGTAGTTTGCACATTTCAACTTCGCAACTGTATGCCATTAACATCTACTACATTCAAATTTGGGTTGTTTGTATCAGCTCGTGCTTTTTTTGTATTTGGAACTAGTTGAGCTGGAAATTGGGGTTGATTCACCTGATCATTTGAAGCATTTGGGGCATTAAGTGTCGGAGGTGTTTGTCCCCAGGGTCATTTTTGTCCCTGATTTTTCCATGGATGGAATTGGTTTTGATTTTGATGCCATGAGGTTTGATTTTCTTGCCATTTTGGTTGTTGGTTAGCCTGCCACTGGGATTGATTCCATTGGGGATTCATCCATTCTTGTTGTCCCCAATATGTAGGTGGTTGTTGTGGCTGATATTGGGGAGTCCATCGATTTTGGTTCTGCCATGGATTTTGATTCCAGTTTGACTATGAATTATATTGTCTTTGATTTGTGTTATACCCTTGGTTTTGAGGTCTTTGGCTGACATAATTGAGTTCTTCTTCGACCACTAGTGGTCTCTTGATATTGTTCTTTATTCCTACCAAAAGATTGCAAGAACTGGTCAGGTGTGGTTTTTCATAAATCTCACATATTTCAACTTGATTTAATGGGAATTCCCTCAAAAGATGTTTTCCCTTACATTTGGAATAAATTGACAAGGGTTATGTGGCCTTTTTCTCTCCTTGCATGTTGAGATGTAGTAGCAGATTAGTCTTCATGTTCACTAATTCTTCCATTACTTTTGATACATCAGTGTTGTGAGTCTTGTTTCTTCTGGAGTTTCGAGTCCTCACTCTAGTTCTAGAGTAGTTTCTACAGATCTCCACAGTGTCATCCAAGGAATGCTTGTTAATGTCTCCCTTTCCCATCAAGTTCAAGGACTCTCTAGACTCATCTTCAATCCCTCTCAAGAAAATTGTTTTGCTGATTTCATCATCCAGCCCATTAGTGCACCATTGATGCACAAATTGAAATCTATTAGCATAGTCCTCCATAATTTTGTCTTCTTGTTGCTTTATGTGAAATAGTTCCTCTTTTCTATCTCTCACTCAACATTAATCTTGGTATTTGTCCAAGAATTCGGTCTCCATCTGCTGCCAAGTCCTAATGGTTCCTGATCCTAAACCCATAAACCATCTTAAAGCTGATTCTTTCAAAGTAGAAGGAAATAGTTTCAACTTTTGATTATCATTTGAATAATCATAGGTTTGGCATAGGATTTTGAATTCAAATAGGAATTGATCAGGGTCTTCTGCAGTCTTTCCCCTAAATGTTGGAAGAACTGAGGGTGAAATGTTTTTCATAGGGGGTTCATCAAGCTGTCTTTCAAGATTGATAGGATTTGAAAAGGTCCTATTTGTTGGGGGACATGCTGGTTGGTCTCCCATTTCTTCTTGTGGAAATGGATTTCTGTTCTCTTATTTTCAATGGGGTTTTCTTGATTAATTTCTTGATTTTCAATCTAGTATTGCTGGATATCCTCTTGATTAAAATCAAGATTTCTTCTAATGCCAATGTTTCATGGAAGAAACCTTCCTAATTGATCTCTGTTTCATCACATCCACTATTTCAGATCTCTCTTCCTTATCAACACTAAGGCTTCTCAGTAGATAGCCAGATCATTTAAGTATCCCTGGAAATGGTGCCAAAAATGATAAGCAAGGTCATTGATGTCACAACTGCATCATTTAATTAATTATTTTATCAAACCGGGCGTGTCTTCGAGCAATATGCGATAAGGATAGTTGTCATGGATTCTTTTTGGGGGTTTTCACTGTAAACAGTGACTTTAGGTATCATTTTTCCTACTTCAGGAGCTTTTAGGAGCTCTCGGGAGCTCTTTAGGAGCTTTTAAGAGCTAAATTGTAGCGATTGATTCCTAAGATTTAATTCTATTTTAACTTCTAATTTTAAAATCTTGTTGACTTAATTCAGACTTTGTTGAATTCAATTTAGACCAATTCATGGAGACATTTAATGATTACTTTAATTCCTAATCTAAATACAAAATTCAAATTATTTCTATTTTGCTTCAAAAGAAATCCATAACTTAACTACTAGAAAGTAAACACTAAATTAAGAACAGAAATGAATTGCAAGAAAAATGACGATTATTCTAAAAAGCATAAAGACTAAACCCCATGAACAGATTCTGAACAGACTTCAACTCTATCTTTCCATAAATCCCTAACATTGCTTTAATGAAACTTAACAAACAAACATCAAGTTTAACCGATTCAAATGACATCTAAATCTAATTTATTTTAGAAACCTTCTAACGATTCTAATGTTCCAATTCAATATTTTTAATAAGTAAATCTAACCATTCTAACAATTCGATCTTAACCATAATAAACTGAAACTTCGAATGTAATTGTAAACAAAATTAATTATCTGATTTTAACATTTACCAAGGTAGAAGATGATTTCAACGATTGAACAATTCAAAATCAATTTCTACTACAGATTTAATATTAATGAATCGGAAAATAACAACACTTAACAAAAATACCATAAGATCATTCCAAAGGTTGAGTGGGCCCTGCTCTCCCTCAGGTAGGATCCTTTAACACAGTAAGTTGATTAACTTCTTCCTTCCTTTCTCATTGATCAAAAGTAGAATGCAAAACAAAGTATTGCTTGTGATTACAGAAATTCTGATTGCAAAAATTATCTAACTCCTAACTAAGACCGAAGTATGGATATTTATAAAATATCCTTATTAGCTTCTAACATGGCATTAACTGCCAAAACTTAAGGCGACCAACTATAGATTACAAAATGAAACTAAAACTAGAACTGAAGTGGACTAAGGAGGACTATGCTAGAACTACGCCAGATTGGCGTTGGAAGTAAAAGTTCCTCAATCGACTATGAAGAAGTTGATTAAGACTTTGAGTGATTCATCATCCACCAGGGCCTATCTATGGCGTAGTCAAAGATTTTTAACCGTCTCATCAACCTTTAAGATACCCTGTCAAAAACCCTTATAAAAAGGACAACAATCATGGTAATAAAGATTAATGCAGCATAATTATCTCATCCAAAGTCATCATAAAGCAACGCATTTAGCATAAGCTATTACTTCCAAAATATTCGCTAATTAGTTAAACATAAAGTAAAATAAGAAAATATGTTAATCTATTGTCTACTGCCAGTCATGTCAATTAACAATAACAACAAGTCTTTTTAAACATAAAAAGCCTTAAATGAAAGTATTTAATATCTCCCAGTACCAGGTATTCCAACAAAGCATAATCTCATGTACCTATCCAACTACATAGGTCTTCTAGTGAATTTATATCCACCACCATTAGCACTAGTATTTTGATTTCTAGAGTGGGTGTTCTTTCATCCACCTCCACTAGAAATATTTCCACCAGAATGAGTGTTTTTTGGGTGGGAAACAAGCATTGATTTATTAGAAGAGCAAGGATTAAGCATACCAGTTTTTTGTGGTGTGGAGTGAGGTGTGTTTTGAGAACTAGATGATTGGGGGTATAGAATTGACAAGTTTAGGAAAGCAATTTTCCTTTCCATTTTTGTATTTGTAGCAAGAATCTGCATCTTATCCAATTCTTTTTGTAACTTTTCCTTTGCTAATTACAATTTTAGAATTGTAGGGTTTGAGATTGTACTTGTAGGGATAGTACTAGATGAAACATTAGTATTGGCAGTTGTAGTTGTAGCTTTAGGTTGACCTACAAGTATTTTTCCATTATCTACAATCTAAGACTTCTTGGAATTAGTGGAAGGATTTGAAACTTTGGTTATCACAATGGAAAATGTGTATGTACTTGTGGTGGTTGTTCCAATAAGACCATTCACCTTAAGATGATCCATATTTGGAGTCATGGCGGGCTGATAAGTGGTAGTAGGAGTGGGCTCTTCATCAACCATTTGTCTCATTCTCTCTATCCCTCTCCTTAACCAGTCTCTTTCATACATGGTAGCTCTTAGTTTTTCCTCTTTTATTTTTCTTGTTTTATATTTAACTTGTCAATCCATAATGATTCCTCTCAAATTTTTCTCATATCCTTTATTATATCCTCTATATCTTCCAAAGTAACATATGATTTAGAGCACTCAAGAGTATATTTTTTTAAGTTCAACACCTCCATTTGTGTGAACGTTTCAAGATTTCTACTTGTAGATATTCTTCTTGGGTTAAAATAATGATCATCTATATAATTAGAAGTAGCCCCAAGATTTTCCCTCCTGGCTGCCAGTTTAGGATCAAATTTCCTATCCCAAAAGTTCCAAGGCTAAGATTCTTTTGAGACCTTAGGACTAGGACCTGGCTAACTAGTAGTGTCAAGTTGATTATTGGTAGTAGCCTCTTTTATAATGGTATTTTCTTCATTTCTAGGGGGTATACCATTCTCATACAAATCATTTTGCACATCATTAGAATTTGAATATCTTATTAGGATGATTAATGAACTTACTTGTTTCTAAATTCTTTGCCTTCCAGGAGGGCTTTGAACCATGAGGCAATTCCTCCAGCTTCTATTCAAGGTGCTTCTTCATGTTACTTTTGGTTCCTCACATTGTTTTAGATGCTTCTTACAACTCTCTCTTTCTCTCTTTTCTTCAAATCAAAATGAACTAGCACAAAATACTTTATAGTTGCCACCCACTTCATGGTAAATTCAAAATATATGGTAAATATTGAGAGAAATCTGAACACAACAAAAATAGGAAACATAAAAGATACTTAGATCCTGGACTTACAGAAGGAAAACTTAACTTATGATGAGAAATTTGATGAAATTGTTCTTCATGTTGTAAAGAGCAATGAAATTTAATGACTCTAATTGTGTATGATCTAGAACTAGAGACTTTTAGACAAGTTTTATCTCTAGCAGAGTCACCAATTTGTTGGTGTTTTTTAAATACCAAGTTGATCTCACCAATTACCTATGAATTTTCCTAATTCAATGGTTAGTAATTAGGAGGGATTGAACAAATTAATAGGTGAAAGCTTGCAATAATTTCTCTCTACACTTTGGGTTCTGTGAAACTCAAGACGGTGATCCCAAAAAATGTTCTTTTGCTCTCTTATGAAATTTTACCTCTAAACATTACAAAAAATAGATATGCTCTACATGCAATTGATTGAAAATTCAAAGAATGCAAAGATTTGGCAATATCTTTACACATTGATCATTTTGTAACCAGTAGAGCATGGTATATTTCAACTTGACATCCATTTCAATAAAAAACTAAAGATTTAATGATTTTGGATGTAGTGTTTGCGAGAGATAATGAATATGTAATGTAAGTATAGATCCTATACTAGTGCCTTAACCTATGTTATGGAGTCTAATTTAACACTAACCATGATGAACAACATCTCAAAACTTAGCATGATAGAGCTTCTACAACACTACATTGCAGTATTATACTCAAATATTTAGAACCAAAACTCATTATCATATCCTTGTACTCATAATACATAAATCTATCATTTTATCAAAGTGATTTAACTAATTCATTGAATTAGAACAAAGATAAAATCATACATTCATTGGAACACAATGAATATCATTGAAAATACCTTTGATCATTTTCATTGATTATTTATATAAAGAATACACAAGGAGAGAATTGGCTTACGAATTATACCATTCTTGTATTCAAATACTAGTACTATTAGACAACATCAAACTTGCAGAAAACAAAGACTCAAAAACCTAGATGCAAACTTAAATTCTATTATCTATACTTTCTATTACAATCCTTCTCTAGAAGATCAATCAACAACCTTTTCAATGGCCTTGAATTCCCTTTTATAAAAAGAAGGGAGCCAAAAATCTTTGGGACAATTAACTCTTGTCATATATTCATTTAAAAATTACAATTACATTCTAAAATATTGTTATATTTTCATCCTATTAGGGAAATATCCATCTGAGACAAAAACTATTTACATTCACTTATGAAGATATTCTTTCCTTTCAAAAGGAACTTTTTCTAAAGAAGATACTTGTTCCTCAAGAAAACATTCTTTTCACATGCTTTCAAAAATGTAGGGAATAAGGGGTAAAAACAAGAAAAGAGAGTGAAGTAGCTTCCATGTCAGCATTATGCATTTGTAACTTTCAAACCTAGAGGAGACAATTTTATCAATACTTTATTTAAGGAATAATTTGTACATTTTTTGAGCCATTCATTTCATTCATCCTCAATGGTCCATTCAATATCTAGTAACCTTTTTACTTCAAAATTATGTAGATTATATTTGACATCAATTAGTATTCTGGCCTCTTTAACAAACATATCCAAATTCACCTCAATTCTAGTCATATCATCGATAACATTATTCAAAGCTACATAATTAATAAGGTGAATAACTTCCTTGAAGGTAGAAAGCCTCAAAAATCTTCTTTCCATGTAGTGAAATCTTTCTATACCCCTTCATCATTCAAAATATTTGGCACTCCCTATCCTTCCACTTTTCTAAATATTTTTATCTTGCTTTGGAGTTGTACACCTAACTTACCATGGAAAGATGATGTCTCTCCCAAAAAGGCAATTTCCTTTACTAATTTTGGAAGATGTGTAGGTGCATCAAGATCATCTTTCATGTTTGGTATCATTTCCCATAGAGCACTAACCCTCTTACTCCATTTACTCCAATTTTTTTGAAAAGAATCCTATACTTGAGTGTACCTTTGATGGGCCTTATGAATGCTCTTATATACAATCCATGTATTATCTGACTTATACAAAACTTGAGAGATCCTATGCCCCAAGACATCATCAATTATTTCTACTGCAACTCTTAAAGATTCTAACTTAGCCTTTTCCACATTCTCCCTTTCCATTTTCAATTCCTCCTTTAAACTCTTAATTCTAAGAGATAATGTTTCTCTATCTTGTGCTAAAAATCTAGGTGTAGGAGTGGGAGGTGGTAAATATTTTTGTGCTAAATTTTCCTGAGTAGCAATAGCTTTCATTTTGTTATATTCATCCAAGAGCCTAATGTGCTTGTCAAGCAATCTATCATACCTTTCTCAAGATAATTATGCACTATCTATGCTCAACATTATTGCAAGTATTGTCAACTTTGTAGCCTATGTTTGTGGCATCACTGTAGCCCTTTTAACCGTAACATCACCTATGATTTCTCCAATTGATTTCACAACTATAGGATTCCCTGTATTTGGTGCCATTGACCAAATTTCCATAGTATGTAATCTAGGGCTAAAGCCTAAGCCAAACACTTTACTATTATAATGTTCTTCTGAAATGAGATCCTCTATGCCATTCCTTATGGTATCCAAAGCAATTTCTGAGGTAAGGTCCAAATCAGGTAGTATCAAAATACCACTATCTATTATGATTTAGGAAGATTGGAGCAATAAATATTAACAATTATATGTAGATTAAATAACCTAGAACTAACAATAAAGAATAACACAAAAGAGGTCATGTTTAAAGAACTTACAACCGTTCATGAAAGTATAATACAAAATGGGTTAGATGTTGTTCTGTATGATAAACAAAAGTTGTTACAAGCAAAATGGGAAGAATTATGTTCATGAAAAGAAATATACATGAGACAAAAGTATCAAGAGTTATGGTTAAAAGAGGGTGACCGTAATACAAAAAAAATTCATTCTGATGCATAGATAAAAAAGGAAGCTAAATCAATTCAAACAATTCACTATCCATAGGTAATTGGCTAACAAAGGAAGGTGATATTGACAATGAAGGAATTAATTTTTTTTCAGAACTTCTTTTAGCCCTGTAGAGCTCAAATGCAAATATATTTAATGATGAAAATGAAGTATTGGACACAATCCCTCATCTTATCAGCAATGAAGATAATAACCTCCTGATGAGACCTTTTACTTTGGAGGAACTAAAATAAAATATGTAGATTTTTTCTTTTCCTGGACAGAAAAGGCCCTTGGTTCCAATGGATTCACAACACTATTTTTTTAGAAATGTTGGGATTTTTTATGTTTTGAACTTTTATGGGCACTTGAAGAGTCTAGAAGAACTAGGACTATCTTCATACAATTCAATGTAACCAATATTGCAATTTTACCAAAAGTCAAATAGCCTAAATTTTTTGATAAGTTTAGGCCTATTTCATTATGAAATATAGTTTACAAAATCTTCACAAAATTGATCTATTCAAGATTACAACCGCTAATTCCAAATATTATATCTCACGAGCAAGGAGGTTTTGTCCCTAGTAGGGAAATGCATGAAGGAGCAATTTTCACACATGAAGTGTTGCATACAATAATAACATCAAAGATGCCTTATTTCATTGTCAAGTTAGACATGATGAAAGCTTATGACAAGGTAAATTAGCAGTTCCTCAATAAGGTATTGACAAAGTTTGGGATTTTCTCTCAATGGCATAGATGGATAATTTCTTGTTTATTTGGGGCCAAGTTTTCAGTAATTATAAATGGGAATCTAATAGGATTTTTCAGTTCCACACAAGGTGTTAGGCAAGGGGATCTGCTTTCTCTGTTTCTATTTATAATTATGGAAGAATTCTTAAGTAGATTCATTCTCTTAAAGCAAAATCAACATCAATGGCAAGGAGTGCAGATAGAAAATTCAAGAATATCAGTCACACATTCTATCTTTGTTGATGACACTCTTCTATTTAACAAGTCATATTTATTGGAAGCTAAGCAAGTTAAAGAGGCTCTTGATAAATATTCATTAGCTTCTGGTCAAATGATAAATGCAACAAAATCAAAGATTTATATCTTAAATACTCCTAATGATTTGAAAAAGAAAATAGTGAAAATATTAGGCTTTCAAGAATTTGAGTTACCTTGTACCTACCTAGGGATCCCTTTCTTTAAAGGTTCAAATAAAGCCTTCTATTGGGACAAGGTCATTGATAGACTTAAGTCAAGAATCTTAATCTGGAAAGATAGGTGGTTGTCATTATCATGAAGAATTATTTTAATTAAATTAGTTTTAGCATCAATTCCAAACTACTTCGTAGTAGTCCTTAAAGCTCTTGCATTTGTAATATCTGAAATAGAAAAGATAATAAGATCTTTTCTCTGGAAAGGCAATATTGATGAATGGAAAAAGGTACCCTTGATCTCTTTAGAAGGGTTGGAAAAAGGAAAGAAACAAGGGGGTAGTTCAAAATATCGCATGGAAAAATAAAGCATTTGGGGCCAAACTTGCATGGAAAAGTACACCAACCCAGAGGCTAAATGGTCTAAAATTTTGCAAGCCAAATATTTAGACAAGGAAAACCCAACAAGAATCTTTATAGTGGAAAATCCTTCAAAGGGGTCTGCTATTTGGAATTTCATTCTAAACAACAGGAATCTCCTCACCAAATTTTCATCTTGGGAGGTAAACAATGGCCAAAGTGTAAAGTTTTGGGTAGACTCATGGAATGGGAAGTCTCCATTGTCAGAAAATCAAGATCTTCATGAGGTAAGAACAATTATATCTCAAGCTTGGGGAGAAATGTTTTTAGATTATGTATAGTCATCAAGTTCTCTAACTAGAAAAGTAGTGTGGAGAAGTCCCTCAAGTAGTCTTTTAATCACACAACAATTTGATGTTTTTAGTAAGAGTATGAAGGAAAGAATAGTTTATTTATTTGTAAAAGAAGATAGAATAATATGGGCAACATCAAAAGTAGGATCATACTTTGTGAAAGAAGGATATGTAGTCTTAGCACAATCTAAATGTTCTTCACAACCTCAATATGCATTTTCTTTTTGTTGGAATAATAAAGGCCTACCAAAAGTAGGAAGTTTTGCATGGCTTACCATATAGAAAATAATTCTAACAAGTCATCATCTAGTCAAATTGAAGATTGTTGATCCTTTCAAGTTCCCATTGTGTGAAGTAGTGTTTGAAACAACAAATCATTTATTTTTGTAGTGTATTTTTTCCAATCAATGTTGGAATTTTATTAAAATTAAGTTAAAACTCTCTAATCCCATGCCAAATACGATTTGGGATCTCTTCCAAAGTTGTTCATTATTGTATCAGTCCTCATTCTTTGCATGCATATGGTATATAGTCTCGATGCTTGTTGTATGGAATCTCTAGTGGGAAAGAAACATGAAAATTTTTAGAAAAACAAAATCGTCAATAGAGCTTACTTTATTGAGAATAGAAAAGGAAATATCATAAGGGGTTAACTCATGTGTCAAGAAAGAGAAATTCATTAATTCACTATTCACAAATTGGGACAATTCTATTTTGAAGAATTGGAAAGACATCAAACTACCATTTGATGGAAGCCTACTCAAAAATAATACTCCAAAGGTTGATAGAGCATCAGTTAAATGGTCCCCACCTCTAAAGGATTTTGTAAAATTAAACTTCGATGGGGAATCTAAAGGGAATTTAGGCACTTCAGGAGTAGAAATTTGCATCAAAAATACATCAAGGATAGTCTTGGCATCCTCTTCTTTTCATTTACAACAAGGTACAAACAATAGTGTAGAATCTCAAGCATTGTTATTGGGGTAGGAATTAGCAACCCAAATGGGGTTTTCAAACCTCCATATAGAAGGGGACTCAGTGATAATTATCAATGCATTTAGGGAAAAAAGTAATTCATAACTGGAACTTAAGCTATGTATTGCATAAAGAATGGGCATTATTAGATAGGTTTGAAGCTTCCATAATTTCACATACCTACAGAAAAGGGAATCGGGTAGTAGACTTCCTAGCAAGTTTAGGAAGTGATAATATAGGATTAGGGCTATTAATGATTTGAGTGAATTAAAATCCTTCCCTCAATTTTTTGAACTCATAAATGAAGATGCCAATGGTGTATAGTTAAATATCCAAATTTCATTTTACATAGAGAAAGGGAAAATTGACAAGTTTTCTAAAGCGTTCATATGTTGTCCACTTTGCCAAGGCATGGTTTTAATTAAAATTCATGTGTTAATAAAATGCTATATATCAAGTGTAGGGTTCTCAATTAGCTTCTTAAACACATGTGTTATATGCTAGCATAATGTGGCATAGAAATATGTTTCCCACACATACAAATTGGAGAACTTCGAAATGGCACATTTAATAAGAAAAATTTAGTAGGATTTGAAGGGACGACATGCTTGGTTTATTTCTAAAGATCTCCTTGTAAAGAAAAAAGCTAAATTTGTAACAGTTTTAGCATCAAATTTTATCCAAGTTTAGCCAAATTTGGCTTACTAAGTAAGGATCCTTCTATAGGCATATCTCTTTAATGATTACATATTTAACTTGCTAATTTGTGTTGATGCAGAAATTATTACAAATCCAATCTTGTTATTCATACAATAACAGGAAAGATAGATGTTGATTATAGTTTCAATTCATTCCAAGCATGTCGAACTTGTAAGATGATGTTCTCAAGAAGTTGCTTTGAAAAAAGAAAGGAAAGATTTCCTTTAAACAAAGCTCGACCTGAATCAAATTATACATATCAAGAATCAAGTGGTTTTGAAAAAATGTGCATGGCTTCTGGTAAATTATAGGATAATGGAGCTTATGGAGTTTTAGGTCAGAAATTATAGGGTTTCAATCACAATGAAGCCTTGGGAAGAACCCTTTTCTTCATGCATCGAGAAGGAGGAATTTCAGAAAGTATTCAAAGTAAACTATAATTCTATTTTTGATTGCATCAAAATAATCATTAGTGAGGATTTATTGCATACAAAACTACAAAGGATTATATTTCCAACCAATTTAGTGTCTATTTTCTTGTCAAATATACTGGATCTAGTTCAAAACTATAATGCTTTAAAAATTATAGCCAACAAGTTTGTAGTTCGGCTTTACCTGGAGAATGATGCACTACTCCAAGTGTCCAGCAATATGACTTCATGAAAGGTGATGGTCTAGTAGGAGGATTTTTCCCCAGGCATCTAATCCATTACAAAAAGAGGTATGCAAAAATATTTCAAGGTATGTTACTATCAACAATGCATGATACTTCATCTTACCTTTACCAAGCTCTCAATAAGTACCGATCTGCTTTCACTATGGAGGAAATAGATCAAATAAAGAGAAAGTATCATGCAATATCCTTCTTGAGGAATCATATATGTGTACATGATTTTCAATTAATGATCACTCCACAAGCTGCCAAGGGGAAGTATTTCTATTGCTATGTTCCTAATATTAATGTAACAGTTCCTTCACAGGAGAATGATTATAAGCACAAACAAGTGTATGATGAAAGTTCAATAAATGACCCTTACAGAGTTGGGGACAAATTAGCTTCTTTTTAATTAGTTTATATGGTTTATGATGTAGTTATAATTTTTGGGTCTATTATGTAGTTAGAGATATTATAATTGTTATGGGAATAATTCATATCTAATGATGTTTTGTAATATGTATCAAATTCCATGTAACAGGGTTTCTATATTGAAAATGTAATCGGGTTTGTATTTTGAAAATGTAATGGGGTTTGTCTATTGAAAATATAAAGGGGTATTTCTTTTGAAAATGTAAAGGGGTTTATATTAGGGAAATTTCTTGGTTGAGTCAATCACGGGATCTTTGTACGAACTTATGTAGTTACTCAAACTATAATCAAATGTTTTCTTCCTAGTTCTTTCCTTCTGGTATGCTTGCCTAAACCAGGTTTTTGTAATAACTCCTATTTAATATAAATATAATTATAGTAGCTTGCCACTTTTGCAAAAAAAAAAGAATAACACAAAAGAGATCAATACAAAAATTGAACATGGTTCACCCAATATGGGCTACATCCATCAAAACTCAACCACCCAATGATTTTATTATCTAGTGCCAAATACATTACAAACTCATGAATTACACACACCACAACTTACATCCCAGCCACTTATAACAAGCTTTTTGGAAGCATATACATTATGAGAGTATAGTATTTGCATGATCAGTCACCACAAATTAACAATCTCCCACTTGGAAACTGATCAGGCTCCACACCAACACAATCTCCCACTTGGAGACTAATCCTGGACAACACCACTGCACCTGCAGCTACCACTAGATTACCAATCTAGTAGGTTTCTTATATCCACAATTATCAGTCATGAAGGAAACAAAAACTGATGAGGAAATAATTTTCTCATGTATAAATACCTTTGTGAACATATCAGTAGGATTCTCACTGGTGTAAATTTTCTCCAACTTCAACTGTCCATGCTCCAAAACTGGTCAGATGAAGTAGTACCTGAGTTGTATGTGCTTATTTTTTGAATGAAAAGCTGAAATCTTAGCAAGATGAATGGCACTCTAGCTATCACTATACAAAGGGATATCTTCTTTTCATTGTCCCAATTCCTCAAGAAAACATTGTTACCAAATCATCTTCTTGCTAGCTTTTGTAGTTGCAACATACTCAAATTCAATGGTTGAAAATGCAACAACCTTTTGCAGCCTTAAAATAAAACTAACTACAATACCTCCTATGGTAAAAGCATACCCTATAATATTCCTCCTACTATCAATATAACCTACCAGATCAAAGTCAACATATACTTTTAGAGCAGAATTTTTTCCTCCAAAACATAGTTTCTTTGAAGTAGTAACTCTCAAATATTAGAAAATCCATTTTATCACATTTCAATGTTCCATTCCTAGATTGCTCATATACCTACTTACAACTCCCACTGCATGTGTAGTATCTGGCCTTACACATACCATTGCAAACATCAAGCTACTAATTGTTGATACATATGGTATTTTAGACATTTTGTCTTCCTCTTCCTATGTCTTTGGAAACATCTCCTTAGTGAACTTAAAATGACTAGGAAAAGGTGTACTAATTTCTTTTTCATTCTGCATGTTAAACCTTTTCAACACCTTCTCTACATACTCACTTTGAGACAAAAATAATTTTGTGTTCGTCCTGTCCCATGTGATCCTCATACCAAGGATTTGTTTTGCTACACCCAAATCCTTCATAACAAATGACTTCTAATTTATTCTCAAGTTCATTAATATGTTGCATGTTACACTCGACAACAAGCATGTCATCAACATAAAGCAACAAGATAATATAGCTGCCATTACCCAATTTCTTAAAATAAACACAATAATCAGAATGACATCTTTTGTGACCTTGTTCAACCATAAAACTATCAAATTTCAAATACCATTACGGAGATGCCTGCTTCAATCCATACAAACTCTTCTTTAACCTCCACATTAATTCCTCTTTACCCTTGACCTCATATCCCCATGGTTGTTGTATGTATATTTCCTCTTCCAAATCCCCATTGAGAAATATTGTTTTCACATCTAGTTGTTCAAGATGCAAGTCTCCCATAGCCACAAGACTTAGAATAGTTCTAATAGAAGTCATCTTTACAACTAGAGAAAATATTTCATCATAATCTATACCTTTTTTCTATGCAAAATATTTTACCATGAGTTTGGAATTATATCTTTTCTTTCCTCCATCTTCTTCCTTCAACCTATAAACCCATTTATTTGGTAATGCTATTTTACCTGTAGGAAATTGGACTAAGTCCCAAGTTTGATTCTACAACAAGGAATCTATGTCCTCTTTCATTCCTACCTCCCACTCCTTTTTGGTATCTACTTGCATTGCTTCTTCATAACCTTCAAGTTCACTAGAATTAGTTAATAATTTAGAATATAATGATGGAGAAAATGTTTATGGAAGCCTAGTTATCCTTGTAGAACATCTAACACTTGCAGAAGTCTATGGGATAACTTCTGGTTGAGTATCAAGTACCACAGGCATCTTTTTTATAGAATCTCATCCAACACCACATATTTATTTTTGGCATTTTCATGTTTCTTTTCCTACAACCAATCCTTATACATGACTTTCTCATTGAATATAACATCTCTACTTCTAACGATTTTATGATTTTTGTAATCCCATAACCAATAAAAAATCATCTACTCCATATCCAATGAAGGTACATTTTTTTAGACTTAGCCTCAAGCTTGGTTCTATTTTCTATATCAACATGGGCAAAAGCTTCACAACTAAAGGTTTTCAAAAATGAGTAGTTTACCTTTTTAACCGTCGATGCCTCCTCTGGAATTCCACCCTCCAAAGGATTTGAAGGTCCCTTGTTTATTAAATAAACATGGATATGTACAACATCTACCCAAAACTATAAGGGTAGTTCAACATGCAATCTCATGCTCCTTACACACTCCATAATGGTCCTATTCACCCTCTCAGACACACCATTTTCTTGTGGGGTTCCAAGAACTTTTTTTTCCTATGGATTCTATTGTATGAACAATAATTTTGAAATTCTCTACTGCAATACTCACCTCCATTATCATTTCTGAGACACTTCAACTTTTTTCCTATCTCATTCTCAACCAAATATTTCCACTTTTTAAAAGTTTCAAACACTTTTAATTTTTTGTTTAGGAAATACACCATTTTTTCCTAGTTGTATCATCAATAAAAGTAACATAATAGCAAGAACCACAAAGAGAAGATACATAAGCTAGTCCTCATACATCTAAATGCACAGGCTCTAATTTCTCACTCTTCTTCTCTTTCCCAACTTTGAGAAATAGGACTCTTTTTTGTTTTCCATAAACACAAGTTTTGCAGAACTCCAAGTCAATCTACTTTAGAACTAGTAGCAAGTTTCTAGAGTGAAGGATCATCATCCCTTTCTCACTCATGTGCTCAAGTTTATGGTGCAACAATTTTTTTTTGTCCCTATAGCAAGTTCTCTAACAGTCTTAGTAGCAACTAAAATTTTGTAGCAGCTAAGGTAGAATAAGTATTACCAGTACATAAATACAATGTGCCTACCTTTTCATCTTTAGCTACTAATAATCCTTCTTCAAGTGACCTGGCTTTCCATAGTGCCATCAATCCATTCTTCCTCTAGATTTAGATCTACCTTTCTTTGACTTCCCTTGTAACTTGCCATGATTTGTAGGAATTTTTCCTCTCTCCTTTGTTCTTCCCCTATTCTCTATAGTCAAATCATTACCCAATGTTGAAGTCTCACCTATTTTTTTCCTTCACATTTCCTCGCTAAGGATAACACCAAAAACATCATCAATTTTAATGTATTTGAACCATAGACAAAGTTACTTATAGCCATTACCAAGCTATTCCAGCTTTCTATCAAAGAACATAAAATTAAGAGATCCCTCACCTCTTCATCAAAATTCCCTTTTACTGAATTTAATTGACTATTAATTGTATTAAACTCATTCAAATGATATTTCATAGATCCACCTTCAATAATTTTCAAATTAAGCAAACACTTCATGAGAAATACCTTATTCGAGGTTGAGGTTTTTTCATACAATTTAGCCAAATCTTCCATCATAGCCTCTGTTGTCTTTGCTTTTGATATATTGAATTCCATATATGGTGCTAGGCGCAACATAATGGTTCCCAATTCCTTTCTATCTAGAAGATCTCTCATTCTTCATTAGACATTGTAGCATCTTTCTTTGCTTTTCCTTGAACTTTCCACCTTAGATCCTTTTGATACAAATAATCTTCCATCTTCATCTTCCATAATTGATAATTCTAGTCATTGAACTTCTCAACCTTGAATTTTCCTTCTTCCATAACTCTCACTCAAATCTAAAGGTTTCCTTCCAATCAACTGAAATACACATAGCTATGATACCAGTTGTTAGGATTCACACAGATTAGAGAAATAAACATTAACAATTATATGCATATTAAATAACCTAGAAATAATAATGAAGAATAATAAAAAAAGATCAACATAGAAATTTAACATGGTTCACCCAATATGGGCTAACTACATGATCAGTCACCACATATCAACACTATCCTTTACCAATATCCTTCTATTAGATGAAGTAATAAGAGAAATGTTAGAATTAGGTGTTGTACACCTTGCATAATGTTTGTAATGTTTTATTTATTTATTATGTGTGTGGTGCACCTAGGGGTTTCTAGGTGAACGTGCATCACAAGGAGTTATAATGTTGGGGCCACTTTGTTGTATGTATCATTGGGACATAATTGTAAAATGTAATTATTTAATATTGGGGAATAATAATAAAATAATAAAGTACCCAATATTAAATGTGGGGTCACATGATGTTGTATGGTTTTGGGCACATGGTTTATGTAATACCACTTGGTGGTTTTGAACTTGTTTCTATAAAAGCAACCACAAGGGTAGTTGTTGAGGTTGGATCAAAGGTTTCAAGGATTAAGTTGGTCAAAGTTGAGCTTGTGTGAGGGTTTGAAGCATGGCATGGGATGTGTGGATTCATGCTTGGTCACATGGAATGCATGGATAGCTTGTGCTTCAGAAGTGTTCATGAAGTCTCTGCAGATGTATTGTAATGGGTTTTCATTGCTGAATAATACATGGAGTGTGGATGCTTTTGGAGGCTGGGTTTTTCCCTCTTGAGGGTTTTCCGGGGTATATCTTGTGTCATCTTTGATGGGTATGTTGTCTATTCTCTTGCATGTTGATGTTGAGTATTTTACTTGCATGTTTTCAGATTTGGGTTATGTGGAAATTGTCATTTCATGGCTGCATAGTTTCCTTACAAGTGGTATCAGAGCTTTGGTTATTGGATTGGATAACCCTAGGTTGCATGAGAGAATGAAAGACAATGGCAAGATATAGGGTTTTGCAGGTGTTTTATTGCAGATCTGAGGGTTTTGGGTTTGCTGTTATGATAGGTTGTTTGCAGATTTGGGGTGAGTTGTTTGCAGATTTGGGGTGAGAAAATTTTGGCAAAATTAGGGTTTCTTGGTCATGCATTTAAATGAGGGTTTTTGGGGGTGAGTTTTCACAGATGACCTCCTAGGACAAAATGGACCTCATGGTTGAATTCAGGTTGGCCGAGAGAGAAATTTTGAGATATAATATGCCCTATTTTGGTTACAGAAAAAAATACTACCCATGTTCGTCTGTACGGACATCGACGGTACAGTCATCATAAAAATAAAATATTAAAAAAAAAAATCCCGTCGAAATTATTTTCCTTGCAAAACGAAAAACAAAAAAAAATATTAGAAAAATTAAAATGAAAAAAAACAAAAAATTAAAAGAGGGTTTGGGGTCCATGATTGCCGGAAACCACGGTGTGGGCAGCCGATTCGCCCATGAGATGACGATCCGTACCTTTGCACCATTACCGCTTCCAGCCGGAAGCCAGCCGAGACGTGATACGCCCGGCTGGCGAACTCATACGACCCATAGGGCAAAACAAAATTAAAATTTGAAACTTTTCAAATCCACCATATGAAATAAAATCCGCCGAATTTCAAATCAATTCTGCCAGATTTGATAATTGCATCGGGTCCGCCAGGGGGGGACAAGTTTTTTTTTAAATGAAAAATTAAACCGGATTTAAATGGGATTTGGAATCCGCCGCTCGAGCACCACCAGAGTGCCACCAGGGGGTGTAATTGTACTTTTTACAGCTATTTTTTTCAAACGCATATAACTTTTGCCCAGAGTGTCGGATTTTCGACTTCTTACAGTCGTTGGAAAGCTGGTTCTGAGCACTACATAGTGGTATAGGTCTTGTTCCATGTTTTTGAAGTTTTTATAGTGTTTTGCTTGGTTGAAGTCAGATGTTTATTTTGAGCTTTGAGAGGGCATATCGGGTGCATACGGAGTCGGATTTTGGACTTCGAATAGTCAACGAAAAGCTTGTTCAGAGCACTTTACAGTGGATCAGGTTTGGAGATATTTTGGCATGGTTTATTTTCTATTTTCTTTATCTGAGCTGTTTATGTGTCTCTTTGACTATGGCGTTATTATGAGCTTATGGATTGTTGGATTTGGGATATTTGATGATGGATTCATTGTATGCTCAGTTGTACATCTCAGATTATTATACTTTTGACATGGTTATCAACATGTATGTTGCATTGTTGTATCTACAAGTTGTGCAATGTTGTAGGCGGTCTATACTTACTTGTTGCACCTATGACTTGGATATGGGTTGTCTTTTCCCATTGATATTTCAGTGTTGATGCATGATCGGTTTTAGTGGCTTGGTTTAGTCACTTGGTTTGTTGATTTGGTTTTTGGTTGTCATGTTGAAGAGGTGAGATGGTATTACCAGGTACAGTCATGATATGAGACCTATATAGTTGACTATGATTATGTAGATATGTGGACACGGTTGGGTTGATTTGTTGATATATTTGGTGGTGATCATGATGTCATGGATGTTTCTTGGGCATTAGAGACTTTGGCATGTTATGATGGTTTATGCAGGTGCATTGTTGGTGGTGTTGGATTGGATATTGATTCAGGTTGTGGTGGTGTATCTTCTTGGTTTGAGGAGATTGGTATCATGATGTCATGGATAGCTTGGTTACACGGTTCAGTGGGAGCTTGTGATAGTGATGGTTTGGCGGTATATCTTCTTGCTTTAGAGGATGGTTATCATGTTGTCATTGAGAGCTTGGATTCACAGGTTTTGTGTGAGCTTATGATAGTGTTGGTTTTGTGCATCATGGTGCCATGGGATTGCTCAGTATCACAGTTTAGTGGGAGTATTTGGCAATGATGTGGATCCATTGGTTATTATGGATGGTTGTCTTCAGCAGGTGATCTTTGGTGTCATGGGGGAGCTCTTGGATTCTGTGTGCTACAATGAGAGTTCTTTGATATCAGGTGTTGGAGATGTTGAGTTATTATTTATGACTTGTTGGTTTTGACAGGTGATCCTTGGTTGTAGGATGGTTGTGTTATTATGTCATGGTATACTCTTGATTACTAGTTTAGAGTTGTGGCATGGTACATGTTATGATGATTTATTCATGTGATCTTCTTTGAGAGGATGTGAGATCATGGTGTCATGTTTATGTTCCTGATTCTACAGTTGGAGCTATGATTTTGATCTTGGTTGGTTCTCTTTGTATTGAGTACATTGATGATTTGCTTGGTGTTTAGCATGGATTGATCAGTTACAGGTGCTCATGGATACTTGGAGACATAGGTGAGGCTTGGTGTTCTCTTGTGATTAGAGGCATGTTGATATGGTTACTCTTGATGAGGTTTTAGCAGGAAGTCCGAGGGAGCCTACACCTTGGTTGGACGTGAGTTCAACATGGACCAATGAGGAGAGTGTTCTTGGTTGAGTCATGATGACTTGGATATCTTGGAGGAGCATTCTCATTCCCCACTCTTGGTCTACTCGGCGGTTCACTTGAGAGGTATTGCCCATTATTCTTTCAGATGCATTATGTTTATGCTTTGTCTTCTCATGGATATGGATCTTGAGCCATGGATATTTGGTTTTTGGAGGGTTCATTTGAGGAGTGTTGGCATGTTTATCTCCTTGTACATGTTGGGTTTAGGAGATGGTTTATTGGGCTGATTTCCTTGGTTTGGGAATGATTACTTTGAGTTTGATCTTGTTTTTGAGATGCTTACATCCATGTTAGTTACATATGTTATGTTTGATCTTGGTGATTGGATGTATGGATGTTGTTATGGATTTTGTTATGGGGTATTATGGAGGAGATCATACTTGACACAGTTGGCATTTAGAGGTGTGTGTGTAGGAGGACATGCTACAGGGTTTGGTTTGCAGGGTTTGCTTATCAATGTGGATGTTCCTTGGTACTACATGTTTACTTCTATGTGATGTTGGTAGTAGACTTGGTATGCCTTTTGTGATGGTGTCTTTTTTGGGATGTTAACGAAGCGACGCGTTGAATGCGCTCATTCCAGGTTTGCATTCATCTTGACATTGCCCATGCAGTGGGAGCTCTTGGATGTGTATGTCATGCTTTGACAGGTTTGCACATGGAGTTTTTATTGTGGTTTATGGGTGGATATGTTGTTGGCATGAGTTTAATATGATATGTATACCTTGGAGGTATGGATAGTTGGATGTGTTGGCACTTGTTGTGAGTGTCATTTCAGCTATGGTGATTTATTCTTGATAGCTAATGGTGCATATTGGATTTAGTGTTTGTGTTTTGAGATATTAGGTTGAGGCAGGTTTATGCTTCTTTGTGACAGTTAGTGTGACATCTCTTTGGATGTGTTCATATCTTAGTGCAATTGGAATGGTGGAGGATGGGAGCATTCATGGATGAGATGGTAGTCACCTTGGTTCTTGTTACAGGTATCTTGATGGTCCACATGGAGCACTTGGATTACAGGATGGTACATGTTGCCTATGGAGTTTTTTTGTTACCCCCTTATGCAATGTATACAACAAGTGGGAGATTGTTAGAATTAGGTGTTGTACACCTTGCATAATGTTTGTAATGTTTTATTTATTTATTATGTGTGTGGTGCACCTAGGGGTTCCTAGATGGACGTGCATCACAAGGAGTCATAATGTTGGGGCCACTTTGTTGTATGTATCATTGGGACATAATTGTAAAATGTAATTATTTAATATT